>CM062859.1:19330706-20580706 GCA_031772225.1 Eubasilissa splendida | reverse complement strand
TATTACGTAGACTGACTAAAGAAAGACATGTAATTATGAGTATTTCATATCTATATAATCAAATAAACTTCGTGTTATAATATCTGATCATAAAAAATCTTACGGAAAATTAATAATCTCGAGATTATAGAAACGCTGTATAATATTGGTGAAGATAAATCGTTATTGTGACTGTGATTGTGTTCTGTATTAATGATTATAGGTAACTGAGAATAGATTGTTGGAGATTTCGTTTCTAGAGTACCAGTGATTGGTCGACAAATTACTAATAATCAGTCATCGTTACAATCGAACACAATTATAGTCACAATAACAATTTTTTTTTTTTTATAATATTGACGATTATCATATTATTACTATGCAATGAGAAGAATTAAAGAGAAGAAGATCTTTGATATACACTAGTGATGAGGTCATAATCACGAACCGTGAGTCAATCACTAATATATTTCAGTCACAATCACTGTCAGTGATTGAATATCTGGGAATATCGCGATTAGTGATTCAACTGTTTTTTGTTAAAAATTCTATTGATTTTCTGACGCCGCCGTTTAAATCGATTATCACTTGAATCAGTGCCATCTACCGGATTTTCCGTAATTGGATAAGCGCCATCTAGTAGATTCTGCAAAACGCTTTACGCATATTCGCTGAGAATTTGACCCGAAAAATAAATTTACATTTTTTAAAGTATTTTTATGCTCTTTGTGATGATATGTAATTAGATTTATATTAATTATTTATGTTTTTACGCAAATTATGTTTTAATAACATAAATAAATACAATCAAAATTACGTTTTCGTGTATTGTGATATCATGCGACGCATGCCCATTAGTAATGAAACTGTAATCACAATCACAGAGTGCAATCACTGATATTATCGTATACCAATCACAATTACAACAGTGATTCGAGAGTAGCATTTTGACTCAACACTAATATATACTTATTTAAAGTAGAAATCATTTTTTAAATATTTGTAGTACCTATTGACTTGTTGGTTGGACACAATTATTAATTAAAGCAAATATATTACTTTATTTGACATTATTATGATCGTTCTTTTATAATATGTAATAATGATTCCGCCCACATCCTTGGTCAGATTGCATAGATACTTATACACAAAATACGTAATTATCTCAAGGCGTACACGCGTATTATTATTTTGATGGGGATTTATGATGCAGATACGTATAATAAATCTCCTTTGAAGATTTTGATTTGCACCTTAACACGAGCGCTGTAACCTTTTAAAGGCGAGCCTGTGAAATAGCGTCTATTCTTTCAAAAAAAATAAAAAAATATTCATATTAAAATTATATTCTCAAATCCTAAATTGATAATGTTTGCTTTTTATTTTAAGCATCTACTAAGTAACAAAAAGTGTTCAATATTAGTCTCACAAAAATAAAGCTTAGTGGTTTTTGTTATTTTCTTTTGGTGAAACATAGGAAAAGCCTAGCAATAGCGATTGATCTGGCATGATACAATTAAACCAAATATTTGAAGACTGCCATATTAAAAGCTTCAACATCCAACGAGCGTGCATGATTAGAGTGATATGCCAGGACAGAAGATTGTGGCATTCTATCGTCTCTGCTTACTCCTGCGGAGAAACGACGTGATGGTAAGTTAGTCGGTTAGTTTATAGTACACAATAAATTAATATAGTTAATATAAAGTTAACGCCGTGAAATATAAAAAAGATTAATACCTGAAATAATATCTATCCAAGATATTTGTCTTTTTAGTACTCGCTACTAGATAAACTTATAATTCATACTCATACATATAATATCAACATTATTCGATTTTCAATCAAATTTAAAAAATACAATTTAAATTTATTTTAAATATACGCTATAATAATATGTGTTATAATAATTTACCTAATCATACCAAATCTATAATCGGCCCAGTCATATAAACATAATACAAAGAACTTAAAAAATTATCATGGCTAAAAAAACAAGTAAATATCAAAAGAATCGTAATAAAACAATAATGCTTAGTGTGTGATATAAAAGAAATAGGCAATTAAAATGTTTATAAACGTATTCAGTCCCATTTCGAGAAAAGTAGAATATTAATTCGAAGGAAGATTTTTGCGTAAAACATTTAAATGAAACCTTTAGTAAATCTGGTATTTTCACATTAAAACAATATTATATACCGAAACAATGAAATATCTTAATTAAACCAATGAACTTGGAATCAAAATTCTGTCTAAAATATAAATATTAAATCTCCATAATAATCTTTAATGTATTTTGGTTTGGCGTATTCAAAATAGATTTAAAATTGATTTTCATTGATTAACCGGCTAATTAAACATTTCATTAATTTTAAAATTACCTCTGTTATACATATAGAAAGTGAATTGACGACATTACAATATACATATATGTATTATATGAAAACTAGATTACAAAAATTAAAATTTTGTTTGTTCTACTACTACCTACCTGTGTATTTTTATCTACCTGTATTTTCAGTATCATAATCATAATCATTATCATTATCACAATCACTATAATTGTCATTGTCATTGTCATTGTCATTGTCATTGTCATTGTCATTATCATTGTCATTGTCATTATCATTATCAGTAATATTATTATGATTAATATTACGATTACAATTAGATGTTAATAATATTACAATACTACGTTTCTATTTAAATTAAAAAATTTAAACAATTTATATCATGTTCTTACTAAAAATGTCTTAAAATACGAGGCGGTTTCCGTAGATCAGGCCTAGCCTAAGTGGAAAGTTGCCATAATATTATTGTAAAAAAATTCTGTGTATAAAATAATAATATTCCTAGACAGTAAGGCTTTTAGGATGCTTGTCCTCGACATAAATATGCCGATTGTCGCCGATAAGGATCGATTCGGAAGGTTGGTTTATTATTATTTCCATATAAAGGCTGTCCTAACAAGAGCGCTTTTTCTAATTTTGTAATTAAATACATTATTTATTCTAGAAGTCATAATATTTTATTTCATTGTAAAGTACAAATATTCCGATTATCTTCTCTATAAAATTTAAGATAACATCGTTGCATAATTGAGATGTTATAGTGGCAATAACACGTTGGATCTCTGCCTTAAGCTCTCTGATTATTTGTGGCTTATTGACATACACATGTGAATCAAAAATCCCCAAAGAAAAAGTCACATGGTGTTAAGTCACACAATCTTGGAGCAAAAGTTTTATTCACTTGCTGATGTTCAATCAACCAATTAACAAATTCTCTTCGCTTAAAATGGTCTATTGGTTTGAATTCTTGAGTCAATTGGATCTTGTAAGCATGCAGCTTCAGGTCTTTCACAAGAATTCTCTGTAAGGTGGTTTTTGAAATGTCTAACTCTTGAGAACGTATGATGCATGGGTGACTTATTTTCCACAATCAAACCAGTTTCCTCCAATTTTTAATCAATCTTCTAATTGGTGACTTATTTGGAACATAATTTTGACCAAAAATTCAATTTCTATTCACTATTTAAAAATTATCACTATTTAAAAAAGCCATTGTCTTATTAATATATTCCACTTTGTCCGTGATAATAACAGTATTTCCTTTGTCAGCCTTTGTGATGATGAGGTTTTCATCTCGTATAACTTTAGATATATCAATTGCGTGCTTTTTTTCCGAAATAAATTATTTTTGGTTCATATTAGAAATATTTGTTTTTATGTTTTTTATAACTTCACCACATTTATATTGATATGGATTATCTTCTTTATTCAAGGCACAAGTTAAATACATTGCCAACAATTTTAATTGTTTGTTATTATTTTCAGTATTTATGATTTAAACCTTTTGATAACAAATTTAACTAAATATGAATTAAATATATTAATTATAAAGATATACATATAAAAACCATTTTATCGAAAAATATTGTTGTTGCGCCACCGGAATTCGAACCTGGATATCTTTCCTAACCGGGGAAGGTGCTTTATCCAACTAAGCTACAGCGACATTATTTTTAGCGACAATTTTCGACCCTATATGTTACCTTTTTGATATTAATACATTTAATCGTTCCATCATTTGCTGAGCATCTACCTTATTTTTACTAGAATTCTCAATTACCTTTGAGTAAACTGATAGCAGACGCCAGAATTATCAATTCATTTTTTTAAAATTTTGACCATTGTTACAACTTTATTATTTAGGAGAACTACATTCTTATTGTGAAGTTGTAATTATTCAGAACATAGGTCATACATAGAACAATAATGTCGCTTAGATTAGTTGGATTAAGCACTTCCGGTTAGAAAGTGACCAGGTTCGAATCCCGGTGGCGCAACAACAATATTTTTCGATAAAATTGATTTTATATGTATATCTTTATAATTAATATATTTAATTCATATTTAAAATATCACAGACTTATGTTCTGAATAATTACAACTTCACAATAAGAATGTGTTCTCCTAAAAAATTTAACTAAACTTTTTTTAAATTTTGGTTTGACTCAGTTATGGAATACATTTTAATTTTTATTATTGAAAAATGATTGCAATTATTTTTATATGCATAAAAATTGCAGAAATTTTGATATTATAATAAACAAATAATAATAAATAACAATAACTATTCAGAATTTTCCAATCACGTTTTGGAAACAAATCATTACTTTGATATTAATAAGGGTTTAGAAATTACACATACAAATACTAGGGGTTTACAGATAGATATATAATATTTGATGTTTTAGAAATAAGAAAAACTGTTAATAGCAAATTAAATATTATAAATAACCAAATCCTCTTTGCAAATAGTCACTTATTCATAATTTTATAGTTTTGTTTTTATCTATGCTTGTATTTTTAATTTCAGTATACATTGTTTCCTGAAGATGATACCATAGGTATCAAAACATGTAGAATAATTAATAAATAGTGGATAAACAAAGTATTTTGTATAATTATTAATAAAAAATAAGGCCACAAATTATTTTGCAAATATTGAAGAATAGAACAATATAAAATTTTTTGGATGGCCTACTATGTAAAAAAATGGCGCGAAATTTAAAAAAAGGCGCTCTTTTATTGGAACACCCTTAGAAGGCAATATACAAAGTATGAATAAATAACATTACAGATTTAAATATGGTCTTATCGCCACTCTCGGCATTTCTCGCATTTTGTAGATGCGCACTGTCATGCTAAGACGCGATTTATTTAATTTAAAGTAATGAGAGAAGGGGAGTTGAAAGAATGAAGAGACAAAAGAAAGATAAACTTACCTGACTTTTACTATTTATCCATTAAGAAATATTTCGATAACGAATGGTGGTCACCAAATTCGTAGAAGAAAATCTTTCAGTCAAAATGTGTGAAACTGATAAATACTCGTAAAATATTTGATGACATATCAGCATACATTACATCATATAATGGCGTCATATAATATTGACAAAAATGTATTAAACATTTAGTTCAAAGGTAGTAGGTACTTATATATTGTTCGTCTAATCGTATATTATTAGCAGTGGCGTGCAGTTGGTATAGATTTACGTTATGCTGTTACCCATTATATTGTACAATCATAAATAATGTATGTAATATAATATATGTTGTACATACGATTATAAACTTTCGTTTATCCAACATCATTAGACAAATTGAATTCGTCGTTTACCCTACCATGTATTTATTTGTAATTTTAGAGTACTATTAATAGTGTTTTTAAAGTTCAAGTTTATCTTAAAATAATACTTTCTTACCCATATAAAAATCAATATAAAACATGTATGAACATTTTTAAGAACACTTTCTAAGACTGAACATTATTCTTTTATTGTTTGAAAATCCTTCATTTAATGACTAAAGTAAATAATTATTTTTGTTAAAGGTTAAAGCAGGAAATAGTTCTACCAATTGCTTTTTGTTTTTCCCTCATCAAAAACAAATCCGTGCACCAAATACAAAGAATGATCATGAAATCAACGCGTTAAAAACAGTAACATAGTAAAATTCGCAAATTAGTAAAAGAGGAAGTAGAAACTTCAATGATTTGCACGCAGTTGTAAGCTTTTCTAATGTTATTTTATTAAAAAAAACAGCATAAGTAACGAATCCATACAAAACAGATCAACCGAAAGGAATTTTCAGTTGATCTGTTTTGTTTCTTAGATGGTGCAAATTGTAATAAATCCGTAAATATACGTTCACGATCCATATTCTAGATTATTTAATTTATATTTGTTTCCCAGAATTTATAGTAATGCACAGCTTTTTTGCTTGTATGCACAACACGCGTCTGATAGTATAGATGAGTATAAGATGGTAGTGAAGTGAGTCGGAGCCGTCGAGTCACATTGCGCCTGATCAGGACTCGCGTCAGGTCTAGCGATGGAGCAAGACTGGCTGCGACTCCTGTCGGCGGAAGCCTGGTCCCGGGGTCCAGATCTCGTCTGCATCGTCGGTCAGTTAATATAGCAATACACGTTATATGATTTTAGAAATAATATATTTTAAGGAGTTATATGAACATGGTTAAGTCAATTCTCTTTCTGATTAGTTTCTTACGGTCAATAAATTTTACATGATTTACGTATTGGTTTTTTTTTTATGAGTCTTAACAGATTTCAGATCGTTTGACTTCAGATCTCTGATACCTGATCTATACAAGTTTTCAGATTAATACGGCCATTCAGTGAAAATATGGTAAATGGTCTTTTATTTATTTATTGTTATTGTGTTATTAATTTATTGTTATTGTGTTATTTATTTATTGTTATTGTTATTTAATGAACTCCATGTTTATTTTTTATGAAATTTAAAATAAATTCAATTTTAAAAAAAAATATAATTGAGTTCTACTATTTGTGTAAAACATTATTTAAATATTATAGCTGTTTTATAAACGCTGTACGTTCATAAATGATTTTTTTAAATGATAAGTGTCTCTGAGAAAAAGTATCTTAATACATATCGACTTTACCGAAAAATAATCTTAATATACATCGGCTTCACCCATAGAGAAAGAAAACTAAAATCACTTAAATAAGTCAATTGTACATTGTTTATCCACAGTTTGAAAATGACCTTAACCGCCGAAACAGTTGTAACAATTAAATAATGCTTTACGCAAACTCAGTAATACAGAAGTCAAAAATAATATTTATTAAAATTAGATTAATTGTAAATTTCATAAAAAAAAAGTTTACTATTTTGGCATTTGTCTTCAACTGCATTTTTGGATAAAAAAACAAAATTGATTACGAGAAATACATTTATTTTAGAAATACTAGTGTGTGAAACTACTAGACGTAAAATAATTTAGAAGTTTGGAAATATGTGCCAAAACTGACCATCCCTTGTGGCATATATGTAAGTTATACAATTATCTAACCATTAGAGGGAATATATATTTGTAGTAATCCATGATGAGGCACTTTTAAAGGACATGATTCGTGTTCTGTCACTCATCAACCCGCAAACGAGAGGTGAGTTTTAAGTTTGAGTAGTAAACTTTGCAGTGAATTTATCGTAGGGGTTCAAAAATTTACTGAACCGATGTCTGGCTAACATCCGGTTTTAAGTTTTATGAATTTAATCCAAAATGAATAACTTTTGAAACATTTAACATACATATACGATCATAATATATGAAAAGTAATTACATAAAAATATTATTTAATTGATTCAAATTTGCGTTTCATATTCTGTATGGAGATTTACGATAACCAGTTCAAAAATAAAATAAAAATATGCATATTTTTACATGTTCTTTGATGTATCATACGTATTATTGAACTAAGAAACTCCTTTACTTTCCATTTACCAGTCTGTAACACAAATTTAACATTATATAACCCTTTGTTTCGAATATGTCGTAACTTTAATAGATTTTTTTGTAAAGATATTGATATTTTCCACTGAGTAAATCATCTTTTTAAAAGGCTGTCACTATACTTCAGTAACCGATATACATAAACATGATGTGTAATTTATTCGTAATATGTATACTATATGTCAACTTTTAACTTTTATGTATCATATTTTACCGAAATTAGACACGATGTAAAATTTATTTTTACGTTGTATTTTGGAGTTTAATTTTTTTTAAATTTTGTCTTATAACAAAGTAATGTAACCAGATTATAATGTGAATTTTTGTGGAAATATGTAATTGGATATTATTAGGTCATTTGATGTGATCTTTTAAATAATTTTTTACATCATTGTGTTGTTAAGCTAATTAAAATGAAATATAATAAATAAAGTATGATAATTTTGTACACTAGCTTTTAGATGATTTAGTGTTTTAATCCGTGACCTTCTTATATAAATCAAATATTATCACATGTAGCAGGTCGGTATCATCCTTGACTTAATTATCATCCCTCTATCCCATTAAAAAATGTGAATTTGTATTTAAAATGACTTATTAAGTTAAATATTTTCAAATTTATGTACGATGATAACTAGTGTGTACTGTAATTATGAATTTTCATTTATGTTTTTCTCTTAGCTTGAACGACAGGTACTGTTTTTGTAAACTACTTCAATATTCAGGTCCTGAGTTTTCCATTGGCAACTTATAGAGTATGCAGTTCCAGATTATGTAAGTAAAACACTCTCTGTGTGCTTCTGGCTGGTCGGTCTCTGACACTTAAAGCGAAAACGAATCAACATTCCAAATTATGTAAATAAAACCGCTAACCTGGTTTGTCTTGCCTGCAATCTCCTGGGCAGCAATCCTATGTCTTGTTTCTCCTGGCTAAACTCTGTTAGTGCTCTTCTCTGTGTGATTCCGGCTGGTCGGTCTCAGACACTTAAAGCAATAACGAACCAAGATCTATCTCCGCTGTTTAAATATATCTGTTTTCGAGGTCGCTTCTAATAGCTCTGACGCCCGCAAGGTTTGTGGTGTATCCACATAAAACTGTGAGGTACATGCTTCATATCTTAAAAACCCAGGATTGTCAATTAAAACATGTATAACGTGCAAACAGGTTCTATTTTTTGTAGCATTCTATGAAAGTAATTTAACGCTATTTATTTATTATTTAATTTATGATTCCAGTACCATATGGATTTTTAAAGTAATGTTTTTATTTAGTCTTTAATTGTATCTACATACCCATATTTAAATCCAGAGAATTTTGTGACTATTTTATTAGCAATATTTTTTAAAGTATGTTCTTTTATATTATACAATCATGAATAAATATATTTAATATTTTATTTGTGAACCATTGTACCAAATACAGTAACAAACACAATAACATTGTTTTTAGAATATCAATATATCGAGTTTGCTTTATGGTGTCATGAACAAAATATTGTCGCCCAAGGGCCCTTTCATTTATAACATACCGTATATTGCCAAAGGAAGAAATTTCATCATTGTAATCACATAATATTTACTGAAGTTCTTGACGTGCTTTGTCTTAACGATTTGAGATTTATTATTATTACCATCTGAAAGGTTTATTTATTATCCAAACAACATCGCTGAAAAAATAATGAATAGCTTGTTAACAATAATGATGTTTTGTTATCAATTTTTACCCATTTAATACTGGACAAATATATAAGACAGTAATATTTACAGTAGATGAAAATTGTATAACGAATTAAAAAAACAATGACAATTCTATATAAAAATAGGCAATAAACGTACTAAAACGCGTATAGGCATAAAGGTTATCTATAAATAATTGTTATAGTAGTTATTTATGTTGAATAAAATATTTTTATATTTAAAAAAATCCTTAAATCCTGTAAATGATGTTTTTATATATTTTTAATAAATTGAAAAAATAAAGATCATTGAGCGAGTTCTCTCCCTTTGGATCCTTATTACAAGGGACACAGAAAGAAATCGGTGAGCTTAAAAAAATGGGCTAGGGGTAGTAATATTATGAATGAAAGTAATGTAGTTTTTTATGTACTGGCAGTCTCTTCCCGGCGTTGTTCGGAATTCAGATTTAGTTAAATATAATTGAAAATAGTAGCTACCGCATCGAAAACTATTTTTAAAGCATAATAAAAATAAATAAACATTTTAACACTTATTTTAAAGAGAGTGCACTTATATATACATAAAGAGGGAGATAGAATATAAAATTACATGTGAAAAAGAGAGACAGAATACATATATAGTTAAATAGAACATCAAAGCAGACAGAATATAAAATTATATGCAAAAGAGAGAGACACAATACATAACATAACATTTTAATAAATGTTTTTCATATAAATTCAATAATATATTCATAATATTGTATAAGTAATCTTAAATTTCAGCATAGACCATTTACTTAAGTATCTACTTACATGTTTAGATATTTACATCCACACGTGTATGTACTGTATCATGTACACGTGTATGCAGTGTATGTAAGAGATTGACACGGTACAAATACATAATGCTTCCGGAAGCTTTGTGAGGTTGTCAGATAACCTGGTAAAGAGTACTTAGAATTTCAGAGCTTTAGATACGTACAGCTGGAGGGGGGAACCACCCTTTCCCGGGACCGGTTTAGAAGCTAGGGATTCCTTGTCGGTCCCACTCATCATAGCTAATAAAAATACGCAACTTTAATATAATAACATATTTAAGTATATGCAAAACGAAAAAAGATAAAAAATTCAATGTGGTTATTAGCAATTATCGCAAAGATCTTAAAATTTAGACTTTCCAGCGCCCCTTAAGTGCTGTTTTTATTCATAAAAATCATATAACATAAATCCATAGAATACTAAGTAACATAATGGAAAATTAAGGTGCAGTAGTTCAAGGCAGACACTCAGTGATCAATTTTTATAAAAATATTCCCAAGCTCCAACGAGTCACCCATACCCGAATGAATTCTTTATATAAAACGAGATTCGTCCCATTACTAATTAGGTCTGCATTCCTGGGTGGGTGGTGTCTAAGTCCATTCAAACCACCAATCATCTCTAAGTATCTCACAATTCCACTAAATATGGTCGGGCGTCTGTTCCACTCTCCCACATGTACACTACGGGGTATCTACAAGTCTAAACTCAAACAGTTTACTTCGGAATTATCCATGCCCCGTAATCATCTGCCATTCAAAATGATTTAGGTCTCGAGGTTTCATCATGTCTTTCAACTTGACGGAAACGTTAGGAAGAAAGCAATAAGTCCATCTTCCCTGCGTTGCCGTATTCCACCTCTCTTGCCACTTTCCAAGAATTAACTGCCGCATTCTTAGAACCAGATCTTTCAATGACCCGTCAATAGTCTAAAAGTGAGGCCTAGAAAAGTCACTTCCTGACCCATTTTAAGGTTCCTACGGGCTCAGGTCTCCAGAATTTCCTTGTCAGCCGGGAGGACACCTGCTATAACGGGCAGAGTTACCGTGCATACGGTTCTATGCGCTCTCGGTAAGGCTATCAGAAGAATCCGCTGACTTCTATTGGCGGCTGGTTAATTATGAAATGTGTGTCACTTTGTATATTAATCTCACGGTGGGAGTTTTTAGTCCCCAGGTAACCATAGAGATGCGCCGCAAACGCCCAAAGATAGATACATCATCCTTAGATGAGTACAGCGTCACAAGAATATTTGAACTACACGGCTCGAAAAAAGAATCTGTGTTTTCACGCAAAGAGTGTGGATTAAATTCCTAAAGTCACTCAGTCAGTGATTAATAATATTAAATTAAAGTGAGTTTGGTAATTGATGATATATGGTATAAAAATATGTATTTTAGTAATTAATTTATACATTCTTATACGTAGTTTGAATTGACTAATCGCCGTCATATCAGAGATAATTTATATTAAAATAACAACTTAAAATTGCAAAGGTATATAAATATATTTATTTCATATTAAAATATTATTAATTTGTGAGGTTAAAAATTAAAATCATTTTTCACGGGTTAACAAAATTTATAAAAATTGCTAGACTCCAAGAATTAGAAAATAAATTCGCCACAGAATATTTAGCTTAATTATGGTCAATGATGAATACACCATTATGATCAAATCATGGCGTATGCACACAAACTCTGTGCAGTATGAGATTGTACAATTTTTTAAAAATAAAACAAATTTGTACTAGACACACAACCGACTTATAGTTTTGTCACGATTATAGTTTTGCGAGGTGCAGTTCCTATTATTAATAGGTTTTAATGAGAACTACGTTCAATACCTACAGTTGGATGACAATATATACAGATAGTAGGGCGGGGCGTGTAAGGGAAGAAGGGTAATATATAACTCAGTTGTGTGTGTAGTAATTTTAAATTATCATGTTGCACCACAATGTTCCTGCCATGTCACTAAATGATAATAATAATAATAATAATAATGGATAATTTGTATAGCGCCATTTTCGTAAAAACTTTCACCTCAATGGCGCTTTACACGTAAACTGTTTATTGTTCTACAATTATCTTTGTTTTTAAAATTAAAAATTGTTACTTTTATTTAAGGAAATGACTTTTTGAAAAGGTGCGTTTTTAAGTTCTTCTTAAATAAAGTCTCTGATTCACTGTTTCTAATAACGGAGGGCAAAGTGCCCACGCTTTTGGGCCGACAACCGCAAATGCCCGTTCACTAAATTTAGACTTCTGGCAACGGTTGGTCGGTTTTACAACCCTTCCTGCGGCTGAAGTAGAGGCTGACCTGAAAGTTTGACGTCTACTATTCAAATTGTCTGGAATGCAAGTTATTGAAGATACAGATGCGCCATGTTGTGTATCGCCTTGTACATCAACCAGCACAATTTAAATTCAACTTTTTTAGGGAATCAGAGCCAATGCAGCTGATGTAAAAGGGATGTTATATGAGAGAATTTTGAAACTCCATATATTATCCATGTAGCCGGATTTAGAATGGATTATAATCTATCCAGCTGAAAAATTGGCAGGCCAGCATAAATGCTGTTGTAATAGTCCACACGTGACACCACAAATGCATTTATAAGTAGACGGGTTGTCGAAAGGGGAAGATGTCTCCGAATACTTTAAACCTGTCTCAGTTGATAAAAGCATGCACTGATAATTTTACTGATTTGTGTATTCATTGAAATATCTGAATCAATGAGCACGCCCAACAACTTAACTGCAGATTTAGCATTCGCAGACATTGATTCATGTATTGTTTTGCCTTCTAGGTGTTGGTGTCCATAGTAATTCTGTTTTGTATGGATTAAATGTAAGTCTATTTTATGCCATACACTCACCTATTTCATATATTTTTTTTTTAATGCCTGTCTCACCCGGCTTACAGAAAAAAAATTGTATATCCTTTGCATAATAGTGGGGCCATAATCCTGACAATATTATTATATACTTTATATCTTTCGTATATAAAATATACAACAGTGATCCGAGAACAGATCCCTGAGGTACCTCGATGTTAAAAGTAGTGTAGAGATGTTTGATTTTTGAAATCACACCGTTTGTGATCTAGTACAAAAATATGATTTATGCCAACCATGTGTATTTCTATTTACCCTTTAGGTTTTTTACAATCTCTCAAGCAAGATTTGATGATTGACTGTATCAAATGCAGCATTCACATCTAAAAATGCCTGCAGGACCAGATTCCTCGAGTCAGCAAGTTTTATAATGTTAGACAGGACTCGAACCACCCCTATTTCTGTAGAATGATGACGTGTGTATGGTGATTGTATTTTGAGAAATAAAGCATTTTCTGTTAAATACATATTAAGATGACATGATACAACCTTTTCCGTTATTTTTGAGAGAAGCGACAGATTAGTGACCGGGCGATACTTTATTAGGTCTTCGGTGTCTAGTGTAGCATTTTTCAGTAATGGAGTACGTGGGCTATTTTCATAAAGTCTGGAACGCTTGATGTTTTTAAAGATTTGTTAAATAGAGATCTTCAAACATTCTCAAATTGTGCCAGATATGAGATCGCGATGACTGAAATGGGCTGGCACGTTGTACGCAGGTATTGTAAAAGGTTTTTGAAGGAAATCCATCTACAACTCGACCACACAAGAATGACGTGAAGAAAGGTGCAGATAGATTGGAGAGATTTAACACAAAACAGGTATTTCTGGAGAATGGTTTTGCAGTCGGATTTGTATATAGGTGGACCGTAACTCCTGATAATGACGACATATTAAAATAGTCTTGATTATAATTTTATCAATTTTATTGAGAAATAAATGCTTATATAATTCAAAATAAAAAAAATATGTACATTCATATTTATTTTTAATCTTGTAAATAAAGATGTAGGCGTTCTATGTAATAATTCTCTTCTATTTTATTACTGTTACAATTTTCCATAATTTCTGATGGATTATTTTATGAAAAAAAAACCTTGTCATTGAGTTGAGAGGTAAATGTTATACCAGTAACCTACATTCACAAATAAAACGATGTTTGAAGATATTTGATTTATTCTGCCAATTTGATTGTCGCGAGTTCAATAAATTGGATTCTATAAATTGATATTTTTCATCATTCCATGTTAGCTTTTTAGCATCGATTGAACCAATTCTGGAAATCGAGGCTTTCCTAGAAAAGAGGGCGCTTTAAATATATTTACTCCCTTCCTTGTATAATATTATATACATATTTCTGTCTTTGTCATCATCATCATGGCTAGAAGTATTCATATGTATTTTTATTGTGAGGGAAAAATTACAGCCATAGCTAGATGTATATATTGACCGATTCCAATTTTGTATATAGAAAAGTGATAGTCAGAAATTATATAACAAGTTAGTTAGAGTAAAAAAAGTTTTTCGTTCTAATCAGATTTCAAATTTACCGCTATCTCAGCCGGTATCGATGCTAGCGACAGCGCTGCCGGCTGCCGCTACAGGTCTGGCCCCATCCTTCAGCGACGATCTCACTTTCCCGTTTCATCGCTCCGCAACATCGGTCTTGCCGGCCCACGCGCGCTGAGCGAGACCGTCGACTCGCTTCATTTCATAATACACTCGCACTTTTTGCATCTCTTAATTTCTTTATTCAATCCGTAATTCTATATTCTTTGTTTTTTCATACTGTCACAATAAATATCAATATTCCCATCATCACTCTTTCATTTAACCACCGACCTAACACCAAAACATGTTTTATAAATATATTTGTATATAAAATGAAAACATTTAGTTCTTATACTAGCGATGAGTTAAACTGTTGTTATAAATTGTACGTTTAGTTTCTAGTGTACCAGTGAATGTTTGCCAAATTTAGAATTATCAGTTAAACAAATAATAGAACAAAAATATTAAAATCATAGTCACTATCACAAATAAATTAAAAATAACAGTTTAATTCACCATTAAGTGAGTACGAAAGTGTATGAAAATATAGATACGTGACTTAATTATTTAACTTTTTGACCTTGGTAATAGAATTGAGTACCAATTTATAAATATATACGAAAATATTGGCATGTAAAATTTTGTATCAGGTATTTTTTTAAATAAGTGATTGATTACAAAAATCCAAAGGTAATGTTGCACTCGAGCACATGGAAGTGCCGAGGAAATTGTGATGGATGTGAAGGAACGTGAAGAGTGATATATGATGTCATGTCAGGACTAATTATTATGAATTATTTTTTTGGGGTACATACCATAGATTTCACCGATAAATGTACAGTCATTAATAAATGCAGGGATGCGGATATAAAATCTATAATCTTTGCAAATTAGTGCTAATCCACGAGACTGCGATTGAATAAAGATAAGCATTGCTGAAATCGGGTTGTTTATTAAGGTGAATGATTTTTATTTTTATACTATCAAATATTGGATTTCCTACACGCTATTTAAATACCTAGATGCCAAATTATCAAGAAACCTTAAGCATTATGGTAAACTGGGTAAACGGGTAGTAGTTCGAGTATGTACAGCTTCTATATCTTCTCTGTACCTATAGATCACTAATTAAAAAATGTTGTTAAACTGGGGAGAAATTAGTCAGTTTTCAACCCCAGTGGTGGCAATAATGGATATATTAAACCCATAGCTTTATCGTGGCAAGAATCAAATCAAACTAATTCATCAATAATCAAATAAACTGATAATGATCCTCAGAATAAATTGTTTATTGAATTAATTTTATTAGTTGTCATTTAATTATGGGTTGTCTCGATGCCCGTTCCTTGATTCGAGGTTGTAAAAAAAAAAAAAATATCATGTAATTTTGCTCCCGTTGTTGATTGTTTTCTATTGCTTGTTTTTTTTTTATTATATATGTGCTGTTATTTTATATAATACATACATAGACTAGGGACTTTGCGGACAATGAGCGAGATTTTGCATTAATAATAATAATAATAATAATTAATAAACAGTTTTGAAATTTTAATTTGAGGGTGAAAAATCATAAAAAAAAACGATAGACTTCCATCGTAACATGTAACTGTAACATATCTTCATACGATGTTTGATTCACTAATTCATCACCATTTTCTGGTTAAATGGTTGCATTATAGAATGACTAGCTGTTGAAAAAAATGTTAAATGAATGATGAAGTTTGGGACTACCAGACTAAGATTATTGTGTAATACCTAGCCTACATCAAGATCGATCAAGTTTACACATTTCTGTGGTATGTTTTTATAGTTTTATTAGCTTATTATTAGTCTCAAGAGTTTAAGGTATATTCACGTAATTCTTTTTCTTTAGCGGCCTCATGTCAATGTCACGGAGCAGAGGGGAAGCGAAGAGTTAAGTTACAGATTGCAGCTGAATTTCACATTTTTATACATTGACAATAATAATGACTTATCAACGACATTTTATGAATAAAAATGTTAATATCGTGACAAAAATATATTCATGATTTTAGTGGAAAACTGTAGACTTGTCTCGGGTCATTAAGTGAGGATAGTATTGTCACCCGTTAACCATTGTACTTTGTTGGCAAAGTAGGATGACCAACTCATAAAAACTAATATTTACCATAAAATCTTGTGAAACAAGAGATCATTGTCTATGCCATTATATACGTCACGGACCTGACGTTGGTATTAACCTGAGAAGTGTTCCTGCTGCTTATTGGGTTTAATTGGTTGACAAAGCAACATTGGCACATGAACACCGTATACAATCAGGGGCGTGCAGTGCATACAAGTAAATAAGCTGTGCATAACTACAAATTTTGGGAAACAAATATAAATTTAAAACTTGGATTAACATTAACGAAAAAAATATTTTGCAATTAGTGCCATCTGTGTATCAGTAGAGAATTGAATTGCTTAGTTCTAAAAACTCGCCGCAACTCACCCCTGTACTCGTGGCGCTCTTTTTTAATCGCTGTATCACTCAGTTCTGTCTTTAAGCTAGTGAATTATTTAAGTCATATAAATGGCTATTTACTGAATAGAAATTCCTTTCGGTTGATCCGTTTTGTAAGGAGTCGTTACCTATGCTGTTTATTAACAGAATAACATTAGCAAAAATTACAACTGTGTGCAAATCATTGAAATGTCTACTTCATATTTTACTAATTCGCGAATTTTACTATCTTACTGTTTTAAACCTGTTGATTTCATGATTGTTCTTTAAATTTGGTGCATGGATTGGTTCTTGATTTGAGAAAAACAAAAAGCAATTGGCATAACTATTTCCTACGTTAACCTTTAATATAAATAATTATTTCCTTTAGTTATTACATGTTCAGTCATATACAGTGTTCTTAAAAACATCCACATTTTTATATGGGTAAGAATGTATTATTTTACGTTAAAACTTAAACTTTCAAAATACTATTAACGGTACTCTAAAATTATAATTAAATATATGATAGGGTCGTATAAACGACGGATTTATTTTGTCCAAAGACGTTGGTTAAACGAAAGTACATATATTGTATTACATATATTATATATGATTGTATAATATCATTGGTAGTAGCATAACCTAAATCTATACCTACTGCACGCCACTGCATATAATATGTATATATAAATATACACTTAGAGAATCTGGTTCACGAGTTCATGTAGTTGAAATGAGATATTTAAGAGGAATAGCCGGATAGCCACCAGCTGAAAGTATAGGGTATAAATGTACCTTTGAAATTATCAGTATTGTAGTATTTCTGCTTCATCGAGATTAGTTAGCTTAATGACATTATTTGGAGTTCAAAAAAAAAAGTCTAAATGGATACTGTTATATCTACAAACAGTGTCAAATGATGGATGTCGCAATAGATTTTGAGAAGAAAACTAGAAACAGAGACAGAGAATAGAAGAATTATATCCATTTTATATAAAAAGTGTTCGAAATGATGATAAAAAATAATATAACCGAAATTTATACATGAGATATTTTTAATGTAGCATCTATAAGGGTTAAATTTTGTAACCAAAATACTTGATATCTTAAGTAAGGAGGTAGGTAGGGGTAGGAAGGTATGTTTGAAGGCGTGACGTGGTATTTGATATTTAGAAGCACGTCTCTGGATATTATCGGCGGTTACTGTTGGCGGGTATTGTTCGGGAAATGTCGCAGATTTTGATGAATTTGCTTGCGGCATTTGAGGTATTACGGTACACGCTGTTGTACCTACAGACCGTAAAGAAAGTCTAACTTGTTTCCGACAAAATCTATTATAATTTTCATTTATTCAAAATTATCAATTAATACAATTTTCAATAATTTAACCCTTTCCTCAAAGTTGATACATATCGGGTGGTCTAACAAGTCTTTTTTTAAATGATTTTCTGACATACTTACTACATGACATACTATTCGATAGTATTTTTCTACGTTTGTCGTCTATGTTTGTCGTCGTTTTTCTGTATTTTATAGTTTTTATTATTTTTTTGGCTTAGATAATAGTGTCATGTTGTGAAACCCGAATATTTTCAACATATATTTCTTTTCACCTTTAATCAAGGTTATAATGGTCATTCAAGAGTTCAACTGGGAAATTCTACCACATCCACCGTACAGTCCTGACCTTTCTCCGCCAGATTATCACCTTTTTTGGTCGCTCTTCAACCAAATGCGTGCCGTTACGTACAACAACGACGATGATCTCAGAAATTGGATCTAAAACATTTCGATACCAGACCAGCCGATTTTTATAGAAAAAACTTCGACAAATTAGATGAAAGATGGGATGAAGTCCTGAAGGTGAAGAATACATCATTGATTGAAATGTTGTAATTTTAGTTTAAAAATTTAATTTTATATTATATAATTGAACAAAGCCGCAAATACTTATAAGATAACCCAATACATGTAAACTCACGTTACATATGTAATAGAAAGTTAGTATGAGTAAAAAAAACTGTTCAAAAAAATAATTACTAGATTTCCTAGTATTTCATATTTTAGATAATAAGTAATTTGTCTAGTACTTAAGTAAAAATGTAAAAATTATATCAATGGCTAGACCATAAAAAGATAAACAACTCCAGTTAGATTTATAGCGGCAGGTTAATAAGATATGAACGTGATTTTTTTTTAAATAAATATATGTACACAGAATACATATTATTACAAGCAGGATTAACTTGCTAATCTCCTTAGACGAGATTCGAAAACAATCACTTGATAGTATATGGTATATTTCCAGTAGGCTGCAGTAAGATGAGTTGAGATTTATTTGATTAAACGAATAATATAACATATTGTAATACAAATTAAATTAGAAAGATATACATATAAAATAAATTGTATCGAAAAGTATTGTTGTTGCGCTATCGGCATTCGAAACTGGATCTCTTTCCGAACCGGAGAAGGTGCATTATTCAACAATGCTACAACGATAGTACTTTGTAACCCATATGTTACACTTTTTCAAATTAATATATCTATCGTTCCATTATTTGAAAGCCATCTACATTGTTTTTACAGAATCTCAAATTATTAATTGTTGGACAATACACGTTCCCCGGTTTGGAAAGAGATCCAGGATCGAATCCCGGTAGCGCAACAACAATATTTTTCGATAAAATTGATTTGATATGTATATCTTTCTAATTAATATTTTAAATATTTCAGACCTATGTTCTGAATAATTATAACTTCACAATAAGAATGTGTACTGTAAACGACATTTATTTAAGCTTCTAACAATAATTTTCAGTTTAATTATAATAATGGTAAAAATTATAATATTTCCACAATATTTAAAACACCCCATAATTCACCAATACCGATTACCTTAATACCGTCGTTCATCATTTGCATATATGTTTGTCGGTGTGATTTATGCACATGGCTGAGGATATGACATGGAAATATTTATCGGTAAATGTGGCGACACGTGTGAGGAATGGACAAAAAACATCGCACACCACCTCACACAAAATGGCGACCGTCCTTCGGTACTCGGCACCAGCACCTCCGCAGATGGAAGCCTTGAAAACTGTGAATTTATGATGTACATACTCCCGGGCCAAGCATGGCGTGCCCCTTACTTTGAATACTAAGTAAGGTGACGGTGAAAATAATAATTTAAAAAAACTGCGTTGGTTCAAAATTCACAAATAATGTTTTCTGAACTTACATCTGTAACGTTGTAGGTACTATAACAGTTAAATAAATTATAAATCGTGTATCATTTAAAAAATATTATATTTTATATTATGAAGTATCTACTAATCGAATTTATATATTTTTTTATTGTCTTTCTGAGTCAGGCAGCGCGATAAAAGGTGAATTATTATTATTAAAGAGTATTAGAATAAAAATATTTTTTTAGGGGGTAGGTGAATAATATGGAGCATGTTGGTCTA
The DNA here is from genome assembly GCA_031772225.1 of Eubasilissa splendida. NCBI lineage: Eukaryota > Metazoa > Arthropoda > Insecta > Trichoptera > Phryganeidae > Eubasilissa > Eubasilissa splendida. The sequence continues at coordinate 20,559,997 of CM062859.1, read as the reverse complement.
GTAGTTAAAATACTTGCCTAATGATCTAGCTAGGAGACCAGCAAGTTAGTTCTATTTTCACAGCACAAGCTAAATGTTTAGTTTTAAAATAGTAATAATATTGACGTGACATGTATTCCGTATATATATTTAGGTAAACTGCAAAAATACAGTAAGTCAGAGGCACAAAATTGAATGTAAAATATATTTAAGGTTTTTTTCATAAATAATTATTATAAGTTCGTTTAATTAAAAACACATTGATTTAAGAAACGTGAATTACGATAAACAAAAGTTGCTGACAAAAATTAAAGAATTCCTCCGAAAACAACAAGATTAGTGATGGAAAATTAAATTATCATTTATGATATAACCATAATTGAATTTCTTTTGAAAAATTTAAAAAATTAAATTATGATGTATTATTTAAAAATCGATAAGATAGGTACATTCGAGTATATAACAATATCTTCTTCAATGGTCTCGTGAGACTTGGAAATCTATGTCCGTAGTGAAAATAGATTCATCTTCTATGTAGCTGTGAGATATTTTTTCTATAGTGTATTTGATAAGTAGATATAATTCTATAGTATGATTGCATATGTAAGTAAATGTGTTCATAAAAAGCCTTAAATAATGACCATATATTTGGAAGTTCAAGGTAGTTAATAGTAGTCTATTTTATAAAATACAAACTTATCATTTGTAAAAATATTGATATTGTACACAGCATATGTATTTTTATTTTTAAATAAAGTTGGGCTTATATGATATTTTTTTCAACAATCTACTACTACAAGTACATCAGCGCTAATCGCTTTAATACTTTTACTAACTATATGTGGAGATTCATCGCCTCCACTCCCATCATCACCACCCGGTGAAGCTGAACATTACCAGCAGTTACCGGTGAGCGAAACAATGCTCCCAACAGCCGTAAACACATTTAGTACCGATAGCATGTAGTAAAACATTGCATTCTGACTCCAATAAACTCCGTGCTAACCGTAAATGGTTTCTTTTTCATAACCTGCTGCCTTTCACAGTCACATATACACAAAATATTTTGCGACATTCAAACGACCATGTGAGTGGTGGATGTAATTCACTACTTTTACATTAATCACATCACATAATTTAAAACATAACCGCAAAATCTCTCTGATTCGTATCTACATACACATTCATCCGTTACCCCACACGCATTTATTTAACCATTCATAATTGCACAACCAGTGTGTCGATACTCTCAATTCCCATATATAATATATACCTCATTATTATTATTATATATTAATACATGAATTGGAAGGGTAAGAAAATTAGGTCAGATTTAATTAATAAGGAGAACACATTCTTATTGTGAAGTTGTAATTATTCAGAACAGACGGTCTGTGATATTTTAAATACTAATTAAATGTATTAATTTTATAAAGATATACACATAAAATCAGTTTTATCGAAAAATATTGTTGTTGCTACCGAGATTCGAACCCGGATCTCTTTTTAATCTGTAAAAATAAAGTAGATGGCTTTCCGAAATTTGTTGTAAAAAATACTGTGTGCTGTAGCATAGTCGGTTAATGCACGTTTCACGAATTGGAAAGAGACCCAGTTTCGAATTAATACATTTAATTCGCATTTATTATTTTTATTTCTTAACTTTGTTTTATTAAACACTTATTGAGTTTAAATACATCTACCGGTTTCGAAAAATATATATTTATTCTTCAGAATGTCAACAACTTATCATAAACATATGTTATTATTAGGAGAATACATTCTTATTGTGAAGTTGTAATTATTCAGAACATAGGTCTGTGATACATTAAATATGAATTAAATATATTAATTAGAAAGATTTACATGTAAAATCAATTTAATCAATAAATATTGTTGTTGCGCCACCGGGATCTATTTTTAAAAAACAATAATTATTTAAAAAATAAATTTAGTACTTAACTCAAATTGTTACTTGATACAAAATTACTAGGAAAAAGTTTAAAATGGAACTTGTAGTTAAATTTAGTTGGTTGTTTATAATTTTTTGATTAGTTTTTACACGCTTTAATTAGCTTAACTGTTGTTAAATTGACTGTGGTTCGCTAAGCGTCTTTGACCATAATTGTAATTATCAAGTACTAGTATGTTGAAGTATTCCAAAAATAATATATCATTGTTTGAGATCAACAGAGATCAGATACCGACCGAGAATAGTATTATGCGAGGGTAGTTTACATTTCTGATTTAGAATGTGCGGTGATCTAGACGTGTTTCACTCCCATTCGATTTGCAATAGTCAGTCTGCCGTGCCAATAATGCTCCACGCTTGATCAAACAATCCATTTCCGGATAAAACTTCGTTAAATGATTTCCAATACCGAATATGCATAATTCAAGAGCAACCGGCGGGGCACTGGGGGTTAAACGGGGGATGGGGTTGTTGTGTTATCATAAAACATGACCGAACAAGTTTAGTTCAATCAATCGGGCAGATTCGATTGGCGCTAGAGGTATGGGGTGGTATTAAATCGAAAATAAAATGTGTGATGCATGACTTATGAATGTGGTTGTAACCACTTCGTTACCGCAATACATTTAGTAATGAAAAGTAGATAATGCAGTGGATATTGTAATTTACTAATTTATTAGACTTTATTGACATACATGTTTTTGTTGTAAAAGAGGCGAATTTACTATAATATAACATGATATATATGTGATATAATTATATTGCAATTAAGTATAATACTATATATTTTTATTTATTATCTTTGTTTAATTAATCACTAAATTGAGTTTAAATACATCTACCGGTTTTGAAAAATACAATTTTCTTCTTCAAGATGTCATAACTAACTAAAACATATATTATTGTTTCTTTGCCAGAATCTATTAAAAAAAAAAAAACAATTTAAAAAAAAAAAAATTTTTTTGTACCTAACTCAAATCATTACTTAATACAAATTTACTTGAATAATTTTTAGGAAAAAATTTTAGAATGGGACTCGTAGTTAAATTTAGTTGGTTGTTAAAACAAAGATAATAAATAAAAATATGAATTTTAACCACAGAGTTAATATTGCTAATTTTAAAAGTATAAGTATAATACTCGTAGTTTATTGTGTGGGATGGAGTAGACTTCACCTCTGATATATACAGCATTGTCCTTGCTACTTTGCTAGACTGCCGTCTGTGCTAAAGTAGCCAGTTTTATTCGTGCTGCTGTGGTGTTATTTAATTCAAGAAAGATAAAGATTCGACAGGAGTAAAAATAAAAATAGAGAAAAAAAAATGTAGTGAGTGTTGTAGAACTAGTGAACTATTAATGTACGCACTGTATAATGATCATGTTAGAATGTTGTACAGCGATGTTTTTGATTGATCTATACCAATTGGATTATATATCATAGGATTTACAGTTGATGCTGTGTGTTGTACAGTTTCGGAGCTAAGAACACGTAGAATCTTTGATAAAATATTGTTGCTCTCGGAACTGGCGTGTAGATGTTCGTTGTTTGTCTTGTGTTGTGTTTATGATTTATTGCTTAGGGTGAGTTGTTGTTAGTATGGAAATATTGAACGAGTTTCAACATATAGATTTGTCTTATGGCTAGGGCATTGTACTCTTTAAATATAAGATCTGATGGATATAACTAATAAAGTGCAATTAATATATATTTTTAATTATATCAGTTTTATATCTTAAAACTTCACAACATTTTAAATAAAAAATACTGGTCTGGTTTTATCATCGATGATATGAAAATCGCTACCAAAAATACAGGGTATAAAAAAGAAACAAATACTTTAAAATATGTTTAGACCTACTTAATTAATAATACATATTTTAAATATGAATTAAATATATTAATTATAAAGATAAACATATAAAATCAATTTTATCGAAAAATATTGTTGTTGCGCCACCGGGATTCGAACCTGGATCTCTTCCCTAACCGGGGGAGGTGCTTTATCCAACTAAGCTACAGCGACATTATTTTTAGCGACAATTTTTCGACCCTATATGTTACCTTTTTGATATTAATACATTTAATCGATCCATCATTTGACAGAGCCATCTACCTTATTTTTACAGAATCTCAAAATACCTTTGAGTATATCTGATAGCAGACGCCAGAATTATCAATATTTTTCGATAAAATTGATTTTATATGTATATCTTTATAATTAATATATTTAATTCATATTTAAAATATCACAGACCTATGTTCTGAATAATTACAACTTCACAATAAGAATGTGTTCTCCTAAAAAATAATACATATATAATATCCTTCCCAGGTGGCTGGACGGGACTAAATTGAGCGTTCAAAATAAGGTCAAATACCTTGGCTATATATTCAATGAGGATGGACGGGACGATAATGATATAGAACGGCAGAGGATACATTTGAGCGTTCGTGCAAATATGCATCACGGCGTTTCTACCGATGCAGTAAGGAGGTGAATAGCATCCTGTTTAAATTGTTATTTACCAGCATGTATACCTGCGAGCTCTGGTCAAAATACAAGTAAGTGACGTATAACCGTCTTCGAATTCAATACAACAATTCATACAGATACTGTTCGGATTGGCGCGTTATTGCAGCTCATCTACAATGTTTACCGAAGGCCGTGTACATTGGATTCGTTCCGCTTCTGAAACATCGAGTTGCGGGCGTAAAGCTGCGCCTGGAGTTCAGCACCAACTTTCTGGTGCAAGCGGCGCTCTGATGGAAAGCTGGTTCCCTGACCAGATAATGGCAACGCCTACAGAATAGCTCATATATAACAATGACCGTGACTGAAGTAGTTATATATGTAATATTTATATTTTGTGTATATATATGTGTGAACTTTTTACTTTTTATTTATTAATATTTTCCTTGGTTTTTCTTTTTCTTTTTCAAAGCATTATATTTACTTCGTAACTTTAATGTATAACATAATATGTATTATCTTTATGGCGAATCGGGTTAATAAAACCTGATTAAGCTGGAATAAATACATTATTATTATTATTAAGTACATAGTACAATAAATAAATAAATATGCTGTTTACAAAAAATATTGTTTCTTTATAGGATTGAGAGCTCCCATATCAAAAATTAAAAAATAATCTGGTCGCCAGTATTTAAATAATTATAATATTAAAATTATAACCATTTTCTCAATATAAGCCAAGCGCCTTTTTTTGAGCGCATACAAAAATGGAAATTTAAAAATCATGTAATGGAAGTTTTAGAAAAATCTAACCATAACATACCGAATCGTATTTTATAGACTTCGTTACTATCTAATAATTGTAGCTGCCAACAAAAATGTTTTGAAATATATATTGTTATGTGGTGCGCTGGCATCAGTGGATAGAATGCCGGTGTACCACGCCACCGGCTAGATTCAGTTTGTAGATAAGGTAATGTATGGCGTCGGTATGCCTGTCTCGGAATGATGGGAATGGTCTCAGACAATATAAACATTTGATTTCAACACATTATTTAGACTTTAATCACATAAAACATAACAAACTCGACATTGTAAGTATAATAACTGTCTTTGATATCTTCTTTTTTCATGTTAAACTCTCCTCTTAGTGAGGACACAATATGTTGCCGATTTAGCACACCTCGATTTCTACCCAGTTTGCCACGGACTCCAGGCGCCACGCCCCGTACTAGAAGTGATCTCTTCTTCCAGAAGGTTACCCTGATGCCATCTTGTCACTGTGTTGTCCATCGAGCCCATCCGTCTGTCATCGCTTGCATGCGACTTCTCCGCAGGTTGCAGCGGTGTCTCCTCAAATCCCGTGGATGGATCAGGCCCATTTTAAATCCATGAATCCACCGCGGGAGAAAACCCTAGTTTTTTATCTAGGTCGTCGCCATTTTTTTCCTTTTCTGCGGCGGAGCGCCGTCTCCACACACACCTCGCACCTCTCCCGGTCGCGCGCCAGCCCGCGCGGAAATGCCCTTCTTGACCACCTTCGCTCCGGTCGGTAAGTAGCGCCACATGAAAATGTCACATCACAATATCTTAAAGTTGATCACCGTTAAAAGCAAATGATGTGTGAATTTTTTATATGACGTGTATAAATATGTCTAAAAAATCACACTTTAAAATGTATTGTAATAATACACCAATGAGTTGAAATTCTACAATTATGCAAAAAAAAAATTACAGAAAAAAAAAAACTGTACATTTCTATGATTAATATCCGAGCAAGAGGAATACTTCACTATATATTATATCACGAGAAACATTGAATATTTTTAATTTGCTGTTAAACAGATCAACACTGGAATTTATCTACATTTATATATAATACTCTCCGATGCATCAGCAACAGTAGCTCTGATGATGGACTCTGTAATGGAGTCCGAAACGTCGGCTATAGTCGGTAAAACGGACGTGGTTTGACGTATTTTCCTGTCATAAACCGGAACCCATAAGTTCCTTAATGCTCGTGAAACTGACAAAACAAGCACCCTGACAATGTCCCCGACCCCCCCAATTACTTTTCCCTATTCCGACTCAACACCTCACTATTATTGACTTAGATATGTTCTCAGCTATATACCTCGTGAGAGTAAAGAACGGCGTTCTATCTTCTTTACCGGTTAGTCAGTGGAGAACACAAGAACGGTGGGTTCTTCATCTTTGAAACGCATACCCACCATGGTTTGTCACATTCTGCCATCATCTTATAAACTGGGAAAAATTATTTATAATATCTGGGAGAGATAAATGAAATGATGTTAAAAAACACAGTTTATATTTGAACAAATTACAATACAAAATAATAATCCTACTTTCTTCGGGTTAAGAGTGAGTTCGTTGTTCCAATAAGATTCACAATGTTAGAAAATATGGTATAACCTCCAAATCCATGCTCGTTCGTGCACATTAATAATCTATATAATTAAATCCATAAATAGCCAATATAATTATGTACGTGGTATACTGAAGTAGAAAATTAAGGCAGCCGCGTGGTCAGTTGTCTTTTCTTTCAGCACATCCGCCTTTATTGACTATGATAAATCTTGTACACATATTTTAAATTCATTTTATTCAGATAAAAACATTCATTATGTAACATATGCGATACATCTCAATATCTTTTTTCGAACTCTTGAGGATGCCGCCGTTACCAGGAGGTTATCACTCCTCGATCGGTAGCCACTGACAGATTTCGAAATCCATGCTCAGTACCCTGGAACATTTCAGGGACACTGTAATATAATGGAAGTCCGAGCATCATTCGATATGCGTTGTTGTATTTTCGTATGCTGCAGTATGACTTGAGTATAATATGTCCTCATTTTTGCGTAATGTAAGCTGGTAATAATATATTTTATAAATCTTCTGGCGAGCGTGTTAGCTTGATTGCATAGTACATATATACTTTCACACTATTTAAATCCAATTGAAAATTCCATCGAATACAAATTAATTATTTAATATGAAACAAATTGAATATACTTTATTCAGAATGAATAACCATTTACAATATTAAACAATCTATATAATGTTATATTTTGTATTGTGCGAAATTCGTCAATGGAAATTTTGGATTATCCTGATCTTCGCCGTTGCGATTTTGGATGTTGAGATATTGAACCGCTAGCTCTTGATTGTCGAGATATTGTGTTGTTTGGATTTTGACTAGTTAGGTAAACTGGCTATCAAGATACTGAATTGTTATTCTTTTGGCTTCTCGAGGTTTTGTCTGTCAAGATATTTAATTTTTGGTGTTTTGGCTGGCAGATTATGAACCAAAATCGACTTATTTGATAAACTATTTCAAAATAATAAGGTTGATTCGCAAATGTTATTTAAATAATTTATAAGGGATATTTGTATCAATTAATGAATCTCGCGTAATTGGAGTACTAATATGTTATTTTTAACGTCCAAATAATTTTTTAGTAAAATTTTTCATTAACATTGTTTAATATCTGTAAAATGATTACCTGCTCGTGAAACAGTAGAGAAAAGAAGAATACAGAAGTACTTATCTACTACACGCATTTAGATGAAAGTAATAAGAGATCGTGCAACTGGCAACAAACAACATTTCTCTTTGAGAATTTCCCTCTCATTTTCCACTGTAAATTTAATGCGTTAGGAACGGTAATGCTGCACGGAGAAGTGCGTTATTAGGGCTGTGAGCTTATTACTAAGCTGTTAGAGAGGATGTTGGAAAACGCTGGCATTCTAAAAATGAACTGATGAAAATACAAAAGATTACTTTTTTTTTTAACGCATTTATATATATTTATAATGTTTCTACAAATTATGTTTATAATGTTTCTGGTGATAACTATCAGAAATTTCGAAAGGGGAAGCAATCTACATTCATGAGAGTCTCCAGCTCCGGGCTATTTATGGAGAGAGTTTTATGAATACATATGACTTGTATTTATAAAAAAAATGCATGGTTTTATTTCTGATAAAGAGATAGAATTTTATTTTATTAATATACGTATATTTAAATTTTTCTAGCGCAAAAAACATTATGGAATAATAATTTTAGAATTGATCTAGAAACTGTGTATACAATTTTTCTTCATTGTATTATAATTTAATACATCCGATATTTGCTCTGATATAAGCCCTTGAGCTGTTATTTTTCCCACTCGCTATGTATCTTGTTTGTTTAGTTATTCTCAATGATGAAAAATAATATTAAAATATTGTAAAATATAATATATAGGAATTATTCTGTTTATTTCATTTTTAGAATCTAAATGATTGAAATATTATGAAAAAAATTTTAGGACTGGCAAATGAAAATACTTGTTCGATATTTGAATTAGTTTGTACAATAGCAAACTACTGTTTTTGCGAGGCAGAGTAGGAAGAAAACAGGGTTTAAATAAATAGTGTTGAATATTTTTGAACGATTATTTTCATTGATGATAATAATGATTGATGTTATGAATTATTGATTGCCAAGTATAAAAAGCGTAGTACTTTTACGCGCAGGCAGTGTGATGAAACGAAGGAAACCGGCATTGAAGGAGAATGATTCTATAAGGCAGTCATATATTGTCTATTGTTTCAGGTATCTAAGGTGATCGGTGTCTGGAACATTGTTCACCCACCATTTTTCTACTACCATAATTGTTGCCCATAATTGTTCGCTTCCAATTGTTCGTCCTCAATTGTTCGCCCACAATTTTTGCTTCCAGTTATTCGTCCTTATTTGTTCGCCCCTAACTGATTGCCCATAATTATTCGCCTCCAATTGTTCGTCTGAAATTGTTCGCCCACACAATTGTTCCCGGCTACAGTTGTTTGCGACCACAATTGTTATCCCACAACTCGCAGCTTGGTTTTTTGCTGAATAAAGTAATATAATAATAAAATTCGTCACCAATTTAAAATGACATTTTTTCTTTTTTTTTGCTGTTTTAATTTAGAACGGATTGTTTTACATTTGTCCAAAGCTGTGCCACATACATTAAATTTTTTCTTTTTATAATGATTAGGTTATGTTGGCTTAATTATATTGTTAAAAGTGAAGTGAGTAATATTTATATAAAATACATTTTTTCAATACATACGGCAAACAAATTTCCAAACGAAGAATTGTGGTTTAAAAATAAAGGACAGCAAACAAACGTGGGCGAAGAGTATTTCTAGACCAATGGTGTTTATTATTTTTAGCATTATGCATGTTGTATAGAACAAACGTCACCCTCAATTCTTTCCAAGCTTGTTTGTTACTGGTATTGGCTGTCCGTATATCATCGGTCCAGCAAACCTTTGGCCTGCCTACATTTCATCTTCACCTTTTAGCCCTCTGTTATCCTCTTGTTATCCTTTCACTTCATCGAATACCCCGTTCACTACCATTTTTTCTTAATCACCCAGTATACTAGATTTTTGAGTTAAGTTTGACTAGGTATCCAGTGATTTATCTTTCGTTACTTCTAACATCTTTAGGTCATGTTCAACATTGTTATCATGATCATGGTATCGGTAAGAGTTCAAATTTCAAATATGTACGACAGCATAAGTAATGCGCATTGCTAAAAGGCTTTTCTCTTAAGGTGTTATAGCATATTTGATTTGATGTACCTTTTCATGAAAATTGGTAGGATCAAATTTATTACAAACCGGGAAAACCTTATATTGTCATTCATTGGCATAAAGCAAATTGAATACGTCAACGAGCAAGTACATCACCTTGATCGCATTATCATATTCAACAAAGACATACAATTATTGAAAATCAAAAGATGAACAGCACTTGGCTAAACAAGTTTTGGAATTTTCAAGATTGTGTTTGTATCAAACATTTATAGTAAAATCATAATTTTATTGGCTTAGGTATATGTCGTTTATTTTTCTCAATTTTCTGAGTCAGTATTTTACTTTATATGTTTGTATGTTATCTATATTTCCACTTTACCTTAAAAATATTGATTTTTTTAAATTAAGTTTTTCCAATTTCATTACCCTTCTACCTTTCAGTTAAAGCTTAAAGTATTGCACATACCTGTTGGTATATTATATATAATACAACAATTAGTCTTCGACCTATCTATTAGTCTAAGTTTTACCTATACCTATTAGTCTACTAAAGCAACCTTAACATCGTTTCAATCTACTTATAATGGAAAAAAAACATGATTAGAGGTACATTGTGTGAACCACATTTAAATTTAAATTACATAATAAAAGAAAGATTACTATGAAATTAAGAAAGTAACCCGATTAAATGACTGAAAAACAAAATAAAAAATGACTTAATATACCGAAGATAAAAAGACTTAACATACCGAAGATTAAAAAATGAAATTTTCTAAAACAAATAATCTAGGATATCTCCATCAATACCAATCTCAGTTATCTGAAACCACCCATTTGAGAAACGTTTCCTTCTATAAAGCTTTTACGGTAGGAAGAGAAACATTTTCCTTGTAGAGTTTCAAGTGTGTGAGCTTTATTCGAATATGCCTTTGTGTGGTGCGACATCTCTTTGATACCAGTCTGCAGCTCGAGTCATTATGTCTACAAAAAATAGTAATAACTAGTTTTTTTTATTTGGGAACATGTAAATTACTTTTGTTCATACCTTCATACTTTGAAAAATGTTGAACATTTAGAATTCTTATAATAATTCAAGAATGATGAATTTACATTCGTATCGTAGGCTATTTGTATTTTTTTAAGCTATTTTTTTGTTAAATAGAAAAAGCAATTAACATCATGTAGATATTTAATTCATTTATACATATTTTTTGACATGCATTAGTAGATGTAACTTGTTAAAAGAAGATAAGTAAATTAATTAACAAGTAAACACTACGATATTTTCTCATCATATTACGTGACATTATCATTATCACTCATATTGACTATATAACTTCTGATGGGTATTGACCTTCTCGAGAATTTTCCTTCATTGATTTCTATTACGAGCTCTGGTGACCTTGTATGCGCCCATAGACATGGCCGTTTAAGTACTCAACTATCAACCATATAGAGTCCAAACTAAAGCGACCAATCAGCAAACACAATAAAACAATATGCACCAGTGATGGATACTGCCCAAGTAGGTAGCGATCAGTCTTCCGCAGACCGTCCTCTCATATACATCTTCATTCAACAGTATCTCGAGCGAGCCACTCCACAGTTATAGTTGTATAATTCATTACATCAATAAACGAAATTTTGTAAGAGATTTTTTTATTTCTATACCCTGCTTTAGTTACAAAAACAGACACCCTACACTGCGACATACAAACAACACGCGTGAGACTAGAATATGTTAGGAGCTTCTGTATTTTACAATCATATTTAACCCTTCCCAAACCATGCTGTAACGCAGGTTTACCATCATAATTAAACCTGTAATATTTTGGTAAATACATGCAACATAAAATTAATATTTTAGATAATCCTAAAGAAAATATTAGCGCTTAGGAATGACTAGTGAAAAATCAATTATGAAAAGGGAATCATACAAAAACAATTATTTTTTCCATTCAATCTGTTGTAAAATTAATACGTTGGTAAAAATACAATTTGTGATATGAAAGACAGATATCGCACACTATTTTCACAGAGAAAAGAAGATCAAACATACAAATATAATTGTATCTTTCTCACTAATTAAACGAAGATAGATAAGAAGGAAGGACACATTGTATACGACTTAATGAATGCTCAAATTATGCTATTATTCATTTTTTCAAAATTGAATGCTTAATATTTAGAGTAAATTCGTGCCATTTCTTCCATTTAAGTTAATAAAAATATTTTTTCTAACTGTTATTTACGGTAACACGAGTTGACAGCATGGCTTCGTTCGGGTATTTTATATCATGGTATGGTAAAGGTTAAATAACCTCAACATCCACATAACCAACTCCTATAGAGCCATTTTTATCTGGTCTTAGATTTTTGAAAAATGTAATCCTGATTTGCTTCTGTTAATGAAATTGAATCTTCATGAAAATGATTTGGTTTAGAATTTGTTATATCTGTGATTTTTGAAACATCTTCTCATTTTATATTTAAATATTGCGTCACTGTCATGAACACTACTCAGTTTTTTTAAGTTGAACACATTCTTATTATGAAGTTGCAGGTTTTATTAAACATTTATGTGTGATATTTTTGATACAAATTAAATATATTAATTATAAGGATATATATATAAAATCAATTTATCAAAAAAATATTGTTGTCTATATTATTTGGTGAATACTTTTATCTGTTTTCTTTCTTTAATAATAAATCTGAGGTATGCATCGAGACTAAAATTGTGTCCTATCTATTTGCTTCTTATTATAACGTCTACTCTCTTTATTCCTTTGATTGTATCATATAAGTATTCTCACTTATATTTATCAGACGTAAGTAATTCTACTCTTAAATAGGATATATTGATTAATTTCATACAGAAGAGGTTAGATTTTGTATGGTAACATAACTAATAAAAAAATAAAAAAATAATGTTTCGGGTTGATTTTTTATTGATCTTGACATAGGTACCAATGACGAAATTAGTTAATATTTCAAAATATTTATTTATTTCTAAGAATATGATTCAAAGAATACACAAAAATGAAAGATACATAAATTTATTAAATATTGTTATATTGAAGAATAAAAATTAATTCAAAATATGAAGACTAGATACGACATATTCCGATTTAAAAAATGTAATTTGTCTTAATTAACAAGAAAAAAAATCCATATAAATTTGTTAGTAATGATATTTACAAATTTATACTATATTTTAAATATTATTTTAGAATATTGTATATGTAAATAAAGTAATAAGTAATGAGTAATTGTGATGGACTACGGCCCCTACTTTCATCATCTAGAAAACGTTATAAATGAGGCCGAACGTACCCAGCAAGGCGGTACCTTCAACATATCTCCCACCATCCATAAAGATGTAGGGTGTCGTAGGTTACTCTGCCTAGCGACGTCGCCCAAGCAGCAGCTCCAGAAGCCACTTCCGAAAGCTACCTCCGATCTTAGTTCGTGTACTTAGTATTAACTTATACCTTTTTACAATTTAATTAGAATGAAATCAGTGCAATAATTAGTTTATATTCTTATAACTTATCGCCTGTCATTCATTTATATCCATATACATTCCCACATATTCCAGCCACCAAACACTCCGGGATATAAAAGAACGCGAGCGTATTGGCTGAATATTGGGGCATTCATACCCTCACATAAACCGCATATTTTCCGATCTTGAATCAACAGACATACACTACATACGCCAAATTTCCGAAAAATGAATTACTACAGTTTGTGACCGGTCATTGAATAATTATGTGATAGATAATTATTTTAAAAGATTTCATGTCGGAAGCATTAAAAACGAATTAGTCACCAAAGTGAATATAGAAATACACGAACACGAATGATGAGCCAACTTTAGGCAGTTTATCATTCCATATAAATATACAATCTTTGTGATCTGATTCAAATATATATGCAATATCTTCCAAAGTTTGTACCTTAGGAGCTAATATAATTTTGTAGTTTATAGTAAGAATTTAGATTAAATGTTCGTGAAAACTTAATTAAAAGTTTTGTATTTTGACAGAAAGGAATAGGATATGATTATGGATTTTCTGTAGCGTTACCATTGGCAACTAGCAAATATGTCACAGATATATTCATTACGTTTCAAGGTTAGAACGAAAACACGGAATTAGGAAATTTATTGTAACGTGATCTGGCAGCTACAAGAAGTATTATATTTCTCCTTTTAACTTATATTTCAAGAAATTAAAACTGTAATAAAATACATTTTTAATTCATTTTATCCTCTTTTTACACATTATGTAATGTGGACTTTATAAAATAGAATTAAATTTGAGAGTGTTACGAATAAAGAACGCCAACTTTTTTAGGCTCTAAATGTGCATAATAGAATTTAATTTAAGATCAAGGATGACTTTTTTGAGTTTGCTTCTGATTTGGTATTCCTTATGATTCGGGTAGACGATTGCTTATTAACAAATTTTATATCATATAATTTGTTCAGGAAACTAGAGTGAGGAGAAGAAAGGCATATGTTAAATGACAAGTATTTAAGTCATTTATTGTGATGTTTAAGATTTTTATTTTATGTCTCTGGTGCATTTTATATTTTTATATGGTGTGAATCGTAGACCGTGAAAGCAAGAGAGGGAAAACGAATTGGCTCTTTTGAGATGTGGTGCTGGAGATATCAGCGAGTCGCATTAATGTCTCCATTTTGCATGAATTAGTACATTCTGAACATTAAGAACAGACTCAACTATTTTCCTAAGATAAATCCTTTAATTTGTTGGGCACGTTGCGAGAAGGGAAGATATTATAGCTTAGAGAAACTTGTTGTGTTGGGCCACGTCGAAGAAAGAAGAAAAATTTCCTCCCTCAAGTGGAAAAGACAACAGGCACTTCGAGAAAAGTGAAGAAGCACAGCGAAGAAAGCGGGAGTTCATAAAGATTACGATCCTCAGTCACGAGGAATCGGCATTTTGCGGATAATCTGGATCTTCTAAAATGATCCAGACGACCTTCGAAACAGATTGCAGGAGCTATCAGAAGTGGCAGAGCTGGGTTTAAGATAAACGTCTCAAAGTCTAAAATAATGATGACTCGATAGTCATTCATGCACTCGAAACCCAACAACTCGATATTTGTCTATCTTGGACTTCAATTCAATAACATGGGGAAAATCCGAAAAAATATTATTATTGTTCGATCTTTATTATTTATGGATAGCCGATCGCCGTCTTCGTGTGCATGTGAATGCGATATAGATAGTGGTTCCTATCTATTACCTTATATTATCCCCTTCCTTGGACCAGTTGAAGTTTAATTCACAATTAGCGTTTACAATTGGGTGCATTAGATTGTGAAGACTTTGCAAGTTATCTTCCTACCGTTCTATGATAAGTTGACGGAGAGTTAATGTTTGATATTAAGAGATGATCTAAGTACATTAGACTACCGTAAAATTGATGTCCTGCTATCGAGCTCATCAGACTGACTATTGAATGAATCGGTTTCTTGCTACCATGCATAATGATTATTATTTTCATTTTGCAATTGAGCAAGGTGCTCATATAATACTTCGCGCTATCACCAAATAGTGTGTTCAAGAGTATTTTATGCGGAACAACGGAGTACGTGTTCTGAAGCCATAAGACCTGTAGCTTCTGAAAGAGCTAGCTGAAAGAAGAAAATCCAGATACCTAATGGAGCAACTCTCAGGTGGGTCGTGTTTCTTCCTGATATCTGGATGGTCTTTTGAGTTCTGTACTAAATTACTTCCACCTTTCCTACATTGTATTTTACCAACCCGTTGTCTAAACAATTATATTGATTTTAAAAAATGATTGTTTACTGTATCTACCACGAAAAGTGTTCAATCAATGCATACTTCTAGTTCTCACGAATAGCTGAGAAACTTAAAATAACGCAAAAGATTATGGAAAGGTGTATGTTGGGCAACACGCGAAGAGGTAGGAAAATAAATGTCTAGATAAGATAACAGACAAGAGTAGTCGAAATAATTGAAAACGCGAAAATAAAAAAAATTATTTCGGATTTTTAAATGTACGTTTTATAAAAAATGTCAATAGTGTTTCTACGTCCCGCGGTATTATTCTCCACTTCCGGATGTTTCCCGGATCGGCAATCTCCTTTTTAACCCACGAAATGGGATTTGACCCCCGTGTGTGCATTACGCCGGAAATGTTTAATATAAGCTCGTACTAGAGACCCGCCAAATCGGTTTAGCAAAGTGCCTATCGCGTGACAGGAAAGGTATCCTCAACCGAATGATTTTTTGAGCTTTAATATAGATTTTGTTACATTTTTAAGTTTCCATGTGAGTTATTATTTCAGGCTACATTTAAACAAAAGCAGACTAGATTTACAAATTCACATGATTTAAAAAAAAAAGTGTTTATTTTATGTAGCCCATTTAGCTATTGGGTACTATAAACGTTAGTCGAGTACTCCCTGTGCATTACGTCTTTTATGTAACCTTAATATGTCTGTCCCGCTCTGTCTAATTACTAATTAAGGATTTCGGCCGATGTGGAATAGATTGCGCTTCGACGGGAACCTGTCGATAGGCTTTTTTTGTGGATCGAAAGTGTCGCCGTGCGTCAACATTCAGACAACGAGAAAGCGGGTTTCTACAGCCTCGGAAGTGCCGTGATATCTTCGTTCTTCACTACAAAAGTGCGAGTGGAGGTAAAAATTGGCATCCCGGGACTGAGATCAAGGTAAGCCAGATCCATCTGTCATTATTCCTGTACAATTCGGGTTGCGTCAACTAAACAGAGATTTAATCGATACAGTCTACGGGATTTATTTCCACAAGAACTATGCCTTTAGTCTAACTACAAACCAGTAAATGAATAGATATGAAATAAAGTGGAGAGATATTTGGAACATTGGTTGCGAGACGAGGGGTATTCTACATATATTACTTGTGAAAACACAAATCCGATAGTTTATGACATATTTATGCAACAGAAAAAGTATTTACTATTAAAAAATTAAATCTTTGTGTAAACAAGACGTATTTTTTATATTAATGTATTATCAGCGTCTAAATTTTCATTCCATTCGAGTCATATATTTAAAAAGAGTTGCGAATCTATTTGATTGCATAAGTGGTACAAAAGTGATCACGCGAGTGACACCAAATTGAAAATATTGAAGCCTGTGAGTAAAACCGTTTTTTTACCCCGCCTGTCGAAGATATTGCAAAAATAAGATGCATACACAAAATATTATAATCAATATTTTTAATATTTTCAAACTAAGTTGGACGTTATTTAACAAAATTAATAAATGAATTTGTAAAATTAAAAAAAATAAATTAAGTAGGTACTATTATACTGCATTCGTTTGTTGTTTGTGTGTATTACTAATTTTTTAAACAAATTTAGATAAATCGTTTAGAAAGATCGACAGAAAAATACTATCTATGGAAAAAATATGGTCATCACCGGGACTCGAACCCAGAACTTTCTATTGCCGGTGGATATTTTTACCGAATAGACTACAATGATCCACATAGAAGTCGATACATTTTATTTATATATACCTACGAGTTTTTAAGTGACATAAATTTTTGGAAACAATCATATTTGTAATAAATTAATTTTTTTCTTCGTATTTTAAATTTGTTTTAATTATCACGGAGCTATGTTGGGAAAATATGTAGTTTCACAAATAAAATTCAATATAAGTATATAAGTAATTTTTTTTACGATTTGATAACTTTGCATATTGTTCTTTTCTTTACAGGAATTTTTCGATGACTTGAAATGTCCACGGAACTAAAAATTCAAGCTCGTTTAAATGTAATAATTAATTTAGTATTAAAATATTTATTTTATTTCATTAAATTGACTTATAAAATGTCTTCCCTGGTTCACCTGTCCCTCCAATAAAGTCCCGCCCGCTCCAGTAACGTGCGCCTCGCGGATATAAAATGCGTCGCCTCAATTCTCGTGTGCTCGGAATATAAAGTACAGTACATCCGCAATGAGATTCGGGAAATAAGATGCATATTTTCGAATCGTAAGGGGTAGGGCGCACCCCCGAACACCCCCAGCCACCTACCCAGGGCGGGCCGCATCCACCCCCGTCGGCGCGCGGCGCTGCACTGAATACCAATATGCAAGGAATCCAAGCGACAATTAAACGTTTCTTATCTGGGAGGAATTTGTAAGATGTTTCAGGTAGTTTCGTTTAAGTTATATCCGTGAATTCTTGAGCGTTTACCGTCATATGTTACTTACATATATATTTGTTGTTCGGATATAAATATGTCAAGAATTGGGTTTTCCAAAAATATTAATGTTTAATACATTGTGATGTTATTAAATTTGTCCCATAAGTCTGCGTTTATTTTATATATATGAACAAAATACACCATTCTTCTAAAACTAAAAATATTTGTATAGTATTTTTGATGTTTTACATTAGCAATATTTAAATATTACTTAAAAATAATTTCAAAAAAGTCAGATTCTTATAGCGAATGATCAAATTTGATCCATAGATAGTGATAGTGCAGTGGTACTCGAAGAAAGTCCACATACTAATATATATGCAACTTTCAAAAATTTGATAAATGTGGAGATTGAGGAGTGAGAATTGGTGAACGTTATATATATAACGTGATCACTTAAACCAGCCGAAGACAGGTCGTAAACCCTGTAATTACCCCATACTTTCATATATTTTCCATTAAATACAATAAAAATAGGTTTATTTCTGTGACATATCTCATATATGATTTTTTACATTAACAGTCGTGTCAGAGTATATATTTATATTTTTGCATTTATTTATTTTCCATCCTAAATTGACAATAGTACAGGAGATAGGGAAAGATATTTTTATTTAAACCCTATCCCGGAATCGTTTTGAGAGTTTATAATTCTACGTGAGACTCGTTATCACATTTAATTTAGATGGTAGTCAAAGAGAAGCTATAGAAAGCATGCACCCCCAAAAGGGGAGGGTAGATGTCATATTTATGTGTTGCAGTATATTGTATGTGTCACAAAACTCGCAAAAATTCACCTTGTCCAGGTCGCAAGAAGTGCGAGGGAGAGCCAGTAGAATGCTCTGTTAGGTCTCTCTAGACACTGCTCTTCCCGGTATCGTCCATTATAGAAACCCCCAGCGGGAGACCCATACCCTAATAAATCCCGAAATTGTCCGAGATTCCTTTCATTTGTACGATGATACGATGGCCTATTCCTTCTAATCTCGCAATCATGATCTCACGTGCATCATTCATAATCACATAAGCACAGAATATTAAAAAAATTCCAAGTATGCTACATTCTGCTTTATGAGTCTCAACTCAGATATAATATAATTTTGGCTATTAACATTATTTGTGGTGCAATGCAGTTGGCCTCAGAAGATTTAAAATAGTGGTTGCACAAAATACAAAATTACTACATAATTTTATCAAAGTTAAGATATTTAAAATCACCACAGCTAATAATAATAATAATAGTGATAACAATTAAATAATATTATGGAAAAACCAAAATGGTATTGTTAACAATTTAATATACATACCTCTTTTAACTGTCAAACATACTTCCGAGTGTTAGCTTAGTGTGAGGAAAAATGCTGTATAGAAAAAAATGAATTAATATAAGAAGGGGAACGAAGCAATATCTAGTTACGTAATACACACACCCTTACCGATAATCTTGTTTGAATAACATTACAATGTATTGTATTTGGTTTCTCGTACATTTTTTTTAAGGTTCTATAACAAATAAATATTGAATTAATATTAGAACCTATTTTAAAATATTACTTAGGTTTGTACCTGATCAATATTTTATGATTTGTACCCGAAATAAAGATTGCCAATTGGGATATACATAGTTAGTTATTTGAATAATTTAGTTAAACGAGATTTTTAGTTTACTGAATCACTTTGTTCTTAAGTTTTCATTAAATAGACTTTTGTACAGGGAATACATATCACATAAATATATTTTTTTAAATTGAGCTAAGTGCATGTGCTATGGAAATTAGACTACCTTGGTGGTTTACCTTGACAAGTCTCGAACTTCCGACTATTTAGTCACCTGGCAAGCGTTTTACCGCTAAAACAAATAAATACGTTATTTAGTAGAAAAAACTGTAGAATTGATTATAAATGAGAAATGATGATACTAGTTGATACAGCAACCTCCATTTCTATTGTTTTACTAACTTTTATTGCAATTTTCTTCTCACATAGCAGTTACAAATTATGTAAATTTATTGACAATCAAATGTAGCTCTTTTGTTGTAAATAGACCATTCAAAATCAGTATTAGCTACAAAATCAGTCACTTATAACCACCGCCATTTATATAGGTAAGATTTGACCAATATAAAGTTAAAATGGCCGCCAGTAGGGAAACTAGCATGTTTTTAAAATAAAGTGTTGCATTTATTTTGTGTTTTAAACTAGATTATAGGGATCTGCATAAAGAACTTACTTAACACTCATATAGTCCGACGGGTACTCGCCAAATCGTAGACAACAATACTCCGCTATCGACCTGTCCTAGAAGCTAGTGAAAACCGATCACTTCTTTCCAGGCCAGTTCCTCGGTCACGTCTTCTCGCACGCACCCCGGCAACCCCGGCATCGGCCTCAGCGAACGACGTTAATCTTATACTTTTTATAATGTAACAAACAAGTGTTAACTCAATCTGTAAATAAACGCAACTATCGTAAGTACTGTTTCATTCGTAATACACCCGCTCTAGCCACAAGCATTCACACAAATACCAGCCTCTAAATTTGTAACTTTTCATATACATACGGGAAAAGCAAGGAGGCTCTCCATTCTCACCGTACACATCCTTCTGGATCAAAAAACTACAAGTCTACATAACCATTCACACAAAGTCACCATAAGGTGATAAGTGTATTAATACATGTATTGCTCTTCAAGTTCTTGGCAGCTTTTCATGTTTTTATCCAAATTAATAAATATAGAGATAACAACTAGTACCCTTATATAAATCTGCAGATAAGCTACTTTTTTGAAATTAATAAGATTTACATTGTACTATCGGTTAGTAATTAGGTAAATTTTAAGAAAAATTACATTTAATAGTTACATACAGTGGTGGAGTATTTGTGGGCAGTGAACCGCAGGACCCACCGCTTATCCAGAACCGATTTATGAGCAAAAGCTCTCATATCGGTCCTTCATATTCACTGTCAGGTTGGTATTTTTAATGTTACTTTGTAACCATGCTATGCCGTAATGCTAAACGGCATGGCTGCCAACCAATGACGTGCAATATAGTGCGAAAAAAAATAATTATTCAGTATAACAGAATTAAACTGAATGTACATAATAGTAATAGATAAAATATTCACACAAGAGGCACTGAGTGTTACAGAAAATTGCGGTTTATAAGTCCCTCACACATCTCTTAAAGGGAACAAAAAGACAATATACAAAAACAAAGAAAAAAATCCTTCCGGCAAAGGAGAGCCAGGATCGACAGAAATTAATCCAAAAGGCAGATGGTCGCAACACCTGATCGTCTCCAAATCTCCCAACGAGACACTCACACCGTACTTTTAGACACCAATGAGAGTAGGTACGTGACCACGATATGACTCATTCAATTGTGATGGTAAGGAATCCGAAATTACGTTTACAATATACGAAAGCCAAATCAAAAATAAATTAGAAAATTAAATAAAAATCATTCAAAAATCACAGGGATTAAAAATTAATTTTCTAAGCGACCTTGTCACTGTTAAGTAGGAATGCCGACGCACTTTCACAAAATTTTAAAAATACCTCATTTTATTATTTCTTCAGCACTAAGCCCTCGCAAGGAAATCGATTCCAATTTTTTATTCATTTGAAGTGTCCTTTGACGTGAGTCGGAAATTCTCCTTCGCTGGAATGGGGACTCGAGCAAATTTTAGGCAAAGAATTCGCCAGTAGTTAGAGATAAAGCGGCATCATTAGACGGGGGAGGCAACTCGACTTAATACTTCACTGAGAGAAAGCTTAAAAGGAAATCGAAAAGAAAAGATTAGCAAGATATATATAATAGGTTACTTTTTCGCTTGCCTTAAGGCTTTGAAAACATTTTTAAAAATTGTTGCGATTAACAGATTGGAAAAGCAGGGAGATGTCGCGCTGTGAAAATGTTTAGAATATGATGAAGGCTTCAATGGATTGCACGTATAACGCTCATTAAAAGAAAAGTGATAGAGTTAAAAAAAAAATTGAAAAGTTGAGTAAATTATGAAAAACATCTTAGAATAGTTAAATACTAATAGTGTAATAAACTGTCAAAAGTCTAACTTTAAAATTGATTCCTAGAAGGTTTGATAACGTCAGTTTCCGATCGAATCACTTAATTCAGAATCGTCAAAAAGTGTTACAGTGAATGTGTATTACCAGTGAAGTTATACGAGAGCGAGTCAAAAATTATCAACACTTTCGCCATAACACACCTTCAAGGTTAGCATACTGCCTTCTGTTAGTACGAATGCGGTCATGTGTACGAAATTTGATTCCAATCGCATCATTTGCCTTCCGGTTATTACAGTGTAAACATGTCCGCTCTGTTAGAAGTTTGCACCAATGAAGACCACCGAGCAGTGATCCGATTTTTCTGGTTAGAGGGTGTGAAATGGACTGAAATTTTTCGCAGACTTTTATCACAATTTTTTTGTGGATTGAGAAGTTTAAAAGTGGCCGGACGAGTGTGACGCATGAAGAGGGAGCAAGTCGGCCGTCAACCTCAGACAGAATGTAGCAACCTCGAGAGATGGTTCTAGCGAATAGGCGAGTTACCATCGATCAGGTAGCGTCTCCTTTGAATATCAGTCTTGGTTTTGCCTATCAAATCATCTACAACGAGCTTACTTAAAGTTTGTGAAAATAATTTGTAAAATGAAAAATGTAGATGGTTTTTGATATCCCCTCATATTTTGACTGGTATTTTAATCAAAACATATCCATATTTTTATTTATTATCTTTGTTTTATTAAGATAATAAATAAAAATATGAATCTTAACCACAAAGATAACATTGCTGATTTTAAAAGTACAAAACATATCCGAATACATTTTCACCGCAATGTATATATTTTTACTAGCGAAAATATCATTTAGCTGTGACGCTAGTGAAATAATATGCTGCTCTAAACTGTCAATTTGACCGTTGTGAAGCGTTAATTTATATGTTTTTATTTTTACTTTACATATACCGATATATCGATTAAAATACGGAAATAGTATCAATCAGAGTTATTTTGTCGTCTAGTCATCAAAATAGTGCTAATTTTCAAAAAAAAAATTTTTTTTCGAACCAATACAATTTTACCGATAAGCTTTAAAATAAAAGATCTAAAATTAAACTAACATATCTAAAATAATAATATTATATTAAAAACCTAATTAATTATACCAGTTCGTCCGTTTGTGAATAAATACAGTTTCGTTGAGCTGTGAAATTGTAAATCAATTGTTTGATTAATTTTAACTGACTGAGTTAGTGAAATTATATTTATGCTAGTGAAAATATAATTCCATTGGTAATACACATTCACTGTAACGTATATACTCACAAATATAATGTACAAAGAAACACACAAAAAATCAGCTTATCGAAAAAATATTTGGTTGCTATCGAGGTTCGAACCTTGACTTTTTTTTATACGTAGAAACGCCTTAACTATTTAACAATTCCAACTTTACAACAAAGAAATGTGTTTTCTTTAAAATATATAATTAACTAACTAAATTATCATCATGCCATTTCCCTGCGGAAATAGATAGAACGCGACACTCTTCTGTCCTGACACACAGTTCTCGCCCCATCCACATTCATACATCTTGTCATACAACCTCGCCGATTATTGAGGGTTCTAACAGGACCATCATCCAGCATCTGGTTTTCCTGGTCGAGCCAAGTTTTCCGCGGACGTTCTCATTTCTGGTGCCATCAACACTTGCGTCATGTATCTTCCTTACCATTCTCGCCTCATTCATCTGTCATAAATGGATCTGCCACACGCCTGAGCGATCTCATTTCTACTGCATTTAGTCAACTTTCTTTCCATACATCAGTGTCGGTACCAAGACTCCATTGTGTACCACTAGTTACTAATTACTAATTATATGTAACCAAATTACTTACACCAGAACTTATACAAATACAGATAACCAAAAATATTGAAATATAGCGTCCATTGCAATTGATAAAAACTTTAAAAATCATCTCTTGTAATGTTTGTATATTTCATGTATATGTTTCATCAACAATATATATGTGTTTATACATTCACAACTATTATATTACATGTTACACTTAATAAACATGAATTATATGATAATAATCACTGTTTTATGTATTTTGTAATTTAAATAATCTAGGAAATGTAGGTACCACCATCAATTCTAAATGGAAACTAAAAAGTGTGTTTTGAGTTAAAAAAATAAAAGATTTTACTATGTTAAATAATTTAAATATGAGAAACTAAGTTTTATTTAATTTATCCTAGAAAACTTGAACAATATATTTGCATTCAATAATGAAAAAATAAAAAACTATTTTAAAATAAGTAGTTATTTTATTGTAGGAAGGTACCCTTAGATATTGATGTTCTACCGTATCCAAATAAATATCAAGCAGGATACCTTCCATTAGCAATATTATTATCTATACTACGCCTTCTCGACAGATCAGGAGAAAATCTAATTATGCCAATCTTCCCCTGAGACCCTTGGCCTGGAACCAGGGGTTGATAGGCGTGACGTCACAGACACATCCCTCTATACATTATGTATCGATACCCCTCCTTTATTTGCCTGGAATAACGGAAATTAAGTGATGTAATATTATAGGTGTATCGGCAATGATGGCCCATAATGGTTTCAGCAATATTTATTATTAATTTCGCCGAATTTGCTTGTAATTAGTTTGCGAAAGAGAGAGGCGTATAAAAAGGTTAAGATGTCAACATTAAGGTGCGTTCGGAAACTAGGCGGCTCCAATTTGAACATACTAAAAGGGTGAAAAATAAACAGTGACGTGCATTAGGCATTGACTTGGGTTATGCTGCTAATATCTATGCTGTAAAAGCGATGGGTGTTGTTACTAGATGATAAAATACCTATACTCTTTCAAAATCATGTTTTTGGGAATGTATACTTGCGTAAATTTATTTCTGTTCTTGGAGTGAAGCGCTTAAAATATTTAATTTAAATAAAATATTTCAACGTTTACAGTATATCAGGAATGCATATAGTAAAGTATACTTCAAATATTCTGTGATAATTCTTAAATTTCCTTTCCTTGGGGTTTTATCCTCTGATTACTGTCTAATTACTTGGGTCCCAATTCCTTGTAAGTGAAACTCAGTCTTTCCAGGTAACAATATTATACGTTTATTTAAATACGTTATACAGTAATTTAAATTATACATTCAGAGATAGACTAGTTATTCAGAAGAAGCTGTGATGGAAGAGAGCTGTTCCCACAGAGATGGTATCTTATAAGGTTCATTCCTCACCACCCATCTACTCATTTTCATGACACACACACACACACACACACACACACACACAAAAAAACATTTACAAAGTGACAGTTTTCACATATACATTTGCGGCGTTTTGTAACATGAAGACGTGTATTCAAACGCATGACGCGAGAGTTGCATTTAGTTCGTATACGTTTGGAGTATATATGCAAAAATTATACGAAACACATACCTAGATTTATTTGTCATTTCTAAATTTTTTCACTAGATGGTTCAAGTTAACACATTAACATGATAACTATTTATGCATGGACCTATTTCATATATTAAATAAGTAAGTAAGTTTTGTATGGATCTGAGACTTGAACTATGAGACAACAAAATCTCAGGAAATCGAGCGACCCTGCTTTCGCAAAAGATTCGCCGAAGTGGACGTAATATATATTTTATGTATTATAGATCGTAGGTATCGATATTATTATAATTAATTTATTAATGATTACTTGCGGTTATATAATTACTATCATTTTCTTGATAAATTAAAAATAAATGTCGTGGTATATATATATATATATATTATATAACCAAATAACTAGATTAGGTCACGTCCGCCCTACAAGGTGAACGTTTGTCTCGAAGTAGACTTTGTAAACATTTATTAATTAGGTGTTATTTATTAGTGTACACATATGTAAAAAAACTATATATTTAATTTGTTTTAAGAATAAAAATGATAAGTTATGCAGTTCCGTCGAAAAGATACAATAGATACAAGTTCACTTAACCATGAGTTATATTATATATACAATAACATAACTCATGGTTAAGTGAATTTACTTTAATAGCATTTTTATTGCGCATAGAAAATCACTATTCTGAAATAAAACCTAAATCAGAAAAAAAAACTTTGGTTCTATATTAATAATATTAATACGTTCATATGGAATGTGCGATACTTATAAATATATTCATTATCATAAAAATATACAAAGTTTGAATCATAAAAATTATGAAACATTATTTGACAGAAATTAAGGTATTTTTTATATCCATTGATTTTATTTGTGAATACGTTTAATGAATAGATTTAGATTGAATACACAAAACTTCACAGATCACATATTTCACATTCATTTTTTGATGTTTTTAAAATAATTTGTAATACATTACTAAAAATACTTTTCTATGAATACTTTCTGTAGTGATTCTTGGGGGAGCAATATCATGAAAATAACGTCACAAGAAAAAGAAAAAAAACAAATTAAATTCCAAGAAAATTAAATTTATCGAAAAAATGTTTTTTTTACTATCGGGATTCAAACCTTTCTTATCCGGGGAAATGCGTTAATCGATTACACTTCACCAACATATTGGTATATTTATTATTCCAAATTTAAAATTTATCACCTTTTATTGCGAAAACCTCATGTACATTTGAAAAAATTTCACTAGGAGACGCCAGAAATTAAATCAATTTCTTTTTATTAAATTTAGGATAAACTTTGATACAAACAATATATTAAGGAGAACACATTATTATTGTGATATTGCAGTACGATTATTATTAGTAGAATTTTCCTGAATATCTTTCTAATTGATACATTTATTTTGTATTAAAATGCCACAGAACTATGTTCTGAAAAAAATGTAATTTTACTATAATAATGTGTTCTATTTAATATTTAAATCCATACTATTACTCACATGTTAAGCATCTTTACATTTATAGTGATTACTTGTTTGTAAATATTTTCTTCCAGTAACTAACCCTATTTTCTATAGAAACGAAGCGCAGGAAACATATTATGTGATCGAATATAAATGCTCAACTTGTTACTTTCGTGACTGGTTCCCGAGACAGGATCGTACAAAGTATCTAGCGCAGGGTTGTGTCACGCGGGTATATTTAGCACTTAGTTAAAACTCGGGCGGTACCAAAAAAATAATATTTTTTATAAGCACAGTTTATATAGAACATCTTAAAAACGTTTCTTTTAAAAAAAAATTAGAGTTAATTACGCGGACTACGTGGTACACTAATATTCTTACTATTTTAAATCTAAGCTAAATGCAAGTGCTATGAAAATGTGATTATATTTTTATTTTTTAACTTTGTTTTAATAACCACTTATTGAGTTTAAATACATCTACCGGTTTTATATTGGTTAGAATGGGTAGAAATTTTAAAATAAGAATAAAGGAGCATTTGAGATGTTTGAACAATAGTGGGTTTTCAGAATTTTCTAATCATTTAATAGAAAATGGTCGTGGTTTTGATAAAAAATTGGGATTGTCAATTTTGCATGTAAACGGTGTTGGTCACAAATTAAATAATTTGGAATCGTTGGAGATAAATTAAGCGTGTAAAACTAATCAAAAAATTATAAACAACCAACTAAATTTAACTAAGAGTCCCATTCAAAATTTTTTCCTAAAAATTATTCGAGTAAATTTGTATTAAGTAACAATTTGAGTTAGGTACAAAATTTATTTTTTAAATAATTATAGTTTTTTTTTAAAATAGATTCTCGTAAAGAAACAATATTATATGTTATAGTTAGTATTGACATTCATGAAGAAGAAAATTGTATTTTTTGAAACCGGTAGATGTATTTAAACTCAATAAGTGGTTATTAAAACAAAGTTAATAAATAAAAATATGAATTTTAACCATAAAGTTAATTTTACTAATTTCAAAAGTAAAATATGATTAATTTTCTAGTCTCCTGAACCATATACTTTGTATATATCGTATTCTTGCCTGTTTATAAGTAACCTTGGTTATTATATCATATTGTGTATATGTTATTTTATATTTACTTTTGTTTTTTTACAAAATAAGTGTGATTTTTTGTTTTGGTGAATCTGGATATGATGTCATACTATATATTTTTATTCGTAAGGGTGGGCCAACTTGGGCTGACTGTTTCAAAAAATTTATACCTTTGGTGGGGTTTATTTTTAATTATATATTTTTTGCAGATAATAAAGAATTTATGAAAGTTTATAATGGAAACATACTCAGTGCAAGAGCGCGTTAAAATTATTTAATTTTATTATGTTTCGCGACGATCTATTTTCGGTGACCGGCTAATTAAAAAAATGCAGAGTTTGCTTGGCCTCCCCGTTCCCCAGATTTCTTTTTGTGAGGCTACTTAAAAGGTTGAGTTTACATGGACATACCAGCAATAATTTAGGAGCTTAAACATAATATTCGTCCAGAAATAACATATTTGGAGACAGAACCTTTGGGTAATGTAATGCAAAATACTTTAGAAAGAGCAATTATATTTTTTTAATAAATATTAAAATTACATAAGTTATATATATTTTACATCAGTCAGTTCAAGTTGGCCCACTCTGTATTAACCAACTGTTTGTATACGTAAATATGTATGCTTATATTACAATAAAGAAATACGCCTAAAGGATGCAGATAAATATTGAATTGAACTATATTAACCTAATTCATAGTAATCCTTAAAGACGCGATTAATTAACATTGATGAGTGGAGCCGATAAGGGAGTGACTTCTGTACCGACTCCGGGATAGGGTAGTTCCTTCCTGCTTCCTTGTCTCTTAGAATGAGGCTCGAACTACCTGCCACTGAATAACTAGACGAGTATCTTAACCACTAAATGAACAAACACATCTTTACTACTGTATATATATTCTTCTATAGAGTGTTTTTTTTTAGAAATTTGTTTTTCTAATTGGCAACACTTTTTCCAGCGACGGCCAATTTAACAGCTGACAGCTGATTTGTTCTCAGTTTGGTTTATTATTTCGTCATGAATAGACTTACGCCAGAATAACGCTTGCAAATTGTGCAGATTTATTTCGAAAATCGTGGTTTAGTTCGCAAAACTTACTGTGCGCTACGTCCATTTTACGGTCGACATAATCGTTCATCCGAGCTAGTAATTCGAATAACCATGGATCATTTTTGCACCATATATACTCTAATTGTTAATACGCATCCGCAGAGATGTCGTACGGTGCGCATCGAAGAAGCTGTTGCTGCAGTGGAGGGTAGTATTGAAGAGAACCCAAATGAGTCGATTCGCCATCGTGCACAGCAATAAATCCATGATTACACACTCTTTTGTTCTCCAATTGAATGGCATTAATGTGGAAGAGCTGTGCTTTCAACAAGACGGCGCAACATGCTAATGGACCTGTGATTTAACATCTTTGAATTATTTTCTGTGGAGATATGTGAAGTCGCTAGTTTATGACGATAAACCAGAGACGATAGATGGCTTGGAAGCCAACACTCGTCGCATTATTGCCGAAATACCTCCCCAGCCGCTCCAGAAAGTGGTCGAAAATTAGACTTCCAGATTGCGTTTTATTCAAGCCAGCCGCATCGCCTATATGCAAGAAATCATATTTAAATACTACTGATATAAAATTATCTTTCCAATAAAGCCAATATCATGGACATTAATTACTATGAGTTTTATTTCATTTTAACGTTCTGTAGCTATAAAAAAAAACACCTTTATGTTCTCACCTTAGCACGTCCATATAAGATCGGCTGCTGTAATAATGTTGCTACATTTTGTTCTGCATCCTTATATTTAAGTTTCACATTAAAAATATTAAGATTAATAATAAATGACGCTGAAATTTAAATCGCGATTTTTTTAAAAGGCGTACGTATTTCCAGAATATTTTTAATTAATGTTTCTTATGCACTGATCTTTATTACCTACGGCAAAAAAGTCCCCGTTTTTAAATCAGCCATAAAAACTCCCCGGTCACTGTACTTGGCTGATAACCTGCGTTAAAGTAGAGGTTGATATATGAGAATGTCATGCCTTATCCATTTGAGTTATTTGGAATACATACCTGATTTAACACAAATTAAACAAAAAAAAACTAAAATCCAGCACGTATTAAATTGAACCTTGTCAAAGATACGGAGTCAATATATTTCACGTAAAAGTAATGTGGTACACGAATACCATTGTATAATTACTTCTTCAATATTAGCAAAATTACTTTGTGGCCACATATTACATAAATAATAAGATAAAATACATTGTTTAAATTACTATTAGTTGATAAATCAAGATGTATACTTAAAATAAAAATACAAGCATATATAAAAACAAAACTATAAAAATCGGGATTCACAAATTAATTTGCAATGTTTATTTTGATATTAGAATTAAAGAGCATTTGAGATGCCTAAATAACAATAACTATTTAAAATTTTCCAATCATCTTTTGGAAATAAATCATTCCTTTGATATTAATAATGGTTTAGAAATTATACGTACTAGGGGTTTACAGTTAGATAAATTATAAATTTTAGAAATAAGAAAAATTGTTAATAGCAAGCTAAATATAAATAACCAAATCTTCTTTGCAAATAGTCACCTTTTAAATTTGTTTTCAAAGTAGTTCCTCCTTAGTTTCACATCACTTATGATTTTATAGTTTTTTTTTATCTATGCTTGTATTTTTAATTTTAGTATACACTATTTCCTGAACAATTAATAAATAGTGGTATAAACAAAATATTTTGTCTTATTATTTAGTTGTATAATTAATCAACAAATTGTAAATATATCAGAGCAGATATTTCAAGTGATTTGACATACTTATTTCCCAAAATAATATTATTAAGAGTCGTGCGGCATACGCGTTCCGAATCCAGGCGGTACCTACTAACCGACCGTGGTACACCCTCGCTTTCAACCTGATACCGCCAGTAAGCAAAGTAAAGGCTGGAATACTAACCACGTTTCTCCCATTACTCGCCTCCCGAGGGAAATATCTTAAACAGACGCGGTGGCGTAGGCTTTTAAATAGCTCCAGGATTAAAGCCTCCAAGAAAAGAGAAAAGTTCATAATACAACAAACGTCTTAATGCGAATTTTTAATGACAGCATTTTTCTTGCTCTACTTACCACGATGGCGACAGTGCCAAGGAATTTTTACAAGTACCTCGCGGTTAAATTAAAGAGATTTTAGGTTAATGAAAACTTCTAATGGATATTTTCAACGTCTGTATTGTAATTTTGTTTAAAAAAACTTTTAACTCCGACTTTTAACATTCAAGGGCAAATATAAAAGAGGAATTATTTAACTTAGGTGTACTGATGTACAAGAATACATTAAATATAAATAATTTTAGATATGATAATTTTTTTAAACAACACGCATAGAAAACAATTAAACGGGTATATTAATTAGACAACAATTTCTCAATCAGTTATTTCATTACATTATACATTTAAAAAAGTGAAATCACCCCTACAACTATATCGTTTTTGAGCAGATCTTAGTTATGAATGCATATACGTTATATATATTCTTGCAAATCGAATGGTATATTAAACGACCATATAAAATAAATAAAAATACTATTACACACAATTTCTATCTTTTTTAGTTTATAGTTTTTATCTGCAACAACACTATATATCATCCAAGATGACCGACGCTACGTCTATCGAGCGAAATTTGTTAAAACCGATATACTGTGTTATTACAGGGAGGGTCTAAAGTTATGTTATTATTTATAAAACTCTTTACGTTGTTGTTAACTGCTCGCACATACTTACAATTATTTTATTTAATGTAGGATAAATAAAAAATGACATTATTTTTATTTGTATTATTATCATCACTCGCAAGTACCTGTTGGGCATTACATTTGCTCCTTTTTTGTTATTTTAACATAGGTAACACAAGGACGAAAAAAAATGACCATTTCTACTAAAACGTAATTTAACCTTTTTTAAGGAAATGGTTTTTATTTCCCGAATAATGGTTTGAATTGGTGTATAGAGGTCTGGAGACCCCTTTCACCTTTGTTCGCCCTTTTGTGAGCCTAATGGAATTACCGGGCCGAGACCAGAGGGAGCCTGAGTGGGTCCAGACCACAGTTGCTAGTTTCGAGGTTATGAAACTTTCCAATCGGTGAATCCACTCAAGATTCAGCGACACAACATCGAAGAAAAATGCAGGCGTAAAGTAATAGCGCACTTCTTAGTCACTTTTCTCGCACTTTTTTCTTCGCATTAATATAATTATCTCATCGGAACATTAGCCATTTGTATCAAGGAATTAATTTAAAAATTATAAAAAAAAAGTTCATTTGCGGAACAAAAATAAAGTAAATTAAAGGAACAAAATTTTTAATTAGTATGTATTTACAGTACAGATGGTGAAGATGAATAGAAATAATAAGTCGAGAGAATTACAAATGATGATATTTTAAAGAATGTACAAGTCCATAATGGGATACCATCGAATATCAAATGAGACAATGGATAAGAAACAATGCAATTTAATATTAATTAACTTTTGGAAAGATTAATAAATGAATAAAATAAAATAAAATGAAAACTTGGTTTACTTCACACTATAATACTTTAATTAAAAATTAAAACGTTTTCGATGCTTACTGCATCATCTTCAGTAATAAACTAAAACTTAAAACTAGAAGACATTTTATCGACTACTTGGAGGGAGGAGCATGTATGAGAGCAGGTAAATTAATATCTTTTCTTCTTTCAAATAGGCAATCCACCCTTCAAGAGTGACTTATACAAAAATACATGCACCAAATAATAAGCTAGGTATGTGTAGATTCTTATAGACAAGAACACAGTGCTTAAAATGATTAAAGAATATGTATTTTGTAGACGTAATTAAATTAAAAATATGCAGTTAATAACCAAATAGTTATGTAAAATACGAATTTAATGTATTAATTATAAAGATATACATAAAAAATCAATTTTATCCAAAAATATTGTTTTTGCCCTACCGGGATTCGAACCTGGATCTCTATTTCCAATCCGGGAAGGTGCATTACCAAATATGCTACAGCGTCAGTATCTTTCGTGGCAAATTTTTGAACCTATATGTTACACTTTTTCAAATGAATACATCTGTCGTTCCATTATTTGAAAGCCAATGACATTTTTTTTACAGAATCTCAAATACGATAGCAGACGCCAGAATTATCAATTCATTTTTATTAAATTTTGGACATATTGATACAACTGATATTATTAAGGAGAATACAATCTTATTGTGAAGTTATAATTATTCATAACATATAGGTTCGAAAATTTGTCACAAAAGATACTGGCGCTGTAGCATATTTGGTAATGCACCTTCCCCGGATTGGAAATAGAGATCCGGGTTCGAATTATATCTTTATAATTAATACATTCAATTAGTATTTAAAAAATTACAACTTCACAATAAGAATATATTCTCCTTAATAAAATAGTTATGTTATTAAATATTTGTACTAATGAGCGGACAATAGGAGTCATCTTTAATTTATAACGTGGTTGTATTGTATTTGCTCGAGATGAATTTCGATGTCCGGATCGGAGCGATATGTAGGTATACTTGATTTGTTATTATTGCGAATCTTTTTTCTCGCTATTAAAAAATTATTTTCGGTTTTAACCTTTCTCTTTTTAAAAAATTAAGTTATATCGTATCGTATTCTAACTGCCTCTGACACGAAGTGTCATTCCAATCTCGGCTCAATTTTCATCACTCACGTTTATTTTAATTATTAAAGTATTTTCCCTTCATTTAGCTCACTTTCAAATCGAATTTGTTAATTTATAAGATATACAGATACGCCATATATTTTTTTATAGATATAAATTAATTCCATTCTATTGATTTTAATTAAATTACAATTTATTTATAATGTTACGGTTTTTCAGAACGCAGTTTAGTGATAAATAAACAAATATAAATCACTTAGAAAGATGTGCAAACAAATATAGTCGTAAATACAAATTAAATGTTTTAATTAGAAAAATATACATATAAAATCAATTTTTATCGATAAATATTGTTGTTGCTACGGGGATTCGATCCTGGATCTTTTTCAATTCGGTAAATGTGCATTAACTGATTATGCTACAGCACACAATGCATTAACGACAAATTTTCGAACCTATATATTACATTTTTTCAAATTTATACATATATTGATCCATTGTTTGAAAGCCATCTACTTAGAATTAGAAGAGATCTATGTTCGAATCCGAGTAGCAACAAAAATATTTTTGGAAAAAATTGATTTTATATGTATATCTTTCTAATTAATACATTTTATTTGTATTAAAAATATCAGAGAATGTGTTCTCTTTAATAAAATATAGTCGTCATCGGCACTCGAACCTTAACTCTGTTTATAAAATGAAATGAAAGTCCTGGCGCCATCTAGCACGTTCTTCTCGAAGGTTTTTGAGAAACAAAAGATACTTAAAAAGTTTGTTGCTTCTAACGGAAAAAAACAGATTTATATATTTTTGATAAATAAATTTAAGTTATTTATCTTAATTTGTTAAAACTATTTAAATACAGTACGTTTAAAATTGATTTAAAAAATAAATATTCTGTGAAAATTAAAATATAAGCACCAAGTCGTCTCCGATTGTTCCGTTTTGTGATTTGTAGTAGGTACCTATCTAGCTGTCACGCTTCAGTATTACTATAATATTATTATTATCCAAGCCGATCTCTTCCTACAATCCAATTTCCTCATCACTTCCGAAATCTGCTAACCAGATGAGCCAGACAGTATGGCTTCCAAATATTTAGTGCTTTCAAACTTCAGCACTGAATATCATGATTTGGGATTTATTTTACTATTATGTAATATAAATCTAAGGCGTTTGTTCAATGTATAAATATATCAGGATATTAGTAAATCAAGGATATTGTGACTACTTACTTATCGTTACTGTAATTTTATGGTTAAATCTTCTACCATAGAATCTTTTAAATATTATACATTTTTGTGGTATTTTTAATCCTTTAAAAACCATGCAGTAACACAGGTCTACCTACAGCCAGTCGGATGCTGCGATGTCCCAGATTGCATCTATCAAAATGTTGAATAAGCTCAATGATACCTAACGTCAAAAACGAGCGCCAAAAATATTGGATAAAAGGTCTAAGATCTGGTTTAGAAGGTTTTTCCTAAACTGTTCGTATTTACAAATAATTCAGAAAGTATTAACTAGCTTAAGAAACACAATTCATTTCTCATTCTTGGCTAGTTGGTGTCCATTTGAAGCAAGTCATCAGTTTTGTTATGCCCGTGATATGACTATAGTCATAAAGCTTATTTAATGTATAACCCATAATAGTTATGTGCTGTTGGCTTAAGGAACTAAAAAAATATTCACGAAATAGAATTTTCGAGAAGCCACCAAGAAAAACACATTTTGATGAAAGTTACAAAGAAAAATTCAATATTCTGTAATAGTTAAGACATATATGAGAGTGAAATACAAAATAATGTTTTAAATGCAATTACAACCAAATTGTATCTTCATTACTAATCTTATATTAATAATGAAAATTAATTTAAGAATCTTAAGGCAGTTAGTTCTAAAAAAATTCAATTGTTTTGTAACCGTACAAAGACAATGAATTAATTAGGTTTTCAATATTACCAAAATTACTTTGTGGCCACATATTATATAAACAATAAGACAAAATAATAAAAAAATGTTTTATTATTTAATAAATTAGGTAGTTATTTTTGTATGTAATTGTCCTAATAGTAATACAAATAAGCAGAGAACGGACAATCGTTCGATAAATGCATACATTCAGTGGTATCGGTAGGGAATCGAAGGGTCCTAAAACCAGCTAGACTGATGAAATCATCAAAATTTGCGGAAATACGTGGTAGCGAATAACAATGGACAGAGAAAAATAAGAGATACTTGGGGAGGCCTTTATCCAGCAGAGGATAGAAACGATGATGATAAATCAAATTTCAGAACCTGCAGGCAATTTCTGACATTTTAAGTCAGCACAAATGTTCTGTTAACATATTATGTTCATTGTTTAGCACTATAAAAATATCTTATATTTTATGAAACCTTACGTGTAAAAAAACATTAATACAATTGAGAAAAGTTTTATTTGCAGTATTTTCATTAGTAAATGCGATAATCTCTTCCCGAATATAATGTGGGTACCTTCCACTCATCTTGGCTGATCATATTTTCTGGTTATTTATTTCGTGCGATCGGCTTTTTTCGCAATATCCGATCCCGTATCATCGTTTTATATACGGCCTTGGTGGCTAAGCAGAAAAGGAGATTATTTATTTAAAAAATTCACAATACGAAGGCTGTATCTCGCTAGCACACCATTTTTGGAAATAAATAAGCCACTCCCAGTCTCATATTTTCACGGAGCCGAACCCTCTTAGAAGGTTAAGGGATGATCGCGTAATAAAGTCACAAAAACTGCTGACATTATTTTCATTCAATTTTATATCCTCACCCTGTCTTATCAAAAGATTTTCCCAGACTCCTAAAACACTGGAACAATTTTATGACTTTCAGGGATGATTGTTCGCTTTTTTAATTGATGGTCACAATTTTGGCTCCTTTCTTTACACTGTCCGAAAATGGATTCCAGGCGTACATTAGAATGGTGGTGACAGTCAAATATTAATTTCCACGAATGTCTGAAACAATGCCTGTTAGGAATTATTTAAGGCTTTGTATTTTCAACCACATTATTTCACATCACATTCCGGCAGTAAAATTTTTTCTTCATTTCTTAAGATTAAATATCATGATTTTACATAATTAATTACATTTTCTTTTATTACAAAAATGCTAAATTATTTAAGCGATGTTATGATAAATATGTGAACAATTTACTTCAAATTATTAACTATCCAACAAATATATATATATTTTATTCATTAGAATTCGTGAAATAAACCAAAAACATTTTTTAAGAAACTTTATATAAATCAAATCTTTATAAGACTTCACTTAGAATTTATTTCTTTAACATGATTAAGTAAACGATAGAATAAAAAACGAGTTTTCAAAATAATCACGAATAAGTACTACTGATTTATTTATAAACCTGTTAAATTTTCAATTGATTGTTTTGATTTTATGAACCATGCAAATAAATACATTCGCTTCATCAAACTATATACTATATACGCATTTCTATATTGAAAATAATTATATTGTATGTCTTCTGATATTGAAAAAAATATACGAGTTTTAATAATTATAAATTTAAAAATTACGCACAACGACACATGCATTTATGATAATTTTGTATACTTTCCCAATTTTCACAAGTGCATATAACAATATGTAAAAAAATAATAATACTTTTAGTCATGTTCTTATGTCGATTTTTTTAATTATTAAAATTATATAAAATAAAAATAATGTTGACATTCTATGTTATTTTCAGTAATATTTTAATGAATGTTATTGATCCATTAATTTCTTTAATTCTAAAAGTAGAATTTTAGAAAGCAGCTAAAATCATTTTATAAAATCAAATAACGTCGCTTAAAGTTACATTTTTTATTTATTCATTAAAAAACATAAGACATACAGGTAACCTACGAAAATAACATTTACATTTACATATAGTATTTATAATTATTTAAAAATTAGTGTTATTTTTGCTTGTTATGTCTATGTATCTATGTTTAACACTTCATTTTCAAATCTGTCAATATTTAATTATTTAATCTTTTATGGTAAGTCGTTATATAATTTGAATCCATAGAAAATGAGTCGCGATGGCTCTGTTTTTATTATAGCTGAATTTTTGTAGTAGTTTGAGATGTTCTTGTGTAGTATTAATGGTTTTTATGAGTTTTGAGTAATTTATATTCTTATCGTTTATCTAGTAGTTTATTAGTAAAATTAAGAAACGATCACTTAGGTGGTTTGGTCATATGTAACGGATAAATGAGGAGAGAATGGTAAAAAATATATATAACGCAAGTATTGATGGCATCAGAAGTAAAGGACGTCCGCGAAAAACTTGGCATGACCAGGTAAACCAGATGCTGGAGGATAATCCTGTTAGAAGCATCAATAATCGACGAGCTTGTATGAGAAGATGTATGAATATTGATGAGGTGAGAATTGTGTGTCAGGACAAGAGTGTGTCGCTCTATCCTCTTTGCTTGCATAAGTTAGTTATTTCGTTTATTTCGGCATTGGAAAGCTTGTATATGAGTTTTAGATTTTCAATCCTTGTTATGTTATT
The DNA here is from genome assembly GCA_031772225.1 of Eubasilissa splendida. Classification (NCBI taxonomy): domain Eukaryota; kingdom Metazoa; phylum Arthropoda; class Insecta; order Trichoptera; family Phryganeidae; genus Eubasilissa; species Eubasilissa splendida. The sequence goes on along the minus strand of CM062859.1, from coordinate 20,521,394 downwards.
AATATTGAGTTACTGAGTTGTTTGATAGACTGTTTCAGTCAATGCCAGGTAGTTTAAGTTGTAAACCATTTTGTTGTCTTTGAAGCTTGTTTTTATTTCTTTTCCGGTTCTCCAGAAAGATATCATGTATCCTATTTTTTTCTTAACGTATGATTCATACGTCATTTTATATTATTTGGTGTGTATTCGTGCATTTTATGGAACAGGACAGTCATTTGTTTCAATTATTTTGTCTACATGTATAGTCAATTTTGGGAATGGTATACCGCCCCAGATATTCCAAGGAAGGCGAAAGCAAGAAGGCTGCAGTGGGCGGGACATGTAGCCAGAGCAGAAAAGTCTCGTAATATGCACAAAGCATATGTTTACAGGATCAAGACTCAGGGGAAGACAAAGCTGTAGATGGGAAGATAATGTCAAGATAGCTCTACAAGAGGTAGGGAGGTACCCGGCAGACTGGATCACGGAGGTGATGTCAAGGGATGTATGGCGCACGGTTGTGAGTGCAGTCATGAACTTTCGAGTCCCATGAAACATGAAGAAGAATAAGAAGTTTATTTTTCTTGATGTGTTTGTCTACGGTGAAACATTGGACCTTTACGTCCATTTGATGAGTTTTTCGTCTAGCTTCAAAATAATGAATTTTGATAATGTTGCTACTGGGATTCGAACCTGGATCTCTTCCTATCCAAGGAAATGTGTTAACATTCCACTACATCAATTGATTACGTTAACGACAAGTTTAGAATATATATTTTGAATATTTTTATAATTGATAATTTTTTTATACCATTTAATTTATAAGTATTAAAAATACAACAGAACTATGTTCTTTAATTGCAACTTCAATAATATGTTTTCATTAAAAAAATATATGTTTAATGCACATGTTTTATTTTAAGTAAATAGTAATAGTATATTTGTACAGAAGAATTACTAAAAAACTGGTAGAAATAAAGTCTTACTTCTGGAAATAAAATTATTGAAATCGTTAGTTATATAGGTACCTCGATTTCAGTTGATTTTCTCAAAAAAAAGGATTTTCGATTAAATTCCTGACAGGGGTCCGTTTTTTATCTTCGAATAAAATGAAATTGCGAATAACATCTAGATTGAATTAATCGTAGATTTGATTTGATAAAAAAGATTTGTTTCTGTAAAGGAATCAGGATTTGGTCTAAGTTTAATAATGCATTTAAGAGAATTCGCGTTACGATATTTTTAAATTGCTTTCAAATTAAGTAATATAAATGATTTTTGGTAAAAGGCTTAGTTAAAATTAAGGCCACTAAATTCACCCCGCAAATGAAAAAATCCACCTCACGAATATAATTTTTTTAGAATGTTAGGCGATTCTTGCAAAAAGGTATATATTTTGGTACAATCTTTACTGTTATTGATTGTCGATTAAATTAGCATCAATACATAATATATAGAGATTTATTAAACATAAGAAATTGCGTTTGAGGCTTACTAACTAACTTAAGGCTGAGAAAGATATCGAAAGGAGGGTGACTGCGTATTTAACGGGAACTTGTAAACCGAGGCAAGATTAGCGGTACACAATGGAGTCCTGGTACCGACACTGATGTATGGGAGTAAGGCTTGAAGCAGAAGAAGAATGAAAGTAGACTGAATGCAGTGGAAATGAAATCACTTAGGTTTATACATGACAGATCTATTTATGACAGAGTAAAGAATGAAGAAATAATAAAAAAATGTAAAGCTGATCTTAGTATAGTGAGTTACATTAAGAAAGGATCACATAGGTGGTTTGCTCATATGGAACGGATGAATGAGGAGAGAAAGTAAGATGTATGACGCAAGTGTTGATGGCACCAGAGGTAGAGGACGTCTGCAGAAGATTTAGAATTACTAGGGTTACTGATACTGGAGGGTTGTCCTGTTAGAAGCTATAATAATTGGCGAGCTTGTATGAAAAGATGTTTGAATGTGGATTAGGCGAGAATTGTGTTCCAGAACAGAAGAGTGTGACGCTCTATCCTCTCTGCTTACTTCCACGTAGAAATGACCTGATGGTAAATTAGTTATAGGTATCTCTGATTCTATAAAATGATTGTGCGTACGTGTCAAGTGTTTGTGTCAAATAGAATGTCGTTTACACGAGTTTGAGTTTTATCTCGTCCTACCAATCTGAACTAGTGATCAATACAATATCTCAACACGTGTACTGTGTACTGATCATTATCTCAACTTATTCTCTGAGATTCAACTGATCGTGTGTCACTCTGTGGATACTGGCAATTCGTGCTTGTTTGTCTAGTGATTAAAAAGTGCTTGTTGGTCTAGTGTTTAAAATACTTTTGTCGAAGGTACGAGCCTCTCTTCAAGAGACCACCTGGTCCTATTTTTGAACGTTAAGTATTTAGATTGATTTGCCAATAGTTAAAATGTTGATGCGGCATGTATTTCATGTATGCTCTACTTTTATAAATGAAGGGAACCCCAAAGGGTTCCACCCTATCCCGGAATCGTTTCGATTCCACTCAACAAAGCGACGCGTGCAATATTTTACAAAATCTTAAAGCTTGTTTATGGACGATATTTTAAAGTTAGAGAAGTTAAATAAGTTTCGACAGTTAGTTACTAAAACCTTATGGCATTTCTTTATTTTATTTTTTTTCCCTTTTCTTTATTATAATAATTGGTTAATATTGCATTTTTCTAATTATATTAAATTATTAACATCTTAATACTATCATTGGTTGACTCCGGCATCATCGTACCACAGCCACACCTGTACAACTTAACGTGAGACTCGTTATCACATTAAATTCAGAAGGCAGCCAGAAATAAGCTATAGTAATCGTGCATCCCCAAAATGCAGGAGAGGGTAGATGTCACATTTACGTGTTACAGTCGCAGAACTCGGTCACAGTCCGGCAGAAATTCACTCTGTTTAGGTAGCAAGAGGTGCAAGAGAGAGCCAGCGGCGGAATGCTCCATTAGGTCTCTCTAGACACCTCCCGGCATTGTCCATCCCAGCAACCTCCAGCGGGAAACCCACAACCTAATAAATAACCAGAAATGTCTGAGATTTCTTTCATTTCTTAATAGATTATTCTTAATATTAGTAATAATCCTAATAATCCCGCAATCTATACTAATAATTCTACTTTTATAAAGTGCAAAAAAAGGAAAGGTATCTATCTATCTATGGTTCTAAGTGACGTTTGTTTAACAACGCCGTCCTACAGATGCAGTAATCTTTTTATTCTCTAATCAAAATTTCAATACGTGTATACGATGCTCAATCTCTGAGATTTATCTCATCATGTCTTCCGTAGACATGGGCTATTACGACTGTAGTGAGTCTTAGAAAATATTATACATTTTTCCTCGGAACTATTTTTTAATATTTTTCCGTTCAATTATTTTTATATAGCTGGTTACAACTTTTATTTCTACACTGGTATTGTCTCTTATATCTCTATTAACCTACAATACAAATAGACATGTCCTGTATTAATTAAGTTCATGTCGCTCACTGGTCTGTGGAAAGATATAATGGGGACAACAAAAGATAAAAATACTCAAATTATTAAATCGATTTCTTTATATTTTATTATATTATAGCCCATAGTATCTTAAAAATATATTTAAGGCTGTACACAGGTTAATACATATGTTTTTAATGAACTTATATTATAAATAAATTAACAACACAATCAACCTGATTAATTAGTAGTTTACCCCCGTTGGTAAATACAGGTACCCCCGTTGATCGCGGGGGATGGTTGCGATAAGTGAAATTTCACGATCAACGGGGGATTTAAAAAAATCATTTTAAAATTCTAACAAACACTTTATTAATAAAATTAATATTATTAATAAGAATACAAATGTCATACATAACATAATTCATTCATTTTGTTCCGCGTTGCAAAAAATAATTTAGATTCCCTTGTTTGGCCTCTCTACGTTTATTATGCAAAATTTGCTGATAACTGTCAAATAATCCATTACAACCAAGCTTTACAGCCCTCATTCGCTCTTACTCTTTGTCGTTTTCTTCTAATAACTCCAGGCATTGATTGTGAAGAGAAAGAGTATTTCGACAATAATTTGTTGTCGAGACGTCATTTTCTTTGGACAAAGTATGGCAGTTCATTTCCTGCAGCCAACCGATTTTTCACATTTTGAAAGTTACGAAGGGATAAAAAATATAAAAGTAGTCAATTTAATTAGTGTGCGTTTGACACTTCAGCTAAGATTACACTGAAGGATACTCAACCGTACCAGGCACCGGCATACCGGCGTTCTTTTGTCTCACTCACGCTCGTAATTTTACGTATATACACATGTGATGTGAGTAAGCGAGAAAGAAAGATAGCACGTACGTGCAACCACTCATTATGATGATTAGTAGCATATGTCGAAGTTAGACAAGTGCTGAGAAAGAAAAAAAAATATCGTTATATAACAAATCCGCACTCGCCGGGGTCGCGATGAATCCTGTATAGCATTCAAAAAAATCTTGAGATTTACTTTCTGTTCTATCTGCGGGGGAGCTATATATATAATGTGCACACTCCACGTAATTATCTGTAGTTTTAATGTAGAATTGGATTTTTTTTAAATTAAATTTTTGTTGTAAATGCAATATTTAATATAGTAGGGATATTGTATGTACGCATAGCACAATGGTGACATGTTCACAATTTGAGTAATGATTACAACACTCTTATATTTGAAATATTCTTTCAGACCACACAAGTTACATATCTGAATAACGTCAACAGCGTTTTGACAGCGCAAAAAACATGTTCGAACTTGTCAAACAAAAAAATATATATTTAGGTTGAGTCATAAATAACTTATCTATTAATTTATTATGTATGACCTTCTCCCACCTTACTGACAGATTATCAATTCTTTCCTCATAAAATTTGGTGGGTTTGGACTGATAAAAATTTTCGATAGTCTGATTGACTTGCTCTTCAGCAGTAAATATTTTCCATTTAAAAAGTTCTGTAAGGAACAAAAAATGTGATAGTCTATTAGAGCAAGGTCTGGAGAGTAAGGTGGATGTAGTAAAACAGACCATCCAAGATCAAGAATTTTTTCTTGATTCACACTTATTATACGTTGTTTCGCATTGTCCTGTAAAATAATTAGGTTTTAGCGATTGACAAGTGCAGGATACTTTTTGTGAAGTTTCTCTTGAACTCTTTGCAGCTGTTGAACGTATGTATCTGCAGTAATGGATGAATTTTAATTCAACAACTCGTGAATTAAAATTTAATGATTCCATCATACACACGATAAAATCTTCATTCTATGAATGTTTGCTTTCGGATCTGGTAAGGTGCCCGATTGGTTATCAGTCTTTCACTGTATATTTTTTCAGTTGTCGCCGTAGCACTATTGTTTTGTTTGAATTTCCAAAACATCACATGACGAATATGCGCTTTTGACTCTCCATTTTAAGTGTTAGGAACAACACTTTAATATAACGTGCACCACATAAAACAGTTTTCAATAGACCAACAGAACCCTTATCTATTTAGTGAAAGCAAAAAGTCGTTTGTCCAGTTGACACATAGTGAGTAAATACAAACAATAGATTCTACCTACCTCCACCGGAAATTATTTATGACTCGACCTGATAAAAAACGTTAATAGAAATTAAATTAATCAACTAGAAAGATATATAGAAAAAAATCTATTTATCGAAAAAATATTTTAGTTGTTTCGGATACTTTCCCAGCAGCAGCAACTAAAATACATTTTAGATAAATGTATTTTTTCTATACATCATTCTAGTTGATTCATTAATATGAATTAAAAATACCATGTTCTGAAATTGCAACTTCACAACAAAAATGTGTTCTCAAAAATAAAATTTAAAAAAATATATATATATTTCTATGTAGTTTTTGCGATTTGTGGTAAGTATTGCAAAAGTATAGTATATAGTAGATATATTAAAAGTGCTTCAAATACATCATTTTATTGCATTTCTATCACACATGTGTACTTTAATATTGCAATAAAAAAAATGCGTCATATTAAAAAATATCGAAATTTGATTGTTATTTTTCAATTAATGAACATTTAACAATACCTTGTGTTTTAACAATGACTTGCCCTACGGCAAAATTGAACACAAATTTATTTATTGTCTGACGATAATTGGAATTTTTGTAATTAAGGGGTGCCAGACGTATTTGATACAAAAACAATCAATGCTTTCCATTATGCGGTACATTCTCTCTCTCACGCCGTAAAAAATGGCGTTGACCCTTTTCTGTTATTTGGTTTTGGGGATGTTTTTATTCCTTTTTTGTTCTGATTAGGGGTCTATATCAGGAACGGGAAGGTACTTTCCACCCCTCCAATTATTATCGTACCCTCAGAACGGAAAGGAAAAAACAGAATGTAAACAGTGATATTATGAGCAAACCATGAAGGAATTTACTGCACTATATAAATAATGTGTTGGAGTCTGTATAAAAATAATATACATTTTTATCGCATATGTTTAAATTAATATAACACAGAAAACATGTAAATTTTTCTAAAAAACTATGCCTAAAAATATATAACCCAAATCTTTATACAGAGATAATAAAGTATCACAATACCATGTTTCGACGCACATATTTTACCTCTTGAACGTTTATGGCTCTTTTCCATGTATCTACTAGATTTCTATGTGCACCCTCGTTTAGAATTGATTATATTTAATTATGTCAATATAATTTTAGGAGTTTTTTTGCTTGTTTATTATCAAGAGATAGGGAGTATAGAAAATAGTGGAGTGTGAAATATGAAGAGCGAGAGGAGCGAGCCGGCGGCGCTCGGTTTCGGTTCCGCTCAGTGCTCGAGCGCCGGGCAAAACTCGCTGTTGCGTTGCAGAAGAAGTGTCGTCAGCGATCGATTGGGCCAGACTGGCACTGCTTTTCTCAGCTAAAGCCTGGAACCTAGATACATAAGTCACTTGGGTTTTTGATCAGCTGGGGATGGCGATGATAGGGGTGATTTTGAATCGTCGTTCCCACAATCAATTCTAATTCGACTTAAGACATCCATCGCTATTTATTCATTTTTGTATCGATACTACGTACACTTAAAACGCTTTTTTTAATATTTAACTAGATTTAGTAATAGATTTTCTGTATATTTTTAAAATTTTTACAATATTTAGATTTTTTTTCTTTTTCTTTCACTGATGTACATAAAGCATAAGTGATGAAAAATTAAAAAATAAATTCAAACAGAACATTCAATAAATTAGGAAATAACTTAAATTAAGTATATTGGTCTACTTTTGAGTAGAGATGATTAATTCTACTCATAAAACAAACAAAAATTGTCTTCGTATCTTAAAAATAAATTAACGTTTGTCTTGTACTTTAAAAGGTTACATTTCGACGAAAAACAAGCCAAACTAAAAGATGTTAAATCTGAAAGTTAACCTTTCCAAGGATTTATTACATCGGGATCATAGCAGTTTGAACTTTTGTGTGATTCACATAGAAGAACAAAAATGTTTGTTGTAAACATTATTGTCTCTTACTTTAGAAGTAAACAACATAAACTTGAGAGTTAGTAGCGAAAAAAAGATTTTCTTTAACAGTTTGGCTTTAATAAAAAAATGTAAATAAATAAAGGTTTCACCGTAGTACTTTTACATATATAAGTTAAGCTCTGAATAAAAAAATAACTTTATGGAGTACAGTATATATTTACTATTTTCGAGGTAAGTTTGTAGAACTCCATAATCACATATGTGAAAATAAAACACTTGTTTTTTGATTTTACTCATTCAATTTACTTACCTAGAATCTTAAAACCTTTTAATTACCTAAAATCATGTAAACATAATATAAATTCCAGAATACCAAAAATGTCTCTCTTGCCGTATTGTATTTTTATGTTGTAAAATTATATAGCTGTCCTTTTCTAAATGTTACCTATGATAATAAAATATCATTATTGTTGAAATAGAATGGTTACTTAGAATAATTGGAAGCATTAAAAAAATTATGGAAATTCAATGAATAATGTTGTCTCTTTTCATCTCATGTAAATTAAATTGTAAAGCTGTCCTCCACTACAGATATAAATACAAGTTGTTGAGTTAAATTGATAATTCCATTAAAGGCGAAACGCGTCTCAGGTGAATTAAATGAGTAGAATAAAAAAATAAGTGTTTTATTTTCACATATGTGAGTAAAGTATAGTTTTGTAAAATATTTTCTTTTTTGTTTCGTAACCATATTTTCAAATTTTTATTACTCTAGTTCTGAAAAAAAATTTTTTTTTAAAGGAATTTCATTTTAGTGTTTAAGATGTTGCGATTATTCAGAAAATAGTTCAGTGATAATTAAAATAAATTAGATACATAACTTAAAATCATAATCACCAGTCATTGTCTCTCCATAGGTATGTACGGGATGAATATTATGTTCCAGGCCGGTATTGTTTTTAAATAACTAAGTAATAAAATACATTTTTGTAATTTGATTTTTATTTATTGATTACATAATTTATTACAATCATATATGGAATATATCACATTGACCAATTGTCTAGCAACGGCACGAATTCTCGCACAGTTCGTATGTTATTTCAGCAATTTCATTTAAAATAATATCCTGTGGTATCGGAATTGTTGTTGACTTAATGGCCTTTCAAGTACCCCCACAGAAAATAGTCAGGAAGCGTCAAATCAGGTGATCGATGAGACCAGTCGATATCACCACTTTTTGACATTATGCGGCCGGAAAAATTTTCTCGTAAAATTTCAAGCGTAGTTCGGGCTGTGTGTGAGATGGCACCGTTCTGTTAAAACCAAATGTGTTGTAGGCCAATAAACCAAATTCGACCACCAAGAAGTATTCCAACATGTAACGATAGTGATCACCATTAATGGTTACAGCATTGCCATTATTATTTAGATAAAATATTTTAATAACTTCAACACGTTGTTGAGACATTAAATGCTCCATACTTAATTGTTTTCAATTAATCTTTACAATTACCAAATGTGAACTGATATATATCTGCCAAACTAAAATGGCGGCCAAATAAAATCGGCCTGGAAAATAATATTTACCCTGTACACAGATCATTCTCAAGGATCGTTAATTCTCTGCGTCTTCAGCCTTTCTCATCCATTGTCTGTCAATCTTCTGATGTCGTCACTTCATCAAGCTTGAGGACGGCCAATACTTCTACAGTGTGAGGCTTCAACTGCAAGACCTTAGTTCTCCACCATCTACCATCATTTCAACAATGACGTCTAGTGCCACATGAGCATGCAGATTTATTGGTTCTGGAAAAGATGCAGTAGTATAGTAACTGGTTGACGTTAAATTAATCTAAGTAATTAATACAAAGTTTGTTAGTTTTGAAAATATAATAATAATTTTTTTAATGAAATCATATATTTACATATTGAACTTTGCCGTTTTTTTTTTTTTATAGATTATTTACCATTGTTTATAATAACCACTTAATGAGTCATTTTAAAATACCAACCGGTTTTGAAAAATATTATTTCCTTCTTCAGGATGTTAATCTATATAAACAAATCATATATTTTTATTTGTTAAGTTGAGAACTTAGTTATTAAATTTGTAAACTCTTTAGAAAAAACATTTCACTAAAATAATAAATTAATTAGTTTAATCGAAAAATTAATAGTCAAAATGTCGTAAACGTTTTTTGAAAAATGTAATATAAATGGAATCGTTCTCCATTTGTGTTTTGCGCCACTAAACCAGTCACGTCTTAAGGAAATTGGTTTACATATCGAAGAGTGAAATTGAAATTGAATGTTAAATTATTGTAACCAACATTTTCAATATATTTCAGAAGCGAGAAAAAACATTTTTCGTAATATTTTCTTGAAGTTGTCGAACTCTACTCTCATTAATTCTGATACATTGTTGTAAGCGACTAAAAATGAGTATTTACATCAGATTAACGAAGCGGGAAACTTCGATGTTGTCTCTTACAAATTTTCCAAAGTCTGTTATCGCGAATTTACGATTCGGATAATTTTAACATGGCGGTTAATTCATTATTTCTATAGCGATGGTGCCTACATAGTTACAAATGTATACAAAGAAAGGCACCAGTATGAAGTGTTATCAAAAATCTAAAAACTACATTCGAGAAATTTGTTCGTTATCGATCTCAGGATAAAATTTGCTTTTATCTACTTCCTACAATTTCTTTCCTTTTCCATCCAGCAATCTTTATCTTTAGTATTACATTTAGAAGAATTCTAGTTTATTTTCGTATTTTTTCATAAGGTTTTATAGATATACAGTGCTGATTATACGATTAGATTTTAGAAGGTTGGAGAGGATGAAAAGAAAGTGCGCGTTTGTGTCGAGTTGTTTATTTCGTCAGATACAGGGAAATAAGAATATAGAGGATTGCGGAGTATGAAGTATGAATTGTTAGACTGAGCTATAGTCTATAGACTCGACGCGAGTTGCAAAGTGGAATAAGTTTATCGGTGAGCAGTCGGGCCACCTGGTTACAGATGTCGCTGGTATCGATGTTGGCTGGGGATGGTGACGTTGGTGGTGAATATAAATCGCCGTCTCCACAAGACCATTATATTTATGTTTACTTTTCTACTACAAGCTTCTATTTCATTTGAATGTCTCTCCTGTTCCCCGGCCTTGTGGTGAGTGTGTAATATGTTTTGGTAATATGCTATGTATGATACTAACATATAACCTGTATTTTCTCTTCTTTATTCAATATAATTTTCTAATACTCTTCTGTGTTATTTGATCATGTTTTGTTTATTCTTATTTGTATATTGAATTTTCTCTAATAATAATAATAATAATAATAAACTGACAGTAAGAAAAATGTCGGGCACAATAAAAGTAAACTTTGTTATAAACAGTTGCGCGATATCGCCCTGCCACTGTGTGTGGGACGCCATCGAACAGCCGCCTTTGTAGTATTAAAAAAAAACCAACGGGGCGGCGTAAGAGTAGGACTGAAACAAAAGCCTTGAGTTTATTCAACTGTCCTGGAAATATGGTGGTTCAGCTCTTATTGTTTCATTTGAATGTTATCATATGGCCCGTGTCCTATATAATTTATCAATGAGTATTTGATTTCTGAGAATCGCTATATAGTAGATGCATCATTCTAATCCACTTGAGGTGATAATTCATAGATTGCTTCACATTTAACACTATACTATTATTTATACGTATTCGAATCAAATCTGCGAGAGTAACTGTAACCTTGAAAACGGGTTATTAACATCAGTGATAATTAAAACAATAATCATGGCACTATAGCCTAGGGTGGGACTTAGCCACTTAAAGAAATCTCTCCATTCCTCTCTGTTTTGATCCATGCTTTACCAATTATTGACCCAGAGAACATCCAAAACTCTTCGGATCCCATCCAACCAACCGAGTTGCAGTCTAAGCACACAACTAGGGCTCTTCCATCCTAGCCAGATGATCAGCACATATAAGTCGCTGCATCTTGATAAACTTGACAACGCTGACGTCAGGCTCATTATAGAGCTCATAAACTTCGAAATAATAGCGACGACTGCAAATATTACAATCACAAAATGGACCAATGATTATTCTCAAATATCTGACCTTTTATAGAATCAAAAAAACCCAAATTTCTGCTTCGCATAAAAAACGACAAATTAATTTATATAATAAATACCCAAATTGGCAGATTTAAATTAAAATCTTTCGTCGCGCAGAAATTTACGTAATACGTATGTATATATTAATACATATGGGGTTGATGCAAAAGTTTTTGCTGTTTTAACATTGCTTATTTGTAAGTAGCGTAATTTGTCGTCTTTTGTGTAAAAGTCGTGTAAAAATTAAAAATTCTTATCATTGGCCTAGAAAAAAAGTAATTTCTAACGTAGCATGTCATATAAATTCAAAAGAGAAAGTAATTTAAAAACCGTGACTAAAAACATATGTTCAGTGCACAGTGTCGGTGTTGTAAAAACTCATATGTGTCGTTTAAGTTTTGACAAACTTTCAACAAGTTTCTTTCCGAAATTTTATCATTGGGACATGAACCCGTTACTGGATGATTCTTCGATGATGCTAACGAACATCTCAAGGCCATGATGAATGACCTCAAGAAAAATTGACTATTGACCATTTAAGTGTTATAAGACATCTCCATAAACTTGGAATGGTATCGAAGCTTTGCGTTTGGGTACCACATAATTTGTCACAGAAAAATTTGATGGATAGGCTAAGCGCGTGTGGATCGCTGCTCGCCAAAAAACTTCTGAAATCATTCTTGGATCGTATTGTAACAGGTGAAGAGAAATGGGGTTACGTATAATAATATTACATGGAAACGACACTAGTTTATTCCTAGATCAACAAAAAACCCTTTCACTTTCAAAGGATAATTACACCGGAAAAATATTCACCATGCTATGCGTATGGTGGATTATTAAAGGTGTAGTGTATTATGAAGTTTCAAAATCGTATGAGACATACTTGTTAAAATAAATCACGATAAGTACTGTCAACTGTCAAAGTACTATTAGGTTCTATTTATATATTAAGGTTATGCACCTCTCGGGCCACACTGTGCTCATTGCGATGGTCGACTCGGTTATCAGTTATGGAGTGAGTAGCTATGGACTATCATATAAAACATATACTGCTACAATTTAATAGTTAAAATTAAGATGATTAAAACTTTTAGTAGATAACAGATCGAAGTGTTTGTATAATGATGATGAAAAAAGTGACAGTTGACAAAAAAGTAACATATAATATTTTAAATATGAATTAAATATATTCATTAGAAAAATATACATATATAATCAATTTTATCGAAAAATATTGTTATTGCGCCACCGGGATTCAAACCTGAATCTCTTTCCAAACCGGGGAAGGTGCATTATGCAACTATGCTACAGCGACGATATTTTTAGCGACATTTTTTTGAACCTATATGTTACCTTTTTAATATTAATACATTTAATTGTTACATTATGTGAAAGAGCCATCTACTTTATTTTTACGGAATCTCAAATACCTTTGAGTAATCTGATAGCAGACGCCAGAATAATAAATTCATTTTTATTAAATTTTGGACACATTGACACAACTTTATTATTAGAAGAACACATTCTTATTGTGAAGTTATAATTATATTATATAATTATATCACAGACCTATGTTCCGAATAATTACAACTTCACAATAATAATATGTTCTCCTAAAATATAATATTATTTTAGAAGAGATGATAAATAATGTAAATGTGAATACTGACCCTCACCATAACTATTCTACCAGATCGTCAGATCGAACCATAAGAGTAGCGATCGCGAACAATGTGTACGGTGAGAGAACATCAGAATATGCTGTGCCAAAAATATTTAATAAAATCAGTAAAGACTTTGTAAAGGTTATGAAAAATAAAGAGACACCAGCGAACAACCTAAAATATTAAATGAAAGAACACATTCTTATATAATTATCTGTTTCATCTGTTGAATTTCACTTAAAAAAAATGTTGTTGATACAATTTTAGTTTAATCAAAAAATAAAAATTTTAATGTAATATTTTTGTAATAAAGTTGAAATAATAAAAAAAACAATAATTTGAAAAATTAATCGAGAATAAGCGTTATTTTGTATCACGTTTATGCCAGACTACGTCTGGCATTTATCACATAAAAAAAATGTGATCCACCATAAATGGAAAGTTTTACAATATTGTCCATATCATCTTTTCTGATTCCTACAAAAAATGATCTTAGTGATTAAAAATTAATAATGTGAAAGAAGTTAAAACAAACCTAAATAGACTTTCACTCTAAACTTTGAAAAAATAAAATGAATAAGAGATGGACCAATTAAAATGAAATTAATAAATGAAAGACAGTTTTATCAACTATTCTATATATTTATACACATAACTACCGTTCCACAAAATCCGTAACAGCCGGTCGTTTATATAACGGATTTTGTTTATACGATAATTTCTGTAGTTATTATCAGATTTGGTTCAAACTTTTCTGAATAATTGACCACGTAACTACTTCAGCTAAGTTTGTTAGTCAGTCAAATTAAAAAAAAATAGAACAATTTGAAATATTGTTTTTATTAGTTTATTTCACATCCTGATTATATTTTTCAAAACCTGTTGCTGTATTAAATCTAACTCATAAAAGTGGCTTAAAACAAACTTATAAATATTTTTGTACTTCACACATACAGTCTTCAGAATATATTGATATTATTTATTATGTATTAATTATATAATAAATATGAGAAGATATATTTAAAAAAAAATAGATATGCGTACCCATAAATACGTATCGCATTAATATTTTTACTTATTTCAAACTAAGTTAAACGCTTGTTCTATAAAAGTAGGACTAACTTGCGGACTAGAGTGCGGCTCGAACCCCCGACCACTGGATCACTAATAATATTTATAAAAAAAGATAAGCACTACTCGTATGATGATAGACAGCTGAATAAATTGTTCTGCATTGTTTTAATTTTCACATAAATAAGCTAAAAAATAAATTTCAAAACTTTTTACCTATCGTGAATTGAGTATTGTGGTGTATGACGGCATAAAACGAAAAATAAATTTAATATTTCAATTCGTTGACGAGAAGGTCAGACAGAAAGCTTCAGATCTGCCGACATCAGGGTAAGGTTGTGTAGAGGTCCTATGTTACAGATTTAACTAAATACATCATCTTAAATATTATCGGAAAAATTTATTCCGAACAAGCGAGAACAGAATCAAATTATCGACAAAAATGACGTAGACACGTTAAAAAATATGATAATCAGCCACAACTAGGGGCGGTATTTTATATCAAGGCCTAGTATACAATTTTATTGGAAGTACTTATAGAAAATTGACGACACATATTTCCAATATTTTTTATATAAATATAATTTTAACAAGTTTATCAGTTGGTGTTAACAAATGGTGATATTAGAAGAATGGCAGAGAAGTTTTACAATCGGTGGAAGGAAGATCACTAATCTACGTTTTGCTGATGAAATCACTGTTGTAGCCAGTGCAGATATTGAACTGGAAATCATTTTACAGAAAATAGAATTCAAGCAGTTCGGCTTTGAAATAAATCTATCTAATACAAAAATACTGGCTGTGGATCGTGCTAATAAATCACAACAAACTTTCCAAATACCAGGTCGTGAGGTAGTTCAAGAAGTCATTTATTTGGACGCACTGATCACGAATACTTGTGACAGTGAGCGGAAAATTCAAAGACGCATAAAACTAGCTAAAGTTACTATGAACCAACGTACGAGAATATGGAAAGACAATGAGATCAAACTAGTAATTATAATTGTTATTAAGGAGAACACATTCTTATTGTGAAGTTGTAATTATTCAGAACATAGGTCTGTGATATTTTAAATATGAATTAAATATATTAATTATAAAGATATACATATAAAATCAATTTTATCGAAAAATATTGTTGTTGCGCCACCGGGATTCGAACTTGGATCTCTTTCCTAACCGGAGAAGGTGCTTTATCCAACTAAGCTACAGCGATATTATTTTTAGCGACAATTTTCGACCCTATATGTTACCTTTTTGATATTTTTGATATTACCGATTAAATGTATTAATATCAAAAAGGTAATAATATCGCTATAGCTTAGTTGGATAAAGCACCTTTCCCGGTTAGGAAAGAGATCCAGGTCGTATCCCGGTGGCGCAACAACAATATTTTTCGATAAAATTGATTTTATATGTATATCTTTATAATTAATATATTTAATTCATATTTGAAAAATATTGTTGTTGCGCTACCGGGATTCAAACTTAGATAGCTTTCCAATTCGGGGAAGGTGCTTTAACCAACTATGCTACAGTGACAGTACTTTTGATGACAAATTTTTGATTCCATGTGCTAAATTTTTCAAATTAATATATCTATCGTTCCATTATTTGAAAGCCATCTACTTTGTTTTTACGGAATCTCAATTGCCTTTGAGTTAACCGATAGTAGACGTCAGAATTAACAATTCATTTTTATTAAATTTTAGACACATTGATACAACTTATACATTATTAAGGAAAACACATTCTCATTGCGAAGTTGTAATTATTTAGAACATAAGTCTGATATTTTAATCCATCCGATCATAAAGAGTATTTGGTCCGATGATAAAGAGGTTGATTATTCTGTACCAGGCTAAGGTCAAGGAACCTCAGTCGGGTTGAACCGGTAGCGGTCGCTGTGGCTAACGGAGTGTTTTTTCTATTTCCAGCTGTAGCCTGGTATAGCCTGGTGTAGCCTAGAGAGCAGGAAGAAATCCTGCTCCGGGTATCACCATCGTCACAGCCACTGGAATCGGAGCCGCATAAATCATATATTTCAATGCTTCTGATCTGGAGTCAACATACTACACTCGTACTTACCTATATTTCTTACATTGGTGACATAACTTCTATAAATATAATAATAAAGAAATATGTGTAGGTAGAAATATGTGTCGGTTCGAAGTCACTTAGAGTACGTATCTCAAATCTGGAACCCATGGCAGATTACATATATTGCGAGATTAGAATGAACACAAAATAGGTTTATTCGATATCTTAATGTTAGATCTAATCTATCATTCAACTCGTATTTAGATGCAGCAAACTTCCACAATACTCTAGAACATCGAAGAACGCGTGCTGACCAAATACTTCTCTTTAAACTACTGCAAGGCCATATTGACTTTCCCAGTCAATTAGAATTAATATCTCTCCACGTACCATTTAGATCGCCCCGGCAATCCGCACTATTCCACATTCCCAGAAGTAGAACGAACATCTTCTATACAAAATTCATTCATTCAGCGGTCATGCAAATACCGTAATAAGAAATTTACAGAAATTGACTTTTTCAACAAGAACAGCCTTACTACGCTCAAAGGGTTCTTCTTATGAACAACTACAATCTCAATTTTGGCCAATCATTCTACCTATAAACACATCTTGCTCTCCCTTTACCGCAACAATTGTTGCAACCTCCCCACCCTTTCGCCCTCTTTTTCTCATTTAATTTATTTTCTGCATCTAAACATACCTATGTATCTAAATATTTTTGTGGATTTTCATTATTAGTATCATATGTTAAATAGTAATTATGATTGTTATAATATGTTTACATTGTCCAAATCCCTCAATAAAAAAAATACATATACATACATTATAATACATTTTGGTTTGTAATTTATGCAAATAGATAACTATATTGATAAACTACTACTACTAGGTGAACACCTGTCTCAAGGCAGACTTTGTGAACAATTATTTATAAGAATAATACGCTGGACCGTTAAATATTATTTATCATTCTTCATTTGATTATGTATAGGGACTATATATTTAATTGATTTTATAATGTAACGATTAATGTTTCATGCCTATAGCCGAGAATTTGAAATATAAAGAATTGCTTAATTTAATTTTGATTTTTTTTATCTAAAATTTAATGCTTTTTATTCTTTACCAATACCTACCTATGCCCCATACACAAATAACCTAATTTATACACACAATGATTGATGAAGGATTGTATGCTTAACAATATTTGAATATGTATAAAAATACACAATTACTATAAATTAAGTGTTTCCACATATTAACATATATACAACATTTGATAGATATGGAAATTGATTAATGTGTGAGAGTGGTGAACGTTATATTTATATAAAGTGATCACTTAAGCCAGCCGAAGACAGGTCGTAAGTCCTGTAATTACCCATACTTCCTACTACTACCATACTAAAAAAATAGCTTTCTCTCTTGTTATGTATCTATTGTTTGATTATATGCTTGTTTGTTTTTCTAGAAAGTTCATAGAAGAAGCGCTTACTTGAGAAAAACTGGAAATTTTTTGATTTTATTTATTTATTTTTACTATACACGCCCTATTCAAGGTATTAAAATATTTTGTAAAATATAAAAAAAAATTATAATATCAGCATGTTTTTCATTATCAAAATTAAAAATTTTAATAAATAAAAAATGTGAAGTAGAGCAATTTATTCGTCACCATTGAGCTGAGATACAAAATTGTAATCATGTAGTCCTATAAAGAGTTAAATTTACAGCAAAAATGTCAACTACCTCCGCATATTCATTCCCCAAAGAATGCAATCTGGAGACTGCGGAGTTAGCTAATGTATGTGTTCTGACATTACCACTGTATAGAACAATGAATTGTGTCTCGATGACCGCAATGGTACGTAAAAGTCAAGCAGACCAACAATCTGGGGGAAGTCTATCATATCATTGACGATCTTGTATATAAATATAAGGTCAGACATCGTACGTCTCACTGGTAGTTTTAACAATTTCAGACAGCTAAGGAGACAATCATGTTTATGTGATGAACTCGATGTACGCAACTTTATTTGAAAAAATAGTCTTTCATCGTCCCTTACGACTTCTTGTTACACTCGCGCTTAACTTTTACTTAATGAATATCGTTGCCTAAACCATCTACATAAATTTCTTATAATTACGCCGTTCTCGAAATTCTTTACATGGAAACGTTATTTTATATAAATGAAAAAAATATATATTTAAGAAAAAAAATCAGTTGCTCTCATTGCATGAAAAGTTTAATGAAAATATAAAGAAAAAATACTCTTTGATATATTATACTAAACACTACAGACAATATGAATTATCTAAACAAGAACAGACTAATGAAACATATTTTGTCAGATTTAATTTGATACATTCCACATTTTGTCAGACATTTTCTATTTTCTAATTATATTTTAATTCAAAGAAAAATTAAATAGATTTAATCAAATCACGTGAAATTGAACAAAAATGAAATAATTTCATTGTTACATAATTAATTCAACATTGTTATTTGTTATTTTGCACAATATCGCATGAATTCATTTAATTTATTTCAACTTAGTAAATTGAGTCTTCAAATTTAATTTTATGAAGGTTATTTGAACACCCACTGTTATTTTAAGTAAAAATAACAACTTTTTTTTACAAGCAGGCAGTATTTTATTCGAAATCTACCTAACATGTGACGGCTGGTGAGCCTTATAACTTGATTTTAAATGGCGCTGAAATTTACATATTTTTTCCATTCTTGCTTTATTTTTCGAAAACCAAAATTGATTTTTTTATATCTATAATACCTTTAATTGTTTTTTAGAATCTGAATCTCAATTTAACGCCTTATTTTCGGTAAGAATATTTTAAATTAGAATGAAAAGGAAAGATACAAAAAAAAACTTTTATTGAATAATTACGAATAAGTGGAGATTTTAATTATATTGAGAGTAAAATTTGTATAAACAGACTAATGCAAGTCAGGCCAAGAATGTAAAAGAACATGGTTACAAGAAAAGAAAAATTAAATAGAGATGCAAACACGGAATAAGTGTCACATCAATATTCTTACAATTTTCAAACTAAGCTAAAAGTTTGTGCTATGAAAACAGTACAACTTGATGAACTCCTGGAACAAGGCTCAAATTCCTGACCACTGTATTCCTAGGCGAGTATCGTAACCACTAGACCACAAGCATGTTGAACATTATAAACTAGATATTATTTACGGGTACAGTAAAATATCACCGAGCATTAATATCTGTATTATTTTATTGGTGCAGAATCCGATAATGCTGATATGGGCGATTGACGTGCCCAATTTATCCTAGACTTTGACTTTTCTTGGCTCTCTATTTCTGAAAGACGAATAACGACATAGAATAGAATGCCCGTCTAAATATTGATTTTTCTAGTGAGACGGGTTTAGTACAACCACAACTAAATACATGTAGCATAATAAATAAATAAAAATAAAATAAATAGTAAACATTTTTTTAGAAAATATTTGTAAATATGTTAAAATATTTTATAAAATATATAAAGTTTTTAAATGGTACTCTTGCTTATGTACGTAGAATTATTAACCCCATCCACAAATAACAAGTATATTCATCAAAACTATCGTATTAATAAAATAAGAAAATTGAATTTATTAATATACAGTAGAATCCGAATATTATAATCACGGATAATGATATCAATCGATAATTGTTATGATTATCATTCGGTTTCAAAACCCGCCTATAATAATCAAATTTTGGCTATTGTTATCAATACGTAGATACAAAAGATGTTCATTTTTGAGAAATTCCGACATAATTATCATTTTCTAAGAAACTTTCTTAATATAAGTGCCCGACAATAATTCTTAGAAGGTAATGGATTCTTACTTGAAGCATAACCATCGCCTCACGAATGGGTACGAAAACAAACAAACGACACAATGTCAATAGATTCAGTGCATAATTGGTATTTGATGACGTATCCTGTTGATTTTGTATCTTCTGCCTAACGTATTATAGTGATCACAATAAGCGGATTCAACTGTATAACTATAAATCTGTAAAACTTGCATTCTCAATGTACAAATAACGATACACAATTTAAATTTGATATCATAAAATATGTCAAACGCATAGTGATAAATTATTGCACATTGAACATTATTGTATCACATCAAGCAATACGACACGACACTAAGTATAGACCTTAGTGGATATGTAGTTCAAAACTCAGATATCCCAAGTGAAATACGTCTACTTAGACTAATTTACATAAGCACTTGTAAGAATCCAACATTAGCTATAAAAAATAGCTATAATGATAAAATAAATATTAAATAAAAAATTATCGACCAAAAAATTTTTTTTTGTTTAGATATCTACTTAGTTATATCGAGTAATATTGGTAGGGAATACTACTAAGATTGCATATTTATAAAGTAACATTAATACATTTTTCAATGGCCCTCTAGTCAAATATAAAAAAAATGTTGAGTCCACTTGTGTCAAAGAGGCACTTGTAACACAAACACATTATAATTCTTCATAAAAATTTTACTGCCACAGAATAAAACACTCGAAGCAATATTGCTCCGGTCATATTTGAAAACTTTCAAGTAGTTTCAAGTAATTCGGGAAACGTACAGTTTGAAGTGTGATATTAGGCTTTATTAGCATTTAAATGAGTCACCTAAGAATATTAAACTTTCATTTTTTCCGTCCGTTTAAATAAGTTTCAAAGCTTTTCCTTAATGCAAGAACTTTCCGTTTGGTCGTAGCCCATTAAGTCTATCTCCCTTGTTGAAATTCGTGACCTTATTTTTCCGCAAAAACTTGTGTTTTTTTCTCATTTGCATGAACATGGAATGAAATAAAATTGGTATAACTTAAATTATCCAATTAATCTTGGGAAAAGTTTTAAATAATTAATTTTTACTATTTTATGATTTTACAGAATAAGAATAGCTAAACAACTAAAAAGTTTGTGATTTTCTAAGGAATACATTTATTATTAAATTATTTTTTTATGTACCAATAAACACACTTCAATATTATGGTAAATACAAATATTGTTCTCAGCGTAAAAATACTTGCAAGGAAAATTAATCAGATACGTTAAGTATATGGTGAACAAACTTTTACAGTATGTTTTACATTAAGGAAGTAAATTTTCAATATCGCTTTTTGCTTTCCCGGCGGTAGGGCGGTCTCCTCTTTTTAACCGCGGTAAATTCCAGGAGAAAAAAAATTTAAGTGGATATCCTTCGGTACTTGAGCCATAAATATTTCTCGGGTCTTCCACCCGCCAAGTCGTGGTCCGTTATCGCGATACTGGATCTAATTGTTTTTGTATCACCATTGTTATAAACAAAGGAGGGCCCTTTTCCTTTCGGGGTTTTTTCGGCTTATTGGAGTGGGGTAGAATATTTACGATCTACCCCCGTTAGTGAGATAAGGAGGACCCGAGCAGCAAATCTGAAAAAAGGGTTTCAATTGTTGTGTCAAAGTTTACGCTCGGAAAACCTATCATTGTGTGTATGCATATTTGTGGAACCTGCGGAGAAAACAATGGAGATAAAAAACCTATTCATCGCGTACAAAAATACATCGCCAATTGTGTCAATTTACATTTGAAATCTAAATGGCCTATAAATCCATGTAGATAAATTGTTTCGTGAAAGATATGTTGGAAAAATATCTTTAGGAAATGTTTTTATACAATTGAAATTTATCTTTGAAGAAAAATATTTAATACACCTTTAAAACTGTAAACAAACAGATAAGTAAATATAAATACAGTTAGGCTTAGAGTTAATAATAGAGTATACATAAAAAATCAAAAAAAAAATTACCTGCTTTTTCACAGGCTCGCAAAGCTGTTGATTAATAATAAATCTATTATGTTTGATTGTCTCATAAATCTATTATATTTGTTTTGTTTTGTCATAGAGTTTTTTGCGTTATTCTGCTGTTCATATATAACCTCTCGACGTCATTGGTGTTCTGATGAGACCCAACATGTCAGCCAGACCTTGCAACCTTGCAATGAGACCCAACATGTCAGCCAGATAGTCGAATACACAAGACAGCATAGCCCAGAAAACTACTAAAATAATATTCTGAACTACCATAAAAACGTATGAACAATGTTTTATTTGATCTTGTTTTGTGTTTGGCAATTTATATTCTAGAACTAAAAAAATATACAAAATCGTATTTTTGTTATGCTTCTAGAGCATTCCCTTTTTAAAAATTACTGTATTATTTTCCAATGGATTTTCAATGAGATACTTTTCAACAGCAAATAATATGGGTCTAGGATCATTCTTTGTCCATAATTATTCAACTTCAATTCTTCTCCCACAATTCCTCCTCAACAATTCTTCCCGGCCACAATTGTTCGCCTAGAAAAATCTTCACCGCGTAAATACATATATTGAAAAAAAGATTTTTTGTTTGATAAACTTGACTGTTTTAAATTATAATGGTATGTTAAAAGAATTTTTAACATTTGTTTCGTTTCCATTAAGAACTTATTGTTTTCAAAAAACTCTGTGAATCAAAAATACTTCTATTTTATGGTGGTTTGTGGGTTTATATATATACAATGTATAGAGGTATAGGTATTTAAAAAGTTTCCAATAATGTGAAAAATAATTTTGCAAGTGTGTAATTGTGAGGTAAGAATTGTTGCCACGAGATGAGAAGAATTGTGGGAAAAATAATATTCCAAATACCGAGATAAATTGAATTTTGAAGGTTTTCAATAATTTATCGTATTACTTGATAAGTAAGACTATAAATAGACTGAAATTGTAATATGGTAAAAGTTATAATATATTCTAAACAGTTGTCATGATAAAAATGAATATGTATAAATTTATATCAAATCCATTAACGAAGTATGTCGCACAGGCGTGGTCCTATATCACACGAACATTTGAGTGAAGTTTCTCTGTTACACTTTGAATTATTAATCCAATATAGAGTATTGCCGTGTAACCTTCGTTCAAGGGTTTGCAAAGAGATACCACCGAATGTATTCTCTGTCGATTGTGACAGAATCGATCTAAGTAATTGACAATCAATGAAAGTTGTCAACAATTTTGATGTGCGGATACCAAATACGGGTGAATCATATGCTTATATTTCAATATTATGGTTAAAGAATAAATATTTTTTGGGATTATTCGATAACATAAAAATGTTGAATGTAATTTTAAATATGAAAAATACTCTTGACTTGTTATATTTAATAATTTTTTAACAATACATCATTGTAAGTAAGTAAATATATAACCACTTCTTGGTTAATTTTATTTTTATCGTGATTTCCTATCAAGTAAACTTGCATGTGAATACATCTATTATATATTTAGAATAGTTATCTGCAAGGCGAAGTTATTATTGTATGTGTAAGTAAAATTACGCCATACTTTACAATATTGTAGTAATATTTAGTAACGTTTAATACAATTTTTTTTTTTGAATTTTATTTAAAAGTCTATTTATTAATAACTGAAAAGATTATTATATTAGGCTGGGATAAACGCCAAAAATGACTTTATGAAAACAGATTAGTCTTGATTGTTTAACAAATACAGAAGCGGAGTAAGACAGGGGCAGATGAAAACGCCTTGTCGAGATTTTGTACTCCCGACCCATCTATGACAAGGGGATAGAAATGATGGTGATGATGATGAAAAAGCTTTGATTTTACAATCGTTTGCAAATAAACAATATACTCTTTTTGTTATGGTATTTACATTTCCATTTGTAAAATCTTAGATAAAAACGGGGAATAATTAAAAATAAGTCATATTTAAAAGAAAATGTGAATTTTCTTTTATAAATAATAGTAAATTTACACAAATTTTACAAACATGTATCATAATCACATTCGACAAATTTAATATTTTATACTAGCGCTTCATGCCCGGCGTTGTCGGGAATTCCGACATTTTTATAATTCTAAACAGCACGTTGGGGGGTAGGGATCGGTGCCTTTGTTTTGCGCAGGCCTTAAAAACTAGCTATTTGTAATATTTGCTAAACGCGGGGAGCGAGATACCCCATGGGGTGGGATGGGGTTTTCGACTATAGTTTACTCAGGGTCCTTGAATGCAAATAAGTACATTTAGGTTTTGGATGGCATTTCATATAATACACATTTATAACTTGGGGAGGAGTAGGGTTACCAGAGGGAGGGTGCCTTTATTTTGCGCAGGGTCCTTTGTAAAATTAGGTTTAGGTGGTGAGATTATTTAAAAAATAGATATATATTTAGTTTTTATATATACTATATACAATAGATATACAAAAAATGTAGGTATTATTTATAACAACTTATTTTGAATATACAAAAAAGTACATGAATTTGAATCCTAACTAAGTTACTATCACTCCGTTTCGCCGCGGGGGAGGCAGAGAAGATAGAGCGCCACCATACATTCATACATCTTCTCATACAAGCTCGCCGATTATTAAGGCTTCTAACAGAACCATCCTCCATTATCTGGTTTACTTGGTCCTGCCAAGTCTTCCGCGGACGTCCTCTATTTCTGGTGCCATCAATATTTGCATCATATATGTTTCTTACAATTTTCTCCTCATTTATCCGTTTCGTATGATCAAACCACCTAAGTGATCCTTTCTTAATCTTACTCATTATACTAACATCAGCTTTAAATTATTTCCTTATTTCATCATTCTTTACTCTGTTATCCTAATATAAGGCAATATAATTAGATCTAAATACTAACTAGTATCTAACCTTATTTTAAATTAATAAAGACATTGATGTTTTAAAATGAATCAGTTAAAATATTTTACATGTTGGTACATAAAATAAATATTTATTAAATTTTTTAATCAATGAGGAGATAACTGAACCAACAATTTTTCCGGGAGATATGAAAAACCGGATAACAAAATGCCATAAATTTAAGGATCATTTTATTTTAATTTTGCCAAACTGGGACCATAAGTGCAGTGGCAGGCATCGTTTATTATTTATTTTCCGGAAATTGGGGTGCTCCGAGAAGCGCCTGGGTAGGAAAGGGGACTTATGGCAATCTTTGACAAGGGTGTTTTGTAGTATTTCATCTATGAAGATTTAAATATCAGCGTTTTATGTTTTTACCTCGAAAGAATACGGTGTTTAGTGCATTGCGGCGTGAAATTATTTTCTCTCTAAATATTAGTTTTCATTTGTGATTACGGAAAAAACAGATTGATGAAAAGTAAGAATGTATAGATACTTTAACTGGATACTACAGCGATTTTTAAATAAATCCTGAAATATGTTTTTTTTTCGAATGAAAATCGCTAAAATAGATATAATATTCTAAAGATGTAACGGTATGTCGGCTAAATTCAGAAATGTTTAGTCAAATGTTTTTCTCTACTTATATTAAATTATTTGTAGAAACTTTGATGACGTTTTGTGTTTAGAAAAACTGACACCTAAAAGCCATGTTTATTAGATTTCACGTCATCTAGAATTTCTAACTAATAAAAAGTCAAAAATAGGATGATTAATGATTTAAAAAAATTATAAAACACAGATGTTTAAACGATATTCACAGTTGAGTACTTCATATCATAAAATTAAAAAAAAACAAACTTTCATTTTTTGATCACTCTGTATATTTTGGGTTCTTTATATAAATCTGCTCTGAAAGCTACCCTTTGGCGATGGTACCTATGCCAGTCACCTTTATAAATATTAAAGCATTTTCAGAAAAAATGCGGTATTAATTTCTCGTGATACCCGGGAGTGCTTAAAAATTACTCCGTAACCGTACCGAAGTACATATTAAATATTTAAACATATAAATAAAATAAATACTTAGAATCTAGAAAGACCCGTAAGTTTTCTGCGAGCTTTATAAAATATTTATGTATGGTAACATGCTAAAAATAATATTTTTTTCTTTTATCTATTTCAATATCATCACAAAAAATACGAACAAAAATAAGATATTCCACGCGTTACGTTACATTAACTGGTCACGTGTATAATAATAATAATTTATGTTTAGGAATATTAACAATGCGGTGATAGAGCTCACGAGTACAAAATGGCGTGATAGTAAAATTAAATCGATTACGAATGCTCGCCACATCCAAAAGCACGAATCATAATTTAAATAACTAAGCACCCTTACATCTAAATTGGATATAAATTATGGATTTACAATTAGTTCAAAAAAATGAAATTATTTATGTAATTAATATTTTTTATCAAGAATATCAATTAGAACAAAAAATTAAAACAATATGAAACACGGATAGAAATTTAAGGCATATTTTGAACTCCGGGTTAAATATACAGTAATACCCTGAGTTATATAAGTAATGCGTTCCGTAGATCACAAGTAACTTGAATTTTACGTAAGTCGAATTTGTAAATTGGTTAAGTGTAACTACATAAATAAGAACTTAATATTTATTATTATATGTATGTAATATCCATAATATTATTACACTTCCCCGTCTATATCTATGACTTTCTAGATGGGACGTCCATGGCAACTTTGTTAGTGTTATTTGCTTCAGTAGGCTGTAAAGTACTTTCTTAAATGGCCAAGTCTGTGAGACTCCTGTAATCTCATCTATGTCTCATGATCATAACGCGTCGCACTCTATGGTTTCTTTCCTTATTATTAAAGCGATTTAATAAGTCATTTCCGCATTGGAATATACATTCTACTAAGACTCTGACTGTACTATCTATTATTACATATTTTATAAAAGAACAAAACTGAAAGAAACAAACGCCGTATAAATACTGATAGACTTAAAATGTATCACATCGATACCCCCAAACGATATTCGTGGTGCTTCGTTAGAATAACCGAATAAGGTTTGAAGCAGTCAACTAGTTAATATTATACAGTGCTATTTATGCATACAGATTTAAGAAACATCCAAAAGCATGCGCGCTTGCGTACTAGATGTTTGAAATATAATAATTGAGAGTAAAATTTTATGTAGCACAATTCAGATTTTTGTTCTTATTATTCAAGATATATTTTTTACGTACCTGAAAATTTACTTAAATCGCATGTTACGTAACTTGGCGTGTTATTGTACCTATAAATACTTACATAGGATTGATACATACAATATTCGTTCATACAATTTTATGAATAAATAAATGCCACAAATAAAATGTTTGTACTTAAATAATTTATTAGAAGATAATATTGGTTTAATTGTTTACGCTATTTTCATTAAAATTTAGTTTTGTTTTTCATAAACTTACTCAAAAATATTGAAAGTTAAGCAACTAGAGTATGATGATATTATTGTTTGATGTAGTAGCAAGACTTGAATAAATACAAGTGAATAAATGGTCGGGGGTGCGAACCTCGCTCTTGGAGACGATTAAGTTAGTTACACCATACACAAAGTTTCATTTTATGTTAAAATAAAAAAAACTCATTGAAAAAACACATTATAGTTATGTCTTAGACGCATTATATCACTCCTACACAGGAAATGTTTTTCAAAATGGTTCGAAAAAATATTTATAAATAAAATTTAAAAATTAGTTAAATTTTAATTAAAATCTCCCTGGCATAGAATCGTATCCCAGTCTTCCGCATGATAGGCGAAGTTATTAACCACCATTCTGCCAACAGATACGAATTGGATGTGAAAATAGACGTTTAAAAATGTATTCAGTTCTTTATAGATAAGCTCTGTAGTAATAAATATATTTTATTAACCCTATTATTAACCATCACTAAATGTTACCATTTTGAAAATAAAATCTTTCCTCTCCGATGATGTAAACTGAGTTGACATTGCCACTAATTATGTGAATATCTTTGAAAATATACTTAATACAGAGTACATATTTTAGGTATTTTTCCGTAATATATTTATGTATAGGATAAAATAATTACAATACATGAGTATTTACCATACGCATAAAAAAAATGTTTTCTCGAAGAACCTGATGTGAATTCGTTAATATGTGTATGTGTAAGTATGGTGAGGTACAGAAGGCGCAGTGCGCGGGATGCGGGGTGCCGGATGTTGATCGTCACTTTAGTAGTAGAGCGTGCACTAGCCGAGTTAGACGTGCCTTATGCTGTTGTTCGTGATGATCAATGTTTTTTCTAATTTTTAGCACTTTTACACAATAATTGATATATATGTATTCACTTATATATATTATATAGCTATTATTATTTGAATGATTAATATAAGTAATAAAATGTAAAATATTCATATTAAATAAACATCACAAAGGTCTACATGTATACTGAGTTTATAGCACCGGAACCCGCGTTTTTATTTTAGCACCGCAAGGGTTAAGAATGTATAAATAATAAAATATGTCAAAATATTAATTAATGCCTTAAATTTTAACGCAAAAAATCTGCATTGTTATAAACTTATATGATCAATTGATACCACTGTTTAAAGAGAAGATAGCAAGGTAGTAGAGCGCTCGCTTAGCAACTGCGAGGTAACGGGATCGATACTTGGTGCTTCCAAAATCTATTTGATTTAAATAAAAGGTTTGGGGCACCTGGTATTAACACTTACTGCCCGGTGGGTCAAAAAAAACACGTCCGGCTGTGGTGGGTCATTTTAGACCCACCTTAAGTTTTCAGTTTTTCAACCGTTTAATAAAATGGCATAATGTGCCGTAATGTTTCTGTTAAAAATTAAAAAATATACCGAATAATGTACATATTCTCACGCATCAACAAACGCCCTACATAGCCAAAATATAAACATCCACTGAGCATGTAATCTTATCGTAGGAACCCGAACAGGTAATGTCATAAAACATACAGGTAGGCGCAACGCCCCTCAAATAGTTATATTACTGGTATTGTCTAGGGGCCGCCAGACGAAAATACGTGAAAACAAATACATGGACGCATACCTGGTATCCTTTGTCTACCCGCGCAAAATGATGACAATATATATTTCGGTGTAAATCCCGTTAAAACGACTGATATTTGAGCGTTTTTTAACATTTTTATCAATAACTCATTTGAATCTAGTCCGATAACATTTATTTGTATTTCAAATTATTTGGAAATATTTAATAAAAGATTAGCTACAAGGAAAACAGCATTAAACGAATATTTGTAACGTAATTCATATTTTTACAACACCCAGGTAAAATCTGACCTACCACCACACAGGATGTGTTAAGATACAGTTAAAGGTGAAAATAAAAATCAAGGTAAAAGTGAGAGGTTATAAAAATGTTTTTCTTCTAGTGTTTCTACAGTTATCAAACGTTAGTAATCATGTTGGCAATATATTTTTTTGCAGCAGCTTCAAATAGCTGTGGACTTCCCGAACCATTGTCTTAGATTATTCAGCCACGATGTCCTTCATCTTTCTGGGCAATTTTGCCTTGAATTATAATATGCAGGATCTGGTATTTTTCCTATTACATGGTCAAAATATTCATAAAATGTTACAACATTTCATGAAAAAATTTCCTGGGGTGGGTATTCACCGAACACATTTAACATTTTTCATGAAGAATACATGGACAATGGTTTGTCTTCTCTAAGAGACAATAAATTCTCGGAATTACATAGTTTGAAATAAAATAGAGGTACATACGTTACCGGACAATACATTCATTGTGCTTTTGGAAATAATTCGTTCGAATCAAATCAATCATTATGGAAAAAATATTATTCCTTTGGAAATGAAAAAAAACACAACGGCCATTACTAATGGTGTAGCATAGATGACAAAGCTGATAAGCAATTTTTTCATAACTTTATTGTTAAAATTACAGGCCTTCGACCATTCTCCACAAGACACGGAATATGAATAATGGGACCATTATTATTTCACGTGGGAAAACAAACGCATGCAAATTGTTACGGGATATGTATGTATCGGTGCGGCGTTGGACTGTTTTAGAATTTGGACTACATATATACGTGACACCGCATTTCCGTAAGGGTAGGTAAAGGATAGTGACATTTTTTATTTTATTATTTCGATAGAAATACTACACATTGCAGAGGTCTTTAGACGCAATAAAATAAGAAATTATAATGCTTTATTTTTAAATAGAATTAATGATTGAATCGGTACCACATCAATTTTCTCACTATTTTAAAACTTAGCCAAACGTTTGTGCTGCGAAAATAAGATCAACTTAGTGGTCTCCTGGAGTATTGAACCTTCGATAACAAGATATAATGTCTTAAATACTATACTAACGAGCACGTATGGCTTGTATCCATAGAGTGACACACAATGAGTTAAGTCTCAGAGAGTAAGTTGAGATAATGATCAGTACATAATAAACGTGTTGAGTTATTGTATTGAGAAACTTGCTGATCTCCTGGAATGAGCACGTCATTATATATGATAATGATGATCAGGAGAACGTTAAAAAATATAAATGATATTATATATAGGTTATACGGGATGTAGTGAAATTTTTGGACACGATAACTCCCGTAGTTCTTAATAGATTTTCTTAAAATTCCTTAAAATATGTCTTGGTCGATATCTCAACTAAGCTCATTAACCAGCCTGATCAGCAATCGTGTTTTAAAACGGTGACTTCAAAAATTTGCAAAAACGTGATTTAGTATATATATTTTTTTTTCATTTCAATGACTAAAAATAATGATTGATAATAATTATCCTATCACAACTGCTCATAAATATGGTGGCAACTGAATGTGTTTCTCTACGCAATCGTCAAGCGATGAGAAGCTATAAAGTTAAAGATCTAATTACTAATGTTTAACATACGTAGTAATAATAAAATACTATTAAGAAGAACACATCCTTATTGAGAAGTTATAATTATTTAGAACACAGGTCTGTGATATTTTAAATACTAATTAAATATTTTAATTAGAAAGATATACATATACAATCAATATACATATATTGTAACGTATGGGTTAGAAAATTTGTTGTCAAAAGTACTGTCACTGTAGCATAGTTGGATAATGCACCTTCCCCGGTTTGGAAAGAGATCCAGGTTCGAATCCCGGTAGCGCAACAACAATATTTTTCTATAAAAAATATTTTATATGTACATCTTTCAAATTAATATATTTAATTAGTATATTAAATAAAATACTTACTAAATAATATATATAAAAAAATATATTGAATGAATATTACAATTTTTTTTTACTCATTTGCTTGTTTATTTTTCTAGTTCATTTCGTCATCATTCATTAGTCGTTTCCTGTCCATTGCCGGATGAAGAACTCTCTATGTATCTCGCTTTTTTCTCTGTCCCTTATTATTTATTGCCACGAATTTTATTTGGTACCACTGAGTTATACATTAACTTATTTGTTCTCTAATCTGCACGTTTCTTTTCCTGTCTCTTCATGTGATGCCCAACATATTGTACATCTTTCCATACCTATTTGCGGTACTAAGTTTTCGGACCTCTCCTTTGTTGAGAGTCCATGTTCTGCAGCCGTACGTGAGCCTGGAAGTATGCATAACTATACCATACTAGTACCTATTCTGTCTGTGTGTCAGTTTGTATAAATATATGTGTTAAAGTACCCTTTTTATGTTTCATTTACATAAATACAATGCTTATTTTTTACCGTAACGTATTTATTGAATATTTATTTAGAACTTTTCACCGAGGTATATAATTTTTTACTTTGATTCTTCTAGGTAGAAAATTTAGCCACTCGAAATTTGTTTTCTTAGTCACGGTATGTAATTATATTAATGACTTTAATTATCCCGTAGTACATAAAATGAAATTGATATATTTTGTGAATTGATATTTTTCCTAAAATAGATATATTATTCTCAAATAGTTGTAAAGAGCGATATCGATTTTATATTACATTATTTTTATAAATGATTACATGATTAATATAAATACATATTTGTGAGGGTAAAAAACGGCGTTCTATCCTTTTCACCAGCTATTCAACAGAGAATACAAGATCGGCAGGTTCTTCACCTCAGAAACGCATACCAACCTTGATTTGTCATATTATGGTTTCGCACTAATCTGGGAAAATTTATTATCAATACCTGGGAGAGATAAATGAAATGAGACATTTTACGTTATCAAATTAAATCTGATAAAATAAAAACTCAGGTTTAATTAGAACAAATTACAATCTTAAATAATTATAATTTCGTCGGGTTGAGCGTGAGTTCGATGTTCTTCAGGGCAGGCTGGTGAAATGTTACAAAATATGACATTACCTCCAAATCTATTCTAATTTGTACACGTAGTAGAGCATATTCATGACCGATCGTCATAGTTAGTTTTCCCAGCACCCAAGCCCACGCAATAGAATTGGTAGAAGGCATTGTAGAATAATAATGTAATGAAAATTAATGTTCACCGAAGGAAAACAATCTTGTTCCCTGAATAGATCGTTCACCATGCGATTAGGTTAATACAAATTACAGTAAATTATGCACCAGTGATAGAATTATAATCAATGTATTCAGCCTTTGGTTACATGTTGGATCCTTACGGTTACATGTTTAATTTTTGATAAATAGCTTCGGTGGCCGCAGCAGCAAGTCGCGTATCTGACAGTTCCGAGTGAAAAATTAAATTTATCTCAACCATAGACTCCAACCATTTTTATATCCTTAAAGCCAGTTCGCACTACCAACATGGGGGCGTTGTTCGTGATTACTTAAGTGATTGACATTAAAAATAATGATGGGGTGATTTAGAACATGACATTAGTTTTGTAATATCACAATATAATATAAAGTTCAAGACGAATTAAACATGGCATTGTACATGAATCAAATCGAAGCATGTTGTCATTTTAAATATTAATAATTTCAAAAAAATAAACATACGTCCTGTGAGGGTATATATATATGCAACTGGTGTCCCTCCTGGATTAGATCGCGTTTTTTGTATATGGGGAAACTTGGGTCGACATTTTGGAAAGGTAACTCGTGCCATTTTCAAGGTGTTGCTTCAAAACTTATGGTACAACCATAATTTTTTGCAGGAGATATAAACTTCCTACAGTTGAGGAAAATCATCTATAAAGAACGCAATGTAACCCAGAAAAGACACCAGTTGCATACACAAGTACTCGTGGAATCCTTATATTAAATATATATAAAATGTATGTGAAAAGTAAACCAACTATATTAGACTAAAATATATTTATAACTTTTTTTACAATAATATTTTATAACTTTTGTTTGTACTTTTTTACAAAACTTTTTATAACTTTCTTTACATTATACTTACTTACCTTACTTTTCTTAACAATTACAACTTTTAAAAACTGTACACGTAATTGCTTTAGAACAGACCACGTCTAGTAAATCAATTACCTTTATTTTCATATGTACTATTTATGCTACAACAAATAGATAAAAATAAAATAAATAAATAAAAAATAATTTAAATTGATTTATGATGCAATTGCTATATTAAATAAATTTAATTTAATTTAAAATCTAGTTACTACATGTCATTAATTATTATTGCCGTAGAAAATCTTTTTCTCAAACTATCCAATTCTTTGAAGCATTTATGTTTATAGAATTATGAATTTGTTATACAAATCCTTTATATAAAATATATAGTATTAGGGTAAGGTAAAAATTAATTTCAATTTTTAACTTAAATATTCGTTAATAGTTTATTTTAGTAATTTATAAAAAATAACTTTTTACTTGTTACAAAAGTCCATTAAAAAAATTCATTGTTAAACAATACCCAAGATTATTTTGTACCTATATATATGTATAAATTTACATAGTCACTTTATAAATCTGTACAAATTTACACGATGGTGTTGTATGTCTTTATAATTAGTCATTCTTTGACAAGATATTTGCACCAGATAATTTTAATTAACAGCTTTGTAAAATAAATATACTCAATAAACCTAAAATATTGGTTGTTGATTTAATATAATGTTGTACGCCTTCATAAATATGAATTTTAACATTTTTTTTAGAATTGATAAACAAATAAACTATTATAAAATTTATAAATAATATAATATAACTACGTACGTAATGTTAACTACAGACAGGTCATGTAAAATTACAAATTTTGTAACCTCTGAACTATGACTTTTTTTTAACAGTCGTACACTAGTTAAGAAAGCGTACACAAAAAAATAATGTAAAAAAATATTATGTTATATAATAAACATTAGACTATGGTTTTATAGCTCAATAAAAATGTCACAAAAGGAAGAATTGAAATTGAGTAACAAAAATAATTTGAGTTTAAGTCCAAATCATTTGAGCTTTATTCCACTCATCTATTATTTTCTTTACGACATTGCACTATTTTTATTATCGTCGTACCACATTCTTTTTGCGACATTAAACCAGTTTTAGAATTTTTTGTGCCCCTTCAATGTTCCGGTGATATCAGTAAGTTTAGATTTTAAGACATCAATATAAATCGTTAATCACGTTCCGCTTTTAAGAAATTCTCATTCTTATTTTTAAGCACCGACTTCAGCAAGCGCTCGCCGTTCAATATCTTTATCCTTCCGTTGTTGAGATAAGTTTACTCAGAGTGAAAGGATAAAAATATTGAACGAAAAAAAAGAGTTTCTGATATTAGTTCTGCCCTGTTTGGAAACTGTTTATATTTTGTCGTATACAAGATTTTTTTTACTGACTAACTTACCATCACGCCGTTTCTCCGCGGGGGTAGGCAGAGAGGATAGAGCGTCACACTCTTCTGTCCTGAC
Source organism: Eubasilissa splendida (assembly GCA_031772225.1). Taxonomy (NCBI): domain Eukaryota; kingdom Metazoa; phylum Arthropoda; class Insecta; order Trichoptera; family Phryganeidae; genus Eubasilissa; species Eubasilissa splendida. Next base: position 20,486,299 of record CM062859.1, on the reverse strand, counting down.
ACACAATTCTCACCTCATCCACATTCATACGTCTTCTCATACAAGTTCGCCGATTATCGAGGCTTCTAACAGAACCATCCTCCAGTATCTGGTTTACCTAGTCGTGCCAAGTCTTCCGCGGACGTCCTCTATTTCTGGTGCCATCAACACTTGCGTCATATATATTTCTTACCATTCTCTCCTCATTCATCCGTTCCATATGACTAAACCACCTAAGTGATCCTTTCTTAATCTTACTCACTCATTCCTTTTCTGCCAGCTCCAGGCCTCACTTTCATACTATAACATACATAACATTACATAACTAATATTGTAAACCGGAGGGTAAATATTAATTCATCTATTCAATCACTAGTGCACTATTTGTTAATTGTTTGTACTTTATTGCATGATGATCTGCCTTTCCAGAAATTGATATTTCCACGATAGCTTGGAGGAAAAATATGAAGATGCCGTGACATTGTCGTGGTTGATTGTGGATGCTTCCTGTGTTTATTCTTAGCAGCAGAGTTCCTTTATGGCGATTGCAGGTCTAAAGAAAGTAAGTTGGCCACGTCACGGGCTGCTCATCGGATCTGCGTGAATAATCACTTCCTCACCATTATGAGGAAGGAAAACCATGCTTATTTGTTGATTCATGATTGTCATCATGGGATCCTTACAGGAACGGTTCATGATTAGCACCGCGTAATATTGTATTTTGTGTATAACTTCATTGTTATAATGTAAAACCTTGTCTGGTGTATGTACACAGAACTCACATAAGACGGCCGATGAAATCACCGTATTTGTATTTGATTTAAAAGATTTAATTTTTGTGTAATTAGTTAACTTAAAATACTTTGTCATCACGTCAATCCATGATGCAATGACTTCTTGAGTTTTTGTCAATTCAAATAGTATTTGGTTACTTCCAGTGGGTTTTGGTATGTCAAGAATTGTTTGAGCTTAACTACTGTCACTTGTCAAAACATTAAATCTTTGTCGGGTGAGAATTGTCACTGGTTTATTGAAAAATCTCTTTCAATTGTTCTCTCATGTGTCATTTATAAATTACTCTCAGCCAGTTTGTAGTATGGACGCATCCAGGGCGTGTAAGAATCCACAATCCTCATGTTCATTACTATCTGGCTGGTGGAGGATCGAAACCGCCAGTTTGACACTTTACAATATACAAATTAATTATGTTTTTTATTTATTTACAATATTCATAAATAGTTTTCGTAAGTTCTTGCATTCAAATAGAATTTTAGTTTTTATCGCCGTCAGGTCAAGTGTAGTTTGATCTATCTATCTATAGTGAATCTGTTTTAATTAAGTTTGATATTTCAGTGGCCATAATCAGGCCTAATAACATTATCACAGTCCTGATGGTGATCATTGAAATAAGGTCCGAATCGTCGATAAGAATAAAAATTGATATTTGGTAAAATAACATAACTATAAAAAATAGAATATAGTATATTACATATACATCATTCCGTTTCCTCTTATATATTCTCGTAGATTGTATGTTAACGTGAAAACTCCATCTAGTTCTTCAGTTATTCTACTGTAGTTAATACAAAGTATAATAGAGTATGATTCTCCAATCTGGTCACCAAATTATCATGTTCATATCTATCTTCTCGTAGATATAAACGCAATAATTTGGATTATAGGGTTGTATATTGTCTACCTGTCGCACTGTCATTGTTAAAATATTTGCTGGCCATGATAAGTTTTTTCATTCATTTAAATATGATGTAGTTAAAAAAATCATTTTATATGAATATCTAGAATTCTAAGTATTATCTTCATTCGTCAATACCTACATTCTGTATAGTTATAAATTATTTTTTCAAGATGATTGATATATTCAACTGCACGTTGACTGGATGATTTGGTTACTGGTGGTTTGGAATTTCGGTTGTTGGTTTAGTCTTCTGAAACGAGGCTCAAACCCCCATCACTAGGGGAGTGTCTTAGCCACTAGATTAACAGGCATTAATTTTATCATGTATTGATTACTTTTATCATGTACTTAATGCTTTCATCCTATATTTAGAAACTTTAATGCTTTCATCATATATTTAGAAGGCGTTTAATTTAAAAGTAGATTAAAAATATACTTCTACTTTAATAATATCTTCTGTAAAAGGATCAATTAAATCGTTAATTTAGTTATAATTTATCAGGACGCCAGCACTGCCGGTGCGATATGTATGTGGGTGTGTATGTGGCAGGCTTAAATGGATGACGCGGACGGGCCACGGCCTCTTTTCGTTACCGTTTTGCTCCGTGACTAATTATATACTTTGCATCATAAACTGTATTATTAGAGTTTCTCTTGGATCACCAACAATCTTCTATGAGGTATACAACGAGAAATACTTATCACGCAAGTACCTAACAATTTGCTTTTGTTTATAGAAGTAAATTATCATGAAATCTACAATGCTTCTGATTATCTACGATAACGTTAACTTTTATTTATTTGGTTTTCTTCTAATTCTGTGAGGACATGTTTAATTGGAATATTTATTATGATTCGTGTTCGTGCAAACCGGCGGCGTGAAATGCTGCTGAAAATAGAATGCACCCGATTAATGGATTTCACTTGCATAGTGTTTCGGAGAATAATGGAGAGTTTGGGATTAAAACCATGTTTTTGCAAAACATGAATTTGGTTTCAACGTAAGCCTTTGAAGCGTAAAATTTTTTGAAAAAATATTATTTTTTTCAATGGAATTCTGTTTTTCTCTACTGCGAACGATATATTTTAAAAATTGTTTTATTTTTCACTGAATACATATATCACGCCACCCACAAATATGTATAATTGTAATAAATAGTCATATTTTAAATGAAAACTTGCTTTTTGATACATACGCAATGTCATTTTTAATTCGTTTTATTCTTTATAACATACGTATTTGTATTAAAAGTATGTGGAGGCCTTGAGCGCGCCTCCAGTTACTTAGTTGGTAAATCAGGTTCGCATTGACCTTAAACGTACACCATGTACCGACCCGTAAACCAACGACAATATATCGCGGTGTAACCGCGCCGGAATCCATCTATGACTAATCACTTCTCTCGCGGCCGGCTTCCTGACCAGACCACACAACCAGCACACGCTTCATATTCTTACTGTGTCTATTTACTTGTAATTGTGCAACTATCTTGATTAAATGACTTGTAAAACTATCTTTAATAAACGCCATCAACTGAAAGTTACTTATTATTTGTTTCACCTGCTCTAGCCTCATCTACACACACAAACACTCTGTGATATCTTCTTTATCTGAACATAATGGGTGGCTGGGAGATATAGCTCCCTCTTATCCACGCATTGATCCATCTGTTCATCACACAATCCACACTTTCTTATACCTATAACTGGTGACTCCTGTATTACTGATCCTTATAATAGTCTCGACAATCGGCGAGCTTGTATGATATGAGGTTAGAATTGTGTGTCAGGATAGAAGAGTGTGGCGCTCTATCCTCTCTGCCTACCCCCGCGAGGAAACGGCGTGGTGGTAAGTTAGTCAGTAAGTCAAGAATAAACAATTTGGGAACAAATCTGAATGTAGCATTGTTAATATTGCATAAAATTATTTTGTGTGTCTACAACACAAATAAATAAAGTTATATTTATTATCATTGTATACGTAAAATTGATAAAAATAAACCTCTTAGTGGCTCCGTGCTCATTTGGAAATACTGTGGGGATAAAAGACCTGCGTCCTTCCTTTTCACCGGCTAGTCTGTGTAGAACATAAGATCCGCGGGTCCTTTTACTTGAGCAACACATACCCACCTCACTTTTGTCACATTCTGCCTTCGTCCTAAACCAGGAAAAAACTATAGTAATACCTGGAGGTGATAAATAAAAGATGTTATTCATTATAAAAAGGTGGCATCTAATTAAAAAAAACACAAGACTACAAGAAATAAAATAAAATCCAGACGACAAATCCTCATCTCGTCAGGTTGGGCGCAAGTACGACGTCCTTCTTGCATGGGACACCAGATGTCTTTGCACTACATTATGTTTGGCACGAAGCATCCAGACCAACGCGACCAGATTCGTAGACGGAATTTGTTGTAGATGATCATCATAAATAAAAATGTCATCTACAGTGAGGTGACTAATTCCAAGGTAGTAATTAAAATCGTATACCAAAAGCAAAAACCAAGTGTCAAATCCAGATACAGAATACAGAAATATGCACCAGAAACCATAGGCATAAGCCAGAGGTAACGCAAGAGGGAAACGTCTTGTTTCCTGTTAAGATTATTTATCATGCGATTAGATTAATAAGTTAATATGAGATTATGCACTGGTGATTGAACAATAAAAAATACTTACACTCTGGCTATAGTGAATCGCACACAGCTACATTTTAGTGTGACAGCTTCGTCGATGGTTTTGAAAATGAACCATAGATGGAACTGTTTTTATAACCTCAGACACAGACAGAGATTTTGAAATATTACGGTGCTGCGTATGAAATTACAACTAATTCGTTTATATTATACATTTTTATGGTAAATTTATCTTGCAAGATTCAAATACGTAAGTAATTTGACTTTTTAGGCGTATCAAATATATTTAAGTAACTATAACATATTTTCTAATTTACCAGCTTATTTTTAGATATTTGTATTTACGAAAATAGCTGAGAATCAATTTAATAGTCGCCTCATAAAGTTACTGCTTGAACCTAACAGATGAATAAAAATACAATTTAATATTTTTATGATTAAATTTTTGTTTTATTGCTGAAGTTTAGATTCTTCAGAATAAATCTTGGTAACTAAACCAAAGTAAATATTTCTGAATAAAGTGCAAAAGACGATTTATTGCTTTTTAAATAAAGAGCTGTTACGGATGATTGTCCTTTTTATTTCATGTGGTTTTTTTTGGCTAAATTAATAAATAATAATTTGAAGGTTTGATGAATAAAACGTTAATTAATCTAGTCCGAAGCTCTTGTTTGATTATTTTTTGATAATAATTTTAATAATGTACTCATAGTAGCGTTTTAATAACATCACTAACCTGATATTCTTTGAAGTCATACGCAGATATTTTTTTGTATTATACAATTGAATATCAAAATTACCTATTTTTATTCTCTTTTGTACAACGCAAACTCGTCGAATTGTAGTGATACAATAAGGGATCCAACCCTTTCCAGCACTTTCAATTCAATAATGCCTCTACAGCGACGTGACACGGTCACAAAGGGTGGCGCACCGACAGCTATATATGTAGGAGTTTCTGCTCAATTCCTTCCAATCTCTTTTTTCATTTTGTGAGCATCCTCCAAAACGGTTTGTTTATTCCGTTATACGTTTTAGTGAACAAAGTTATCATTTTTGTGCAAAACATAAACACATGTACGACGGCAATCCTGTAGTGGCACAACCCATCATAACATAAGTCATAACCTTAAAAACCAACGAGCGTAAATAAGAAGACGCATTGATGTGAAAGAAGCGAAAGTTACAGAAATGATACAAAAAACTACTTTTTCTATTTTATATAAAACAGTTTATTTTTATCTGAATTTGACAGAATTTAGGCAGTTAATATGAAATGAACATAGAATTGCGGCAATTCTTTAAATAATTCCAATCATGATTTCTTGATGGTACGTCGAGTATATGTTATATTAAACATTTAAACCTTTGAATATGTGAGCGGTTTAAAAGTAATATAATGTATTCGTAATTGATTTTATGGCCAGAGTGGCAATTTTAAAACTGCTACTACTGCCAGAAAATCATATTTAAACACGAATTTTTTTCGTGTTTGAAAATGATTTTCTATATTTTTTTTAAAGAGAATACATTTTTATTGTGAAGCTGCATTTTCAGAAATATTTAATAATAGATGTATCAATTGGAAATATTACAGAATATATGTACGAGTATGTTCAAAATTTGTTGAGTATGCTATAGCGAAATGGTGAACGTGTTTCCCCGGATAGGAAGAGGTTCGAACCCCGGTAGTAACTAAATATTGTTTCGATAAATAGATTTTTCTAGTTGATTATTTTAATTTGTATCAATGATTTTTTTTCACTTTATTTACTTCAACGGGATAGCGCGGTTTTGTTTTTGTACCCTTCATTTTGCAATGGTCACAAGTCTTGACTTTTTCAAACATTTTTATTTATTTTATACTACATATATTACGTAGTACAGTAATTTAAATTTAACCTGTAATCATTATTACCTCCAGATTTTAATAAATTAATCACTCGTAAAATATAGAATAAAAAGTTGTATCAATGTGTTCAAAATTTAATAAAAATGAATTGTTAATTCTGGCGTCTGCTATCCGATTACTTATTTGAGATTCCGTAAAAAGAAGGTAGATGGCTCATTCAAATAATGGAATGATTAAAATGTATTAATATCAAAAAGGTAACATATAGGTTTGAAAATTTGTTGCTAAAAATATCGCCGCTGTAGCATAGTTGGATAATGCACCTTTCCCGGTTTGGAAAGAGATTCAGGTTCGAATTCCGGCGACGCAACAATAATATTTTTCGATATAATTGATTTTATATGTATATCTTTCTAATTAATATATTTAATTCATATTTAAAATATAATTTTTTTTATCACACATTCTTTGTTATGAAAACGTTTATTCTTAAAATCAATAAATTATTAGTAAAGTTAACTTATTTATTTTATACCATGTAACTACTTGTAAGTTTTATTAAAAATATCACACGTTCTGATTAATATTAAATATTAGCTGGTAAACCAAGCGTCGCGTGTCTCCCACTTTCTTCCACCTAACTATCGCCTTAATTATTTTTGTAGCCATGATTCATATAAATAATACACATGTGCGTCCGTCCCGGCTGTAAACTATACCCCCATGCAAAATTTATTAGCTCTCGTGCGTATGATTTTATGATTAATTTTATATGAACAAATATTTGATTTTCTTTAAATTTACTATATTTATCATTAAGAAGACGTGTAGGACTGAATTTGTTTGTGTCAATTCATATCTTTGCAACGTCTAAAAGCGTGATAAGTCTATCCGTACTTATGGTTCAAAATTGACGAACGGCGCGTTAGCCCATGGCATTTAAAATATTAAGAGATAATAAATACTGCAAACTATCTGAAAACCCTGAATAAAGTAAGTGAGTAAGGGATTATAATGTTAAATTATATGCTAAATACACATTGTGGAAAATATGTAAAATGATAGGATAACCACATTTTAAGAAAATGTGAAATATCATCTCTATTTATTTCTGAATTATTAATTTACTATACAAATTTGATAAGTTAAAAATACGTTTCTGAATTTAAAACGTTGCGAATATTTACCGACTAGGGTCAAAATATAATATATGCCAAAAAAAAACAAAAAAAATTGCTTCTCAGATAAATAAAATAAAAATATCTGTTTTCAATTGAAGAGCTGTGTAAAAATAATACTTTCATTACAAATGTACAAAATGCATAATATTTTTTTCAATAATACTGTATTTACGAAACCATTCTTCCTGATAACAATATAAAATTTATTTTAGTTTAATGTATATTTTTTCTTTTTTATTATATTATTTATTGTATAATTATTAAAATTATGTCTGACAATATAAAAGTCACTACACGATGCTGACATAGTACTGATATTCCGTCTACATCATTATTAGAAATTCAAAATTCACTAAACTATATAAATGCTCACGTATTATATGTGGAGGTGGCGATTTAAATGCACCGCCAGCATCGCCGTCCTATTCGAAGAACGACGCAAGAGACACCAGGATTATGGACACAGGCTGCATCAAAGATCAGTCGCGATAGTCTGGACCGATCGCTCGTCGACGACACGTCTTCCGCCAAGACGCGTCTCGTAGGGATTGAGACCAAGCACAGCCGACTGGCTCCGCTATCTCCTATGTTCTTCGTATTCCAGCCTCAGACACAATACATGACTCTATAGCAACCACGCGTTTCATTCATACGAACAGAAATTGCCCCCAGATATAAAATAAATAAATATTATAAAAATCGAAAGAGTGCAACATAAATTTCTAAAATTTATCAATTTTAAATTGCATATTCCGAGAGAAAATATAAACTACGACGATTACTTCATTTGAAAAAATTAGCCTGGAGAAGAGATGTGAGCGATATAGTATATCTATATAAAATTATCAATAGCATGTTGGACTGCCCTGAGTTGATACGAATGGTTTCGTATTAAGTACCAACTCAAACGAAACAACATGAAGTGTGCTTTGTAGGTACACATAGAAATAATTATGCTATTAACTCGCCAATATCGTGGATGCAACGGCTTGGTAACAAGTTGAATTTCGTTGACATTTTTCGTTGCAGAAGCATACCTGAACTGAATAAATATTTGTTCGTAAATTATACTTAGTTTTTATTTTTTTTATGTTATATTTAATCTGCTATATTTTAACCCTTATTTTGAAATATTAATTAAACATGTACTGCTGTATTGAAATTTGTATTCTTATGTAAAAGCCTACAAGGTCGTTGAAAGAAATAAATAAATAAAAATATATTTCTATACCATATTCACGCACTAGCAGGCGACTAATAATATAATGTCATAATACGGAAATAGAGTTTATATAATATCAAATTTAATTTGTATTTAAAAAAAATTTACTTAAATTTAATACCCTCAAAAATGATCCACGTGTCTTCTCTTGGTGACATAGGTTGGCCATCTCTGGGCTAGACTAACATATTATCGTGATTTTACTAATCCTAATATGTTGTAATTAAAATAAGGTTGGACTCGTTTTATGGTTAGCTCTAATACAGATGTGACATTTTCAATACTTTGAGCCACGTGAGTTAGACAATTAATAATTATTTTAATCCTGGTTTTCAACATCCTGTATATAACAATTATTTTAGAATATTTATTTTTATCTTTCGTGAAAAGTTGAATAAATTTGTCTTTATTGTGAAAAAATTTAAATCCATTCTGTTAATAGTCCTTCAGAAAAACTTAAAACTTTATCTTAGATAGTCGTTAGTGAACTCTGAACAAAGTTTATGCAATATTTTTTTTATCTTTTGTGTTATAAATATATATTTTGCTACAGTAACTTTAATTAAATCCATACATACTTTAATGGCCGTACTACGGAAATAATAATTAACATTCATTAATAGGAAAAAGTTACTCACTTATTATTCGTCACGTTGTTTTCGTTATACGCCTAGAAGGTAGTAGATACTCTACACCCATCGGTACTGATAACAAATTTGATGTATGCATGCTAGTCGATTTTTGAGCCTTTTAAGACGACTATCTTCCAATATCTTATATACCTGATCATTACCGTTTTATTGCGGATGTCTTTCACTTTTAGTTGACAACACTCGTGTAATAGTATGTTACCTAGGGATATATCGTCGCACACCTAGATTAAAAATAAGACAACTCAAAAAGTAATTTTTTCAGTAAACAAAAAAATTAAAACATTTTTCTTCATTTTTTGTTACTAAAGTTATAAAATTAATTAACATTTTAGGTCATAAATGTATGTCATTAAGGTGGTTTGGATATTTGAATATACATTGTGTATATTGTGATATAACTATTGAAAAAAAATCACTCACTCATTGACTGCGGGTTATGAACATAATCATGACGAGAAATCGTTCCACCTAAGCATATTTAATATTATTGACATTATTGTATCATCTATGATAAATAAATTTGTATATATTGTTGATGTGTATAGCGTTAAGTTTGTTGTTAGCCATAATTTAAAATAGTATTTATATTTAACTTTGTTAAACTGTGTTGTTTTTACGTCCGATTTACCGGTACCGGTTTCGATACTAACGTATATTTGCCCAGTCCTGACAAAGATACATTTGTATTAATACAGCGGTTTAAACAAAGTTAAATATAAATACAATTTTAATATAAATTTTCTATTTATATGAAAGATTAAAAAGTTCTGTACTCTTTTTAAATTTGGTCTATAGGTTAATTTGGATATTTGATCATTTGTATCATTTGTATAGTTTTCTAAGAAAATTTATATAAATCTTTTCTGTGTCCCACGGAAAAGGAAAATGGAATGGAAAATCGATACATTTTTTTAAATGTGATGTCAATTTTTTTGTAATCTAAACATGTGACCGTTTTGTTCTGAATGTACATTTTTCAAAAGGAAAACAGAAAGTCCATCTATATTGTTAAATATTTGAAAATTAATATTCATATATCTAATAAAAATATTATGAAGGTACATAAGTATTATTTAATATCAGCAATCGTTATTACAAAGTATTTGTCTTACTATGTAAGATAATTCAGTTTAAAAATAGCGAGGAGTTAATGGATATCATAAGATGGGTTTTAAATTATAGTTATGTATTATTTTGATCGAAACTGTGAGCTTACACCAAAAAAATATATATTTTTCTCTATTATTTCTTCCTAATAATAGTCAGCCATGGCAGCAACGAGGCGATGCATAGTTTGGTCTTATCTCCTTTGTAATGGTTGGTCTAAAACCGAAAAAATAAGGGAATTCAAAAGAAAAGTACCATAGAAGTTAATATTGAAGTCGCTCTATTCAATGCCATGATGTTATAAGATTATTTGATTCGGAGTAATACTATTATGAGGGTAGCTCGTGCGTCTTTCGATAATGGACACCCTAAGCCTCCTGAACTAGAAAACACTCCCCCTGTTACAAGTATCCATCTCACATTTTATATTATTAAGCGATTAGCGGATAGGGGTTTAGGTTTAGGGTAAAGTCCCAAGGGTATTGAGGGGGTTGAACCTTTAATAGAATAAAAAATAGACAAATAAAATGTACGAGACGGTCGAAGGTCGGTACCTAGATCCCATAAATCACTTCTGCCTCTTTAAAAATTAATTACTGTGATCATTTTATTATTTATATATGATTACTGATACAAAACAAATAGATTAACTAGTTATCGTTTCGGTGAATAAAATTGATAATAATAATATTTTAAACTTTCAAATGAAGCAAACATATTGTGGTTAGACATAATTATAATTTAAATAAAATATATAATATTTTGTTTTTATACCACTTTATTGGATATATAAACCAATGAGTTTCGGCTCAGGCTTGAAACTTCGTCAGGGTTGAACAAGCATATTCTAATTAAAAACAGAATTATAACCAGTTAGCAAATCACTGGAGAGAAATTGAGAAAAGCATTGAACACATGAGGTGCCGAAATAGTCTAGGTTCACGCCGTTTCTTCGCGGGGGTAAGCAGAGAGGATAGAGCGCCACATTATTTTGTCCTGATATATAATTATTTCTTCATACATTTTCGCATACAAGCTCAATGATTATTGAGGCTTTTAACTGGACCATACTCCAGTATCTGATTCACCTGGTCATGCAAAATCTTCCGCGGACGTCCTCTACTTCTGGTGCCATTAACACTTGTGTCATATATATTTCTTACCATTCTCACCTCATTCATCCGATACATATTACCAAACCACCTGAGTGATCCTTTCTTCATATTACTCACTATACTAAGATCAGCTTTACATTATTTCCTTATTTCGTCATTAATATTACTCATTATACTAAGATCAGTTTTACATTCTTTCCTTATTTCGTCATTCTTTTTCTGTCATAAATGGATCTGCCACATGTACGCCTAAGTGATTTCATTTCCACTGCATTTAGTCTACTTTCGTTCCTCTGCTGCCAGCTCCAGACCTCACTTCCATACATCAGTGTTGGTACCAGGACTCCGTTGTAAACCGCTAGTTTTCCTCGATTCGCGATCCATTTAATTGAGAAAGATCATTTTTTTCAACAATCTTCTGGTATTGATGTACTCCATAGAAACGAGATAGGTATACGTCTTAATAACTTAAAAGCTCTGTAAATCAAAAAAATAATTAAAAACCATTTACTAAACAAACAAGTAGATTTATCAAGTAGCCCGATTTCAGATATGTCCCCCTTCCTTACACCCACTCCTACTCCATATCTCTTATCGAACCCTCCACAAAAGTTGATGTTCTATCTCTATCTCTCTTTCTCTTTTCAATGTTTTCTAACTGGTTGTAATTCTGTTTTTAATTTGTATATATTTGTTCAACCCTGATAAAGGTTCAAGCCTGAGCCGAAAGAAGTTGGTTTATATATTTAATAAAGTGGTGTAAAAACAAAATAATATTTTTTATTTAAATTACAATTATATTTTAATTTTTTGACGACGTTCTGTGAAATATAATCAATTATACTAATGACGCAATTTTAACTATACAATTTTTAAAGTAATGCTATACACATTATTATGTTATTATTTCCATTTATCTCAAATGGGAGCATGTTCACAATAGATAAGCTTATCCAAAAGCCCCATGTACATGAATGAGACTCGTCTCGAAAGTCGACGAAGGACAGTAAATAGTTGAGCGCAAAGTTGAATCTCATACATATCGACCTTTAACAATAAATCTCAGAGAAATCATGTTTTCATCCATGTACATTAGTCTAAGCCAAGAATATATGAAAGGAAAATAAGTTAAATATGAATTAAATATATTAATTATAAAGATATACAAATAAAATCAATTTTATCGAAAAATATTGTTGTTGCGCCACCGGGATTTGAACCTGGATCTCTTTCCTAACCGGGGAAGGTGCTTTATCTAACTAATTTACAGCGACATTATTTTTAGCGACAATTTTCGATCCTATATGTTACCTTTTTGATATTAATACATTTTTAATCGTTCCGTCATTTGACAGAGCCATCTACCTTATTTTGAATTTGAAGAATGTGTTCTCCTAAATAATAAAGTTGTATCAATGTGTCCAAAATTTAATAAAAATGAATTGATAATTCTGGCGTCTGCTATCAGTTTATTTGTATATCTTTATAATTAATATATTTAACTCATATTTAAAATATCACAGACCTATGTTCTGAATAATTACAACTTCACAATAAAAATGTGTTCTCCTAAAGAAAAATAAGTTGTAAATTGGAGCATAAACTTGGAATTCTGTTAGCTCATGTAAGTCACCTAGCATGGATCATTTTTCCTAGGGCTTTGTTAGCTAAATCTTCAGGAAACACCCCGATCGAGATTGCTGCGATGAATCTATACAGATATAATTGATCTGTACTTAAATCTTAAATGGATAGAGCAGATATTTCTGTTGTGATTTTCTGGAACTTGACAATCGGTTTTTCTTCACACTTTTCTAGTTCCTTTTAATAATGCCTTTTAATAATCCTTTTGATAATACACAATATGTATTGTTTTTATGGCGAATTGGGTTAAAAAAACCTGATCACGCTGGAATAAATACATTATTATTATTATTTTTATTTTCTATTTGACCTGAAAAGTATGAGGATCTGATGCCTAAACGATAACTCATTTATGTGCATCAAGAAAATTATCTCGTGTTTTCTGTTTTGCTCTACGCATCTTGTTTTTATCTATAATTAAAACATCAGACTTGATGTTATGCAGAACTGCTGAAGAAATGTCGGAAGTCTTCGCCAATGTGGAAAAATTAATGGTAGCAGCAGGCCCCTTGTAATAAATTGGTGTTGCAGTTTTAGAGGTGACAGTATTGTCACATGTAGTTGAATCAGATAAATTGGACCTTGAAGACATTGAAGAATTAAATGTAGATGTTGCTTTATCATCGAGTGGTTTTTTCTTTGATTCACCGATAGGTTATTGTTTGGAATGTTTCCGTTTTAGTCGGTTTTTCAGTTGTTTTGTTACGGTTGCATCTGTGTTTCCAATCATCTTTCTTGATATTCGCTAATCAGTTAGGAATCTACTCTTGTACGGGTTTTTTACGATTTATGGTATAGGAGCATTTATTAATTTCTTTACACGACAAAATGTCAAACACAACTTTATTACTGCGATGGAATTCCTTTAGATTTTTCTTCGGTATCTTAGGGTGAGATTTAAGGATGTTTTTGTACTTTCAATGATATGATTTCAACATCTGTGTAACTCGTATATGTGTGACTGTAGAAATTGAAGCTCTTCTTCATGTCTTTTATTTTGTTTGTTAGAATGTCAGCTATTTTCTGAAATGATGAGTGTTTTTTTGTACTTGTTAAGCCATGTCTACTCTTAAAACTTCATCACTTCTTTGTAAGTTGGCAATACATTGTCTTTAATATCATGAATTTCACTGAGCAGAGGGTATTTGAATAATTTCCGAGCTTGATTCATAGCGACAACTTGCGCTAACGTTAACTCTCTCTTAAGTAGCCGGAGCAATACTGACGCACAAGTCGTGTGCGAGCGCAGTTCGATTCCCTCGCCAAACTCATTTGCTATCAAAACAAACGTGTATGATTGTTATTTTGGTATTGTTTATGATAAAAAACTATATTTTGTGAACAATTAAATATTAAAATAAATAATACCTCAACGTTCAGTAACATTAATACTAGCCAGAAATTTTTTTTTTTTTTCGAAACTTTGAGGCCAATCCGGAGACAGAAGGTGATTCTCAATTTGAATAATTTTTTACATACATACTTTTGAGTTAATTTGGCACCATTCTGTTGCTATGAGAATTTCACCATGCAAAAAATAATTTGGCCCGGACTAATGTACATGCGCTATTAGAGCTTAGCTCTATTTAATCTTAATATAATTCATAATTTACTAGCAGAAAAGCTCACTGCTAGTTCCTGCAGGAATGCGGAAAATCGGCAAATATATTGCTTTAACAATGCATCATGTAGTGTGCTTTGTCTTTATTTCCAGTAAGAAAAAACAAAATATTAGTAAAATGATACATGCTATATGCATGTCTTCACCTAGAGCTTGAATTAAAAAAGATAAAAAAAATAAACTTAAAATGTAAAGTGAATATGTAGTGTGAAACCATTTTGAACTGCAATGCTTAAATTGAATTATTCACACAAATTTTTGACAAATATTAGACTGCAGACAGATATTTTCATACTGTAATATAAATGCATCGAATATGTAAGAAATCAAACAACCTATCAACGGCCCAGCGCCGAATATATCTGTAGCAGAAAACTTTCCACCACGGCCAACGACGTAATTTATTTATCTGCTTTGAACAGTGACATCTATCGGATACCTTAATCAGTGACATCTATTGCACAATGCGGAAAAATTGTAAATTTATATCAATATATATTTTTTCTAATCTGTACTGCCGTCAAGCTGATTTCTTTAAAAAAAACTATAACAATGGATGGAATGTACGACGGCAAACGTTAGCGCAATTATTATTAATTTATTACCTGTTGTTTTAACTGACCAAAATTTCATTCATCTTCATATTTTACCCAATGTCCTGAAAGGGCCGAAAACTCATTGTCCTGCCTTTACAGGTATCCCTGTCCTCCGCTGTTTCAATGACTGCAGCCCATTTTAGCCAGGCTTCTCTTCATTCACAAGTTCTCCATCTGTTGTCTCTTATTTTCCCAGGGGTAAATCAATGGGCGCCGTGTTTCCATCATTTCATTGAGGATTTTAAATAGCATCAGAAATATTTTAAAATGTATTTTCTGTTGTACTCTAAGCTACTGATGTATCTCACAAACAAAATAAATAATACTCTGGCAATATTTTATATTCACCAAACATTTTAATGGGGATGTTGCAATGGAATACATAAGTCGTTGAATCTGTTCTGCAGTCTAATTAGTTATCTCATCGCTGTGAATTTATAAGGAATATGTAATATCCCTCATTTTAGAATGAACTCTTCTATTATAGTACATGGTGAATTGTGTGTTCCAGGCCGATGTGCTAACTAGAAAATTAAATACAATTTTTAATATAGTTTTCATTTATAGATTATTTGATTGATTACAATTATATATGGAATATGACATTGGCCAAATAGCCGCCTCTAGCAGCGGCACAAATGCGTGATCTTTAAACCATATTTTTCATAACATTCTTGCAGACTTCACGTGTTATTTCAGCAATTTCATTTCGAATTTTGACTTATTTTGTTGACTTATTAGCGTAGACCATTCCTTTCAAGTACTTTCACAGAAAATAATTAGGAGCCGTCAAATTAGGCGATAGAGGTGGCCAGTCGATATTACCATTTTCTGACATTAAGTGGCAACAAAATTTCAAACGTAGCTCAGGTGTGTGTGAGTTGGCATAGTTCTATTGAATCCACATGGGTTGCAGGGCCAATCGACTCAATTCGGCCACCAAAAAGTTTTCCAACATATGACGATAGCGATCACCATTAATGATTACAGCATTCCCATTATTATTTAGATAAAATGTTTTAATGACTTAAACACGTTGTTGAGATATTAGATACTACATAATAAATTGTAATCAACTATTCTCTAAGATTATTAATTGTAAACTGACAAATATTTGCCAAAACCAAAATGGTTGCCAAACAAATTCGGTCTGGAACATAATATTCACCCTGTATCTCTCTCGATTATATTTTCCGAACATTGAGTAATTAAATAAAAAATAATTTAATAAAAAATATTTTTTAAATATTGAACGAATAAAGCAGTATTATCAGAAGACATTTTAGAATGTGAAGATAATCTGACCACATTTCACAACAGATCGTATGCACTAGCTATTTACCATCGACCAATAGAAATCTACCAGAGCTTGGTGACATATTTGCCCTGTTGATGTAAACAGTGTCAAACAATTGCAGCAGTCGTCAGCTCTGTAGGGAGTAATTTGTACATGGCATATATTTGTAGATCGTAGGCGTGTGTGGGTGACTTGAACAAACAATTTTGAAGCAAGGGTCTTTGTGACGTCACACGGCTGAGGTTTGTTTTTATCCGGTTGCGAGAAGTGACAATAATTCGAAGGGTATTTCTGAAAAGGTAAGGTCTTTCAGTTTGAAATTTCAAGTATTCTATACCTTCATATTTCATACTCAAACAGGACGACACTAACAGTTAATGTATCAATAATATTAATCAAATACAAAAGTGTTTTTTTTTTATAGACGTTTCTAGATATAAAGTTTTGATGGAGAGGCACGAGAATTAAATTGTTGATATTCTCGTATTCAAGACAAGCTGTCAAAATAACTATTTTATGGAGAATTGGTAATAATAATATTATGTGGAACAAAATAATACATATGTTGACACTCGAACTGCTCAATCGAAAACTAAATAATTTATTGAAGTACCTACTTTAGCTAGTCTATGGAATTTTTGTTTAAGTGGTTAGATTTTTAATCTGCTACAAGGTGAGATGTTCTGAGGGAAAAACTTTTTATAAAATTATTTACGTATTTTCTCATCAGGCCGTTATTAAAACAAATCTTGTATTGTTTTTATAAATGTATTTAAATCAGATCAGTTTCTAATAGAAAATAATTTTTTACCATCTGTGATTACGTTTTGAGATCAGCTAAAAAGCATGGTCCCGGCAAAATAAAGTTCCGGGTTTAAATCACGGTGGTGCAAAATTTTTTTCTGTTTATTCTCCTAAACAAAACATTTAATTTATTTAAATTATAAAATAATTAGGAGTGTTGAAGCGAGTGTCGAGTACCCACTCTCTGTGCATTTTGTCCTTCCGATATAAACCTTAATATATACCTGTCCCGCTCTGGCCAACTAATTACTTAGGAATTTCGCCGACGGGGGGGCAGATTTTCTTCTGACACCGAACTGTCAAGATCTTGTTCTTTTTTATGCATTCCGAAAGTAGCGCCGTGCGTAACGCTCGGACCACGAAGAAGTTCCGGAAGTGCAGTGATATCTCGGTTTTTCACAAAAAACGTGCTAGTCAACTGGAGGTGAAAAAACGACGTCCAATCCAGAATCGAGATCAAGGATCTTGTCCCACCAAGGAGTCTTTACAAATTGCAACGTCACAATAAAAATGTGTTTTCATTCAGGATACATATGTATATACCTATGTAATAAATAAGTATAATACCTATATATATTTTTAATGAAAATCTTATATTCTCACACAATTAATAAAAAAATCCACGTTTATACTAAAAAGGCAAAAAGATGAATTAGTATTGAAAGTAGGCTCTTAGAGAGGAATATCGAATTCTCTGAAGAATATTTAAGAATAAAAACAACTCGACTTATTATTTTCCGTTGTTTTTAAACGGATAGCAAGGAATAATAGACTGTTGAAAATGATATCGTCATTAAAAATACATGAAATAAAAATTGTGTAGAATTACCGATCGTCCCCTTCATTCCATCCCCCGGTAAAATATTCAGAAACCGCGAGGCTCTTGTATATTTATTGAAGGCATATATGAAACAGATTTTGCGGGGGCAGACCCGCATACAAATGAAGATATTTAACTTAAAAGTCGTGATTTATCCAATATTTCATACGTAATAAGCCAATCTGTAGTCGGGCACACGTACTATTTTATCTTTCGGTAAAAACGTTAGCCTTTTTACCATCACTTACTTATTTAATTCTTCTTCGCCGTTCGATACCGACACTTTCTGTACTTTATTTAGTGAGAAAAGAAACATGTGATCAACATAACCATGCCTTAAGAATAAATTACATCAAACTCCAAAATTAAAATTAATATGCCAGGAAATATACCTATATATATATATATATATATATTTATGACTTGTGGAGACTGTGACAAAAATAGATTGGTCAAACACCGAGAAACCTAAAGAACATCGCCGTCGCGTAAAAAAATTATAACTTCTTAGAATTTTCTAATCACATTATTGTAACTAATCATTATTTCGACAGTCACTAGAATATCTCCACTCGGTATAAACCTTATAAATAATTCAAATGAAACCGTCGTAATACAAAAAATAATTAAATTTTGAAAAATACTCATTAATAACATTACGTTCCTTATTTTCCATATTCCCAATGATGATCGAAAATACCCCACCCTTCTTCCACGCCCCGTCCCTCTATTCGAATGGGTTGACACAAAACCGTATTTAGCTAAGTTATCATTTACTTGTGATGACAAGAGGGACAGCACTTCTCGAAACTATACGAGTAATTGAGACAAAAGACGACGACGAAAAAGACGTCTGTGTTATAGTGATGGTAAACCGTTGCGTGAGTAACTGAGATTTAATGATGATTGGTAATTGAGATTTAACTGTTAAAGCTTTACTTCTAAGTGTACTAGTCATTGCTTGAAGAATAATGTTAATCAATTATCAATCATCGTTACAATCAAACACAATCATAGTAATGATTAAAATAACGGTTTAAATAACTATTTTACCATCACTAGTGTGTAATTATGATGCACTACCAAGTAACTGTCATCATATCAATTAATAATATAAATTACATTTTCTATATTCACGTTCTATATTCGTTTCTATAGTACTTAAAAGTACGTACACCATATTTTTCGAGAGGGATTTATTAAAAAATTTTTTTTTTTTTTTTTTAAATTTAAAACCGTTAGAAACCGTTTTTTATTTCAAGATGTAACATAATTCATGTGTTAGAATACTATGTCATATAAGAGTAGTTGGTAGGAAGCGTACCTATGGTAAATGGGCTGTATCTCAGCTATTCAAATCCAGTTACAAAAGTAAACGTGTCTATATTTGTCTATGAAATAATAAAAAATCAAAGGCTAGCGCTTGCGGACTACGTTTCTTTCACCCCGCGCAACAACTCCGTACGAGCGGTACTCGCCAGGCCGTGAGCAATATATTATACGACTACTAGAGTGACGCAGTGACATATCTTTGCATTCTAAGAAAAGACGAGACGTATCTGGGTAGTGGATCCCAATAAGCTCTCCCGATTTCACAGAATTCTTTCCGTCTGTGCAATGATCCAGGCTGGAGCTATTATCCTTGGACATCTTTTGTACGGAGGTTTACGCCGCACAAATATTAGCGTAGAAAGTTTCGCACTCTTGTCATCACCACTAGGCGATATTGAACGTACACTGCAGTTACCGGTGCTTGAAACCAAACTCCCAGCAGTCGCAAAGTCTCCCAGTACCGACGCCAGGTAACAAAACTAATGCGGCCCGCAACCTTCGGGAAGGCTATCTAATAAACCTCATTCTTCTTGCCGCCATCTTTCCAATAAAAAATTCTAACAAGAAACGCCTCCGTAAACTATTTGCGCATTGTAACTTTTATTGTACAGATTTACTACTCCATATTTACATAACAATAAACTAAGTGTCAATCGTAAGCAATTTTTAGTTTTTATAACCTGCTCTGGTCACAAAATACAAAACATTCCGCGACTATCAATTAGTTAACGAAGTCTCCAATAAGTCTTGAATGTAAGGTACTCCTGTTTATACCCGGTTGCACAATTTTCCATACTAAAAACTACCCGTTAATGACTATAGCACTGTGGGCCAGATGGAAGGCCACGATTTGATGAAAAAATCGTCGTCAATTATTATCATTATTATTATTATTAATACTGTAACTATTATTATTATTACTAATATTATTATTATTGTTATTATTTAGAATACATTTTTTTAGCTAGCTCTTCAATATACGTCTGAAAATAAATGCACACATATATATATAGTACAGGATGAATATTATGTTCGAGGCCGATTTAAATTGGTAGACATTTGTTAGTTTTTTATTTAATAATCTTAGAAAATCATTGATTACAATTTATTACGAAGCATCTTACGTCTCAACAACGTGTTAAAGTTATTAAAACATTTTATCTAAATAATAATGGCAATGCTGTAATAATTAATAGTGATTGCCATCGTCACATGTTGAAAAATTTCTTGGTGGCCAAAATGGGTTGATTGGGCCTGTAACACGTGTAGTTTCAACAGCCTGAGCTACGCTAGAAATTTTGCGAGAAATTTTTTCCGGCCGATTTACACTAATAAGCCAACATTAATTCCGATGGTACAGGATAGTATTCGAAATGAAATTGCTGAAACAACACATAAAGTGTGCGAGAATGTTATGGAGAACATGGTTAAAGGAGTACGCATTTGTGCGGATGCCAGAGGTCACTTGGTCAATATCATATTTTATACATAATTGTAATATACTACATATTCGAACTAAACATTGACCTGGAACATAATATTCACTCTGTAGATACTTATATGTGCATTTACAAAATAATATTACACCCCGTCATATTTCCAAAGAAATGGATTGAGATGAATTAGACAAAGACAGTCATCCAGTGGTACTCGAGAGGAATTAAAGAGCCGAAAGGCCACCCTAATTGCGCTGAACTGATGAAATCATTAAACCCTGCGGAAATACACGGAAGCCAATAAGAATGGATGTACAAAAGTAAACAAAGTCACGTGGCCTTCGTTCATTTACGAGGATGGAGCGCCATACTTTTTTGTACTGATTGACAACTTTTTCTTCATCCATATTCATTTATTTTTAATGTTGTTTAATATTTTACTACTCATCAACATATTTTTTGTGAACATTCTGTAACATTGCTTCATGGTATGAGTAGTATTTTATAAATATGTATGTATCAAAAATATGTCACATACCCAAACCGCCATGATAATCATTTATTAATTTTGTTTACACTTTTTTTAAATAGAGTTTTTCTTTATATAATATGAACATGTCAATTCAATTTTCATACAAATGTTAAATTGTGGATTCAATTATTGACTTCCCTTAGGCGGTAGTTTTTTAGTGTCCTGTGTCTAATATAATTTAATATTAAAACTTAATATATTTTGAGATACTTAAACCAATGCTTTTCGATTAGTATTTGTTTTTATAGTACAATATATTTAAGAAGTACTAACACAGTAAATAAATGCATAACTACTAACCAATTCAATTCACCCATTTACCTAAGACAAATACGGAAAGTTTTTGGAGCCACGTCGAAGGATGCTGAGAAAGAGATATATTTAGTAATCTGTCTGAGAATCAAATAATGCAATCCTTTAATCAGTAAGTAAACATTTTAGCGTTAGATTAAACAATACTTACTTACCATTACGCTGTTTCCTCGGCAGAGGTAGTCAGAGAGGATAGAGCGCCATACTCTTGTATCCTAACACAATTCTCGCCTCATCCACATTTATAAATCTTCTCATATAAGCTCGCCGGTTATTATGGCTTCTAACAAGACCATCTTCCAGTATCTGGTTTACCTAGTAGTTCCAAATCTTTAATGGACGTCCTCAATTACTGGTGGCATCAACACTTGCGTCATATATCTTTCTTCCCATTCTCTCCTCATTCATCTGTTCCATATGACTAAACCACATAAGTGATCCTTTACTAATATTACTCACTATATTAAGATCACCTTAACATTATTTTTTTATTTCTTTATTCTATACTCTGTCATAAATGGATTTACTACAAGTTCTCATTAGCTATAATTTCATTCAATGCGTCATTAACTTTGTTCCCTGTTGTCACCCTTCTTTCGACAACTTTCTCAATCTTTCTGTTTCTATTAAACATACTTCCCAAATACACAAACTCATCAAATTTTTCCAAACATTCATTACCTACAAGTATTTTGCACGTTGTCATGCTTTACTCCTTCTCAAATACTATTACTTTAGGCTTGTTAACATTCATAATGAGGTCGCTTTTTCTGCCTACATCGTTCATTCTTCGTACTAGACTCTGTAATAAAATGAACTTATTATTAAAAAAATATATTAATATCAGGAAAATTTACTAATATTTAATATATACGAGAAAAAAAATGGTATAGTGTACTCAAATAAAATTAATATAAGGTGAGATTTAAGACAACAGATTCAGAGTATGTCGTATATTTCAATTAAACTGCACATTAACACTGCTGATTTCTCATTGGTAGCACGCTGCATTATCTTGGGACAATCTTCTCCATAAAGTAACCAACTTTTGTGTTTGAAAGTCCAATGTAGCGTGCATTTCTGTAGTTGAGTATTATCCCAAATATATTCTGAATACATTAATGTAGTGAACTTTCCTCACTAAAAATTAATTATTTGACGCTAAAATCCACGACGATAATAATATTCATGAAGCAACTCACGAACACGCCACTCAAGAATAAGTTCTGCTTAGTTGAATGCCATCATCCAGGATGTGTTAATCTTATTCATCAGTATTATAATGACTTCGTTATTTCCGTCCGTTCATGTCGCGTAGCATCGTAAATACTAAACAAACCTGTATTGATGGCTGTCTGTATCGTCTGTGTCGTGGTATCGTGATCTGTTATCAGTTCAATCACGTGATGGTGTGCGGTAGTTGCGTCAATCAAAGTTAAGTTGCTGTATATTTTAAGGTTAGATAATTCTCGAATGATTTCATATTATTATTGATGGGTTATTTCTAGTTTATATAATATTACCATATTTGTTTCGAATTTTTGATTTAAATTAATTTTCATTAAAGTTGCACTATTTTGGATGGTCATAAAATATTTTAAAGGTAAAATGATTTTCAAAGAGTATACTTTTAACGAAATAACTCTTCAGAAATGAATAAAAGTTGACAAGTGATTTAAAAATAATCCTTCCAATTATGAAGTACGGGTAAATTATGATCTCATAATTTCTAATTTGAAAAATATATGAAATAAATAAATAATTAAATTGCAACTTCAGGTTAAATTTTTTTTAAATATGAATTAAATATATTAATTATAAAGATATACATATAAAATCAATTTTATCGAAAAATATTGTTGTTGCGCCACCGGGATTCGAACCTGGATCTCTTTCCAAACCGGGGAAGGTGCTTTATCCAACTAAGCTACAGCGACATTATTTTTAGCGACAATTTTTCGACCCTATATGTTACCTTTTTGATATTAATACATTTAATCGTTCCATCATTTGACAGAGCCATCTACCTTATTTTTACAGAATCTCAAATACCTTTGAGTAAACTGATAGCAGACGCCAGAATTATCAATTCATTTTTATTAAATTTTTGGACACATTGATACAACTTTATTATTTTAGGAGAACACATTCTTATTGTGAAGTTGTAATTATTCAGAACATAGGTCTGTGATATTTTAAATATGAATTAAATATATTAATTATAAAGATATACATATAAAATCAATTTTATCGAAAAATATTGTTGTTTTGGTAAAAAAAGTTACTAAAGTTGTCTATGATGGAATGCATTTCCCGGAAAGGAAAAGGTCCAGGTTCGAATTCCCCGGTGGCAGCCAAAATTATTTTTTCAATATACCTATAGATTATTTCTATATTTTCTAATCGATTCATTTAATTTATGTTATAAATTATTCTTAAATGATAAAAACATAAACAGTCTGTTAAAAACCATTTGAAAAACAAATTACTTTAGTATTTATTTTCTTTCAAGAGATTCGGCTAAGAGATACAAAATATTACTATAGCCTTTGAAGAGATCCAAAGACTTTTATGTTAAAAAAAATTAACAGTTGATTTTAGGATGAAAGTTTGAAAGCTTCCTTTATTTGAATTGTTGAAAAAACATTCATCAGAAGAGAACGCGAAATTTCCTGGAGTAGGTATCTCGAGAAAAAGAATGGCGAGAATCATCTTAATTTTTTTTTTGGGAACCGGAACTTACACAATCAAAGTAAATTATAGCCGCAAAATGGTAATATGGCTGCGAGGGATTTTTTACAGCTATTTTAAAAGATGTTTTTTCACTTCTGGGATAGGGGATGTAAAAATTGTAAAAATATTACGAAGGGTCGGAATGAATACAGAGTTTTTTATTTCATGCATTGTATTGTTAAAGCAACTGAATTTAATTTTATCAAAAAATACACTTATTCATGATATTTTTTGTGGTAGTAATATAACAATTGAATAAAAGCCACCTTCCTTCCAGAGTTGTCCAATATATAATTCTTGGTAAACGTTTGTCTGGCTTTTGCTAGATTTGTCCAAGCTATACCAATTCAATCTTCCTGTATATGTTAGGAGCTCTATTCCGATACTTTCTCTTATCTCGTACCTCTTCTATAAATATACAATGTATAATTACTTATTAATTTATATATTAGTTTTATAACATTTACAAACAGAAAAAATAAATTTACTGCGGTAGTATTGATGCTGATAGAAATCATTAAGTACAGCTTCGTAGGGGTTGAAATATATGCGAGTATGTACCCACCTTAATATATTGACAGTTTTTAGGGCTCCTTTATTTACCATTCCTTAGAATTAGTTTTATTTGGTTGTGTTTTGGGTTTATGTGATCTCCCCTAACATCTAATATGAATTCGAATCCTTGAATATTTAGTAGGAGGCAAAGAATCCAATGTCCTTATTTAAGATCTTTTTTATAATGTTGTATGTTAAAAAGACCAACCCAAAACAATAACTAAAATCAAAGTTTATAATATCACAAAAATGATAAAACCCTAATTAATGTAAGTCTTTTTTGACGTTTAATATTATAATATATCTTCTTAAATATTTGTAAAATTATTTCGTGGTAACATATTATATAAATAATAAGATATAACACTTTATTTAAACTACTATTTATTGATTTATCAACATGTTTCAAGGCCAATGGTCCCTTAATCAGGATACAATGTATACTAAATAAATAAAGTATTTTTTTCTTATCCATAATAATATTACGCTTCCCCGTCTATATCTATAACTTTCTGTATGTGGCGTCAGTGGCGACTTCGTTAGTGGTATTTGCTTCGGTAGGCTGTTAAGTATTTGTTTAAACGAACAGGTCTATGACACTCTTGTCATCTCATCTATATCTCATAGTCATATTGTGTCGCATTTTATCGTTTTTTTCCTTATCTATGTCGCTGTCAAATGTGACATGAATGTTTGGTTGGTATTTTTCACGTTTGTATAATTCTAGAGAGAGCAATATAGAATTCATACATGAACATAGGTTCCATATAAATTTACATGAAGCCATGCAGTAGTAGTTCTATATTGTGATTTTTAAGAATATATCTTTCTTTGATAATTCAACCAATGTCAATGTCATTGGATCAATTGAAATTAAATAAATGTAATTATATCACTGAGAGATACAAAAATTGAATTATTTTACTAATGGAAATAAACAAGATCTGTTACCGAGACTTAAATTCGGAACTTTACACTGCTAATGTGCCAAATCTGTTATTCGAAATTAATTATTTGAGACATATTGATTCTTAAGAGAACACATTCTCATTGTGAAGTTGTAATTATTCAGAACATAGGTCTGTGATATTTTAAATATGAATTAAATATATTAATTAGAAAGATATACATATAAAATCAATTTTATCGAAAAATATTGTTGTTGCGCCACCGGGATTCGAACCTGGATCTCTTTCCTAACCGGGGAAGGTGCACAGCGACAATTTTCGAACCTATATGTTGCCTTTTAGATATTAATACATTTAATCGTTCCATTATTTGAAAGAGCCTTCTACCTTAAATTTACCGATGGCACAACAACAATATTTTTCGATAAAATTGATTTTTTATGTACAAAGATAATATTGCTGATTTTAAAAGTATATCTTTCTAATTAATATATTTAATTCATATTTAACATATTGATTCATTTAAACATGGACATTAATTAAATAACTTTATATAAAATATTGATCTTTTAAAAATACTATAGAACTATGTTCTGAAATTATAACTTCACAACAAGACGAGCGAGCCCGTGGCGTTTGGTCTCAGTCTCGCACAGCGCTTGAGCGTCGAGCGAGACCCATCGTGTCTGATGTCGGCGAGCTATTGCAGCCTGCATCCCGAATCCAGGTGTCGCTCGCGTCGTTTGTAGGATAGGAGCGGTGATGCCGGCGGTGGATTTAAATCACCGCTTCTACACATGCATCCATTTTAAATGAATGAGATCAGTAAATTCTATGATCTGAAGATGAATATTCAGAATATTCACCTATCAATAGATGGCACTGGTGGAAAAACGTTAAGTATCTTGGCTACTGGCTGGGATCCAGTCTTTGAAATTAAAATTAAAATTGAGATGGCACGAAGCACTTTTGTGAAAATAAAAGATGTGTTTTGCAATCAATACTTAAATCTGAGCACCCGTTGGAGGGCAATAAAACGCTATGCCAGACTAGTGCTGTTCTATAGAGTTGAGGTCTGGACGTTCAGAGATGCTACCATTAAATACAGAGACTCAATAAAGATCTTCTGTGTTGACGGAATTACTAATGAAGAGTTACCGAGACGCTCGAGCAAGTCAAGAGAACAAATAATAACTATTAAATGAAGGAATGCAATAATATAATTGTATGTATTAGACAAATTCTCCGCAATGACAAATATATTCCATTACTACTTTTCATGCATAGAATGATAGGAAGCAGCAGCAGAGGCGTAGATAAAAATAGCTTATCTTGACTGCGTAACCTCAGAGTGTGGCTTAACGTTCAAAATATCGGAGATTTATACATATATTTTGCACAATAACATAACTATTATTTTTTACGGAGCCTCACTGTATTTCAACCTACACTTCAATGAACTAGACTTTTCGAATACTTCAGTTATCTCAATTAAATCAAAACATATTTTATCAATCATGGTTGTCTTACATTTGGCTATAGATTTTAATCTTCATCACGTATTACATTCTCTTCTTCCTACCGTTCTTTCTGAAATATTTTATATTTTTTCTCTTAATTTTTCTTACTCTTAATATTATTATTTTCTACACTGCGTTAAATTACTAGTCTTAAGTAAAGTGTTTATTAATTTTTTAAGACTTAAATAAGGCATTATATTAAACTACGTCACCAGTCTTTGATAATTTAAATTCTAATTAAAATCTTTGAGAAATTTTATTTTTCCAAATAAATAAAAATAATGTGTAAATTAGAAAAATTAACAACTGCAAGACGGCACATGAAGAAGAAGAAGAAGAATGACTTATTATACAAACTCGCTGTAGAACTATATTTTGTAGATGTCAAGAAGTAGAAATATGTTATTTAGTCAAAATAACTTTATATTTATATAAAGACTAGACATTTTGTAACGTGATGAGAATCCTTTTTCCGAAAACGCACAACAAAATCCCGCAAACATTGATATTGATTTAATACAAATAGGTAATACAAGTGATAAATTCGGAGAAAAATCTACTCGAATGCTCAACCACACCATTGGAGGGGGGGGGGGGTTGTGCCCTTTGTAGAAATATATAATACGTGTGTAATGCCACTGACGGACAAATTGAAATTTTGTACGTCTCACAATCAGATTGTGTACGCTTCGTGTGAGGGAAGGAATAAAGCCATCTCTGTGTCGTGTTGTTAGAGAGGAAATAAAATACTAGATAAAAGTAATTTGTGGTATTTTCCTTTGACGTACGTACATTCTTTGAGGCTTTTATTTTGCTACGTTGAATGTCTGCCTTTTTGTGGCTGCGAATGTTTCGGAACTGCGCCACTCCCGTTAATTGAGAAAATCCGCAAAATTTAAAAAAAGAAACGCTGAAATTTTAATGAACCAATAATTTATACTCTTTTGTTAATACATTTAATGTTAACATGTCTCATCATAGATCATTATAGTGAGACAAATATACTCGTAGTTCACTGATAAATTAATCATAGGGTTTATAATCATTTTATAAAATTAAATTTCCTTTTGAATTGTTTTGTTTTAGAAAATATTAACTAATTAATTATTCAACTTTTTATTTTTCATCTTATTATTATCTTATCTAATAATGATGATAGATATACAAGGTGTCACAATAAAATGTATACACATGAAACAGGAGTTTCCAAATCGAGCGCCCGTTGTATTTTAAAGTGGGTCTATTAGAAAAGTTTTACTAGTTAATGGTAAGTTTTCACATTCTCCGGACATTCTTGACTTTTTTTACGGAGACATGTAAATGTTTAATAATTAATAAGTGTTTAAATACATAATTAGTGATGAGCTCAAAATGAGTCACACTCACTATCAGTAATTGAATGTGTGGGAATATCGTAATTTTTTTTCTGACGCTGCCATTTTAATCGATTGTCACTTGAATCAGCGCCATCTATCGAATTTTCCGGAACGTTTTACGCATATTTACTGAGATATATATATTTTTAAGCATTTTGATTTTCTTTGTGATGATATTAAATTAAATTTACATTAATTATTTATGTTAGAATACGTTTTTTTAGGTAAATGAGGTGCTAATAATATAAATAAGTACGCTCAAGGTTATGTTTTCATGCATTGTGATATCGTGCGGCGCACGCGCATTATTAATGAAACTGTGATCATAGTCACAGTTTTCAATCACTGATATTATCGAATACCAATCACAATCACACCAGTGACTCGAGACTAGTATTTTTTCTCATCACTATACATAATACATTACGTTTTTTAAATATATTTTTTGCTTTATTTGGAAATGATAAATATCATCAATTTTCCAATATTCCGAATAATTTTCACGAAATTAAAAAAGACGTACTGATTCATCGATTTAAAATACCGTGTTCTCACTGTTTAACTAACTACTAACTTTAACTAATTACTAACTTTTCGTTAGCGTTTATTTCCACCATTACTTTTTAATGTAATTATTTAACTGAATCTTGATTTTATTTTATTTTTGGCAATGATTTTTTTACTTTATATTTTTTGCTTTAGTCATAATACTTGCACACGGTGCTATACAAGTATGGTACTATCTGCTATAAAATAGTAAAATACTAGTACATTCGATAGGCCACCGAATGCAGTTTTTTATTTTGCTCCTAAAACCCTCAGAAATAATGCATGCTGGATTTCACTATGTATTATAATATAGGGTGATCCAAACTCTACCATTAGTTTAAATATCGCTCTATTTTTTTTCTTTTAAAGATAAAAGCATCATATGTGACATTTGTTAAAGAAAAACTATAATGTTCATGAAAATGAGTCGATATATGAATGGATAGTGCAATGAAATTATGAAAATTTAATACAAAAATATTAAAAAATATTTCGGAAACAGTTCGAAGTGTTTTTTGTCTATATGAAACGCCTTCTTGTTCAGCTGTTGTCGATTTAATTTAAAAAATATGTACGTTCCGGAATAGTTGCTGATGTGAAAATAGGAAACATTGCTCGCCCATCTGTAGCTGAAAGTTCAGATGTATCAATAAGAAGACTCTGCAAGAAACGGAAAAGTGAAGACAAAGTACACGGGAAGAAATGCATCGTAATTAGGTCCTTCGTATGACATTTCTATTCGTATTTTGCATAAATATCTTGGCTTGAAGACTTATACAGTTCAATTTTTGCTAGAATTAAAACATGCAGACAGTTAATTGTAGATCACTCATTATAATATTAATAAATAATAAAAATATTGTTTCGTATTAGTAAAGCACATTTTTGGTGCGCTTTAATATCGGCCGCGAATAATGTTATTGTCACATGTCCGCATCCAAATTCCCATTCTCGATCCATTTCTTACCTCAGTTTGAGTTGGATCCTGGAAGTTGATCTCGAAAACGGCGATATCGTTCGCGTTATGGACTAATCATATTCAGTGTGGTGAAGCACTGTTTATTTGTAATCGTTGTGATTGGTGATCGCTTGGATTATACACCGCTTGGGTGAAATCATCGTCTTCATTTAGAAATCGTCGGCCATCCTCGTGCATGCAGTGTGTAGTTTTGGCGGTGACTGCAGGGACTTTGGAGGCACCCTACTTGAGGTAAGGCGAACATTCCTTCCAAATCCCGGTTCCAAGTCCATCAATAAAAATCATTTTCTTCCCGTCAACTCTTTCTTTTACCCATCTCCCGATATTCCTTTCCCACCCAGCGGTAATTCCAACTTACAACCGGAATTATCATATTCCTCCTCCACGGGATCCGGAGATTGAATAAATATTATTAAATTATTATTTGTGTTTACAAATTTCGCGACACTGTAAAAATTGGGACACAATTAAACCATTGAGAATATAGCGTTGAGTTTATTGATTGCAATCGATTAAGTTATACGCGATCGATCGACTTAGTGATATCTTGAAGGGTGGTAAACCCGTGGATACAGTATTCCATAAAGCTCGGGTTACGAAACCGAATGTGTGCGGTGGGGGAGGCCGCACACGACTATTATTACTCAGGGCTCAGGACTTAACTAAATGATATTTATGTAATGAAACTTGGCTTGGGACTATGTTGCGGTGAAATTTTGGATCGTCGTGTTGAATTTCAAGGAGCTTTCGAATGTAATGTTTGCCGGAAGGCCGACGTTTCCAATATAGTTTGGACCCAACTTGGCTGGGTTTCCTGGATCATATTGCGTTGCCAAGTAGATGTACGCCACTGAAAATATGTTTGGACAAATATCAAAATTAAAACGCGCTTTGAAACATAAAGTAGAGGCTTTGAAGGTTTTAACCACGTTAAATCACATATATGCATTTAATTTTTTTTATTTAATGAGTGCTCAATAATAATAATAATAATAATTGTTTGGTATTTATGACAGGACCATATTATACTGGTCGCTGTGTGCGTGTGGATGCTCCATTAGGTATTTTATACCTATCTGCCCGCCGCTCCCTTTACCCTTACCACATAGCACGACTTTTCTGTATGTGGTCTATGACTTGTGATCTGTTCAAAAGTCAACGTCCTCTATGTGCTCGTTACACTGGTTTGATTTTATAGTTACTGTTGCTATTGTGTATTGGGTTTTCTTGCGGCGCGTGCTATTGTGTGTGAACTGTGACTGCAGCAAGAAAATCCAGGTAAGTCGTGTTTCCTGGTTGAACCTTGAGTCTTTATTATTCAGTCCCTCTCACGAATTTCTTTCACTATTCCTGCATCTCTTAATTTCCACACCCCCTCGTTTAAACAATAATAATATTGTATAATTTGTATGGCGCCATTTTCGTTAAAACTTTCATCTCAAGAGCGCTTTACACATGCTTACAATGCTAAGCGTCATCATTACCTGGTAATCTGGAACATGGTGCACGTCTCTATTACTCTCGGTCTGGAGCCATGTAAATTGTTCAAGGAGAACCCTGTTAACTTCATTTATTTGATCTATCCATCTTGTCTGAGGAGTCCGTCCTTTTGCTCGCTTTTCCTTAACTGCTCCAATGATTACGAGTTTTTTGAGACTTTCATATATAACACATCCAAAATACGCTAATATTCTTCTCCTGTATATTGTCGAAAGTGTTTTGGTAATCAATAACATTTGGAAATAAAGACATTTGACATAAATACTAATATTATAATTTTCATATCCTTATTCTAGTATAGTTGTGGGTCCAAAGTCATGATAAAGCGTTTGACTTGAATAGTCTTTTTTTTTTAGAATAATTTTTATTAACATAATTCATAATCTCTTTAAATACAGATTGGACCATGATTGATTGATCTACGAGGTCTAATTTTTACAATGGTAATAATATGAGTAAAGACACGAATTGCGTGGAATGTAATCGTATGGAAAACTAGATGTACGACAAATCTATGTGTTAAGACTTGTTCAATATTTCCATTCACATAATGATATTCATCCAGTAATAAATCATGGTTGCAACATAAGACAACAAGTAATCAACTACACACCAGTTCTGTGAGGATATTCTATCAACGTTTATATACGTTATTAGCTTCGAAATTATACAATACACTTGAAACTAATTGAAAATCTTTCATTAATAATGTTTCGTACAAGCATAGATGCCGGAAGAAGTGAGGATACGGAAGGAATTTGGCACTCATCAAAATCTATTTCTGCTGGCACCTCCAAATGTGGACTGTATTTTTAATTCACTATTTCGTCATAGGTTCATTTAGACGACGCTGTATAGACGCGAAGTCTCAATTGTATAATAACGTAATTTTTTCGATTCACGTATACCGTTCAAGGTCGCCAATCGACTGGTTCGGCGGCATACTGGAAGGGGAAAGGAATGAGGGAGGGGGATTCACAGTGCATTATTTTCATTAAAAATAAATATTTATGTAATATAGAAAAAAATCTAATACATGATCCAGTTGGGTTAATATCAGTCAGAAGCAACATTGTATAATATTTTTAGTTAAATTCAACAAACATAAATAATCTATTTTAACGCATTCATTGTACATCTCATTTTGTATTCATAAATTTATTTATTTTAATAAAATGACATCTCAATAGCACAAACAATTCTGACTGCTTTAAAAGGCAAACTAGCAAAGTAATCAGGATAATCAACACAATAAATCAAATACGATTTTTTTCGGTTCTATATTTAATTTTTCCAAATAATTGGATGATCGTTTCGGCTATCTAAGCTATAATCAACTGATAAAACATAAAACAGTATGGTGAGCTTATATACAAATTTTGTTACAAAATTGGATATTACATATTAGATGATTGACAATACAAAATTCTCTTGTGCTAAAATTGATAATGTTAAAAATACCAAGAATAAGAAATAATTGAATATGTCCAAGAACACACAATTACAGGATTTTCACCTACAAAGGCACTGTTAAAGAAATAATAGAAATCTCATTGAGACGAAGCTATTTTTTTATTATATTTAATGGAAAGTTTATGGAAATATGTGTAATTACAGGGCTTACGACCTGTCTTAAGCTGGCTTAAGTGATCACTTTATATAAATATAACTGAAATATACATATTACTTTATATATTTCTGGCGTATTCTAGTATAATTTGTTAAAATCATTTTACAGATAAAGAATTTTGCTTTAATCATTAAAAAAAAAAAATATGCGACATATATGCTGTTTCAGGAAAATGAATTATCAAATTTAGTCCATAGAGGGTGATAGTGTAGTGGTACTCGAAGCGAGTCCACATATTAACATATATACAACTTTAAAAAATTTGATAGATATAGAGATTGATGGGTGAGAATAGTGAACGTTATATTTATATAAAGTGATCATATAAGCCAGCCCAAGACAGGGCGTAAACCCTGTAATTACTCATACTTTAATATATTTTCCATTAAATATAATAAAAAAATAGTTTGGTCTCTATGAGATACTTATTATATCTTTGATAATATCATTAGTTATATGTCATTATTATCTTATATTAATGTTGGGAAAAATAAAATTTTATATATTCAGCCAGGATAAGGCTGCAGTTTTCAGAGGTGGATACTTACTGCATTCCATCTAACTGTATTGACACCGAATCAATAAAATACAAGTTCACTAGGGGGCCTATACACATTTCTCGCTCGGCGACCTCTTCAGTAACAATCATAAATACACAAGGGGTCCAAAAATACACTCCACGCTTGGCGACCTTCAATTAATACACTCGATGATATACGATTAGTTACAATTGAGGGTCAAAGGGAGACCATCTGAACAAAGCACTCCGCTCGCGATCTTTTCAATGTTCTGGTGTAGACAACAGAAATTCCTTGCTGTGCGGTCAATTTAACACTACAGCCTAATTGGTCGACAAAAGTGGTTTGACATGAATATTTCTTACATCTAAGTTATTTAAGAGACGGTAACCATGCGTTAAAAAACCTAACTGTTAATGTCACTTTTCAACTCACGTAAATAAAATTGTATTGCTGTTCCCCATTATAGTAATAAATACAAGTTGTAGAGTTAAATTGTTAGATTGATAATGCCCTTGCACGGCGAAACGCGTCTCGAGTAAATTAACGAGTAGAAAAAAAAAACAATTATATTATTTTCATATATGTGAGAAACTACTTACTAAGTAAAAGAAATAATCGTTGCACCATAGTAAATAATATATCTATTGAAGGCTTAAAATATAGTTGTTTGATTAGCTGGGTCTCAGACAAACAATGACCTAAGGGTCGAGGGTTCTACCCCCAATTGAACATCCCCCATAAGTAAATCCTCTTTTCATAACAATGGACGCTTATGCATACTATAAAAACAAATTAAACCACACAAATTTTGGGGTTTATCACAAGAAGTTTTTATTTAAAAAAACATGCGCAAATATTGTATTATAAATAGGTTTATTCTGATTTTCGGTATAATATGGCATGAATAATGTTATTAGTAGTACATCATTAAGTATCACGTCTCGTTTTCATTTTAATATGATGTATAATTGCAAAGGTTAACACCATGTACGTGCAATATCTAATTCTAAATTTGTTTTTAACTTTGGAAGAATTGAACTTTAGAATTGGGACATTATCAGCGGAACGATGGTGGTGGTCGATTTGTAAACAGTTGTTTAAATGGAGAGGAGTGGATATGTGGTGAGGTTAGTTTTGAGAACCATGCGATTAGTTGTCGAGGGGGAGACGGGGGAGGTTAATTTTTTTATGGTACTCAAAGATCATTGAAGATAATTTATTCTACCCGTGCAACGCCGGGTTCATTTTCATTCATGCTTAAAAGTAGTGGGGGAGGTATATGTACTATATCGAATGCAAATATAATAATTTATTTATAAAATTTCAGGTACGTAGATATAGGTATGAAAAAAATTATAGGAAAACCTTCTTAATGTTAAAGATTATATGTATTTAATCAAATCTGTTGTTTGTTAGGTATATATAATATATATTTTGCATCGACAATAATACACTTAAAAAGGTATGATAATCTTTTAGATTTGCGAAGATTATTGTAAAAAGGAACCATTTTAATCGAAACAATAAAATACGTCACGTCTTCTTTAATCAAAATGCAAAAGCTTATCCGAACTAATTAAGTTACCCAGATTGTTCATGAATGCAAACAAACTTAAATCTATATTTAACAACCTCCTTTGTTTCAATTTCCCTAAATTTGTTAATTTACCCATCTGTTCCCGTCTGTTCCCGTCCGTAATACTGTTTACCTATAACACTGCGAAGTTCCAGTAAACCTGGATCTAGTCGAAAGTAATTTGCTTCCATCTCAATGAGACCTCGTCGCTAACCCTTATTGAGTTTTATTGTTGCTTTTAAACCCTTTCCGTTAATTTCAGCTTTAATAACTGGAGCTCTGGTGAATACAAATAAACCCACCTATTTGAGGTTGTTTGCTTACTGTGTACTTACTACATGTGATTACAAATATTAGTATACCACATTATCGACAAAATATGTCAATATTTTATTATTAACTAGTTTTTTTTACAGTTCAGAAAAATTAACTATCAAAATTTTAAAACGAAGTATATTAACGTCACTAAGATGGAGTTGCAAACGATGTTTGCGAAATTTGATCCAAGCAGGGTGAAATGTCCGGAGGTGGTGCTGTATATTTATATTTTCTATATTTTTCTCAGGGTCCTAAATTGCAAGAGAACAAAATTTGGATGGCATTTAATATAATAAACATTTACATCTCAAGGAGGGGATACGGATGAGAAATCTGAAGAGTAAAGATATACACACAACTTAATCCAGAAAGAGGTTTTACAATGCAACTGAGCAAAAATTGAAACGAATTACATGCCATATAATAAATATTTATATCGGGAAGAGAGAGTTGGGTGAACAGGAAAAGGGGAGACACTAACTATGTTTGACTCATAACTATTAAAAAAGACCTATTAAATATAAATTTTGTATTAATCTGTTAAAGGGTGTAAAATTGTACGACAAATACACAGTTGACATTCAATTTTATATATCTGTGATACTACTGAGTGAATTTATATTTAAAAATGTAACTTTTACGTAAATATTTCAGTAATCTTTACATGATTTTGATTAGTCAACATCGTCATCTGCACTGTTTTATTTCGTTTCCAAAATAAAGGAGTTTGTACACATAATGGTACTTGTTTACTACTGGATGCCGAGAGAGAGAGACGATCGATCTTGCAGTAACACGAGTTGACAGCATGGTTGCGTAGGGTATTTTTACCATGGTATGGTAAAGGTTAAAACTTATCATAAATACAAAAAGAGTGCACTTATATATACATAAAGAGGGAGATAGAATATAAAATTACATGCGAAAGAGAGAGACAGAATATATATATATATAGTTAAATTGAACATTAATGGAGATAGAATATAAAATTATATGCGAAAGAGAGAGACAGAATACATATACAGATAGACGGAATATTAATATACGTCAACACTACATTTTCCCTCGCTTAATTTCCCGTCTATTTGTATATGTATTTTGTCTCTCTCTTTCGCATATAATTTTATATTCTGTCTCCCTTGATGTTCTATTTAACTTTATATGAATTATGTATCTCTCTTTCACATGTAATTTTATATTTTATATCTCTCCTTATGTATACATAAGGTTGACGTATAATAAATTTCGTGGTTTCATATAAAGTGATTGTTATTTTTTTTGATAAATAAGTTAATAGTTACTTATTTAAATACCGTATATTATTGATAAGAAAACAAAATTGAACCGATCGTGATGTATCGAGTTTTACAGCCACTTTTAAGAGTGTGTTGGAGAGGTTTCTCATTGATTAGATATATGTGCAAGTTTTCTTCTTATTCAAAAATATTTGGTTTTATAATACATTAATATTACTAAACATTTATTTTCATAAATTTAGTAAAATATATATATATTAAGCCACACTAGATGTCTCTCAAACAAATGGCATCAAAGTCTTCTTCATAATATATTTTTAATTAAAAATGTGTTCTGCTAAATTGTATAAATTTATATAAAATAAATGTAATAAGATCATGTTAAAAATAATTTGAATTTTATTTTCTTAAAACTTTCTGATTTTTTCCGACATATTTAAACGTGTTCAATCAATATTTGAACAATTTCAGCGAAATTTTAATATATTTATTTACATTACACAGCACCAACAGGTATTCTAGCTTTCAAATATTTCTCTTAATACCTGAATTGAAATATAAACACATTTTTTTCTCGAAATAAAATATTTTCACATTCGATTGAAATCGAAGCTAAAAGCTCTAAGGTATCGGGGTCGTCAGTCAACCCTTTTAAAAAATGACGAAGGGAGAGTTCATGGACGTGAAAGAAGCGAAGTATATCAAGGGATTAGTATGTGAAGCTTTATCTTCACTTTTACATTAGCCTGAGTACTAGTAGGCCGGTATGTACGGCAACACAACGCGAATCATAAATTAATAATTTTTTCATGATTTTTAAATAAATATACCTACGTAATTCTTAATCAAATTTCAGAAAATTATTTGTTACAATCTCAGTAAGAGTTTTTTGCGTTGTATATATTATATTGTAATATAATATGTATTTTGTGTTAATTCATTTGGTGTGGTTAAGATTCGCATTCAGTAACCGAGTGATCGAGTATTCGAGTCTCATTACGGGGATCACCTGGTCAGTCCCAGCACCAGCGCTTAGTTTAATTTGAAAATTGTAATTAAAATTAATCGCTGAACGTAAAATTTAAAAAAATATTATTTTGTATCGAATACCTTAATATTAAGTATTCTATATTAAAAACAATAAAGTAAGATAAAAAATGTTTTAATGGCAGATGATAAATGTTTAAATACATGTAAAAAAGGATGAGAATTTTGCAATCGAATAGTAATTGATGTTATCCATTTTGAAACGCTGCCTGTCACATTAACGTAGATGGTTCATTCATCATAATTCAAATGTCAAACAATGGTACTTACTGTGAAATCTTTGACGATACAAATAAATAAAGGACGTATATCATTAATTGGAAAGTAAAACATATTTTGTTTCATTTGCATCCAATTCAAGTAATGAAGCAATTAGTCGTATGTTTTATGTATCGACGTAAAATATTTTTATAATTTAATCATTAATATTTAATTAATACATTTACTTACTATTTAAAATATCACAGAACTATGTTCTGAATAATTACATCTTCACAATAAGAATATGTTCTCCTAATAATATATACGTTGTATCAATGTGTCCAAGAATTTAATAAAAATAAATTGTTAATTCTGGCGTCTGCGTCAGTTTACTCAAAGAAATTTGAGATTTCGTAAAAACAAAGTAGATGGCTTTCAAATAATGGAAAGATAGATGTATTAATTAATTAATTTGTCGTCAAAAAAAATGTCGCTGTAGCATTGTTGGATAATGCACTTCCAGCGTCTTGGAATAAGATTCAGGATCGAATCCCTGTAGCGCAACAATAATGTTTTTCGATTGAATTGATTTTATATGTATATCTTTATAATTAATACATTTAATTAGTATTTAAAATATCACAGACCTATGTTCTGAATAATTACAAGTTCTCGATAAGAATGTGTTCTCCTAATAATGTTTAATGTGATTAAGAGTTGTTAACTATGTTGTAATTAAACTATACAAAATTGTTGAACAGATTTTAAATACTTTATTATTTTTCATAACAAAATTCTGAGTGCAAAGTCAAGAGTTAAAATGTACCGTTACATAAACCCTCAGAATTGTTTTGTGATCTTATCAGGTTGTGAAAGTAAAAACAAAAATATTTTGTTCGCTAGTGATCATTAAGCTTAATCGAAAAACATTCCACAAGACCATGAATATATAGCGATTTCAAAAAAATTGTCCTCGCTCTGAGCGAAAACTACGCACTTTAAAATTTGTTCTTGGATTTTTCAAAGTATCTGTGGTTTAAAATTTACTCTTTAATTTATTTTCAATCTAAATTCTAATGTAAGAACAAAATTTTCTTTAAATTACTTTATAAGTATTTTAATTTATCTGTTTCTTTAAAGATCACTTTGAAAAACTACTAAGTTGATACCGATATTGATTTAATAATTCAATGACCGTTGTAGGTACAATGAAGTTAGCACATATTTCTGCGGTGATGGGTCAGATTTGACCCGGGTGTTTGTAAAAATATGAAATACGCTACAAATATTCGTTTAATGCTATTATACTTCTACTTAATCTTTTATTAAATATTTACAAATAATTTGAGATACAAATAAATATTATCGGATGAGATTCAAACGAGTTATTGATAAAAATGTAAAAAAAACACTCAAAAACTGACCTAATATAGTTGGATTGAATCTCAACGGTTACGCCAAAACATATATTGTCAACATTTTGAGCGGGTAGACAAAGGATTTTAGGTATACGTCCATGTATTTGTTTTCACTTATTTTCGTCTGGCGGCCCCTAAACAATGCAAGTAATATAATTATTTGAGGGGCGTTGCACCTACCTGTAAGTTTTATGACACTACCTGCTCGGGTTCCGACGAGAAGATCACATGCTCAGTGGATGTTTGTATTTTGGCTGATGCGTGAGAATATGTACATTATTCGTAATATTTTTTAATTTTTTAGCAGAAACATTACGGCACATCATGCTATTTTATGAAATCATATTTAAAATGAAATATCTATAAACAATCTCCCACAAAACAGTTAAAAAACCGAAAACTTGAAGTGGGTCTAAAATGACCCACCACCGCCGGACGTGTGTTGTTTTCACCCACCGGACAGTAAGTATTAATTGCTGTTTCCATAACATATAACATTAATTTATATGGATTAAAAAAATATATAGGTGCGTCAGATTAAATTACATTAAATTAAAATATATATTTATTTTATGATGTTTTACAAATATTTTCAAAAAAGTTTCAATCGCTTTGTGCTATTAAAATTCAAATATCGTTAAGTACCACTACAGAAATTAAACACCCAATGATTGGATCTTTAGAATACTAATTCATTCATATACATAAACACATTTTTCGCCGTTTGTACGTCACTAAATATAATTTTAATATTAATCTTTGGAAAATATAATATAAAATCTTTTGTCACTTTATCACTTTACGTAATAATGTAATAACATATTCTCTATTTTTTTCAAATTTGATCAAATTCGATGCATAAAGTTTGGTTCCCACCTGTTGATGAATATAAAAACTGAAAAAAAATGTTACCCTTTTCTCTGTTTCAATAAATTGAAAATTTAACCGTCATTTGTAATCGATCATTGCATAACGGTAAAATATTTGATATTTTAAGGAACGCAACTAAGGAACGATCTAATAAAATTAAAAAATGTTATAAAAAAGCACAGCAAATAAAGTTTTGTTCTTGGAAATTGAATATTCAGAAATAAATTTGAAACTGAGAGTAAGATATTGAAGATTATGGAATTAATTTACTGATTTCGGAAGATTATTTTGAACAACTTTTATAAAAATATCGAAATATTTTTTACGAAATACTTTTTCAAGAGCTGGTGGTACCATCTGAGATCAGCTTTACCAGCTAATATGGAATAATAATTTAATTTGATATCAAAATCTTAAAAATATTCAGTATAAATTAGAAAAAAAATATTTTCTTAACATTATTAACCTAGTTTATTCAAATCGTATGTTTTCCACGGTTATCAGATAATAAATATCTGCGTTTTCCTTTATCTTATAGTTTTTATTAATTTATGGGTTTAAAGAATAGTGTCATGTTGAGAAAAACTAATATTTTCATCCACCCTACCCACAGTCCCGACCTTGCTCCGTCCGATTATCACCCCTTTTCGGTCTTTCTGCAATCAAATGCGTGGCGTTACGTTCAACAACGACGACGACTTCAGAAGATATAGATATCTCACAGAGACGAAGCTATTATTTTTACATAGGAAGTATGTAAGTCTTGGGCATTACAGGGCTTACAACCTGTCATTGGCTGGGTTAAGTGATCACTTTACACAATGTAACGTTCACCTATTAACCTATGCTACTACGTCTATCAAATTTTTGGAAGTTGTATTTATGTTATCATGTTGGAATACTTCAATTATTTATTACCAACTATGCTGTCGCCATATATGGATTTTTTTTTTGAAAATTTAAATTTCATTATAATGTAACAGTATATGGTAGATGTGGCTGAAGCTGAGACTCTTTTGTCTGAAGTATGGTGCTATATCCTCTATGTGTATATATGAAATTCATTCGAATTATTAACATATATACTAGAATACGTATGAAAAGGCAGTATTTTTCAATCTCTGTGAGACATCTATATCTTGATGGCAATCCCTCAGGGGATAAATCCTAGTAATTGGTTCCTACAATGATTTGGACATACTCAAAATATTATGATCTCAGAAATTGGCTAGATAATTATTTTCATACCAGACCAGCCGATTTTTATAGAAAAGGCATCGACAAATTGGTTGAAGAGGTTGAGATGAAGTTCTGAACAAGAATAGAGAAAGCATCGTGTAATTATTGTGTAAAAGTATGATTTTATAATAATTAATTGAATAAAACCGCAAAGTCTTATTAAACAACCACATTTATTTTGATATTTTATATCTATATCTGTATTATATAAATTATTTCAAAAAATAAATATACGCGAAGGCTCAACAGAGGAATGTTCAATAATGCAGAAGCTTGATGCATGTGCAGGTTATAGTAAACGTGAAGTGGAACTTCGTTCAATAAAATGCCAATTTGAATAAGTCGATCCACGAATCTACGAAAAGGTGGACCATTATTGTACTACGGAATAATATGAAGAGCGAGTACAATTGACATGCACAAGTTGCTTCAGAGGTTCTCAAAGTTTCATACAAATATTATTATACGATTTGTGTGAGAACTATGTATGATAGTAGTAATGGACAATTTTCCAATAATTAAAAATATGCAATTACCTTCAAATTAATTAGAGGTTATCTATTTATGTAGTACCGTGCAAAGTTTAGTAAGGTTTATAATATATTATATATTTTTAAATATAGAAGCAAGCATTTGTTGTTTTTTGTCATTTTTCACAAATAATCTAAAAATAATATTATTTTCAACCACCCAGTATTTTATAAATTACAATACTGTGAGTTAATTTATTTTAATTTAAATTATTTAGCTATTTTAATGCCACCTATACATGAGAGTACGTTAGCGAAACTTTGGATAAGATTAATCACAATTTTGAAAAATTACAAAGATTGTTTGTAAAACAATATATGGATGCATTTATAAAAAAATATATATTATGAATATGTACTGCTATCACTAAAATAAACAACAACAAATATAATATTTAAACACGTTATAGACGGATTTCAGAATGTTATACAATATATTAAAAATGGGTAGTACCTACTTATCTCGAGGAAAGAAGTTGTATTAATAATTTTGTTTCCGCTTTTATACACAGCGGAGGAAAGAGCCTGTCAAGATCAAGTGATTTCAATATTTTGCAGACTGATAATATACATGAGTATGAATAAAATTGAAGTTTGTAGTTGCAACTACTCACACTGTTTCATAAAAATATTTATTGATTCTTAAGAAACCTTGAAAAAACGTATTAAAATATGATAATGTTTCTGTAGTTTTGATTAATAATTTTGTTAAGTAAATACAATTTAAATGCATTAATTAGAAAGGTATGTATAAATATATATATAAAATCAATTTTATCGAAAAATATTGTTGTTGCTACCGGGATTCGAACTTGGATCTCTTCCAATTCTAATTAATACATTTAATTAATTTGTATTTAAAATATCACAGATCAATGTTCTAAATAATTACATTACAATATGAATTTGTTCTTCTTAATAATATATAAGTTGTATCAAATTTAATAAAACTGAATCGTTAATTCTGGCATCTCTATCGGTTTACTCAAAGTTATTTGAGATTCTGTAAAAACATTTTTTTAAATAATGGATCGATAGATGTATTAATTGAAAAGTGTAACACAGGGGTTCGAAAATTTGTCGTCAATCCACTGTGTTGGTATAGTATAATCGGTTAATGTACGTTCCCCGGATTGAAAGAGATCTAGGTTCGAATAACAACAATACTTTTAATAACAACGATAAAATTGATTTTTTATGTATATTATGTC
This sequence comes from Eubasilissa splendida, assembly GCA_031772225.1. Taxonomy (NCBI): domain Eukaryota; kingdom Metazoa; phylum Arthropoda; class Insecta; order Trichoptera; family Phryganeidae; genus Eubasilissa; species Eubasilissa splendida. The sequence continues at coordinate 20,442,524 of CM062859.1, read as the reverse complement.
TTTCTAATTAATACATTTATTTAGTATTGAAAATATCACAGACTTACGTTCTGAATAATTACAACTTCACAATAAGAATATGTTCTCCTTAATAATTTTGTTAAGGTTTATGATACTTGGGTTTTCGATCTGAAAGTTCAAGAAGTGGTGGAGTTTTTCGTACTCACAGCCATCAAATATATTTAAGGGTAGCATCAGCTGGGAAGTTCACGGCTTCAATGTTTTGTGATACGTAGGGAATTTTTCTGACGTATTAAAAAATGAAGCGTGTAACGTTATTCTTAAGATTACCTTAGCAAAAGTATGTTGGCTAAAAAACTTGTACGAAAATGCGGTTGTGATGGCTTTCTCGGAAATTATACGATATTTTTTTAATAAAATAATAATAAGTGTTTTAAATGTATTATGTTTATGTTGTTTAAATATATGACGAACGGGCGGTCTCGAAAATAAAAGTCAAGGTTCACAATTTTATAAAACAGGAAAGATATTGAAATATAATATTTAAACCGATTAATAAACTTCATTTATGGAGTGAATTTGTGAAAAAATAAAGAACAAGAAATTATTTATTAAATCTGAATAGGTATTTAGGAAACTGCATATACTGTACATATGTACTGACTTATATATTTATTCAACTCTGTTATAGTGAAGTAGGCCAATTAAAATTTTTTAAATTTTTATTTGTCATGATGATATGCAAAATAAAGTTTCTTGTCTTTGGTTTATTGTATTAATTATTACCAAAGATTTATTTTTAAGATACTTTAACAAAAACACTTATTGATATTATTATTTTGAATGAATTGAATTTTTTAATATTTGTATGCTTTCTCAATACTTTACGCTTACTATGAATATACTTATAATAATGATCAGTATGTTTATATTAACAAAATAAAAGTATTTTATAGAAGTTTAAAATTCTCCAAATCTTCTCAAGTTAACGCATAATGTACAATTTACTAGACTAGTAAATAAATAGACATGATATGAAGTTTATGTATGGAAGAGGGGTCCTGGACAATATTTGCGCAGCGATGGGCATTCTACACAAATATTACAGCAATTCACAAAAATATATAACTTCAGTTTTGTAACAGATTTAAGTAATTCATATGTACTCCGGAACGTCGATAAGGCTGTTATATTCTCCGACTCGCAAGCAGCTCTTAAATCCCTCTCTGCTAATATGAAAGTTTGGCTAGACAATGAGATAATCTGTTCCATCAGAAGATGTCTATTTAATTTGGATAGCAACAATAAACAGGTGTCATTCGCTTAGATTCCTGCACATAAGGGAATTCATGAAAATGAATGTGCTGACAAACTGGCCAAGGAGGCCACTCTTTCCGGAGTTTTCCCCCATCAATTCCATATTCCGATCTATGACAGACTTAATATGGTAAAAAAAAAGTACGAATTCTATCTGGACTGCACACTGGATGGATCCAAATAATCGTAAGGGTAATCGGCTTAAAATAATTCAAAGATCTATTCCCCGCACCCCCTGGTTCTTCAAAAGGAAAGTCTCCAAAATAACTATATCAAATATCTCTAGAATGAGAATTGGACATTGCCAGGTAGCCTCACATTTGTTCAGATTGAACTTGATAGATTCCCCAATGTGTGAGTGTGGTGCTGAGGAGGAAACCCTCGACAATATCTTTTTTTCATGTCCATTGCGGATCACAGGTTTTTTTACAGTTATTTTGTCCATAGTAATTTTCCACTCCCGGTTAACTTGTGTCATGTTCTTTCCCTTAACTCGCCACATTTAATCTATATAATGGAAAATTTTTTGAACAACAATGGTATTGACTTGTAAGGTAATATTTCCTATTCTATAATATTATAGTACTTTTTTCTATAAAATTGAGTTTTAACTTGATAAATAGCACAAATCACTTTTGAAGGGTGGATTGCCTATTTAAAAGAAGAATAAGAAGTAATTCATATATTTTATAAAATTGTAAAAATATATATATATATCATATAAAACATAAATCCGATAGATTATGACGCATTTATCTAACAGTAAACGTATTTAATCTTCGAAAATTTAATTTTTATGTAAACAAGGCGTATTTTTTACATGAATGTATTTTATATTGTCAGTGTTAAAATTTTTGTTCCAATTGAGTTATATTTTTTTTAAAAAGTCGCAGAGTTCTTTGATTTCGTAAGTGGCACTAAAGTGATCATGTGGGTGCTACCAAAATGAACATTTAGTGACAAGGAATTTGCGTTAGTTCATGTCTATATATTTGGTGGTATGTGAAATTATCATAATTTAAAAAAAGTTTGGTGTAATATATTTTACCAAAAATGATGAAAAGTTTTAAGTCTTAAATAAAAAATGTGCATTGTTTTCTGTTGCGTTAGAATAATTTCGGTACGGAATTATAATAAACTATTTAAAAAATTAAGCCTTATACATAAATTTTTTAATTTTCACAACAAACATAAACCTGTTTTTTTGTTTAATAAATAAAATGTGAAACATTTAATTTAATTTTAACAATCGTTTCTAAATTTTTAAATTGTTCAAAATATTTCCCAAACTTCGGAATTTTTTAATGTAATTTGGAAATTATTTTACGTACAGTAAAAATATAGTATTTTGGAAAAGCTAGAAAAGTAGTTATATGATCAGCAAAAAATTTTGATCTCTTAAGAAGCTCGAAAAAGGTTATTATTTAATTAATTCTCCACTACTTTAAGTTAATTTAAATCTATCACAAAATAATTAAAACAATCATTTTAAAATAGTAAAAAAATGGTTTATAAATCTCAAAATAATGTATTATACCATCCCCGTAAATAATATTTTATTAGATTAAAAAAAAAACATAAATTCATATAAATAAATAAAATTAAATTCTCCCTGACGGAGAACCGAACCCCAATTTGCCTCGTGGCGGGTGGGCTACTAACCATTTAAAACAGTGAAAATAGGCATTTATAAATATTATAAGCCTTTTATTAGTGATTAAGTTAATGAAATACCGAAGAAGAAAACGATATTTTTCGAAACCGGTAGATATATTTAAATCATCAAATGGTTAATAAAACAAATTTAACAATCTTAAATAACAACATAATTTTAATAGCTTGCTTGATGTCACTGTCCTTCAATATTCTCATAAGTCGGTTCATAGCAACTTTAACTAGTTGTGTGTGTATGTTTTTAAACTTCTTGCTCACTGTCTCAAGTAACGTCAGTGTTTAAAATGGCCAAGTTAAATGTTTTAAAGAAGGAGTAAGCGATACCGATGAACCGCCGTAATCAATCTTATTATCCACTATCATGTGTTACAAACCCTGAAATTAACTCCACTAGATGGATCACCACTATTACGTTAGACGCTTAGACAGGACATTGGAAGAAACATAGCACATGCCCGACTGTACATTCAAATCGGTAAGGATGCATTACATCAATTGAGGAAACATACTTTTATATTTGACAAAGTAAAAAATATTATATCAACACTAATTAGGGGCACACTTATAATAATGCACAGAAAACCATCTATCGAAAAATATGCTAGTTAGTACTCGAATCCAAAACATTATATTACCATTACGGTGCCATAATATGAGTATCGCGGCATTAGATATATGGATTCTACTAGTAATGGAAAGATAGATTATTATTTTTTTGTGAAAAGCTATTCATCATTTTTTCATAAATTCATCGTCAATTTTTAAATATTAGAAGCAATTTCTGATCTACAAGATTTAGAGACCAAATTAATATTCTAAAACTTAAATATACACCTCAACATAAAACCATTATATTTATCAAGGCATCAAATTCTTTAATGAGCTCCCGCTTGCAATTAGAAATATTACAGACTATCATAAATTTGTATCTGAAATCAAAAAATATGTGTACAAACTAGCAGACACATACATTATATACTCTCTTATATACTTATTTACATACGAGTCTCGACTCTCATAGAGAAGAAAAAAATGCAAAAAGAAATATATATATAAAATTATTGATTATATTTAAAAATATATTATATCTCATTATATCTTCTAATAAAAAAATAAAAAATCCAATGTATTTTTAAACAGAACACATTATTATTTTGAAGTTGTAGTTTTTCTGAACATAGGTTCTGTGATATTTTTAATACAAATAAAATGTATTAATTAGACAGATATACAAATTAAATCAATTTATCGTAAATATATTTTTGTTGCCACCCGGACTCGAACCAGGAACCCTTCCTATCCTGGGAAGTGTGCTGAGTATTACACTACGTCACCATATTAAGACAACGATAATTTTTCGAACATATATGCTGCACTTTCAAATTAATAGGTACATCTGTCATTCCATTATTTGAAAGCAATTTACTTTATATATATGGAATCTTAAATACTTTTGAGTAAAATTCGATAGGAGACATCAGAATTAATTGATTAATTATTTTTTTATTAAATTTTGGAAACATTGGAAAAAATTATATATTTTTAAGAACACATTAATATTGTAAAGTTGTTGTTTTTCAGAATATAATCCGGGTGGCAACAAAAATATTTTTAGATAAATTGACTTAATCTGTATACCTTTCTAATCTAATTTAAGTTAATTATCAAATATCTATGTTTAAAATCGCAACACTACAATGAAACATGATGTCATTCAAATTTGAAGAGGAAAGGTTACATCAACAATTTTCAAATTTATCAATTATGAATGAATTTGATGAGATTTATGTGAGGTATTGGATGCTCCAATATTCATCCAAATACCTTCGTGCCTTTTGTATAGCGGAGTGTGTTGAAATATATCTGAGTATATGAGGTATGCGTGTGTGACAGGCGGCAAGTTACAAGAACATAAACTATTTACAGATTGTGCTGAATTTGTTAATGTTACATGTATAAAAGTGGATGTTAACTGTACAAAGAAGTTACAGTTAGTTAAAGTTATGGGTGAAAATTGTTATTGAAGGCGGTTTCTGGAGCTGTTGTTTGGAATATGTGATTCTGTTTGTCCGAATGCTGCTGAGCGCGTCTGTATTGTTGTTGCACGTCATGGGTACTCCGTGTCATTATGGCTGATTAGAGTTGACACGAGTACCACCTTGGTGGACGCATTCATCATCTATATGTAATATTACAATGTGCATCTGGGTAATTAAAGGAGAATGATATCGTTACATTGAAGTCGAGCGTTAATTTAATTTAAAGTAAAGATATATATGTAATATGTTTGATTTAATGGTACATTTTTCAATTAAAAAAGAAACAAATTGTTCTATTGTTAGAAATTTGAAACAATGCTGCTATACTCTACGTATAAGTAATTATTTAAATTACATTTATACACATTTTTTCTAATATTTATAAAGAATTTACCCGAAAAATAACTTCGTTCCATTAAAAAAAATTATGAATTTGTCCTGTGTTCGCATAAATATATATTATATGAATTGAACGCATGTTTAAACATTAGTTTTGTATATGTATCATCTAAATATTATTTTATATAACATATGTTAAGATAACCTAATGAAACTGATACATTTTATTGGAGTAAAGTGTCAGTTTATTTTTCAATATAATAATATGGTGGTACTAACTTTTTGTTCGTATGTTTTTTAAATAGAAATCAAACAGGTCTATTCATATTATCAGAAATATAAAATTGGAACACAAATGCTGCTAAAGGAAGGTATGTTGTATGTACGTCTTTTGCATCTACCCTAGGATGAATTTTAAATATCAATGATTTAGAAATTTTGTTTGTTGTTTATTTTTCATTACATAATTTTAATATGATTAATATGTCTTACAAATTATGGTTAAAATATATTTTTTTAAATTTGAACATTTATTACATTTTGCTTTTTTACTAAACACTTGAGTTTGACCACAAATTATATTGATATATTAGTAAAGTTTTAAAAATATTATTAATTTATGAGTAGTAGGTATATTATTAAAATGTGAATCTAAAAAAAAAATCAGATCATATTCATTAAAATTCCACAGTTATACAATAATTTAGAATTATATATATTAACGAGAAAAATACTGGCTTTCCAGTGAAATATGTGTCAAGATACAAATAAAATATATATTATATTAAATTTTTCATATTAACAGTATACATTTGATTTTGATATATTTTGTTTTAAAAAATATTTTGATATCATACTATTATATAAAATTGAATCAAAATTTGAAAGAATAACAATTAGACCATACTTGTCTTGATGACAACTGGAGAATGTGTAATTATTATAAAATTATACAATAGACTCCAAAGTTTCTCTCAAGGGTGCTTTCTTCTGCGGAAATAATTAGTTAAATGTACAAAGCAAGGGTCGCTCTTCGTTTCATCCCTTATTCGTACAATGGGTTCCCATGATGTGTGTATTCAGGTAGGGCAATTATTTATAAGCGAACGATTCTTTCCAGCTTTACAAAGGCTTCCTTCCGGCTTCATTTCAAAAAACCACTTCAACAAGGACGATGATCCATTTTCATTTAAATAAACCTATTACCATATTTATTAGTGAGCAGGTGTTGTGAAATATGTGTATCATAAAATTTATCAAAAATATGAAGCCTTTTTTTCTACATGATTCAATTCTTTTTTATTTTATTTCTAAATTATTCATTGCGAATATTATCACGAATCATAAAATCATAAATTTACAAAAAAAAAATATCTATTAGGTTATGTGAACGTTAATTTAGTAAATGAATTTTTTGGGTATCTAACATTGCGATTAAGTGTTAACTCAGAGTTTACCTAATCCAATTTAAAAACATTATTCACGAGATTTAAAACGGTTAGAAAAGTATATATACATATAACATATTTTTTAAAATACAAATTTAATGTATTAATTAGAACAATATACATATAAAATCAATTTTATCGAAAAATATTGTTGTTGTTACCGAGATTCGAACCTGTATCTCTTCCAATCCAGAGAACGTGCATTAACTGATTATGCTATACCAACACAGTGCATTGACGACAAATTTTCGAATTTATATGTTACACTTTTCAAATTGATACATCTATCGTTCCATTATTTGAAAGCCATCTTCTTTATTTTTAAGGAATCTTAAATATTCTGGTATAGAAGGAGGGGATGGACAGGAATCACTCTATATGTCGCGTTCATATTGCGTACACGGCGATCGTTGGATAGTTATAAAGATCAAACAGTAGCACTTGTTTTAGAACAACTCGTGTCATCGGAACAACAAGGTATCATCTGTCATTTACATCAAACTAAGGTATTGAGCTTTTAAGTGTTGAATATTAATTATTTGATTTCTTCGACGAAATTTGGTGGATATAATTTTTTTACAAAAATTTCGCTGTATAATTTAGAGTAAGAAAATTAACTGATTACTGATTTTGGACATGTTATACATTATAACTAATACATTTCATTTGTATTCAAATCAATTGTCATTCTAAAAAAACATTTCAAGTTCTTCTAAAATACAACTTTGTTTTTTTGTTACCAAAAAGTTAATTTTGATCAAAATGTCAGAATATATCCTGTTGATCAATCAAGGTCACGAATCTTTTTTTTTTGAAAATTTTTTTAATAAGAATTTTTTCGAAAGATTTGAAATCAGTTATAACGTGCCAAAAATCAGAAATCATTTTACACTTGATTACATAGCGGCTTTTACGTAAAAATTTCATCTCATGGCTAATGAACCTACGCCCGCTGAAGAAATCTAAAAAAAAAATTAATGCTTAATATCTTAGTTTGACGTATTTACAGATGATACTTTGTTTTAATAAGGACACGATATGTTAAAACAATATTTCTAAAGCCCTCATGCCATGAAAAAAAAAAGCTACATACTTATGCCTGATCCCAATATTAAATGTTTTCAATAAATATACTCATGGCTTATATGCACTAGTCTTTTGAATTGCAAAATCCTGGCCCCATTAAAGCAAGTATTTTATATTTAAGCGTTTACTTCTGAGTCTCGAGTATTTGTTATCCAGGATATATGATTCTCTAGAATTTAATGTTCTCGATCGGATGACACGCGCTCAAGAAAACATAAAAATAGTTGCTTGATTCACGTTTGCAATAAAAGGTACATTTTTTATTGGAGTTTTATAAAATTAACAGACATTGGACGGGGTTAGTATTTGATTAGATTGTCACAAAAATTATATAAATGATTATTATTGAAAATATGAAAATAACGTATCTACTTAGAAAAATATAACATCCAGAGAGCATCGTTATCGTGCACACGTATCCAGAAGCGCTAGCATGATTTTATTCCGAGTGCCTGTACACATGGTTTATTTATTAAAAGTGTGACCGACGTACATACGGCAAGAACTATTTTAATTTTGATGATACTGTGGTGGTTCTGCTCGCGTCCCAGAGACATGGTTTCAAAATGAAATCACTTGACAGCCATACAGTCCGACTGGTACTCACTATGCCAGACAACAATAAGTCGCGCTGCAATCAGTCCGAGAAAACCTAGAACCGACCACTCTTCTCCTGGCCAGCTCTTCAGATACATTTACTTGCACCTTAGCACCGCTTCCAGTGTACTATGTTTATCTTATACTTTTTATAACATAACAAATAAGTGTAAATTCAATCTTTAAATAAACGCCAACTATCGTAGTACAGTATCATTGAAATAATCTACCGGCTCTAGCTGTACACGCAAACACCAAATCACCATAATTCTTAACATTTCATATACGTACAGGAAAAACGAGGAGATGTGGGGCCCTCGATCCTTACAGTTAACATCCTTCTGACGCAAATAATCCCTATTGGTGATCTTAAGGAGTCTACACAAACATTAATCACTAAATTCACCAAAATACATTTGTATCTCCTGGTAAAATTGTGTACCATTTTTGCATTATTTCAACTCTAAGTTTCGTAAAAATACAAATTTTATTTTATTTAATTCAATAAAAATTTAATTTGAAGCTAGAACGTAAGGTAGGTAATCACTCTTTAGATCAGTCAAGACAGCATTTAATAGAGTGTGATATGTACTGCAAGTCACGAAATTTAGTCAAAATAACTCTTAATGAAATTCGCTTATTTGCATAAGGGATTATCTGGCTTCAAAACGACAAAAATATTTCATATGGGTCCAGTAGATCCAATGATCGAAAATAACACAACTAAAGAGAAATTAAATAAAGCTACTGGTAGTCTATTCCAGGATGTTTGTTCGACTAACGAGACTTCTGTTGATGAGTCGGATGAAAAAAATGAGTGCATTATTTGTTCAGACTTTGGAAAAAATTATGAACAAAGGTATCATTGCAGAGGCTATGCTAACTGAGCTCATGATGCTCGGATTGTGACGACCCGAAAAATTGTGTTTGTGTTTTTTGCTTAAATCCCTAAAATGATTTAATTTAATAACAAAATTTTTGTTATTTAAATATTCGTTACTTTAGTGCATATTTACCATTTTATTGCAATTATTAAACCAAAGTAATTAAAAGACGTTTGAAATAAGAGAAATGGCTCTCATTATCCGACTCGTTGGGTAATTGGAGACAAATGCGTTTTTAAAAAAAACGTTTTTTTTGTAATGTTATTTGTTAAATTGACATTTTTAACTTGAAATTGCAATAATATTATAGCTATATAACCAAAGATCTCATTTCAAGTAATAATAATAAATGATTAGAACAATATGTTACTTTTATTAAATATTCTCCTTAGTCTAATTCCCCCACTCTCCCCTACCTACCAACTATTCTGTGTAAATTTGAAAATACAATTTTTTACTGTCATTATCTAGTATATAATAATAAAGAAATTGAATATATCGACTAGTTTCGTAAATTTTGATAAATATTTGTTGTTTAAAATGTTTTGAAAAAGAATTCTAGCGCGATTTTGGAATCTCTTAGCTAATATCTGACTTAACTTATCAGAAGGCTGCCATTACATTCAGGTGAAAATTAATATTGTTCTTACAAAAACTCCAGAGATCTTCTGCCTTCAGATCTCTTAATTAATCTCTATACGGAATTGATGACAGAAGGAATGGTGGAATAATTAAATTTGATCAAGACGCCATTTTGTGTAAGTAATATATCTCTACCTATGCCTATATTTCCTGTCGGATCTTCGTAATTAAAGCTTACTTTTCATTAAGGTTTTAATCTTTCAGATAGAATTCAGACTAAATCCATCGATCTTGATGGAAATCGAGCTATTTTGTGTTGGTGTATCCCCAATTAAAGGGAAAAAATAAAAACTTACATAAAAAAATACATTGTTTAAATTTTTTTTTTAATGAAATATATCTTTGTGATATTTTAATATCCGGTCCATAATTTTCTGCAGAATATTTTGGGCTTTGTCTCATCAAATAATGTGTTGTAAGAAAATAATTAAACATTATTAATTATCTCGTTCCTATTGATGCTGTTTTTCTTATCGTGCATTAAATTCTCGTTCTCGTGCGCCTCGCTGATTTGCATGATAAAGATATTAACCAGTTTTTATCAGTTGAGATAATACAGCCAGTGGAGTGATAACATTATCACATAATTATATTTGAACGCGAAATGATGAAAAATAATAAGAGAGGATGATAATTGAGTAAATGTCCAATCAGTTTCAAGCTAAATCATTAAAATAAGAGGATATTAATGAAATAATGCTGTCATTTTAATAGATATTTAAGACTTATTCAGAATCCCATTTATTAATCAAAAATTTTTAGACGTATTTTGTGCTGATTTCAAAAATACCTGACTTTTTTCGTATCAACTCTAGTTTTTGAGATACGGATTAATTGATTTTAGTTCTGATAAATGGCAAAATAAAATTGAAATTTCATCCCTAAAATTAAAATCTAATTAGTCAATTTCAATTACTTCATATTACCCATGATCGACATTTCTATATCTGGGTAACCCTCACCACCAAATAATTAATTAATTTGCTCATATTACCTCTGCCTTACCCGGTTCAGTTAACTATTGAGTTTTCCAAGGTGAAGTTAAGCTATCATTTTGTATGAAGTTTCGGCATTATTTAATAATAAAACATTGAATTAAAACCATGGCATCCACAAGCAGACGTAGCTGGGTAAATTATCCAGATGTTTCTTGTTATGTATGTGGCGAATGTACTTTAAAAGAAAGTAGTAAACCTATTTATGGCATTGTGAATAGGGCTTATCTGGCCTATTTTGGCGGTCACTTGGGGAAACAGGATAAATCTTGGGCCCCACATTTCATATGTAAAACATGCATTGAACATTTGTAACAATGGACAATTGAAAATCGGTAGTAAAAGAGGAATATGAGACAATATCACTATTCCTGAAAAAAATTAAGTACGAAGAACATGAGTGGGTGATTTGTGTCAATCTAAAAATGGTAAACTTCCTCCTTGGACAGCAAAGTGGATATACAAAAGATCCTTGTTTTTTATGTTTTTGTTTGGGATAGTAGAGCTAAGAATCAGCACTGGGTGAACAGAAATTAACCTTTAAGAAACTTAGAGCGGTTTTCAAAAAACCTATATGATTTTAGTGAAGAACAGGGGAAAACATTCCATCAGGACATTAAAATTATGGAAGATCGATGTCAAGGAAGATGGAATATTCACATGATGGCCAACTACTGCTGGAGTCTTCAGCGAGACTGTCCCGGTAAACTTCATGCTAGAAAATCGTATAAAAGAAAAATTTTAAGTGAAAAGTGATGAAAGTATATTTATCTAGTGTGTGAATCTAATATCTTACTTTAAATTTTTTGTTTTTTTAACTAGCAGTTGGAGCAAATAGTCATAGTAATAAATTAAAATGTACATAAGTTAAAAATAAGATGATTTTATTCTAAAAGAGGTAAATATAGAGTATCTTAAAAACTAGATCTGAAAGACCAAATCTGATGGCTATTTAGAATGATTACCTAGAAACAGTAAAAAAATCACTGGCACCAAAATATGTGTTGCCCAGTGTTATCTATTTAATGGATCGAAAAAACATTAAAGACATATGGGAAGGCATTCATTCATCAGTTTTGACTGAATAACGATGACAATGATACCAGGCGCGAGAATTCTGTGTAATCAAATAAGCTATACGAAATAAATTTGTGAGAAATAAATTTAAATGAAATATTCATGTGATGACAGATTAAAATATAAACTGTTCGGTCATAATTGCGCTAATAATATTATCAGATAGACATTTAATTATGATTTATTATACACAGGCCATTTCATCGTACAAACTGCAGGCTGCTGATATACACTTTATATACATAAAAAAAAATTTTTTTTGTTTATTTTTTGTTTTATGGGAATGTCGCAAACCAGCCGAAATAAAATAATAATTAATAACCATACACCTATGAAGCATTTAAGGAATGCAAAAAGGAAAAATCTAAAAATTTCCTCATTACTAGGTACTGTTGGTTCTGGTGAAATAGCATGTTGTTTTTTTTGAAAATCTATGATTACTAATTGTATTGTTGATGTGTGTAGCGCTAACTAAGTGGTTAGACAACGTAATTTAAAATTGTATTTATATTTAAGTTTATTTACCACTGTGGTCTGAACAAAGTTAAATATAAATACAATTTTAAATTGCACTAATTGTATTAATTAATATAATAAGAGACTAGAAATGTGTGTCCGTCACGTTTATCAGACATGTTGTTTTTTTTTAAATTCTGGTGAGAGATAAATATTTTCGGCATCATTTTCTTGTTCATCTTTTCTCACACATGTTTTTTTAATATTTTTGTTTGTCATATACGCTTTTTCTGTTTTTAGTTTATTTAATGATGAATTTAATGATGAATTTAGTGATGAATAAAGTACCGCCGTGTCTTTTTATTTTTCATATTGAAATCTGTTTTATTATATATATAATCATACTCAACAGCTCACGTGTCTATCAAGTCTTAGAATAAATAAAGTATTAGTATATAGAGTGAGTGCGCCATGCGTGAAAGGGGAGTGCAGTTAAGGGAAGGAGGGTGTGATATATATATATGGTGACGAATGCATCGAGGCGCGTGAGGTTGGTACGACTGAGCGTGTGAAAGATATAAGTGTCGTGCATCGCGGTGGGTGCGGTTTCATAGCTTAAACCGAATCGTTAAACAGTAAACATCTATTATAGTCCTGTAATGTTGTATCGAATCAACTAAAATAAATACTTTTGTCACCACGAGCTTGGATATTATTCTGACAGCAATTCCCCGCACATAAAAGATTTTCATCGTCAATATCGTGACGATATATCACAATAACAATAAAAAATCACAATAATTTTCACTCAGTTTTTATTATATCGTAATTTTATTAGTGGATAAACAATTTGTGAAATAAAATAATAATATAAATTAATCACACCACTTTCATTGCGTTGACATTTTTAACTAATCTTAGAATGTATCGCCGCTGAAAGCACTTTACCGGTTGATAAAACAACATTCTACATGAGAAACTTTACTCGTCTTTGACTGGAATGACATAACGGTGAATACACTAGGCTAAAACAATCATGTCAAACTACGCAAAGTTACATAAATGTTCTATGCAATCTTATCTCACAACGTCCAGATTTGATAACTTCATCGCAGGGCTGCACAGTGTAAAGTGCTTACCTACTTACAAAGTTAAAGCAAGCACGTTCCTCATATAATACTCCACTGGCAGCACGGTAAAGTCCGTAGGCAACCCTAAAAACAAAAGGTTAATAAAATGAATTATGTTAATTAGATCTCAGTCTTGCTTGCAAGGGGAAACGCTCGGTGTATAAATCATATGTACGGAGAGCTTACTGCTCACTTGGCCCGTAGCACACTTATGCGACCCTAGTACCAGGGACGGATTTACTTTAAACCAGCATTTTAATTTTAAATCATGCAATAATATTTCTATAGCAAAACAATTTTTTTTTCCGGCTCAAGGAAAATGGCTCGCAGAGAAAAAAAATATTTTTTACATACATTTTTTTCAACTTTATTAATCGAAATAAACACCATTAGAATCTAAACATTTTTTCATTCTAGTAATGTAAAATTTCTGTAATAAAATTAAGTAAATAAGATAAGAGATGAGATAAATTTTGAAATGCAGTTTCAGCAGCAGATTACTTGTTGAAGACCTTATCCTGTATGAAATTGTCAAAATGCCTAAACAAGTGATAATAAGTGTTAGAGAGATGTCTGGTGTGTATTGTGGATGAGGAAATATTTCATAGTCCAACTACTAGTGCGCACAGGGAAGAACAAACTTCATAAGGGCGATTTTTTGGTTTACGTTCAGTTCGTGCGGCACCCATTTGTTAAGCTTTTTTGGATTTTAGTTTTAAGCGGTCAAGAACTGTTACACAGTTTCCCGGTATGAAAATATTTCTAGTTTGTATCCCAGTGGTAACTATACATATTTTATATAAATAGATTTTTCCTGTGTCTATATTTTATTTATAGATAGATTTTTTCTGTATATCTATTATTAATGATTCAATTAATTTGTTTTTAATAAGTAAGTATACATATTAAGTACTTTTGTTAATTTCTGTGGTGTTCTAGCCTGCCTTTATTTAATAATCATATACAAACTTTAATTTTAAAAAATTAATACAAATTAAATGTATCAATTAGAAAAAAAAATGCAACTTAACAATAATAATGTGTTTTTTTAAATAATTAATCAATTTAAATAAAATATGAGCCATTTATGCTTTGCTTGAAGCTAAGAAAAGTAATTATATTATATAAGGCAATGTAGCTATTTGGTACAAGTAAAATTTACCGATCGCCAAAGATGTATCTCACGAGGTAAAAATATATTGGTTTTACATTTAATTTTACGCTATTTTCTTGTCTCATTCTAATGTATTAAATAAAATAGAGCAAAATCAGCACGCATCTATTTTAAGCGGTATTATAGATACGATAACTTTTTAGATTTTTTAAAATAAATAATTGTAATTTCTGATAGATAATATTAAAAACGCGTTATTCTATATATTTTTTATAATAAATTAGTAATTAAATTTAATTATATCTATTTTATTCAATAATTCAATTTACATTGATGAGTTTATCAATTATTTAAGTAATTGGATTATTAGTGCCTTTCTAAATATTTAAGCGTATTAAATTCTTACAAAATTTACTCTGTAGACTAGGTAAACCTTTTGAAGGTAGTTACTATACATAATAATATCTTTTGGATATAAGATGTTTAAAATTATTAATATCGCTGTAAAGTAAATTAATTTCCCTAGTAGACAAGGTTTTACTAGCCTTATAATGGCATTAAAGGCTTTGTTTGTTACGGGACGCCTCTGTTTTGAAAACTAAGAGAGTGTTTTGTATTCTCGACAATATCGTACTAATTTAATTCTTTTAGTTAAAATTATTTATCTTCATTGTTTTTGGATGATTATAAATATTAATTTCATATATTTGAATATCTTAAATTCTAATGAAGTTACATAACGTCTAAATATTTTTTATGTACCCATATTAAAGAGTTAATTTTTTAAATTTGTACTCCAGGACAATAATACACTTTTGTAGGAAAATAATAATGCCGTTTAATAATGATTTATAAAAAAATGACAATTAAAGAATTAAAAATATTTTTTAACAATAACGTGACATGCATCGGAGATTTGGCGTTAAATATCGGTATGTATTAGTTAGTTCTTCTTCTTCTTCTTCTTCTTCCACGGTATTACATTCCAGAGTGGGATTCCTCCACAAATGCTTCTATCCCTAGCCATTCTTTTCCAGTTCTCGGACTTTCTCATCCTGCTCCAGTCTTCTTCCACACAATCAGCCCACCTCTTCCTTGATCTGCTTCTAGGCCGCTTTCTTTGGGGTATCCACTCGGTCATGATCTTCGGTGTCCTATCATCTGACATTCTTTCACTCAGTCTGTGTAAAAATACAATAGACAAATGCTATGTCATTCGAATTGTAACGACTTTTACGTTAATTTCGAGATAGTTTATCAAGTATCACACGCTTCCAAATAGCAGATATATTATTAATTACAATATAAAATAATTTAAAAAATCAATGATTCGTACATATCACGGTTTGATATTACAAAACATGTAAAATGCAGGGTCTAACAGACCTAGACCATTCGATTATATTAATACTCAACATAAGGTCCCCTTCTTTGCATATATTCTGCTTGTTAAACTCGGTAAATCTTACTAACTATTTGCCATTAACACTATATCATCTGTGTGCAATAAACAGCATACAATTAAATCACTAATTTTTGCTCCTACATTCCTTTATGGAATACATGTCACATTAATTTTTTTACTTTTTTCAAACTAAGCTAGACGCTTGTACTACAAAAATAGGACTAACTTATCCTAGAACGAGGCACGAGCTGGTGTCCTGGAACGAGGCACGAACCCCCGAGCATTATATCACTAAGCAAGCGTCTTAATACCACTACAGTAATAAAGCTACCCATGTTCCTTAACATAGACATATTTATTTTATATGTATTTCTAATTGATTAATTTAATTTGTGTTAAATAAATAATTATTGTAATTCTGTTCATACTTGAAAAAATATTCAAATGTATTACGTGATAATTAATATATATAAAAGTGAGCAATTATTTTATGAGCATTCCTCTTTTTTATCTCGCATTACGCCTTCAAAATGTTCCATCAATGTTCTCGACTACATGTAAAATGACACCTGTCAAGGTTTCATTCAAAATTTAATAAACTCGTGCAATGTAGCTTCATATTTTTCAATTTAATCTTTGGCATTTGAATAAAAACTCTATATTTGTTTTGAAAAAATACTTTAGAACATAAAATCTATTAAAAAATGTAATATGTATTTGTAAAAAAGAAGGTAGACTCCTGATAAAAGCAAAATAGTGCACGTAGCAGAATGAGAATAAAGATCAGTGTACATAGTCAGTCATTCATTTTCATGCTTTCTTTGCTTTTATTCCGATATACCGCTTCCCTATCTATTATCTATGACTTTCTAGATGTATTGGATTCGGACGTGGTGTCATTTGCTAGTAATAAGAAATTCCACTTGTCTTTAATATCTCTAGGTCTTAAATGTTTTCTCTTTTATATATTCAATAAAAGTACGTAAATATATATTCAATTTGAAATGACGTGTTCATCGTTTTTATTACGAGTAAGAAGAAATATACATTACCGAAATCGTATTACGGCTGGCAAGTATATTGAGCATATGTCATTCTGCCTTCTTATCAAAGTCTCATGGTTATATCGCGTAGCACTCTATAATCGCAGTTTCTTTCCTAACACTAATAACTATTCATATACAACCATATACCTTTAGATCAATATAGAATTTTGCATAGTTACTCTTTAGGACTCCACGTTATAGCATCCTCCCCCCAATTACTAGCTAGCCCACTCTGTCACCCGATAAAGATGTGTATGCCATCAAAAATGTCAAAGCCATCAAAATTTTGTCCAGTTACACCTTGAGAAAAATATAGTCACTCCATCCTCTCAGATATCTCAACCTCCCCCTGCCGTAAACATATTTTGCATACATCATTACCCTGCGAAAAACAAAGGCCTCTATTCCCCATCCGTTGTTCTCGTATTTTAAATTATAACTAAATCTGAATCCGTCAGTATTTTTTTTTTATAAAATTATGATAAATTAAAAATGACAGGGTTCATCGTCACATTGAATATTGTATTCCCAAATCAATTTGAAATGTAGTTGACAAAATAATTGAAGAGAAATTTTGAAACTCATTGTCATATCGCTAATACAAAATGTTAAAATTGGTACATATTTTCAGTAATAATTTCGCAAAATGTAGACCATATTAAATTTTTCATTAACTTGTTAATAATTTGTTTAGTTATATTCTGCATCGCAAAACTGTCAACATAACTCTCGTAGAAATATTATTATATATTTCACCAGGGCCCATCGCTCCAGAACTGCGAATATTATGAAACTATTTTTTAAACTCAATGCAAAATATTTATTTATCATATTTGTGAAGAAATTTATAGCGTTGTGGTATAATGTGTACAAACATATGTATTTATAAATACAAAGTGTATACCAAGTTAGAAATATTAATTAATTAAACATTCAAAATATTGATACGTGAAAATAGCAATGATAATGCAATACAATCTCCGTTTATACGTATCGTGAATTATGTATGTTTCAAAAAGTTATATAATTTTCTGAAAACGCATGCACTTGCGCGCGATTTGAGGAACAGATATGGAATAAACAAAAAAATTAACCTTTTAAGCAATAAAATGTAAATATGAATTAAATATATTAATTAGAAATATATACATATAAAATCAATTTTATCGAAAAATATTGTTGTTGCGCGTAGCTTTTTTAATTACCATACACTTTAATTTATTTTAAATATAAATTAAATATATTAATAAGAACGATATACATATAAAATCAATTCTATCGAAAAGTATTGTTGTTGCGCCACCGGGATTCGAACCTGGATCTCTTTCCTAACCGGGGAAGGTGCATTATCCAACTAAGCTACAGCGACAATATTTTTAGCGACAATTTTCGAACCTATATGTTACCTTTTTGATATTATACATTTAATCGTTCCATTATTTGAATGAGCCATCTACCTTATTTTTACAGAATCTCAAATACCTTTGAGTAAACTGATAGCAGACGCCAGAATTATCAATTCATTTTTATTAAATTCTGGACACATTGATACACAATAAGAATGTGTTCTCCTAATAATAAAATGTAATTTTTTTTTAGTGTATAATATATGTATCGTAAATTCGTATCAATAATAACTAATAACCCGTTTTTAATAGCCGCAGCTCTGCACATTATC
Source organism: Eubasilissa splendida (assembly GCA_031772225.1). Classification (NCBI taxonomy): domain Eukaryota; kingdom Metazoa; phylum Arthropoda; class Insecta; order Trichoptera; family Phryganeidae; genus Eubasilissa; species Eubasilissa splendida. Next base: position 20,423,636 of record CM062859.1, on the reverse strand, counting down.
AGAATATTCGATTATACGAGGTACACTATGACTTTTTACTCATGGCACTATACAGTCCGCCACTCACGAATCTGTTGCTAGTGTATTTTTATTTTATTATTACAATATAAAATAGTACATAGATATTTAAACTTTTAAGTATTTTATGGATTGGGAATGAAATATTATTAATCACTTCTTAATAATAATAATAATAATGACCACACACATTATTGAAGTGTCATTACCAAAAAATCAACCTGTAGGCTCGACGCACATTACTTCGGACACTCCTAAATAAATAAATTTAAAGATAATAAAATTAATAGAACCAGTAGTTTATTTATATGGTTGATATGATTACAAAGAAAAAACATTTATCCATTGTAAGGAGAGTTGTATTTATTTTATTTCGTAAAAATTATGAGACTATGAAAAGTAAGAAGAGTATTAAAAAAAATAATAAAACATATAACGCATTTAACGTGTAAAACTACAAGTAGACCTAAATCACAGAGAAAATGGGAAAAAATTGTATCCCTCAATTTCAAGAAAATGAATAATTGAAGTAATCCAAGAAACTTATACATTCTGCACAAAATCTATGAAAAACTGGGTTTAAAAAATGCATCATCAACCCAAAATTGTATCAATAATAAATTAATATAGTTTTGAAATACACACATATATAGGGTGTAACAGACCCAGTACAAAATATTTTATAGGCGGATACCGAACTTAATTACGAGTCAGAAATGTTCAAGGAATGTGTGCAAATTCTGCGACGTTACGGAAAATATTATTGTTTGAAATCTTTACAAAATTGTGTCAAGCTTTAAGTCTACGTACTTCGAAATAAATATTTGCGAAATGTATAAATAATTAATCTAAATCTTTGCTACAGATTATAAATCATCTAACAAAAAAAGGTCCGAAAGCTTGCAATTCCAAAAACTTTAATTTTTTGAATCTAATATATAATTTTGAATTAAATAATATTTCAAATAATTGAAATAATCGCATAATAATAATTTTTTGATATGCTTATATCCCTGACATCGTTAAGTTTAGCACATAATTCCATGAACATTTTTGACTCATAATTTAGTCAGTCCACCCATAAATTTTTATGGACTAGGTCTGTTACACCCTGTATATAACATCTCACTATACTCTTGGAGTTGAACTTAAAGTTTTTGTAAAGTTACTTGTTGCTAGTATATTCGGATTACAGTGCTATGTGCTGATTATGGAAGAACGTTTCTGAAGTTCAGGAGCTGTGACTACAGGAGAGTAAATCCAGGTGAGTCGTGTTCTTCCTGGTTGGTCCTCGAGTTTGTATTGTCTTGTCTCTATACCAAATTCCTATAACCATTCCTACATCCCGTTTCCTCACCCCTTGTATAAACAATATGAATATACCCAAACTATACCATATACTCACTCAGTAAACTAAATATTGCTTTCAGTAAAAATTATTATTTTTAATAAAAAAAATGTATTTTTACTGTTACTAATTTTAGAGAGTAACTACTTATTGTGAAATAATTTATCTAAGACAAAAAATATAAAAGTAATGTCATTACAAATAATTGGGCCATAAGAAAAATAAAATTAAGACTTGGACATTTATTTCTGAGGAGAAAAAACGGTTGGCCTCGGCTGACTAAACCAAATACAATTGCTTCTCGGCAGACTAATGGAGTGCTAGCTGTTCAATTTCACCCACTTAACTAGATCACGCTTCCAGGGTAACTGCCTGTTTACAGGGTACTTATTTGTTTTTTAGTTACTACCCTTAGCGACGACGATCGGCTACAACTAACGAAGTAATAACATCTGCAATGGGCGATTAAATTTTGTAGTCAAATAGATGATCTAATTTAAAAATAAAAACTTTATAAAATGCATTTTCTTGAAAAGATTTCTAATATTCTATCATTTCAAAAAAATATACAACGAACTAATTACATTTACAATATATATATATATTAGCCACTAACAATTATACTATTCACACTTGCATTGTTTTATTAAATTTGTGAATAATATATTTTATATGTCAGATATTGGCTTCAATTTTCAAGATATACGACCAACATTTGGTTCAATATTCTTACCAACATACTTTATAAATCCTGCCGCCTGCTAATATATTAGTAAAATAGAATGAGTAGTCAGCGACTAAATCCCCAGAAAGGTTTTAATTAAAACTTTACATAATCGCTACTTACGTTGTCTCCCACGCAATACAATAACTAATTAAGTGCTTGAAATATCATTTTCATAACTAACAAAGTATAAAATTCATTCGTTAAAATATTTCTTCTTTCGTGTGAAAGTTTCACATGTCAAATAAAATTGACATAGCCTTTGATATGTAGGTATGTACCCAATGTTAATTAAATGTTGTTAATTGAATTTATTTTTGTTACACACATTAATTATGTAATTATGTAACATTTTGTTTTTATTTATGATTTCTCATTTACGTTACACGAAATACCTTGTTTAATCATATTTAATTAAGCGTCGTTGTTTAAAGTTTCGAAAAGTTTTCAAAGCTCTCATCAATACAATGAAAATAATTATGAATTCCTTGTACGCTGTTTTCTAATTTTGAATAATATATATGTATATTTATATTTTCTTTCTAATTATTATTTTTTCGTCTTTATTATTACACTGCCCAAAAAAATGTTAGACCTGACTTTGCATGCATTTTTTTTTCAAATATAGATGCGTACCCGAAATACATGTCACATCAATATTCTTATTATTTTATAAAACTAAACTAAACGTTTGTACTATGAAAATAGGACTAACTTGTCGGTCTCCTCGAACGAGATGTGAACTCCTAACCACTAGATCACTAGGCCAGCCTCTTAATCATTAAGCCGGCCTTCTAACCACTAGACTAACAGGCAAACTATTTTGATCGCTGATTTAATAAATGGCATCAGATTTCCTGTATACCTATAGTTTTTGAGTTCACTTTTCATTTAGTATACTCGATTGACAATTAGATTTATATATTCTCGATATTTTCTCCTTAGACAACAAAGTGGCCATACAAACTATACGTATTTCCTTTGCCTGTGATAGAAAAGCTAAAACGTAAATATTGGGTCAAGAAAGTGGTCATTAAGAACAGATACAACTTTAAAAAAACAAAATATAATTAATAAACCTTTAGTTGCAAAAGAGACAATTATCCTACCACCATTACATATAAAACTTGGCCTAATGAAACAATTTGTTAAAGCGTTGGATAAAATAACTCGTGTTTTGAATATTTATTAAAAAAATTCCCTGACAGCACAGAAAAGTTAAATTTTTGATGGACCTCACATCAGAGAATTCATAAATGATTTCTCATTCATAAATTCTATGAATGAGTCCTCTATCTGGTCATCATTTGTTTAAGTGATAAATAACTTTTTTGGGAAACACAAAGTTGAAAATTATGCCCAGTTACTGAAAAACATGTTGACAAATTTCCAAACTCTCGGGTGCAACACGAGTATTAAGGTTCATTACCTTCACACCCATTTAGATTGCTTTCCAGATAATCTCTCTGACTTAAGTGAAGAGCAAGGAAAACGATTTCACCGAGGTATTAAGATTATGGAAGAAAGATATCAAAGGAGGTGGGATGGCCACATGACGCAGATTACTGTTGGAATTCAACACAACTGTGCTGGAAAACGTCACCCCAGAATAAATTCGTGAGTGATATTTCCGTCCTATATATTTTTTTAAAAATATTTTTCAATGTTGTTTGTCATGTTATAAAAAATTATTACATATAGCACTTATTGATCATATTTACAATATATTTTGTGTTTATGGTGAGTGTACATATAAGATTTTAAACACAGAGATTGTTTTTCTTTGTAAAATATAATATAGAGTAAAAATAATTTTCTACGTCATATTAATAAAATTTGACGAGCATAAATAAAAACTTAAAAACTCGGATGTGCTATGTTTCCAAAACAACAGTTGAGAGAAACAATCGAATCTTAATTTTTAAATCAGTGTATCCAGGAATAGGTTAAATTTTTCAGGCACCAAAATATGTGTTAGGCAATGTAATCAACAGCTATTTAATAACCTTGAAAAAAGTTCTACAATATATTAAGGTATAATGTAAAAACATTTATACCTTAATATCATACTAAGAGAATATATTTTTTTATTGTTGAAAAATTATACACGTTTTGAGAAAAAAAGTTTCAATTTAACAAATGAGAAGAGTAAACAAGATATTTAAAAAATACTGCATAGTGTCGTAGGTTTATTTTCTATAGCGTAAAGTTCTTTCATAGACAAGTGTCGCAGTTTAGTTATAGTCATCAGTTGCGTTCTCCATAGAAAGAATCACTACTGATATCCGTTTCCCCCGCTTCACAAACAGACCCCTGCCAGACCCCGTTGAAGTTGGATCGTGCTCCGTTTCCCGTATAAATAATCTCGCTAATCTCGATATGAGTTGTGCAAAGATTTGGTGGTAGTTAAATATTGGTTATTAATTTTACCACTTTGTTTGTCACCATTGTATACTGTGTTAGTGTGTGCATCTGTTTTTAACTCACCAGCAGTCGGAAACTCCAACATTCCATGGGCACGCCATTTTGTATCTGGACCACGAGTAATCCTATCGCACATTCTGCTAACATCCATCTGTATCTGCATCATAGGGTTACCATCGGATATCCCCTAGGCTGAATTCGCATTCTGTCAGCTAGCGGACTACATTATTCACCGCATTTTGACCGCCACGCTTCCGTCGGAAACCACGCGTCATTTCAACCGACACGCGCCCGACGGCATTCACCGCTTTCATCGCCTTCTGCTTAAACCTCTGCCTGTGCACTCCTGCTACAGAACTCCTGATTCATCCTTGCTTCCACCACACTGACTCTACACCTTCGCCACCTCGACCAGACCTTGCGAACGTTGTCTCCATTTCATAATGTGTGTAATCTGAGGTATATATATTCCATCTATAAATTGTGTTTCCTCGGTTCACCTCAGCACGTCTGAGTTTTCCATCATTTCTTACATATACCTATTTTCTAATGAGTTAGTGTACAGTTATTTTTACTGAATAAATCTTTGTCTTAGTATTATATAACTGATGTTTCATTGAAGTGTTTTCCCACCATCTATGCTCTGGTAATCCATCGCCTATTTAGAAAAGAGAATCCTATGCTTGGTCGAGCTAGCCGCGCATGTATTCAAGGTAATATTATAAAATCTCAAATATTGTATTAAATTAAGTACCGAGAACTTTTCTTTACAATAGGTGCGCAATAGAAGTGCGTGGGTTCCAAGGTGAATGAAGTCTAGTCACGTGATATGCGATAGTCTTTAACGTTATATCTATGTATAATATGTATTTTAGGAGTACTAGATCATTTTTTGATGCATTTGTACGTCATAAACTTGTATTTATGATTTACTATAATAAATAAAACTGAATTATATAGAGGAAACAGCATCCGAAACATAAAAATATTAGATATTTTCCCACCTGCATTTTGGAGACTGCGAGGATTCTAAGGTATTTATTTCAGCACTTATCGCAGTAAACTGACTTTGAATTTACTAAACTTGTATTTATTTTTAGTTCGTTCCTTCCGATCGAGAGCACTTTGTCGCGTAAAATGCTGGGATCTGAAAGTTAACAAGATTTGTAGTAAACTGTATTCATGTATGTATGGGAAGGAAACGGATTCGATCGTTTATATGGAAAGAGCTTGGAAATTTGCATTTTACCGAGTGACTGATAAATCAAGAAATAAATATTAAATTCGCTCTTCTGTTCCACGGGGAACAGAAATAGATTTTTAAATATATGTGAATTGTACTCCTAGATAATTCTAAATTTTTTATCCATTTGTGTATCGAGGATATAAATAAATCAATAATCTTAAAGAGAACACATTATTATTTGTGAAGTTGTAATTTTTTCAGAACATCGGTCTGTGATATTTTAATACAAATTAAATGCATCAATTAGAGAGATAAGCATAAAGATAAACTTAAATTATTGAAAAAATATTTTAGTTGCCACCGGAATTTGAACCATGATCTTTTCCTATCCGGTGAAGTGCGATAACTAATTACACTACGTCAGTCTTGTAAATAGTTGACAAATTTTCGAACTTATATGTTGCAGCTATTTCAAATTGATACATATTACATTCCATTTATTTAAAAGCTATAACCTTTTTATTGCGAATACCTTTGAGAAATATTTATCTCCGGATATGAAGAAATCCTGGTTCAAATCCCGGTGGCAGCTAAAATATTTTTTCGATAAATTGAGTTTATCTGTATGTATATCTTTCTAATTGATGCATTTAATTTGTATTATAATCAATAATCGTTTACAACAAAAAATACTTTATTCCTATGTATGTATCTTATTTATTTAGGTTTAGATTCTTATTTTAAATAGTGAAAAAAATATATATATATATGGATGCAACTAATCGGGTATCGCACACGTCACACAATATAGTAGAATAAGTACTTAGAATAATATATTATCACTAGTGTTTGAAACTGTTTAAGTATAGCTTTTTCAAAATCGTTTTTTTTTCCTGAATTGGATATATTGGAGCGAGGATAGAACACCGCATTAACCTGTACGTTACGCTCCTCGTACTCAATCTACTTTAAAATATGTTTCAAGCGTGTTTTATCAATTACTGAGACATCTAATAAATATTTTAGCGGGAAAGATCTTTTCCAGTCATCCTTAGTTTCAGTTGACATAAATAGGTACAAACCACAGACCAGTAAATAAATAGAAATAAAATAAAGTGTACACACAGGAGAGGGGTTTGGAACATTACTTGGGAGACGAGGGGCATTCTACACATATTATATGTGGAAACATAAATCCGATATATTATTACACGTTTATGCAACAGTTACTCTTCGAGAATTAAGTCTTTGTGTAAACAAGACGTATTTTTTACATGAATTCATATTATATTGTCAGCGTTTAAATTTTTGTCACCATAGTCGCGGAGCTATTTGATTACGTAAGTGGTACCAAAATGATCACGTGGGTGACACCAAATCGAAAATAATGAAACACGTAATTCGCGTTTGTTCACGTCTATATATTTGGTAGTCTGTAGTACATACTTATTAATGGTTGTAAAGATACAATAAGAGTACACTTTATGTGTGCATTTAATACATTTGTTTGTAGTTTTTAAAAAAAGAGAGCGAACTTATCTAACCTTAGAGTTTTAGATTAAAAAAATTAAGTGGTCCAGAGAAGTCGGCTGACTTCAGAACGTGAAAGATGTCTGTTGAGAGCATTAAACGAGCAAGCCTTTTCTTAGAATCTACAACCATCTGTGACCATGCGCAGGCGTTGTATGATAAAACTAGGAAGGAGCAGGTGGCGGGTAATGGGAGCTCCAGGATATGTTTTATGGTGTTCCAATTAGGAAACGGACGTGGAAATAGAATGAATAATATTTTTTACGTGCGTTTCGGAAATTGAATTGCATATTTTCCAATAATCTTACTCAAAAATCATTATATCAAGAATATGGATATCTGATAATAAATACAGTAGAGTTACCGTTGATTTGGTGTATATGTGTTTATATCGAATTAGAAGTGAATTAAAATCAGTTTATGATCATAAAAAATAATAAGAAAGGACACTGAGATTGATAATACAGTATGTGGAATGTATGAATGACGAAAGAGTGGTAAGGAATATATATGTATATATAAATACAAATTAAATTAATCAACTAGAAAGATATACAGAAAAAATCTGACCGTTCAATGCAAGAACCAAAATAAAAGTAAAAATTTTAGTAGGTGCTTAATATTATTAGTTGACGTCACGATTAACTGTATCTAATGGTATACTAATTTCTCGGTGGGATTCTTTTTTTTGACAGTTTGCGAGCACGAGGAAGTTGTCCCGATACTAAAATCACGAAGATATGATTTCGTATTGAATTAAGGAAGGATGAGAATAATCAAATATATTGGGCATCTGTGTTATCCTGCACCATTTTGTGAGATTTGTTTGCTATTTTACTTATTTAATTGCAGAATGTGAAGCATCCTTTCTTTAGATGATAGCAGAGACGTCATGTAGATGACAATACTTTTGTCTTCATGAAGAATTTCTCATGAACAAAGCAGGACAGGAATACGATTTGGTCTCCTCCGCTTCTTTATTTCATAACTGAACTTGTTTTACAACAGAAGAGGATGCAAGGGATTTCACGGTGAGTTCAAATGGAGGATGATGACCCAGCCTTCCTGGCGTTTTGATAAGTAAGGAGATACAAGTATTTACGGGTGCCTTGGAACATAAACTCTGAACGAAGACTGTGGATCGCTGCCGAAGAACGAAGACACCTCTCGTTTAAATTGTTGTAAAATGAATTTCGATGTAAATTATTAATATTTGAAGTATCTTAGTCTTTATTCTCACCTTTTTAATTTCAAATAATGACTTGTTAATCTTGTTAATCACATTTATTTAATATGATTTTTGCTATATTTGACCTGACAAACTCATCAGAGGATTTAAATTGTTGTAATATAATTTCCGAGGTGAAGATTTTAATATCCAATGAATCTAAGTGTTTTAGATGATAACTAGTTGATTTAGATATTCATTATTAAGAACTCTATTATTTTATTAAGGCAAGACTTGCCAATCAATCTTTCTATGTAATCACATTCAAATGACAGGATTTTTGCTACATTCTACCTTATAATTCATATGTTTTCGAATCTGAGTGAACCATTAAATTATGTTGTTATAAAAATTTGAAACTAATCTTATTATTTTCCCTAAAAATGGTAGCTAATGTATGTGGTGGGCGATATGGTGAATTCTGTGTATCAGAACCATGCACCTCATACTATACCCTGAGCGAGCCGGAGGACGGATGAAATACGAAGTCACAATATATATATATCGCGCGTATTTAATGGTGTCAATAACATGTATCGTCCACAAAAAATCTGGCACTAAGTAAACCAGATATTGAAAGATATCTCTTCTAGAAGCCTCCATAGAATATAAGCACGGAAGTAGACGAGAGAAGGTTGATAGACTAGATCAGAAGCATCGCCATTACTCATTTTGTTTTATTTTCCTAAAAATCTTATAAAATTAGCAAACCGATCACACTTCATTTAAAATACGTTTATGAATAATTAATAATTAAATAAAGATCCAATGTCCAATGCAAGAATTGGTGAAGAAGTAGTCTAGAGTAAGCCAGAACCCATACCGTGTTAACAATGATGATGTTGTAACTTATTTATTTAATATCGAAAAACAGGTACAAGTTATTTACAATATTTCACTGTGAATTTCATATTCACAAGATAAGGTTCTTATTTACAGTAATCTAAATTTAAGCAGAAGGTACATTTTCCAGTAAGTAAATTATTTCAACTTGAATTTGGCTATTTTTACAAATACAATAAAAATTTCCCTAATTTTTTCACATCTGTCTTATATCTAATATTAACCTCTAGAAAAAATACAAACATTAATCGTAGTTATAAAGAAACTTTCAATATTTCCAAAGATAGAAGTTTCAAAAAATTGTAATGTTCTTAATAATATTTTTGTTTGCCAATTAAGTTACACTGAAACAAATCAGTTTTAATGTATTTATTATCTTTTCAGACATCAATAATACTATATTTTATTAGATAATCAGTTTATATATTAACCTCTAGAAACGAAACAAATATTATAGTCACAGTGCTTTTAAAGAAACTTTCAATATTCGCAATGATATAATCTTTTTGCGATATTGCAAGCATGTTACATTTATTAAAACATTTCAAAAACAAACTAGTTTAAATGAATTTGTTATCTTTTCAGATATCAAAAATACTAATAAATTTTATTCAATTTAACCTTTTATTAAATAATCGGCTTAAATTATGTTTATTTTTAAGATATTGATAGATTTTCTAAAAGTTTTTTACGTTCTGATGTAAACATATTTTATCGCGTAATTTCATTATATTTTATGATGATTATAGTTGTAGCTTACTGAAATTTTTAAACTTACCACCTTAGTTATTTAAAGTTCTTAAATAATATTAAAACACGAAGAAAAAGCATTGGAATGATCGTATTGTTATTAGTACGATATTTTCCAAGTCTTTAAATTTGTGGAATTTTATGAATAAATATATATATATATATATATATATGTATTTACTTTGAAATTATTGACTTGTAGAATATAATACAAACGAAAATATTCTACATAATTCTAAAGTAAATGTATATGTTATTTAAGAAGGAGAAAAGTACGACGTGTGAAATATTGGTAGGTGATGAATATGTGCTGAGATGAACACAGTATCGTGTAACGTCAAACCCACACTCTAGGCAAATCCGTCCTTTTTAAACCGATAAATAGCGTTTCGCTCCGACCTCTATATTTGCATTCCACCAGATAAATATTACATGTGGAATAATTTCAATCGTAATTCAATAAGTTCATGCTTTTCATGTACATATGCTTGCATTGATTACGTTTTCCTCTTCCTATCAAGTAAACTAAGGAGAATACCAATATATACGAACACGAATGATAATCTGAATTTAAAAAGAGTTTATTAAGTTAAGAACAAGTAGAAAAAAGAGCTTGTGTATTTGGAAAGTATGTTTGGTAGAAAAGGAAAAGTTGAGAAAGATAACGAGAGAAGGATGACTGGAGGGAAGTAAAAAGTACTTTGAATTTCTTATAAAAACTAGAATGAACATAACATACCTAGAGCTGAGAAAGACGAATGAAAGATGACTGATCGCAATAAAAATGGCCCTGAACGCTCCTCATAGTTACTAGGCTATTAAGACAGGCCGGTACGGACGTTAGGCGACATGCCATGATAATATCAAGCGGCAATCATCGGGAATTCGAGCGCGAAATTCGCCTACATACCGTCTTCCCGACCAGAAGCTTTGGATCAGTCTTCAGTAGCTACTCACACGCATCTACGTCGTACAAAAATTAGTAAATTCGTAAAACAGTGTTGAATATATCTAGTGTCAATCGTAAATAGTAATATTCCTATAAGTTCTATTCTCTAGTCCGCTATCATACACATTTCTCACACTCTGTGTCCACTCGAACATAGTGGAGAACTGGGAGATAAAAGTCCCCAGTTTCTGCGCTTACTACCTTCTGATCAAGACATGTACACCGCGATATAATTCACACTTTCTTTCTAAATCTGGTGACCCTATATCACATAATACTTATATGATAGTGGTTAAATATAAAAAAACTGAATCTCTGTACTTTAGTGATAGAGTAAAATATGCACATATTAGGAGTGATGTAATGCTAAACTTAGCCTATTGAACATGATGAAATTAGTTAGGATGATAAAAGCGTTGCTTAAATGGTTTAGTCACGTGAAAAGAATTAATGAAGAGAAAATGGTAAGAAAGAAATATGATGCAAGTCCACGAAAGACTTAGAGCTTGACCGGGTAAATCAAATATTGATAAATAAGCTCATTAGAAGTCTCATCCAAGATAGAAGATTGTGATGCTCTATTTTCTCTGCCTATCTCTTCGAAGAAACGGCGCAATAGTAAGTTGGTAACAGTTAATCACGATGTCTTTACTTCTTGATTTGCATCATTACAGAGATTTTAACAAAGTATTGCTGTCCAATTAATTAACAAACTAAACTTCGAGACCGCGAAAGGAATGTTTAATTAGTTAGAGCTATATTGTACAAAATTGCTGAAGTATTAACTCGGTAAATTGAAAGAAAGAAAGTAAAAAAACTCCTATTATAGATGTAGTTTATTAATAAATTGTAAAAGTTTACCCAGCATTTAAAAGTTTTTTAATTTTAAATAAGCAAGAATATTTATTATTCAGAGTAATCAGAACAAGCCACAAACAACCCTGGATTTGATGACGAGATTATGATACAGCGAGAGATTTATGAAAAATTATTGAAAAAATTAAAAAGTTAATGATTTTTATAGTATAACAATATTACAATATAACAATAACGTAAAAATCAAAATGTAATAATGACCAAATGTAATAAATGTGTCATATAATAAAGAAAAAAATTAACTATGAAGGAAAGCAACAAGGTATTAGTAACTAACTGTCGGAATATAATAAACTGATCTAACTTTACAGAAAATAAATAGCATTGAAAATTCTGTAAATTATTGCACGCGTTGATTTGTTGAGTGGAATCGAAGCGAGAGTAAACAACTCTCAAAATGATTCCGGGATAGGGTGGAACCCTTTGGAATTTCCTTCATAAATATAACAATAAAATAACTTCCCAATATCATTAACGGAAAAAATGTTTATGTTTGATACTTTTATAAAAGCAACCTGTATAGTGCATTAAAGTAATATATTTATTTTATTTTATTTTTACTTCATTCCCTGCAGTCTTTATTAAAATATCCTAATGTTTTTTGTATGTCCGACGCAGTGAAATTTAGAAGAAAACTGATACATTACATTGAAGTGAGTGACAATTCAATTAATTAGATAGATACGTGTATGTGATATTTGTGCATTTTTAAAATAAAACAAACAAGTAAAATTTTTGACAATTTTTATTATCAGAAATTTGAAGTTTGGAATATTATAATGATGCAAGCAGGTAATTCTGACATTTTTACATCTTTCACATTCGTTATAGGATGGGTTAAAAACACTATTTCTTCTTCTCTGTAGCGGCTTCGTGGCACTCCATAACAGCAGTCATAATAAATTGCCATCTATCGCTTTGAAGTCGCCTTTGTGGTTCAATTTTCTGGGCATTCCTCCACATCTTGCAGGTCTGTCTTGACGTTATCGACCCGTCTAAGTCTTAATAAAGGAATATTTACAGTAATATAAAAATAAATATGAGTTACACGCTTTATTTATTATCCATTCAAAGTAATGCAGTACACATATAATATACTAAGATAATATTTTTTTAATATTTATTTACACCCTATCACGAATCGTTTTGAAAGTTGTTTACTCTCGTTTCGATTCGTCAATATTACATTTTTTTTTATTACATTCAGTTATAAACATTTGAATACTATCATAGGTTAGCTTTAGTATCATCGTACCAGAGCCATACCTGTACAATTTGACGTGAGACTCGTTATCATATTAAATTCAGAAGGCAGCCAGAGATAAGTTATAAAAATCATACACCCCTAAAAGGGGAGGGTAGTCGTCACATTTATGTGTTGCAGTCGCAGAACTCGGTCACAGTCCGGCAGAAATTCACCCTATCCATCATAAGACGTGCGAGAGAGAACCAGTAGAATGTTCCGTTAGGTTTCTCTAACCACTGCTCTTCCCGGTATCATCCATCCCAGTAACCCCCAGCGGGAAACCCACACCATAATAAATTTCCAAGATTCCTTTCATTTTTTAATATGTCATAGTTCCGGAGGATCCGATGACCTATTCCTTTTAATCCCGTAATCATGATCTCACGTGTATCATTCATAATCACACAGTTCCAGAGGATGTATTCCGGCATCATTATACTACGATAATGTAATCACATAAGAATGGTTGTTTTTGTAAAACTGTTTTGCGTTATTCCCCCGTGAATCGATCCATTACCACTAAATGTCTAAGGACCAAACTCCCGTGCGTTGTAGCCTGCGTGCCCCTCCTCTGGGCGGTTCTCGCTCAGAAGAGATTTAAAAAAGTGTAAAAACTTATAGCCCATCCTGTATAATGTAGTTTCTAAATAATCGCTTCCATCATTGATCTGACTAGCCATATTATATCCACTTTTCTCCATATTGATATTCCCATCCCACCTATCGTCTAGACATAAGATGGCTTCTATATAAGATTAATATTTGACAAATATTGAATAATATATCCTTTAATTTATTTTTGAATAAAATAAATTTTATACATTAAATCAATTTATACATTTTTATGAGGTGAAATGGTTGAATTTAATTTTTTTTTATTACAACATTCATATATATTATAATTTTTAATATTTCCAAACTGCAGAATAATTTTATGGCAAGAATTCTCTATAATAATTCTAACAGAATTTTTTTTTTACATCTTTCTTAGGTTGAAATTGATTTGGCTGCACAGTAATAAATTAATGTAAAAATAAGATAGATGGCTCTTTCAAATTATGGAACGATTAAATGTATTAATATCAAAAAGGTAACATATAGGTTCGAAAATTGTCGCTAAAAATATTGTCGCTGTAGCATAGTTGGATAATGCACCTTCCCCGGTTAGTAAAGAGATCCAGGTTCAAATCTCGGTGGCGCAACAACAATATTTTTCGATAGAATTGATTTTATATGTATATCTTTCTAATTAATATATTTAATTCATATTTAAAATAAATTAAAGTGTATGGTAATTAAAAAAGCTACATTATATACTCTTATCGTATAAATTTCATGAGACGAGAGATCCAGTCTCATCTGTGTGGAGATTCTTGTTACGTCCATAATACGTGTCATACTTTGTCCAGCAGATTTTTCCAAGAGCAGAAGTCTCCATTTCTAAGGACTCCTAGATTGCCGCATTTTTTATTCAAACCCTCTTTTGTGACACCTAGAAGATATTTCATATCCGAATATCGCAATGACTACGAGGATGGTTCAAAAATTATTCACGTTTTTCGTTCTACAATTTACTTACATATTCTTTACGGAGGCTAAGCTCGTCATGAACGATTTGATGGGTCGAACTATGACTGAACCATGAAGACGCTAAATCACCGATGGTATCTCGCCTATTTGCTAGAACCATCTCTCGAGTTTGCTGAATCTTGTCGTTCGTGGTGGAGCTCGACGGGCGTCATGCTCGCTCTCTTTATGCGTCACGCTCGTCCGGCCACTTTTAAACTTCTCGACCTACAAAAAAACACTTTTACGTAATAAAACACTGTCCCCGCATTGGGATAAAAGTTTACGATTAATTTCAGCCCCTTTCACATCCTTCGACCAGAGAAATTCGATCACTGCTCGTTGTTTCTCTTCAGTGCAAACTGCTAGCAGAGCAGACATGCTTATACTGTAATTGTCGGAAGGCAAATGGCGCGATCGGGATCAAATTAGGCACACGTGACCACAGTTGTACAAACTTTAAGCATGCATGCGCAGAAAGCAGTGTAACAACCTTGAAGGTGTGTTATGGTGATAAGTGTAGATAGTTTTTGACTCTCCCTTGTACGATTTTGTGATTAAGACATGTCGAGGATTCGAGACCGGCAAGTTAATCCTATTTTTATAGTACAATCGTTTAACTTAGTTTAAAAATAGTAAAAATATTGATGTTATACGTATCCCATGTACGCAACTTATTATTATTTTTTAAATTAAAAAAGAATTATAAACTACAACTTCTTTATTCGGTACCTTATAAAAATATAATTATATAAAACTTAGAAACCGTCGAAATATTTTAAAAAATCAAAAAAAAAAGTTTTTACATGGTGTAGCGAAACAGGATGTAGGAAGGGTGATAAGAATTTGGTATAGGGACAGGACAATAAAGACTTGAGGACCAACCAGAAAGAACACGACTTACCTGGATTTTCTCTCCTGTAGTCACAGCTCTTGAACTTCAGGAAACTTATTTGATGATCAGCACGATGCACTGTGATACATAATAGCGGTTTCGGAATGTACACACGAGGAACCGAATACACACTAGCAACAGGTAACTTTTCAATAACTTCAAGTTGGTAACGAACACATTGCAGGACATCCACTCCCTTAATAATTAAAAAGTCAATATAATACATCACACACAAAAGTAGCGTGCTCTGTAGTATAGGGTAAAGGGTGAGGGGGGACAGATAGGTATAGCACACCTAATGGAGCATCAGTACGCGCACGGCCATCGGTGATTTGTGGATCTGTCATAAATACCGGACAAACACTAATTAAAAACATCACGTTCACTAATACTTACGTATATTTTCCATATTTCCAGTAACGACTGAAAAAACACCTCTACTAAAATAGATCGGCATCAATCTGTATTCAGTTCACTTATCATTTACACCTGATATTGAGAGGGACTGCACCCCTTGAACTATAGTAGGAATACAAGTAAAACTCAGTGTATGTGTAGTACAATGTTTGGTTTAATGAAGAAATTAGACTATGTGTATTATTGCATAGTATCTGCTTTATCGCTGATGTAGAGAACTATAAGGTTTTGTTTTCTCTCCGTGGTGCCATCATTCGATGAAAAGATCGTAAAAGTTAAGTTTACGTTCATTGCATGCAAACGGTTGCCCCAGATTGTCAGATAAAACTGCCGTTTGATGGATGGCCATAAAGAATCAACAACAATCGTCCCGAGAAATGAAAACCCTTTATGATCTCTAACATTCGTGTCACTTTTCAAAATAAAGAGATGTTAAAAAACAATGGATTATGTATATAATTTGTTTATTTTATTTTTTTAAAGAAGTAACTGGAAATTATTATATCGTCGACATAGAAAGATGAGAGAGTGTTGGCGATATTAATGATGTTGTGGTAGTCCCACACGTGCCCCACAGACATGTCCGTGTAAGGAATCACCTGACAGCCATATAGGGCCGAAACGAACTGACCAACAAGCAGATTTCAGTACATCGTGACGGACGAGTCCTAGGAGCTAGCCGACCACTTCTTCGCAGACTGTTATTTTGTCAACACCTCAGGCGACCCACTTCAACTTTCAACTTTATTCGCGCAATTATCTTTATATTCGTCGTACTTGCCATTGAAAATCATACCGCAAACTTTTGTAAGTTCTGTTTTATTTAAATACCTTGCTCTAGACACAGCATAAATACTCACACGCACATTCATATACACTGCAACACGCGTGAGACTGGAAAATTGTTAGGGGCTTTACTCTCACCATGCACAAAATCTTCTAATACGATCACACAATTAAGATTCTTACGAGTCAATAATAGTCTAATGTTATAGTATTCGTGTGGGTATATGTTGATGTGAATCAGAAATATTTTTCAGATTAAGTATTGAATGATGAGATGTGAGAGTGGTAGATGCCCTAATACTCATCCATCACTCTCGTGTTTGTTTGATAGTCCTGGGATGTATTGTGTATATGATGTGTATGTCCCCAAAGCAAGTTATAAAAAACGCTTGATTTATTGTTAAGCGCAGTATAATGTAGTTACTACGTGAATAGTTTTTGAATGCGATTCTTGGAGCTGTTGATGGGAAGGTGGCAATATAAAGAATGGCACTCGAAAAATGGTGTTCCTGACCATCACTAGCCGCGAACGTATTGTTGCATGACGTCAGTACTGAGTGTCTTTACGGGAGATGGAAGATTCGTTTCACGCTCCGGTATTTTCAGAGTGCGTTCAGTATCGTCGGGCGGTGTTGATATGAGTGGTGACGATAAACCTCCACAATAGTTTAATTAGTTTCAGAAGACAAAATTATGCATTGAAATCAGATTATTTTCTAATTTTATTTCTATGACACAGGTGCTATATGAAAAAGATAATATTTAAAAATTGAATCTATATTTATCTTCTTATAAACCACTGTGAGTTATTTTTACATCAACTGGTTTCGATACTAACGTATCTTTGTCAGTACTCGGGTACAACTGTTATGTACGCTAGTCCTGACAAAGTTAACGCTACAAATATCAATAATAAGATAATCATTACGCAATAAAGTAAGATAAACAGGAATAATATAATAAAACACTTATTGATATATTTATCAGAAAAATGTCGTAAATTAAATTTCTACATTTTACAATTAAACATAAATAAATACAAACGTAAGAAAATAATAAAGAAAAAAAATGAAAAAGAGAGATGTAGGTTTCCCAATTTATTCTTCCGCATTCAAGATGTAGTTCTGAATAAAGATGGAAAGAATAAACTGGACTGAGAGAATTATAAATGAGAAGAGTGCAATATAAGAGGTCCATAATAAATGTCATTGAAAATCGAAGGGGCAATAGACAGGACATAATGCATACCTCATACAAAATGCACACGTCAGAAATACGTCACCTGTGTAAGAGAGAGATACCCAGATAAAAATACATTCTCCAAATAATGAGCAAGTCGAATACAGGCACTTACATATAACTTATGTTGGCGATAATAAATGCAAATAGGTACCAATAAGTTTAAAATGCAACCGCGTTTTGAACTACAATAGTAATACAGGTGAATAATATGTCTGAAGCCGATGTTGTTTTTGAATTACTAAGAAATGAAACACAGTTCTTTCATTTGGTTTGTTACAATTATGTATGGAATATGACATCGGCCAGGTAGCTGCCTCTAGCAGCGGCACAAATGCGTGCTCTTTTATAATATTTCCTAATATTCTGGCACACTCCGCGTGTTATTTGATTATTATTATCGTGTGAATTGTTGGCTTATTGGCGTAGACCTTTTCATTCAAGTACTTCTACAGAAAATAGTCGGGAGCCGTCAAATCAGGTGATCGAGGAGGCCAGTCGATATCACAACTTTTTGATATGACGATGCCGCGAAAATTTTTTCGCAAAATTACAAGCTTAGCTCGGGCTGTGTGTGAGGTGGAACAGTTATATTGAAATTTCATATGTTGCAGGCCCAATTGACTCAATTCGGCCACCAAAAAGTTCTCCAACATGTGACGATAGCGATCACTATTAATGGTTGCATTGCTATTTTTATTTAGGTAAAATGTTTTTATGACTGTTCATGAATTAGATGCTCGATAATAAATTATAATTAACTATTATCTACTACTACCAAATGCGAACTGGAAAATGTCTGCCAAACAAAAATGGCGGCGAAAAAAAATCGGCCTGGATCATAATATTCACCCTGTACTAAAATATATTTTTAATATTTACAATGTTCTATTATTATTATTATTATTAAATTTATGTAATTTAATGATAAATTTATGCAATTTAATGATAAATTTATGCAATTTAATGATAAATTTATGCTAATTGCGCATGCTAGTAGATTCTTTGTATTTTACAATGAAAATTTACAGTCATATTTATATTTAAATGTTTCAACATTAAAAGGTATTGTGTACAGATAATATATATGGTAAATTCGTTAATTAAACATTACTATTCCAATAAATTCCTTCGACAGCTTGTTATTCCTGGGTTCCCTATTGATGATATGAAATTCAATTCAGGTTGAAAAGGTCACCACTAGATGACTGACTAACCTGGTATTGAGGATGCTTTTTCACTGCTCGTCGTTCTTGTGTGCTCCGATCTTGGGCCGAGTTGTCGTTTACATGATTGTTTCGTGACAGCCGACACATTGTAAATACCGTAGCCATCCTGATGGCTTCGACTAGCGGAATATCGACAGAACACATGTCTTGTTCCGAACGCGGTTTGAGTAGCGCTTCTTTGGTCGCCAAAAAGCAAGTGACTTTCACCCTTCCGAGACTGTCATCAGGCAACAGTGCTTACGAACGATACACTAGGAGTGCCTTTCTAAGTAATAAGGAAGTGCGTAAACGTTTATAGATAAAATCTTTTAACTAATATAAAAGTAATAAACTGAATATTATTTACAAGAAAAAGACAATATACAGATTCATTGAAAGACCGCGACCATTAAATTCGTTTTCTTGTAATGAAAAATTAATGTGTATACAGAAAATGTTTTCTTCTGATTCGAAAGCCAAGATTATGAATATAAATTTATATTTTTTAAATTAAAAAAATGTTAAAAAACTCATTATTACTGACCGTTACATTTTTATAACAGAAATAAATATTTTTTGATGGTTTTAAAATGCTTCGTATTTATATAAAAAATATGTTTTAATAAATATATTGTTTTTAGCTACAAGCTTTGGGGCTTTATTTATAATATAAAGCTGTATTTTTTATCAATAATAATTATTTACTAAATAATATTTTATTTGTCTTACTTTATACTGGTTTTTTCTGACTTGAGTCAGCGATATGACGATTTAAGTAAAAAAATGGGAGAAACAAGAGATAGGTATGAGATGAAATTATTGAGAAGAATTTATGGACAATTACATGATGCAAAAGTTTGAAGAACAAGGTACCATTACGAGTTATGTAACATTTATTAGAACACCCAACTCTACATGAACATGCAGCAACTCAGATGGGCGGGTCACGTCCAATGGATCCACGAAGCGCGGAACCTAAAAAGAATTCTTAATAGACAAACAGGTGATAGGAGAAGAGTGGGAACACCCCAACTCCACTGGTTGGATGACGTAAAGAAGGTTGCAATAGAACTTCTGCAGATTCAGAATTACAAGACAGCCGCCGAGAACCGAGAATGTGAACGCGAAGGATTCAATGTTAGATATGGGCTGAAGAGCTCTATTAAAAAAGAAGTAAACAAAAATAATCATTTTAATACTGTTAGCGATAGCTAATAATAAGCTATAGTTAATAATCAAAAGTTATTATCATTTTTATAGAACCTACTTATTAAATATAACAAAAGTTATTGAAATAACGGAGAAGATTATAAATAATAAAGCAGACAAAAAAGTAAAGATAGATAAAAAATCATTTGAACATATAAGGCTAGTTCTTTTTCAGACTTTCATCAATCAGTTCAGAAAGAATTTACGATCATTACAATTAAATTTGATAACGGAGATTTTGTTTTAAACAATTATTTTACGATTCTAAATTTCGTACAAAAATTTTAAGTTAGATTTATTATATTAGTTACATTAAAAATGTGAAATTAAAACAATTAACAATCTTTTAATTGTACTCACCAGATTCTCAATGGCATCGTACATTTTTATGTGAACCCATTTTGACCCTTACCCAATGACATGACCCGTCATTATACCAAGAGGAGGAGCAAAAGTGCTCCGTTCAGTTTGAAAATAGAAAAATATTTATGTGAATATTTATGCGAATTATTTTATTATTGATAAATTATTCGACTGGTAGTTTAGTATTTCCTTCTTTGAACATATTATAAAACATCTTAAGATATATAAAATACTGCACCTTGTCATACAACGTAAGAAAAATGGATGTAGATCTGTCAGAAAGAGATTCCGGTATAAATTGATGATTCGAACAAACACCTAAATTACTCTTCCAGGATGTTGTCAATAAAATAAGAACAACCAAAAAATTGTAAATATCCGTCAGTATTGAAAACTGGAAGCAATCCAATTGAAACGAATATTATCTTTTTAATTTTCCATAGGTACATGTTGCAAAGAAATAGGTATCAAAGCAAACCGAACATTTAATGTCACCGCTTTCATCTCTTAAGATCAGTAGCTCCTACCATTGTTACCTCGAGAACTGTGTGCAGCTGTATATTGACGCCACACACGCCAGCTAAACATCGGCCATCTATTTGCGAGGGAAGACGGCCTGAGAGGGAGGGTATTAAACGCTTGCCAACCAACTGAATAAAATATGTCGTCTGGATGGAGACAAAGATCACGACCCTGCAATTTCCCGGAGGCTCATCCCTTACCGGTGTGTAAGGACTCTCAATATTATACTGCTTCTGTTTCAGCAGTACGGAACAGCGCGTTTTTATATTGCACCAATTATTTTTTGTATTCATGTTAGGAGAGTTTTAAGAGTGGGTACGTTGTTTATATTTTTCAATGTCCTTTAAATGTAGATAATGTTTTATTTTAAAAATATATGAGCAACAACAACTATAAGAATATCGTTTTTGGGCAGATTCGAGTTTTGGATGCATATGCGTTGTAATATATATTTTCTTGGGCATCGAAAGGTATATTAAACAACCATATAAAATAAATAAACATACAATTAAACACAAATTCTAAGTGACATTACCTGCAGTATCAAGAAATAATTGTAAAAATCTGATATACATTGTTGTTGCAGGGGTAGGTCTCAATTGATAACTAAGATTTAACTCTTGGATGTTTACCTTTAGTGTATCAGTTATTGCTTGAAGAATTACGAATAATCAATCATGGTTGCAATCAAACACAATCACACCCACAATAGCAGTTTAAATACCTATTAAACCGTCACTTCTTTATATGTAGATAATTTTTCATTTTAGAATATATATTGACAGAAATTACCATTTCAGGTGATGAAATATTTTAATAATAAGTATCGACAAACATATTCGTTGAATTTAATTTTTCCTCTCTAGTACACCGTATCTCTTGTTAGAAGTGAAAGTGAATCTTTATTTGAATGCCTTGATTTTTTTACACTAATTAAATATGGTGACAAAATGTGGTTTCCAAGTACATATAATTAAATCAGTAACAACCTTTCTTCACGGTGCTAAAAGTTTTGGTCGGTGCGCGGTACGGAATAATCGAGTTACCTAGATACCAACACAAAAAAAAATATTATAGGAGTACATAATTTTAATGAGAAACGTGGATTTTTAAAATTTCATAATGTTTTAAAAATATTTTTCGATACATTGACTGACGATATTCAACTGAGTACATTATTTCTCCATTAGTGCTACGCCAGATAATTAATTGTCTACTAAAATTTAATTTAAATTAAATAATTTAAAACAAACGCTACACGTGAACACTGAAGTGCTTCAGATATTCATTTAGTATTTTTTTTGAATAGGTACGTAGAAAATTGAAAGATTACAACACCTTATATTTATACGCACGTTGAAGTTACTGTGACACCTGACATCGCAATGGAAGGTATATTTTTATTTCACTATTGAAATAAATAATGAATGAACACATTCTTATTGTGAAGTTGAAATTATTCAGAACATAGATCTGTGATATTTTTTTTAAATACAAATTAAATGTATAAATGTAAAATAAAGTAGATGGCTTTCAAATAATGGAACGATAGATGTATCAATTTGAAAAGTATAACATGTAAGTTCGATAATTTGTCGTCAATGTACTGTGTTGGTGTAGCATAATCGGTTAATGCATGTTCCCCGGATAGAAAGAGATCCAGGTTCGAATCCCAACAACAATTCAAAACAATATTTTTCGATAAAATTGATTTTTATGTATATCTTTCAAATGAATAAATTTAATTTGTATTTAAGTGATAGTATGTTTAATTTTCTTTAAATTAAAATTTATCTTTCATAATTTTATTCTGTGTCTTTCCTCTTCAAGGATTACTTATTGAGATATAGAAATTAATAAATATAGATCAATATAAAATTTACTGGTCTTGACCACTCAACTGGCTTAATCGAGAGTGTCTCTCACATCAAGGTAGTGTATTTATTGAGTACAAACTATTTTATTATTGACGTTTTTTATTATAATTTAATGATGCACTGTTTAATAAATTACAATAAATGTTTATTAAAGAAAACAACTAACAAGTACTATACATTATTTTTAAATATTCAAATTAATAGTTTAGTGTATGTACTTAAAAATTAAACAGAATTTTAGAAGGCATCCTTAAATAATTTATGCTTTTTAGAGATGTTTTATATTTATCCCTGTGTACGATCCCTGCCCCACTACAACAGTGAGCGTCCCTTACTGAGTGGTTTTAAATGTGTCCATGTCCGGTTGCCAATGGTCACATGTGGTACCCTTTGTGTATATTAGTTCACCGCCACACATTTACATACGTACACATTTTCCTGTCATATTATTTCTCAAGTTTGAAGTCTTTAAGTGCTTAACGATGAATGGGGTGGGGTTTCCATCAAGTTATTGTTATTGTTGATTGTTATAATTCAAATATAAATAATATTTAAATATAAATTAAATGTATTAATTAGAAAGATATACATATAAAATCAATTTATTGAAAAAATATTGTTGTTCATACCGGGATTCGAACCTGGATCTCTTCCTATCCGAGGAAATGTATTAATCGATTATGCTACATCAGTAAGTTGGCGACCAATTTTTGAACTTATACATTGCACTTTCAAATTGATACATCTGTATATATATTTTTACCAAGGTACAGCTTAACGTTTTAAGATCAATATATTATGCTCACAGGTTGAGGAGAGATACTATTATATTAGTAATGAAGATTTTGATAAATATTGTCAAATAAAGAAGTAATTTCATAATTAATTACCTAATTATTTGAATTTTACATACTATTATTATTAGAGACTACCTTTAAATGATATTATGTTTTATTATAAAACATATATTTGTGTATGAGAGATAATTAAATCAAATAATAATACGATATTAGAAATTTATACGTGAGTTACAAATAATTCAGAAAATAACTCTTATACATTTAAAAAACACACGTTGCATACGTATTATCTACACTTTCACCATAACTCACCTTCAAGGTTGTCATATTGCCTTATTTGTAATTTGATCCCGATCGCGTCATTTGGTCTCGGCTATTAGAGTAAACGTAAACGAGTGATCCGCTAGCTGTTTGGACCAAGGAGAAACAACGAGCAGTGATCCGATTTCTCTGGTCGGAGGGTGTGAAAGGGGTTGAAATTTATAGTAGACTTTTATTACAAACGGTGACTTCTTTATCACGTAAACGTGTTTTTTGCGAATCGCGAAGTTTAAATGTGGCCGGACGCGTTTGATGCATGAAGAGTGAGCAGGACGCCCGTCAATCTCCACCACCTACGACAAGATTCAGCAAGCTTGAGAGATGGTTCTAGCGAATAGGCGAGTTACCATCGGTGAGGTAGCGTCTTCTTTGAACATCGTCATAGTTCTGCAAATCAAATTATCCATGAAGAGCTTTACTTGACGTAAGGTCTGTGTATATAAATGGTAGTACTTAATTAAACAAATATGACAATAATAACTGAAACAAAATTGTATCGAATAAACTCACTAGCATTTTTCGTAGCACTTTCTGATCTAAGGACTTGGATCCTCTGAAATGCAGTGCTGGCGCCGCATGAGAGTAACTTGTGGATATTCACGTACAAGAGCCGTTCTCCAGGAGCTCAGCATTATGGACCACTGTACCTAGAATACGTATTCTGAAAAACATAAAGTCCGACTAGGTAAATGTCGTCTGAAGGAATTGTTATGTACAACATTTAAGGCACGCGAGCCAAATGGTGAAACTGCAAGACGGACGTCATAAAGTAAATAAATGACAAAAAACGCATGCAAAAATGCAGCAAAATACCAAGAAGAAAAAAATATAGTTCTTTTTTTTCTTTAACTCAGGCAATCCACCCTTGAAGAGTGACTTGTACCATTTATTAAGTTAAAACTACATTTTATGGAATAAGTATAATATTATTAAAGCGAGTTGTAAGCTAGTTCCAAAGCCGTTGTAACACTTTTTTAACAAATTTGAGTTATATATTTCATTGGTTTCGGAACTAATTTGTTTATTTAAAAATATATATTACATTTTCAACATACGCTTTATTAGATAACAATATTAAGTATAGTGTTAAGGGGAACCAAACCCGGTATAACGCAGTACGACTTTCAAAACCTGCCATGTTTTTTTTTATCATGATATTGAATGTTAATAAATATTATTATTGAGTTCTGCTATAGGATGTCCAGCGGAAAAAAATCAAGATTAAATTGTAATTGGTCGAAAACCATCAGGGTGAAGTAATTAGGAGGGGTATTGTTCGACGCGTGTGATTTGCTGATTTGTCAGTCGTAATGAGTCACTGGTCGGGAACACACCGCGCGTTCGCGGTTGAGTAATATTTAAAGTGCGGTGATTCTGATTTTTGCACTCACTTTAATATTCGACGAGTAAGTTGATAGGCCGAGCGCGAAACTTATCTGGTGTTGTGTACAAAAGTTCATACAAGATGGGACAGTGATTAACCAAACTCTTTCGGGACCATCAACGTCAGCAGCAACGCCAGAACATGTGGTTCAAGTTCGACGTTAAATTATGCGCTATCCGCGTAAATCGATAAGGAAGATTGAAACCTTTACTGGAATAAAAAAATCGAAAGTGTACGTTATTTTGAAAAAGAAACTACAATTTCATCCATATAAACTATTCTTTGCGTGAAACCTTAGCGAATACGATGCTGGAACGTTTTAAAATAGCACGAACGCTTGGAAACATATTGTTTACTGACGAAGCTCATTTTTATATAGATGGTTATATTAATAAACAGAATATGAGATACTGGTGCCCCAACAACCGAAGAGAACATCACTAAAAACGTTTGCATGTGTGTAATTTCTGCCCGAGAGATAATTAGTCCTTACTTTTTCAACCAACGAGAGACAGTCACTGCTAACGTGTATTGCCGAATCATTGTCGAGTATTTGGTACCAAAACTGCAGCTGATTTCCGGGTTCAATGACAAAACACAATTTCAGCAAGACGGGGCTACTCCACACGTAGCTAGAGTTTCAATGGAGAAGATGAGGGGAATTTTTCTCAATAAATTAATTAGCAAGTACGGAGACATACCCTGAGCACCTCGGTCACCGGACCTAACACCGTGCTACTTTTTTTTGTGGGAATATCTTAAGACGAGAGTTTACAGTAACAATCATCAAACAATTTAAGCCCTACAAGAAAATATCCGCCGTAAAGTTGCTGCCATTGAACCAATGTTTTACTCTCGCGTGTTCGCAAATTTAAGAGTCCGATTACAAGAGTGCTTGAGAGAAATGGACGGTATTTAGACGATATTTATAAAATGTAAAATCCGCATCGTAAAACTCCATTTTGTATAAATAGAATATGAGAATACCATTGTAGTTTTTTTATTTATTTTATATTAAACTTGAAAGTTTTCTGTTGGACACCTTTAGTTTGCGTACAGAATTATTAAAATGTTACAGGTATTTCGGCGGCCATTAAGGCCATTTTCAAACTGTGGATAAACCACGTACAATTTAATTATTTTAGTTACCCTTTCCTATATGGGTAATTGTATATACCCTTTCCTATATGGTTTCAGTGTAGAAAAAATAATCTTAATAATTAATCCTATGCATATTAAGATTGTTTTTTCTCAGAAGCAACCATCATAAAAAAAATTCCCGTTTATGAACATAATATCTATTATTGCTAATGGCTTTATTGTTATAAAATTTAATGTTAAGTATAATTGTTAAGACTTAACCATGATTGATAACTAAGGTTTTTTTTTAGTGTACCAGTCATTGCACGAAACATTATGAATAATCAGTTATCTGTCATTGTTAAAATCGAACAAAGTCACGGTCATAATAACATATTAAATATCAATTTAACCATCACTATAGAGGGTAACAAATAAATATCTTGTAATTTTTTTCAATCCATCCAATTTTATTCAGTTAAAGAAAAATAATATTGGTACATATTAAAAATGTTCAAACAATATTAAAGAGACGATTTTCACAAATTATAATTATACGGTTTATATGAGTATGTTGTTATCGAATTTATCTTCAGGCCTTTTAAAAGTTCAACTCCTGATCAAAATTACAGAAAGTATGAACAAAGTTCCAGAAAGTTTGACTATTAAAAATTCATAACTATTATTTCAAATATCCTGCGAGGAAAGTTTTAAGGGTAGGCACGTTCGATAAAATACCACTAAATTCAGTTTTTTGGATCCCAAAGTTACTAAACCAACGAATAACTTTTATGATATTAAATCAATATTATACATAAGAGTATGAATGTTATTATATGTACCAAGAGTATTGAGGAGAAATTGTTAATTTTATATTATTATTAAATACATAATAAAATTAATTAAATATTGAAATATTAAAACCTACTAAATCAGAAATATGTTGGTATCTTGAAAATAATCAATATTAATTAAATAACTTATTAATGATATCAATCATTTTGAGTTCAAAATGTTTAGTTAACGTTTAGAGTAATATTTTTTTAGGTGGCCTGATTCTTTCTGCAAGTGTCTTTTTCTTAATCCATTTCGGGTTGTGTCAACTCAATATAACCAGCGTAGATTACAGTCCACGGGGTCTATTCCTACCAATTAAACTTAATAAATTACACTTTTTTTTTCAAACTGATGTACGAATGAGTACGACCAATTAGAATAAATGTTTTATAGGATTTGTAAATCCTAATAAAATAAGCTATTTTTCGTTGGAAAAATTGCAGAATGTTGATCGTTAAGTTACGAAAACAACTGTAGAATTACATTTAAATGTGATTATTTTGATACAGGACGTTTGAAAAGTCACTTCTCAATTATTTCAAAGTAAGCGCTGTATAAGTAAACTTCTAATTAGGGTAGGAAAGTTGATTCAGGTTACAATGTATTATAGTAGGATTGAAGACTGAAATATAAAGGGTGAGTGAAGTCAAATGGGGATAAGCATTGAGTTAGATAGTGGATAGAGAATTCAGGCGGGAGAATTCGTGGGTGTAGATTCAGGTGACAATGTTTACTATATTGGATTTGAGCGGTTAATATCAATTGTATTTGGATTGGAGTGGATAGTGGATTCAAGAAAATGAAGGATTCGAAGAGTCAATTCCAATTGGTGGTTTAATTAGTATTATGGAAAACTGGTAAAGTTAAACAAAACTCGTCGGGATCACAACTATTTGAACTAATAGTTTTAATTAATATTTCATTTTATTTTTATTTAGATACGTCTTAAATTGTTAAATGGAATATTTCTACAAAAATAAGAGCCAGTAAAATTTGAAAAGTGAAATATATTTTATGATAATGAAATTTATTTACGAAAACTGATAACGAAGACGCACCCTTTTTATAAAATCTTTAAAAAGAATACGATGTATTTTTTTTAAGGTAATTTCTCAACGAATTAAATTATTTCATCTTTAGGGGTGGAGGCTAAACTCGGCTAGTTAGATGCACCAGTGTACCATTATTAACAAGGGGGAAAATTATAAATGGACTTGGAAGAAAAACCAACAATAGAAATTAAGATAAGAAATATAATTTCTCAGTGTAATGCCTCTGTTTCTCATTCAGAATTAACTTTGCTTTCTTTATTTTTAAAAAATGTATTCTGTTAACTTTTACCATACCATGATATAAAATACCCGAACGCAGCCATGATGTCAACTCCTGTTACCGTAAATAACTGTTAGAAAAAATGTTTTTATTAGCTTAAATGACTTTAATGGCACGAATTTACTCTAAATATTGAGCATATATTTTGAAAAAATGATTAATAACATAATTTAGAGCATTCATTAAGTCGTATACAATGTGTCCTTTCTTCTTATCTGTCTTCATTAATTAGTGAGAAAGAGACAATTATATTTCTGTTTGTTATTCTTTTCACTGTGAAAATAGTGTGTGATCTCTGTCTTTTATATCAAAAATTGTATTTTTACCAACGTATTAATTTTACAATGGATTGAATGGAAAAAATAATTGTTTTTGTACGATTCTCTTTTCATAATTGGTTTTTCACTAATCATTCCTTAGCGCTAATATCTTCTTTAGGTTTATTTAAAATATGAATTTTATGTTGCATGTATTTATATAAATATTACAGGTTTAATTATAATGGTAGACCTGTGTTATTGCATGGTTTGGGAAGGGTTAAGAAGATAGAATTATACCATTTATCATTTCATCAAAATATATGATGCTTGTAAATCGTGCTGCATTTTTATGTGAAATGTAATTTTATGGTCTACTTAATCAGATCTAATAGCAGTTGTTAATTAGTTATGAGAAAATTGAAAGATTATTTTAGATAATCTGTATAGTTCGGCGTTGCTAGGGAAAATTTAGACTATTATTTTTATCGATTTTCATTGTATTCTCGTTTCATTTTTTGACGAGATCATATTTTTCTCCTCTCTTTCTTGCCCGCTTATTTCATTTTGTACCATAGCCTCAAAATAACTTTTATTTTATCAGGATAAAAGTGTTAAGTAAGTATATATATTTTTAAATAAATTAACTACGCGTTTAAATATCATTAAATGCATCATTATTTTATAAATTGGGTTGAAACATTGTTTTATTTCACTATATTTTATTATATTAAACGTTAGAACGTTTTTGGGACAAACGCACCCTTAATTAAGGTCTGAAAATGTTTTTAATTTTAGTTGAATTGTATTATTGATAATGGGAAGATATTCCCGTAAACGTTCTAACGTTTAATATAATAAAATATAGTGGAATAAAACAGTGTTTCAACTCAATTTACAAAATAATCATGGAACTCCACAAAGTTTCACCGAAATTCCAGTTATTGTATAATTACATCACATTTATTTGTATATTAAATACATCATACTGTAATACGGATTGATATTATTTAATATTAAAAAAAAATAATGTTGATGCTATGCTACAAGAATTTCTGAAATTTTTTTAACAAAAACAGTAAATAAGTTACTTAATTAATTAAAATAAATATATTTTATGGACAATAAAATCATTTGCATATGTCACCTGGGCCTGTAAAAATCATTATTTTTTAAAAATTATGAAAAAATAGTCGCCAATTAACTCACACCTTAAGAGGCTAGTTGCTAATTGACTTACACTTTAAGAAGCTAATTACTAATTGATTTACGCTTTAAGAGGCGTAAGTCAATTAGCACGAAGTAAAAAGTGGAAATTTCCTAGGTACTTTTGGCTTATTCCGAGATATTGAAAGGTCAAAATCTCAATTTTTTTTATAAATAAATTAATAATTAATAATTAATTTGAAAAAGTGTAACATATAGGTTCGAAAATTTGTCACGAAAAATACTGGCGCTATAACACAATCGGTAGTGTACTTCCGCGGATTGGAAATAGAGATTCAGGTTCGAATCTCGGTGGCGCAAAAACAATATTTTTCGACAAAATTGATTTTATATGTTATTTATAATTAATACATTAAATTAGTATTTAAAATATCACAGACCTATGATCTGAATAATTACAACTTCATAATAAGAATGTGTTCTCCTTAATAAATAAATAATTATTTGTCATTTGATAATTAATAGTTAGTTTTTAATCTATTTATTATGTAATATAACGTAACTATTTGTTTACATTGTCTGAGAAATACATGATTAACGTTTTTCTTGTATTGACAGATTTTTTAATAAATTCAAAAATATTCGCACTGTGATTTATATATCCACCACAAACCTTACGAATTATTACCATTGAAGGGGTAGCTATGTGGTGATCGTGGACACAAGGCGCCATCTAGCGGTGGAGACTTCGGAGATGAACGATGGCAACCTGGGCACAACTACTCTTCAACGTATCATCTTCCACGGAACACGCAAACATAGTTCCAGAGCAGGATCACTGAAACTGTGCTGTTCTCTCATACATGGGTGTCTCGCTGGGAGATTTTGAGACGGTCAAGTACTTAGAAAGAGGGTGAGGGCCATCTGCCCATCCCCTTCTTGCTCAAAAAAAAATAGGATTAATATCTACCGGTAACAGGTAAACAGTATTGTAATATCTCGATATTAAATTCAGTGTTTTTAAAGTAAGTCACTCTTTTATTTCTTAACCTTGAGAATCTCACCATTTTAGTTTTGAACAAACCAGTCAATATTTTTAAATACTCAGCTATAACATTAGGCCGTAGTGGTCTTAACATTTTTATTAATTTTTTAGGTGGTTTGGTCATGTGAATCGGATGAATGAGGAGATGATGGTAAGAAGGTTGTAAGACTAAAGTATTGACTGCAGAATGAATAAAATACGTCAATGAAAAACCTGGAGTCACCAGGTAAACCTGAAACTGGAAGATGGTCCCGTTAGAAATCTTAACAACTGAACATGCATGAGCATATGATTCTATGATCGACTGGCAAACGCTGTTGTAGATGGTACCGGAATATACGTACAGATGACAGACAGTATATACTGGATGCGCCGACGAACACGCGTTAGCTATGATAGGTAGCGGGTCACATCGGCCGGCGGCCTCGTCATTTCACGTACTGACGTTGTCCACAGCAACAGCTCCCAAGTGGCTTGCGATCTGTGATACATAGTTCGTGCGTTTAGATTTAAACCACAACTTTTCTAATAAGTTTGCTTCATTAAACTGAGTTCAAATAGTAATTAGTTTTAATTCATAATACGTGCCAACCTGTCATATCTACAAACATCAATATAAAGAGTCCAAATATTCCACACGCTTTGCGATACGAGTACGAGGCTTAAAGTCTTCTGAAATTTGGTTAATCTAAATGTTGTTAACCAACAGAAGGATCTACAGTTCTGTTGTCTCTCTCTACCACTGAGGGATTGATAGAAAATTTATTTGTTACAAATAAAAAAGTATGACAGATATTATTTCAGGAGGTCATAATATTATAATATAACTAGATATAATCTGTCAGTGTAATGATAAATTAATAGTGATTACAGTTTTTTTTTTGTAATTAAAAATAGATCTACAAAACATTCTGCTAGAATTTTATTACATTTAATATAATCAAAACATAAAAACTAATCAGTGTCACAGGTTAAACAATTCATTTCATGCTTACAAGTAAGATAAATTATTTTCGATAAGCCACTTTTTTATAATTTCTTCCAAATTGGGAGAAAGCGTACTATTTTGTAAAGACCATGATTATTTATTTTTGAGTGTGAGAACAACAAATTCTAATGTTCTCGATAAAAAATAATAGTAAAATAATATATATTAATATACCTACTCATATTCTCAATATCCACGAAATTGATTTTTTATTGTTTAAAACTATGTAAGTACTTACTTATCGCATTGATCAAAAATCTTTTAACTACTGTGACAGATTCAAATTTAAAATTATATTAATACAAATTAAATTAATTAACTAAGAAATATATACAGAAAAAATATATCTATCGAAAACATATTTAGTTGCTACCGGGATTGCGCCTATGAAAGGTTCTAAATTTAATAAAGTGAATAAAATCATTTATTTCTGGCATCTCCTATCAAGTTTTACTCAAAGGTATTTGAGATTCACCATAATATAAAGTTGATTGCTTTTAAAATTGTAATGTAGATGTATAGATTGGAAATTTTAATGACTACAAGTTCAAAATTTGTCGAAAATGTATTCGATTGTTATAGCGAAAATGTAAAACGCACTTTCCCGGATAGGAAAAGGTCCAGGTTCGTATCCCGGTAGCAATTAAATATTTTATCGATAGATAGATTTTTTCCTTAGGTATATCTTTCTAGTTGATTAATTTAATTTGTATTAAAATACCACAGAACTATGTTCTGAAAATGCAACTTTACAACCAAATATGTTCTATAATATTTCCACTGTTTCCCAGATAACTTTGTAGAACTTCATAATCACATATGAAAAAATAAAACATTTGTTTTTTGATTCTACTCGTTTAATTTACTGTCCATTGAAATTTTTCTACATAGTAACATATAGGTATATAACTTAAAAAAAAAAATATATATATATATATGTGGAGGTTGATTGTGGGTAGAATTAGCGAACGTTACTTTGTGTAAAGACAGGTCATAAACCCTGTAATATCCATATTTCCATATTATATAAACAGCTTCATCTCTATGAGATATCTATAATTTGCCTTGATAACAATGCCTTTGGAGGTAAAAATCCTGTAATTGTGTGTTCTTGGACATACACAAATATTGTTTTTCTGCCTAAAAATAATCGTAAGCATTATATACTTAAAAGGTAGCCAAATAAAAAACTATTATATTGAAAAGTTAGTGTCACGCACTCCGGCTGATAAACTTTATGACTAGTGCCATAAAAAAATCGTAAACCATGGAGTTAGTATTCAATAGAAAACTATTATATGAATGGAACGATAGATCTCTTGATAGCAGGAAGTAGACATTTTCTGGTAATGGATTTAGGGTGACATAAGTATATGGGGTACATAATCACAGATTTTACATTATTTGTTATAACACGAAAACATTATTTTCAGTGGAGGTATTTTTAACAGCGCGACCGTGTGCCAAACTACCAATACTATTAAATAATGATTATTGCAGAGTTATTTAAACAGTTATTTGGACCAATTAATTATTCCAACTGGTTTAATACAGGATACTGGTAGGAAAGATATTGCTGATATTTTATTTTTGTACAAAATTGTTAATAATCTGGTCGACATCACACTGATCATAGCAATATTGCATTCTTTAATGAGTTGGACATATTCTCCAATAAAATATTAAAAAATATTTTATATTGGTACATTGCAGTTCACGAATACAAAATAAGTTTAGTCAACATAATTAAATTAGTATAATAAGATAAGTAACATTGCACAATCATGTATGTACCAATAACATGCACCACACAACGTCAAAGTGACATCTTAAAACATGAAATAATTAACTCATTTTTGCTACCACTTTATACAATTATAAACTATGTTAAAAATATTTCAAATTAAAATAAAAACATATTTCACCATGTTCCCCGTTCAATAGGGTCCACCCAAAAAATCTCACGCCATTGTTGTTACCTCATATGTCGGAGACAAGAGGGCTCAGCCCTTATCCCTCCCTTCTTTAACAATCGAATGAGTAGTCTTTTATCTGTCCTAAGACGTGATGGTCAGATAACATCCAGAAAGTTGTTGGGCAAAATTGGAAAGCAAGAAATAGGAAGGTGAAGACAGAAAAAGTTGTGAGTATGCTGGGACAAATAGAAAGGCCTAGACTGGCCATAAAATTAAGTTTAGAATGATTTTAAATACCCCGTGACAAAAAAAATGTAGCTTAAAAATTCTGAATAATAAAGTTTGAGCTTCCACTTAGAATGATGAAATGATATTCTTAATTTTGTTATAAATTTTTATAAAATGTTCCTAAATAAATTCGGAAATATAGCTACCCGAAGATAATGCGTATTACCAAAAAAAAAAAGTTGTTCCCATTAACGATCATACATCTGTTTTATAATATTAAAACATCCGATACAATTCATTTAAAAATACGCATTCAAATTTTGTCATTCAATAAAGATATAATATTATTAGTTGAAAAATCCATAATATTTTTTTAATTCGAAAGTGAAGTCATTTTTTTATCAATTAGAAAAACTCGCTTTCATAAATTTATTAATATTTAATGTATGACGTACTTATCTAATTCGTATTTCAAAGTTAATTGACACTTTTATTCAATTTAGAGTATTAATTCTCTATTTCAAATTTATTTACAAAGAAATATGTGTAAGACATAAAGCTAGGCTTTTACTTAAACTCAATGGAATTTAGCTCAATCGCGAGATAACCTACATAATTGCATTTTGCATTAAGTCGTACTTTTTCAGACTTCTCTAATTTCACTCTGTGTAAGCTTTGACCAGAATAAGGCTTAATTCGTTCCATACGAGAAGTGTTTGCGTCCCGTAGGATGGAGTATTCAGTCAATTTTACAACGGCGCTTAGAGTACCGCAACGTTAATATTTTACAAGTTTCGTTGGCCGCTTACCGTTCCACGCTGAAATAATATTCGCTACATATATTGAATTACGAATTCCCACTGAGTTGGGAGAGTGGAAACTGCTCTTTATAGATATAGTAAACGTATAAAAAGTTGATATCGAAATATTATTTTGAAATTTATATTTAATCATTAATATAGCGACCAAGCCATAATTGCTTATACTTAACTTAAGAAAAATATTATTTACACGAAAAATATAACAAAATAAAATTCACAATATTTGAATATGTCCAAGAACACATAGACACATTATATGTTCACACACAATATGTCCAAGAACACACATACCAGTATATTATATTCAAATATTGTTATTGTAAGGGTTTCTGGTTTAAATAAGAAATATATAAAATTGAAAATTGAATTGAATGGTATAATGTGTTAATATTTTGTCATATATACAGATAAAAGAATATAGCTTCTATATTTCTAAAAATAAGACTCATTAGTGACATTTATATTGCTTTAGGGAAATAAATAACAAATTTTCAGACCATAGATAACAAAAGTGGAGTTGTAGTTAATACATGAAGTGTTTCTACGTATTTACATGTATACAGCTTCCAAAAATTTGATAGATATGGAGGTTGATGAACGTCGGTGAAATGGTGAACGTTACATTGTGTAAAGTGATCACATAAGTCAGCCGATGACAGGTCGTAAAGCCTGTAATACCCATATTTCCCATACATATATCATAATATGAATAGCTACGTATTGGTATTATATATATATATATATCTATAATTTGTACAATAAAATTCGTTACATATCGTACAACCCCTAAATAGAATATATTTTCGGGTTCGAAAAAAATCGTAAGTTTAGCTAAATAAATAAAATAAAAATCTCCCCGGCGGAGAACTGAACCTCGATCTCTAGCATGAATTTATGCAAGGTGCATATTTTATATTATCATTTAAAATAATATCATGCCACTGATGTATTATATTTTGTAGATTTGGAAATTATCAATATTTTTGTTCACTAGTTCAATTTGTTATGTTGTCTTTGGATTTTATTTTATTTGGTGGATAAACAAGTGATAGATATACCATTTTTGTCTGCCCCTTTGTCTTGATGGTTCCTACGTATGCACGTAAATTTATTTCCAACCATGCCGCATAAGTGCTTGTTTTTTAGAATATTTAAAAAAAATTAGAAGAAATGTTTTTTTAAAAATTTAAACACTAATATTTTTATAACTTTCATTTGCATTACTAATAATAATAATTTTAAAATAAAAAATATAAATTTATAAAGATTTTGATTATTTCTCAGAAGATTTGTTTAGTTAGTACAGAAAATACCTTGATGTTAATTAATAATGGATGAAATAACTGATGTGCACTAATTGGGACTTATGGAGTCAATAAGGACTCGCCGCTTACCAAAAACCGTTTATAAGCAAAAGCTCCTATATGGTCCTTCACATTACACTGCCAGGTTGGCATTTTTTTAATGCTAATAGGCAGCTGTGCAATTCCGTCTGTCACTTAAGTGACTAAACGGAGCCGCACAATCACCATCACAAACATCCTCACTGTCTCCGACCTTTTAATTTATTCAGAAAAATTATCAATTGAGGAAACAAAAATGTGTAAACAGAATCATTGAATACAAAAAACATACTACATAAGAAATACTAACATACAAATCTGCAGCAGAATAAATAATTTAATTAAAAAATTGCAAATAAAAATCTTATAGAGTTACATCTTTTCAGACACAAACCATTGAAGAGTAGGGAGACAACATGGTAAATGGAGCTGTAGTCGGGGAGCAGAAGGAAAAATACGCCCCCGAAAAAGGGAAAAAGACAAAACAAAATAATAACGATCTGACTTGTCATCAGAGCTCCACCGCCAGCCATTCGTCCCCAAATAACAGGAGAAAAAAACAAAGAAAACCACTGATACTGGTATTACTAGTTAAGAAGTGACAATACAAAAAATAAGTAAAAGTGAAAAAAAAATCAACAAATATTATACTGCAAATAACAAAAAATGACTGTATTAGAAAATTTAAACAAGAGTTTAAATTTAAATGTGGAGTCAGGCATAATAATTATCATCATCATCATATGTTTATTATACATTGCTGCCCGAGTGTCTCCCATTTTCTCTGTCCATTGTTATTCGCTGGCATTTATTTTCACAAAGTTTGATGATTTCATCAGTCCAGCGGGTTTTATGACAGCTTATCGGCCTCTTGATTCCCCTCGGGTGCTTCTTTCGAGCGATCTTTGCAAGCCTTTTTACATTACTCTAAGGTTGTGGATATCTCATTTGTTGGGGGTCCATGTTTTGCAGCCACACGCAAGCACAATGAAAGATCACTTTTAAAAATCTTACTCAGACATATAAACTCCTGTACTCCTGCTCAACTTTGTTCTGCGAATAATTTACCTTTGGATATGGAAATTTTCTGTCCTATATAGATTTAAATATTAATTTGTTCCATATCAATCGCGATAAAGGTGTGTAAAAAAAACAACACAAGTCAGCTTTTTAGAAAATAAATTATTTGGTATCGTCGTACACATTTCAGAAAAAAAATTACCATCACCATATTTAATTAAGAAAACACATTTCGATTTCTCTTAATCACTTGAGTTCAAACCGAGTCCCAAAATAATTTCTCTACCTATAATAATTCAAGTCAATAGTTTATAATAAGGGTTCAAATTTTTATTGGAAGCAGCAATATCTAGTCTTCTCTGTAATAAAATAATATGTCTTCGAAATATTTCAAATGTCTAGTATTGTTATTATATATTCATTATTAGTATTAGGATGTGATTACTATTATTTCATCCCCGATCCATTAAACAATTAAATATTAAACAAATCTATGCACAATTATGTATATTGTAATAAAAATAAAATATACTAGCAACAAATTCGTTAATGGCCATCTATACAGTGCCATGAGTAAAAAATCGACCTGTACGTCACTAGTCATACCTTTTACTAAATCGTATGTTTTTGGATGGATATAAATAAAACAATAAAACAACAACTTGAGTTATTTTTACTACGTATATTTTTTATATCTATTTTATAAAGTTTTTAATTTATCTATTAATATATATGAAGAATATATTATTTTTTACGCAACAGAGGTTTTAATAATATAAATAAATACTCTCAAAATTAACATTTTTTTCTTTCGTGTATTGTGATATCGAGCGGCGCATACGCATTAGTAATGAAACTGTGATCACAGTCATAGTTTTCAATCGAATATCAATCACAATCACACCAGTGGGTCGAGAGTAGCATTTTTTCGCATTACTAATTCGCTGCTCACTGCTCAAAAGGGGAATTTTTAAAATGTTGTTTATTTAAGAGAATATATGAAAAAAAAATCTAAGCAGAAAATCATTTAGTATGCTAAGGTGTGTAAGGTGTATGCATCTATCTTTGGAGAAATGTAAATAAGATAAAAATTTAAAATTGTTACTATAGAATGTAAGCAACACAATTTACATGATGGAAAATGACTTCGAACTCTAAATATATTTCTCCGGCAAACCGTTTATTGGCTTCCCGAATGCAACGGGGGTACTTATTGGGGTGAATAAGATGCAGTTATTTGCAAGAAGGAGAGGGAATGTATTATGTTATTTTTATAGAGATTTAAACCGTGCAAGACAGACTTTGACCTGTAACACGGAAAGTTGACCGACAGAGATGCCTGATATTCCTAAATATGTTAAGGAAAGGAACAGAATAAATTAGGTAGGTTTTGTCGCATTTTTACAGTGTATTTAGCAAAATAAAATCACCGTAGTAACCGATGTATGTTTTAGATGCTTAGTCTGACAAGTAATGTCTCATTACAGGTAGTGTTGTCAGATTTATTGAAAGACAAACCGGGACCCTCCCATTAATTATTTATTAATAGGAATAAAAGGATTTTGTTGATACGGGTAGTAAATTAAAAATGCGCGTTTGTATTTCTGGTACGGGAGCGTGACGGGCTAGACCAAGGCCGCGACAACATCCCATGGCAGCTTGGCATTAGTTGCAACTTCACAACTTGGCAAGCTGGATTTAAATCG
The DNA here is from genome assembly GCA_031772225.1 of Eubasilissa splendida. NCBI lineage: Eukaryota > Metazoa > Arthropoda > Insecta > Trichoptera > Phryganeidae > Eubasilissa > Eubasilissa splendida. The sequence continues at coordinate 20,384,187 of CM062859.1, read as the reverse complement.
ATGTGTGCTAAATTGGTAACATTGTGTGTCCTCACTAAGAAGAAAGTTTAACCAGAAAAAATAAGATTTTAAAAACTATTGTCGTTATTACAATGTAGGGATTTGTTACGTTTCATGTATTAAATTGTGTCATGTGTTACTTCAGTGTTTGTTCTTAAAACCATCCGAGATAGCAAGCGACACACGAACATCTACACACTTACAGAATCCAGACTGACCTAGATCGGTGGCGGTACCACTGGAATCCTATCCTCTAGGACCAAAAGGTTCGTAACGACGTTGGTAGGTATCTAAAAAAATTTAACCGAGACTTTTGGGCATTCAAAAAGGTTTGTTCGTGATACCGGGACACGAGACTTAAAAACGGTGACAATCCCAATTAATTTGGTCATCAGGTAGTATGAGATGTGTAATTCTTATTTTATTATATTCAATAATATACAGCAGATAATATTGTATTTAAGTTTATGAAAATATAATAATAATGCGTAAATAACCACATAAGCCGCCCGGCCTGCCGTCCATATTTACGATGGTAGTATTAAGTCACGATCTGATACAATCTAACCACACTACTACAGACAAAGCATTATATCCCACTTATTATAATTGTATAATACGTAGTACACATATATTTGTATGCATCAGATTATTCTAATGTCATTACATTAGGCTTTACGGCTTATGCCAGTGCAATTTATTCGGAATACTGGACATGAAACTACCTGAATAAGTCATTATTCGTAAGTATTTATTTATGTACATCAGTAACTAGACTGTACAGTATATTTATATCAAGCCTATACTGGAAAAGTACTTGGTTAATTAATTTACATTTTATAATCCAAAGATAAAACTTATTAACCTTTCCCTTACGGTGCTAAAATAAAAACGCGCATTCCGGTGCTGTAAACTCAGTGCAAATGTAGAGTTAAACTATTTTTAAGTCGGATAAATATGAATATTTTACATTAATTACTTATATCAATCATTAAATTAATAGTTGACACATATATAAGAATATTTATGTCAATTATTGTATAAAAGTGCTAAAAAGGGAAAAAAACATTAGTCATTACGAACGACTGTATAAAGACGCATAAGACACGTCTGATTCGACCGGAGCATACTCCGCCACTAAAGTAACGATCAGCATCCGGCTCCCTGCGCTCTGCGCACTGCGCTATGTACACGTATTGACAAATTAACGTCAGGTTATTCGAGAAAATATTTATTATCGTTGCGCATGGTAAATACTTATATATTGTAATTATTTAAACAAATACATTAATATATTATGAAGGTATATCTTAAATAAGAACTCTGTATTTAGTACATTAATATAAATATTCACATAATTAGAGGCAATGTCAACTCAGTTTTCATCATCGGAGAGGAAAGGTTAAATTTGTATGTATAGTATTCAAAACCCTAATAACTAATTAACAAACATATCATACCACCATACAAGCTCAATTATTAATACTTCTAACAGGACCATCTTCCAGCATATGGTTTATCTGGTCGTGTTAAGTCTTCTGCAGACGTCCTCTATTTCTGGTGCTATCGCCGGCAAAAAATAAATAATCCGCCAATACAAAATTAGCCCGCCCCGCTCGCCTTAAAAATTAATAGCAAATGCAGATGTTATTTGAGAGAAAATAATACCGATTAACATAATTCATAAACTTAAAATAATCCATTATAATGGTTTTTAAAACGTATATATGAACATCACCTTATAATTAATCTTATTTTTTTATATTTTCAAAAAATTAATTTTAATGCTTAAAATAAGCTTGATATATAAAGTATGGTATGGTTCGAATGAATAAAAAAAAAAAGTATTTATAACATTAAAAATTAAATATTTCGGACACGTAAAGAGACATCTGGAGAAGTACGAGATCTTGCAACTCTTAATGTAGGGAAAGATTGCTGGAAGTCGGCGCCCTGAAAGAAGGAGAATATCATAGCTGAAGAGTCTGTGGCATTGGTTTGGCCAGTCTAGTGTTGAAGGGCCGTAGTAAACAAAGTGATGATAGCCAATATAGGGCAAGAAGAAGAAGACGTATATTTGACTGTTATTCAAGCTTGTGTATACATAGACTAAGATAATAATATAATATATATACAGGGTGGCCCAAAAAAAGTGAGAACATATCGTAACACACGAGTTAATTAATTAATTATAATTCTTAATGTAACATTTTTTGCACAATATTTAGCTAATCAGAAATTATCAAAACACCCCATATTGCATAATGTACTGGGTTTAAATCTGGGCTGTTCGGTAGCCATATGCTTGGCTCGATGAAATTAATATTCTCACGACGAAGAAAGTTGATTGTATTTCTGGCTATATGAGATGGAGCTCCATCCTGCTGTAATGTTTAGTTATGCTGTAATATCTAGCTACACTCTAGGTTTTGTTTTGAAACTTTGATCATTTTCCTAGTATCCCAACGTTTTTCAATTAGCAAATTTTTGATCAAAATACGGTCTTCTGCAGTGATTTTTGTCATTCTGGGCAACAATTTGAAAAAACCTAATATAAATAATGGGAAAATTAATAATCAAAGATGGCCACCGGAAATTATCGAAATAAAACATAATATTGGTAGATAGGCAAGTAAGTAAATTAGTAAACTATTTAAGCTATTGTTGATATATATAAACTAATTTTGATGTAATTATATCACATTTTACGAAAGGTTCTCGCTTTTTTTGGGCCACTCTATATACATTGTTAATGGACAATACTGACAATTTTTTTTAAATAATAAGATAAAAACACTCTGTATAAACTATTATGGTATCTTCATTACGAAACAATGTATGCTAAAATTAGAAATGCAAGCATAGATAAAAACAAAACTGTAAGTGTGAGTAATTAATTGTAATTATTAGTCATAATTAGTCACCCACCACTAATACTTTTATAGTTTTGTTTTTATCTGTGTTTGTATTTTTAATTTTAGTATAAATTGTTTCTTGACGAAGATACCATAGGTATCGAAACAAGTTAATTTATCAATAAATAGTGGTTTAAACAAATTTATTATTTATATGATATATGGCCATAAATTAGTTTTGGTAATATTGAAGAAACAATAATTATTCATGTCCACAATAAAGTAGTAGGTAGGTATAGATGACCCACCTAATAATTTTTATTTGTTTTAAATATAAATACATATTATTCGGATATTCTTTCTATTAGGTATCTAAAAATAATAGTTGTCTCATAATGATATTTAAAAACATAAAAATTTAACCCTTTAATATTATACCTAGAAAAAGAAGTCAAAAATACACCTAGATACATACGACAACTACCTAATTCTTGCGGCCAGTGCTAGAAGGAATTTTATTTATATTGAGCTAGTTGATGGTCTCTCGGGATGATGCTCCAACTCCGATCACTTGCTAAGTAGGCGAATGTCTTTTCCCTGGACCAAACAAGAAAGTTAAACTTGCCTATATCTAGCTTTGTAACATTTTCATAATTTAAAAAAATATATGATGACATATGGTACCTAGGTATGTAGCATATAGTATGTGGACGTATACTAAAAGTTACGTAAATTAAATTGAAATGTAACATGATTTATATATTATTTGTATATTTATTTACTTAATCATTCATTGACATGTCGGTTACTTTGACGTTACATGATTATTTTAATTTAATAATAATAATACCGATAATCGATACCGATATAATAGGTGTACCGGAAAAAAATGTCGTTTTTATTTCTATCGTTGTTGAATGGTCATTTGTGTTTCGTCAGACAATCTTTAACAACGTGTTTTGGATCGTTTCGTTGACTATACATACTTAAAGTGCATTGCGACTCTTAAATTTAACAACCATATTTACAATAGATAGGTTTTTGCCGAATGTGGAATTTATTCGAAATATTATGCTTTAACATTTCGTAAAGAAAGAGACCGCAACGAGTGCTACAAATAATATTTGTGATATACTGGGGATATTTTGGATACTCTTAAATGTCAGAGGTAGTTTAAAGAGTTTTATTTTAAAAAATAATCCTGGAAGTGGAAGATCAGTTAAAGTGGATGACGAATGTTCATGGTAAAGTGTACAGGAGCACACTTAAAAAATCGGCAAAATGTTGGAGACCAGGAAAATGAATACAGCACGAGTTAATTGAATATAATCTAGGTTAGCAAATAAACGCATGCACAGAGCTATTGGAGTTAAATTCAAAACCCCAATTTATACAACACTATACGTCACACACCATATTCACCGGACATTGCTCCACCTGATTAACATTTGATCCGGTATATGCAACACTTTTTGAATGGCAAAGAATATAGAAGTTAAGAGTACATAACGTTGGACATATCTGAGTATTTTGCCTCAAAACCAGCTAAAATTTACGAAAGAAGTATTAAAAAATTGACAGTAAGTGGAAATAGGTCATATCTAATGATGTAAATTATATTTTGGACTAAGTTTTAGTAAATAAATATTTTAATAATATCAAATTGATTCATTTAAAAAACGACATTCTTTTCCGATTCACAAGATATCAGAATTGGAAATAATTAGTGTATCAGCAAATTAACAATTGATCAGTTATAGTTTTATCAAGAATAATGTAACCAGCGATGACGTGAAGGTTGTTAAAAACTGAAGAGTCGTGCGAACCGGTGATAATTTAAAGAATTGTAACAAGACAACAGAAGTAGTAAATAAGTCAAGGAGTAAACGTAGGAAATATCAATTATGCAGCAATTGTTCTCTGTAGCCTCGTTCCTCTGATAGTTCACGTAACTTAATGATAAGGGTTTGTATTGAAACAGGAATTAAAGTACAAGTTAATCCAGAGCTTGTTATACACGTATAAAAAAAGGATATTATAGTAAAACTTAAATTAAATAAAGGAAAATTTAATGTTAGACGTGAGTATAAAAAAAAAACTTAGTTTTAACATATTTTATGAAAACTAGCCCTACCTAGCAGTGGCGATCGGTGATTTTTTGTAGAAGGGATGCTGGAAAACAAGTTTATACCTACTATTAAATATAACATATAATCGAAGGATATTTAATGTTTCAATTCTGTTTCAAGCCAAACTGTCAAAAATGCGTCACGCAAACAAATTTCTTAAAACAATCCGCTCGCTTTGTAATATGTATGATACTTTGTGCATTATACACATAAGCATGAAAGTCGTTTTTTGTACGTTGGATGCTGTTAACGAACACGTATACAGTATTCGAAGACGTTGACAGGCGAAACTGAATGCGCATGCTCGAAAGTCGAATACTTTATGGATACGGAACGAATGGTAGAATCCCGTGTTACTTGTATGTTTATGTATGTTGTTGATAATGTATATGTATTTCGACTCGGTCCGTATCATTGTGTGTGTTTTATGACTGGTCTCTAAAGGACAGGACGAATTTATTTGGGGCAGTGCAGTTTTCGGCTAAAAACAAAAAATCCAAAGCTTTTTGACTCTAGAACGCAAGGGATGCGGAGTATTCAAAGCATTTATGAAGCGACCGCGCCTGTTACCTAGCGGTATGAACCACGAAACCGTGCTTGCTTTACTGCCATGATCACTGTTTTCGTGCCGATTGCTTTTGCTAAGGAGTGTAGTGACCGCTTTACGGTCATTGTTGACCGCTGCGCAGCCACTGCTGATTTTTACTTAAAACTTATTTTTGAATGCTGAAAATAAAGTATATTAATAAATAAAAAAGGAAAGTGATCTATTACATAACAATTAACTAAATAAAAAATCCAATTATATATTTTTATATACGTAACATAAAAATTCCGTTTGCCGGTCATAATTATTATAATAAATTGTTTCGAAATTGTCAGAATTGCCGATCGGCGATAATAATTATCATCAATAGGATTGTCTTCGATAATACTATTACTATGGTACGATTAAGATACTAAAAACAATCCTCCACAAAATCATATCCATTAATTCAAATGATAATTTTATATTTTAAATACTATTTACTTATATAGTAACGAGATTATTTGTAAAGCTCTCTTGAGGTATTTTTTTTGTGAAAATGGAGTTACATAAACTTCTCAATCATATTTTTATTATTTTGTTCAGCTTAATTTCCATTTGAAAATACAAGTACAACAGTTCTCTTTTTTTTGACGGGGCATTTAATGCGGTATTTTGAACATTTTTTCAGTAATGTTTTCGTCATTCCTAAATAATTGTGATATATTCAGATAGAGTTGCACTAATAAAAGTGTACACATATACTCAGAAAATTTTGACTTTTTTGACACTCCCGGAATGAGGCTCGAACTTCCGACTAGGAAATAATGGACACTACACGAGTATTCTAGCACTAGACCAATTAAACACATTGTCTTAAAATTAATTTGACTCAAATTGTGTGAAAACTCTCACCGTTAATTAAATTATTTGAATGATTTTATGAAAATTAAAAACTGTCACCTGTCACCAAAACAGTCAATTTTGTCTTATATATATATATTGTTTGTCTAAATGTCTTAAAAGTAAATAAAAAAAGAACAGCTAATATTATGTAGGTGATGTGTCAAAATAAAATGACCGCAAGTTTGTCATATAATACTATTTCGCTGGCGCCTATCGTTATTTTTATTTCGTTACAATCGTACTTTTACCATCTCTTAAAGCGTAACAGTGGGGATAAGATTAATTACACAATTCAAGCGGCCCAAATTGGAAAAAGTTTATTACGCCTGTCTAGTGTAAGTATCACTCAACAGTGATGTATGGGGGTGGGGTTTAAGTCAATAGAGAACAGTGTGTTTATTGGTACATTCCTCAAACAGGCCTTAACGCATGAAAGTATCCTATACAAATACGGGCCGTATACGATACATATGTGGACTTAAGTGCGGATAAGGCAGTCTTTTGTGTATTTAATGTATGCTATTTGTTCATCAAAATTACCTATAGGTAATCATTTTTAATTAATCTGTTTAGATTTAGATTCAAAATTGGTATACTTTGATCCACATGATTATAATTTCACGAGTGTTTCGATATTCCTTCAGATTAATTTTGAATTCCCTTTGATTTGAAAGCGATGGTGTTTTCAAACTCTGAAGGCGCTTCTAAGACTTCTTGTATACCCTTCAGCTTAACCATATATTGCTCTTGAACAATACCCACGTTTATCATTATTAAGGGATTATTTTACTTGAAAGGTCGAAAACCACGAAAACAAAAAACAAGTATTAAACACACATTTGATGTAATAGTTATAATTTTTAGGACGAGATGAGAAATAGATACACGCGAGGTGAAACTTTTCATTTGATTCTGTTCTAACATTCATTGCTCGTATTGATTTAGATAAAAATATTCTCTCGATGGATATATGAAAATACAAGGGTCGCCCGAAGGATAAAAAGGGAAAAAAGAAGATAGTGCAATCGATGAGTCTTCATATAATGTTCTAGAGGAAAATTTCTGAGTCTTGGTTCTTTATATTAAACGTATAAAATTGTTTGAAAATATATTTTAAAAATATTTGATCGATATTTAAATAACGTTTAAGGAGTATGTTATTAAAGAACATTAATCCTAAACAAGAGAGAAAGTAGTACAAACATTTTTTTTAAGGGATGAAAAAAGGGGGATGAGGAAGCTCGGAATAAAACATAAAATGAAAAAACTAAAATAGATTTGTATAAAAAACAAACAAACAAACCAACCAACAAGACACTCATCGTTATATATACAGATTACTGTTGTTCTGGAAAACAAATCAACTTGACCTTAAAAACAAGAGAAAGCTACATGAGATTTCGAAAAACGACCCTTATCCCCCTTTCTCACCCTTGAAAGTATAATTTTGGTACTTTTTGATGAAATTTTGCACACTTGACTTTCAAAATAAGAGAAAAATTACTGTGTCCGGATAACGCCGGGTACTTCAGCTAGTACTTTATATAATGAGATAAGTATCTCAAGCTTTATTAAGTGTGACGTCCAAGGCATTGCGTGTGAGCACGTGTGTATCGGTCCACGGACCGCGGGCGAAGTAGGAGAAATATGTGTGTGTTGTGGGTAAGGCTTTATTTCTGTTCTGTCGCGATTTAGTAACCATCTTATCTTTAATTGTACTGTTGTAAATAATATTGTATTCTTGTCGGAATAAATCATTGCTAAGTGGTAATTGATACTTTATATAAATAATAAATTATTTCATGTTTTCTAACATTAAACATTTAAAATACTCAGATTAATATATTTTTTTAGTAATTTAAATATCTGACTATTGACTATATATTGATATGAAAGAGTTTAGTACCAGTATAGGATATTCAAATCATTAATAATTCTTGGGTATCTATCCTTCGTGGAGACAGACGTAAAACTAAGCGCCGAGAAAATCATTAAGCATTCACGACTATCCACACTGAATTGACCCAACCGAATGAGCTGAAGCCACATAGATCAATACAAAATAGCCTTTATGGTTATTTATGGTAATCCATTAAACTTAAAACTTTTAATAATGTAATAATATTAATTAATAAACGTTCGTCTCTATTGAATTTTATGTTTTAATTTTATGATACGATATGTAATAATTGTTAAAAAAACAAATATTTTGTCGGGAATAAATCACATATATTGTTTTTAGAAGACAACTTAATTATCAATAGACACTTTTTTATTATTAAAATTAGTTTTAAATCATTTTGGTTATACCTTAATGAATTTTTTGACGAGAGCATGTATCATATCCACGCTCAATTTTTTTTAAATGTACACGCAATTGTCAAAAATAAAAATATAATCTAAAATGGAAATATATTCTTATATATTGAATATAATTACATCCGATTTCATACTGTTGGGAAATATTTAAATTTACCAAATAAAATTATTCACAAATATTATTTTTAATTTAATAAGCATGTATAATATTAAAAAAATATGCTTTAAATATTTTATGTATATTCCTCATATATATAAATTTTAAGAACATAAGTGTACAAAACATCGGGTTGGCTTCCTTTCGAGAAGCAAGAACTCGAAGCTTTTGAGGGAACCCCGGCCAGAACGATTGACGGATATAGTGACAAAAAATGTAGGAATGAGTTTTTGACTGGAGATGTATGACTGGAAAACATTTGTGCAGTCGGTCTTTGGCCTAAATGACCCAAAAGATGATGATGATATTAAAAAAGTATATTATTAGAATTCGGTGATACATTTTATTGTTGTTTATTGTATGCTATTTATTTATTAAATTTTGGAAACAATATTCAAACATTGCCAGTGTGTCACCAAAAATGTTTCTCGTGTCATATTATTTATCTTATGGCCCGTTCTACATAGTTTAGCATGTACGATTATCATCCCGTCATCATCAATCATCATCCCGTACGTTTTGCAGGCAGATTAGAATGACGCATCCAGTACGTATATACCTTTACTCTTACAGTCTGTCCACGATGGTCTCACTGAGAGATCGTGAGACTCGAGACATTTACGATCAGCATCACTAATATAAGAGGAACACAATGTAAAAATTAAGAATACAAGAAATGTTTTTTTTTTTAAATAAGGTGCTGGAACTCAAAACATAATTTGTGCGAATTATATAAATATGGATTGTAATTATGTACGTACGAACATTGTTCCATCTAATAACATTTAAAATATTAAAAATACCGTCAAAAAAAAGATGCCGGAATGTCGTTCCATCGCGTTACATGATAAAAAATGCACTAATCACAAGTTCTTTATATATAAATATATCATATTAGGGTATCTGATAATATTTATAACTATATTATATGAATTATGCATATCAACATCTGTTGTTATTTATATTATTTTAATCACAACTAATAACGTAAATCCGGCAAAAAAACACAATTAATTTACAACAGACTAAAACTACAATTTTAATGACTTATACCTAACAGGCACGATAATATTTGATAACTGCCAGAATAAATACAGCCCAGTATACTACGCCAAAAGATAAAATAAATAATCGTTTTTAGTAATACACCACCAGAAACTTTTAAATTAATTGAAAATATTGAAAAAACTATTCAAAAATAATTAAAAAAACATTATTTGATTTTTTCAGTAAAAAATACATTTTATGTGTTTTTTAATTCCCCTAATTAACATTTTCCATCTATTTACGTTTCTTTTTTTGTTGATCCCTCAAAAAGAATCAGGGCTCCACTGTAATTTATTATCTCTTGTGCGAAAAAATATTAAAGGAAATATTTTTTAAATTGTTTTTTTACATATTACCTTTATAATAATAATTGGAACATAATTCTACTTGTTTTTCTTTTAAATAGGCAATCCATCCTTCAAGAGTGATTTGTGCCATTAATCAAGTTAAAACTTTATTTTATAGAAAAAAGTACAATAATATTATAGAATAGTAAATATTATATTACAAGTCAATACTATTGTCGTTCAAAAAATTTGCTGTTATATATATTAAACGTGGCGAGTTAAGCGAAAGAAGATGACACAAGTTAACCGGGAGTTGAAAATTACCATTGACAAGATTACTTTAAAGAAACCTGTGATCCGCAATGAACAGGCAAAAAAGATATGGTCAAGGGGTTCCTCTTCGGCTCCACATTCACACATTGGGGAATCTATTAAGTTCAATCTGAATGAGGCTACCTGGCAATGCTCAATTCTCATTCTAGAGATATTTGATATTGTTCTTTTGGAGACTTTCCTTTTGGAGTACTAGGGAGTGCGGGAAATAGATATTTAAGCCGATTAATCTTATGATTATTTGGATCCATCCATTGTGCAGTTCAAATAGAATTCGTACGTTTTTTTTAACATATTAAGTCTGTTATAGATCGAAATATAGAATTTATGAGGGAAAACTGCGAAAAGAGTGGCCTCCTTGTTCAGTTTATCAGCACATTTATTTACAGGAATAAAACTCAATGCAATATTACATTTTTAATAGTCGTCATCATACGGACAATTTAATTTAGTATATTAATTATTAGGAGTCTAATATTAAATTCAGTGAGTATTAATATCATTCTTAAATATTTTTTAATATGAAATAAAAAAAATTAAATATGTACATCCAAATTAAATGAACATTTTAAGTAGGTATATATTTTTGATATAAATAGAATGTACGCTTTCATATTACTACCTGATTTAAAAATAATATAACATAAAACTCACTCGGAACTTTTTGATGAAAACATTTCAAAATAAAAATTAAATAAGCCTCTTAAAATGTTCGCAATACATAATATAAATTTTTTACCGACTGTCATATTTTCAAATTTTAACAATGAAAGCATCTAATTAGTGATTGGAAGTATCCCTGCTATAAAGCTCAATACAAAACCTTTTCAATATAAAATACATACTCGTTTGCGAGGAGACGTTAAATAATAGAATATGGTTAAAGAAAATATCCCCCTCTGGAACATATTTTGAACCAAAATAGAATTATAAATTATCACCTTCTTCAAATATTTAATTAAATTTTCAATGTTCCCACCGATAAATTTAGACAATGGAGATAAGATTTTCTTTTAAAAATTGCCTATTTAGTCATTCAATTCTTTGCGCGCTCTCCGAACATTTCGGCTTCTGTCTGGCTCCACACTTAGCTCCGATAAATGTTTTGGGAAGCAATACCTATTTGTCACCGAAAAGCGTACGTCATTTTCAAATAGGACCATTTCTCATCCGACTCCCATCCCGAAAGCGAACGTCTTTTTTATTTGAAATCCGTGGAATTGATAAAAGCGGTGAAATCGCAATTTCCAAAGTTTTTCAGAAATGTCGTCCGGCTATGACTAAAATAAATTGGACCAATAATTTCCGCCGGGCGACGATCAAACAAAAACTTACAATGTCCTTTTCTCGTCGCGGGTATCTCTCTCCTCTCCGTCCCGAGATCCTGGGACGGCTGAGATGCTGCAACGTCCGGGAAACGGTATTGAACGTTGACGTGTATCGCCTTTCATCGCGAAGGAGTTTACTGACAAATGAACAGCTCTTCTGGAACAAAATACTCGGGAAATAAAATAACTGTAAGATAAATCTTTTCTGACAATATTAAACGAAAGTAGAAAAATAATCGTACTCAAAGAGAGTATACGGGAGGTATGATATGTTAAAAAAATATCCTTTCTATTTTTGTAAACATTCTCAGATAACTGATGTATTTTATTTATGAAATATAATGACGCATTTAAGAATAACAGAATTATAATATAGATTTCGAGATTAATATAAAAAATCTTGCGGTATTTTTAAGCACTACATTCTTATCATTATAAATGAAATATTTAAAAATTCAGTAGATTTTAAATTTTGTTCAATTACAAAAATATTTTCATCGATCGATAATAATTATCAATACATGTCAACAATATCAAACGCATGACATATACCGATTTGAATTATTGCTTGATTTTTTTTTTCTACCCGTTAATCTGGTTATTGCATAAGATGAGAAGTTAACGGATTACGGAAAATAATTAAAGTGATTTTAGTGCGAACTTCAAGTCTTTTTACTCAGTGATAGGCTTATTCTCCCTAATGTGCATTCACAGCTATATTTGAAAGATTAAATATCAGAATAAATCACCCGATTCGATAGGTGCGTAGCTATCTAATGGGAAAAGCTTCGAAAATGGAATGACCATATCAGCCAATGGCTTGCCGCCATTTTAGCAGAATTTATGGCGGATTATTACATTCGCATAAATATTTTTGGACCCTCCAATAATATATTCCGCTATTTTAAACCCTCTCACATTTCTGCAGCGGTGCGAAAATATGGATTCGTCATGCTGGATAGAATATGTCCATTCAAAAAATGGTTTAAACCACTTTCTCTGAATTTAAACATGTTATTAAAGCGTAACAAGGGTTTGTAAAAATAAAAAAAGTTTTTAGAAAAAAATATTGAAGAATATTTAAAAAAAAAAAAATTATCATAATTTTTCTGTCATAGTATTCACCAATTTAACTGAATTTTTTTTCTTTTTACAAGCAAAATTGATAGAATGAATATTAAAAAATAAAATATCGACAAACATAAATAAATGGTAAAAATACTACTTTTCTCATTAATAGTAACTATAAAAGTTTGGGAAATAGTTTATGGATGTGGAAGAAAAAAAAAAAGTATATATATATATATATGTACCTATACTCGTAAATATAATGCATAATATTATAATTCTGTAAAGAACGATTCAATATATTATTTTATGTATAATTAAATTCATTCTGTCACAGTTGAAATATAATTGTAGTTCACAGAGTTTAGTTTAATATTCTATTATAATTAAGAATTTTTGTGAAATAGAAAAATTTGTTGTGAAATATATTTGAGATATGAAAATTGTTTTTACTCCTGAAATAATATAATTGAACTATTAATATAAATAATACTAATGCCAAAATTCATAAAGAGTTTACCAACATTATCTATCGGAAAAGTATTGACACCAGCGAGACTCAAATCTGAAACTTTCTGTTGCCAGTAGACTACCTTACCAATTCTACTCAAATTTTAATTAAAAAATACAATAATAGATTTTTTATTTCAACTTTATTACATACTTATTAAATAACATCAGTTTTACGGCAAAAATTACCCTTCACATTACAAAAAACTTAAAAGTAATTAAGTAAGTAAAATAGTAAAAGTAAACTAAAAATTTAACAACAATTTTTTTATTTAATTAGCTTGCAACGGAAAGAAATAACGTACACAATATTGACACAATTTGGGTATATAATCTATGGATTATTTTGATGTAATTAGTAAAGCAATTTACCGGCAATATAAACTTTTAGATTCGTCTCGGTGGTGACTCTATTTTTTTGAAAGATTTTTTTTCTGTGTATTAGTAGTTTCTCTATTAGTAAGTCTTATCTGATTGGTTTTAATAAATAAATAAAATATTTATGAAATAACCCTAAAAAGTTATTGATTTTTTTATTGCATAATATTGTATATTATAATTCTCTAATTACTACATGAATTAAATTACTTCAGGAGTAGAGTTAATTATTATATCTAAAAAAATGTTTATTTTAAAAACGTTTCTTGCTGAGATATTTTCATAAAATTTGTAAATATTATTTAGTCAATCAATATTGACTGATTTATGATTAATATCTAACTAATTTAATAACTTACTATAGTGCTGTTTCCTCTCGAATAGAACGCCTCACTCTTTTGTCCTGGCATATGTTTTTGGCTAATGAAGAAGAAATGCAACAATTGTCAGTGCTGCAAAATAAAGCTTGGAGAATAATATTCTGAAAAAATAAATATACTCGGATAAGTTCAATGCTAAAAGATCTGAATCTTTAAGCAGAAAATATATTTAAATGTTATGATATTTATTTATAAAACCCTCAGTAAGCGAATATCGGCAGAATTTATAAAAAAAATTAATGGAAATCAACATGAGCACGAGCATCATAAAATATGAAAAGATAGACAGAGACTGCCATTCAGAAAAAAGGTTAAATCTCAGAAATCGATGATGTACAGTGTGATGAAGATTTTTAATGAAATGCCCAAAGATATAAGAAAGTAGTAGAAACTATATAGATTCAAAATGAAACTAAGCAAATATGTGAAAGATACTTATGTACGCATTATAGTAAGAATAAATAAATATATAAATACCATGTCTCGTTTATATCCTACATTCTATCATGCACGCTGCCCGGTTATTGAAGCTTTTAGTAGGACCGTCCTTCAGTAGTTAGTTTATCTGGTAACTTGCCAGATTCATTGTTTTTATGTGAATTACATTAATCTAATATGTTATAATTATTAGAAAACTACGTTCTAAAAATCTTAACTTTACAAATTTAATATGATTTCATTAAAAATTGATATCTGTTTATTTATTATAATTAAAAATGTTATTTTATAATGTTTAAACCTGTTGATTGCCCGTAAAATATTGTATTTAGATACACACTAGCATACAAAGGAACATATTTTACACAATTTTCTGGGTCCGACGCTGACGGGGCGATATTAAAATGGCGTTATGCGAGAAGCCGCAATAAACTGTAACTAATTCCATATTTTATACACACAAGGCCGAGGAACAGGGTCAAATTTATCGCCGAATTATACGGCATCGCGTTATTACCGTCCACTATACCTCGGTCTTACTACCCGGCCAAACTAAGGGGAATTGGTCCAATAAAACCACACACGACACGGTTTCTATCTGCCGGTTTAGTGTGGATCAATGCTCACGCACGTGCGTGTACCTCGTGCTACGTTCTACGAAAGTTGCTCCAAATTAATTGTTCGAGAATCAATTCATCGAAATATTTATATCCAGTGCTTTTATTTTAAACCTATCCTATAACGTTGTTCATGCTTCGTCTTTTCTAAATTGTCTTAATGTTAACTTTGACCTTCGTGACCTTGTATATTTATATTATATTTCCGATATATTATATAGACACAATAGTATCAGAAATATAATTAAGGAAAATACATTTTTGATGTGAAAATATACAGAAAAAATCTGTATTGAAAAAATATTTTGTTGCTACTGAGATACGAACCTGGATCTCTTCCAAATCTTGAACTTGTATTCTGTAATATTTCCAATTGACACATCTACTATTCCAATTTTAAAAGCAATTAATTTTATATTATGGTGAATCTCAAATATCTTTGTTTCGAATTATATCAAAAAATATTTAGTTGGGCATCTTGGCTTACATATACATTTTTTGATAATATAAATGGACTTTATTCTTTACTATTTTGAAAAATGAACAAGAATGTCAAAATCATTATTTTTCTTACGTATAATTTGTTTTTATCAATGTGAATGATGAATCACAATGAAATATAATCAGGCTGATGTGATACAGGCATCGCCTAGTTGAGCAGCGTCAACCGATAAACTTATTGAAAGTGTACCTAGATATAAGATTATATATATTTAATAATCTATGTAACACTGTTTTACTTGTAAAATTATAAAATTAAATATATTGTAACAAGGATTAAGTAAATAAATATATTACAACGAAATAATGACTTATTCTAATGAACTGTTTAATTTTCCCACTCATAATATACAGAGAGACATTGAAATTTTATGCATAATTATTACATATTAAAATACTTAGCATAAGAGTACAAAAAATTACAACGCAGCGGCTGAATTAACACATATTTTTTATTGTATTTAGATACAAACGTTTTTTTGCATGTCTGAAAAATCTGTAAATTTCTAAAGGTGTATACTTACATATATTATTATTTTGATGGAAAAATCATAACTCATTGATAAATGCAGAATAAATTTTCTATGCTCATCTTCTTTCACATTTAAGAACTGTGTTATTTCATGCTCGTCATACGTTTCTATCCTGAATACCATGTAAAAGTTGTCAGTAGGTATCTGTATTCGTCTTACTCATTACTTCGTGGAAGTGCTCCTGTTTATACTTTTCTCTGTCTTCTTCCCTCAATATTTCTGAGGTCTGAGAATTATTCTGTCCATTAAGTCTTTTGATTTTAGATGATATCTGTTATGGACCTTCTTTCTTGTACTCTCCTCAGAACATCATCGTTATAAACTCTCTTAATCCAATTTAATTTTTATATCCTTCTTCAGTACCACATTTCGAATGCTGCTAACCTATTTGTATTTTAATACAAATTAAATGTATCATTTAGAAAAATATAATCTATTTATCGAAAAGATATGTTGGTTGCCACTGGGATTTGAACCAGGAACTTTTCCTATCCAAGGAAACGCGCTGACTATTACACTCAACCTAGTAGGTTAACGACAAATTTTAGAACCTATATGTTTCAGTTTTTTTTCAAATTTATGAGAGTTACTGTTTCTCTCTAAACTCGAGTAGTGCTAATAAATTCAAGTAGAGTGATAACATTGTTTCATTTATATCCATCCATTATGATGAAACTCTACAAAGTTAACGCCGATTTTATCAATAATATTTATATTTCTTTCTAATTGATTGTCCAGATTTCATTTCCGTATGATTCTACCAATTTAACATTTTGATTTGTGCTATTTTCCACGATGTTATCCACATGTAGATTAGCAGTAACAAACAGTTCAACAAAAACCCGATGTCTTTGACCGCAAAGTGTGGTGGATGTTGTATTACCATATGAATGGTACATGATAATTAATTTAAATACTTAAGGCACCGATCAATTCATATTTGTATTTTGTTTTTATAATAGTTAATTCGTTATATAAGATTGTACTGTGATGGAACACAGTTCCTTCTATGATAATATATTATGTTTTTAACATAGAAAAATAGATGTAACATAAAATTACAATAAGATCAGTGGTCACTTATGGTTGCGAAACGTGGTACCAAACCCAAATCGAAAAAAACAAATTAGAAGTTATAACAATATTTTGTGCTCGAAGAGTGCAAAATATTAAGACAAATTTATGAACCTACACTAGAAAATAAAATAATCAGTAAAAATGATCATGAGCTCAAAAATTTAATTGAGCAAGAAATAATTGTAGGATTCTTTAGGTTCCTAAGACTCTGAGGGGCTGGCCATGTTGAAATAATGACAGATGACAATACACCAAAAATCATGACCGATTGGATACCTAGAAGCAAGCCAAGGAATAGGTGGGCTAACTGAGGACTGAAACAGGATAGGAGGATCTAGAAACTGGAGAAGGATGGCCAAGGATAGGAGTCGGTGGAGAGCACTTGTGGAGGAGGCCAAATCCCACCCTGGGATGTACTCTTAAAACATTCATCGTTCAAAATCTGGTAAACTGCGAGTTTTATTTATTTAATTTTTGTTATAAATTATACCAACAGAAAATTTACAAATATAAATAAATAATAAAGATAATTAAGTATTGTTTATTCTTAAATTTACTTATATATTTAGTACGTGAAACTGCATTTTTAACTACTTTTCTACTGAAGACAGCTTCAAGCTGGAATGTGCAGTCAGCTATGCAGCAGTCTTATTAGATTTTATAAGTAACTAAAGATATTTTGCTTATTTCAGTTGCTTTCATTTACATTGGCATTGCATCTCTATCGTCTTTTGGGAAATTACAACAAATCACAAAAACAACAATGAGCCATTATAAACAATAAAATTTATTTAAAAAAACAACAAATACAATATTTAATATTATATTTAACACAGATATATTACTGACATCATCCTCTTTCAAACTTTTTTATCATCTTCTCCTTACTTATAGCCTATCAAATTATTATTTTCTAAACGTTATTAATTATTTGATTTGTTAATGTATTGACACATAAGATATAGAATTTTTATACTCTCGAAGAGTCACGTATGTAATTTAAAAATTCATTAATATATGTATTTAAATAAATAAATATTATTTTCCATAAACAAATATTAATGACAAATGTAGCAATTACTTAGTGCATATAATACTTGTTTTTTATTGTTAGAGATTAAATATAACATTACTTTTTTTTTTTTTTTATATATTTAATTACATTATGTCCTGTTCTGTCTTTATTAACTATGTCCTCAATAAAATAATAAATATGTATTATATACATTGTCATATATATCTATATTTATTTTATACTATCATGAAAATTTGTATATAATTTAATTTATATTTGATAATATAAATTGTCATTGTATTTATTATCCAATAAACTGCAATTTTTAATATATTCCGGTGTATACGCAATTTATAAATAATTTCTAATAGAGTAGGGTCAAAAGTCATCTAATTTTTAATAATTAAAATAATATTAACACGTACGTCTAGTCAATACGTAGTAATATATTATAATATAATCAAGAATGGGCAAAATGGTAAATGTTTAATTTAATTTATCAAAAAAATAAGAATAACATTAAAAACACAAAAAGCATTGCAAACATTAATGTGATGTGTGTATTTGAAATCTCGGTCTTTAAGTAGTAAATAATGTTTTTTTGGATTATTCTGCCATGTGGCATATTCTGGTGATATTTCATCAGCAGTGGTACCATCATCAGCCATAAACTGAGACTGATACAATAATTCGAGTGATCATTAATTATATTTACTGCAAACGATAAAACCTTTAAATTTTAATATTTTCAATGTCAACAGATCGTTTAAAAACGTATTAAAAGGTACTAATGATAATGACAATTTATTATTATAGCGATTTAACATAATTTGTTCGGCTTATTTTGATAAACTACGCCCTTAGGGCACAGATGGGCAGAATATTATTTCAGTCAATGTGATAATTGCTTTTATCGATAAAACGACGTGACGGTCGGAAGCCATAATTATAGTTTTCCGAATATTGTCAACTTTTTGCCGGCATTCATTTTCATTAAAATTATTTCGATCATTTTTTTTGACAAATGTTTCAGTAAATGACGTTATAACTATTATAATTAATACTATCTTCTCTATACGTTAACTTAAAAAACTGTGAATCACGCGTAGACAAATTTAAAAGGTGACTGATACGTTACATTAGAATGAAGTGCTAATTTGAAGTATACGATAAATAGAAATGTATATGACATTTTTCAAACAAAATCGATAAGTAAATTTCTACTGGCTGATACAAGAAATTGTAATAATACTGCAGACAAGTAATTATTTTTATTTTGTCCCATAGACGTACGTCTTACGCGCCTTTGCAGAACGTAAATGATGATGTTTTTTCACGATAACTTAGAATTTGCAATCTGCAAACATCTGAGAAGTGCAAATTGTATATTTACAAAAATGTAAGTAAAATCAAAGTTTTACATTTATTTTTCCAGTTCAGCCACACTACACGGTAGTCAATTAGTTTCAGCGTGATCGGGTTTTTTTATAATAAATATCCAATTCGCCATAAAGATAATACATAAAAAAATAGAATACATTTAAATAACAAAATAATATTTATGTTATGAAAAGAAAAGCAAAAAAATATAAATAAAAAAATAAGTTCACACATAATAATACAAACAAAATATAAATACTACATATCGATCACGGCCATTATTGTATCTGTAGTAGTGAAAAGCTCAAAATCACGAACCGTGAGTCAATCACTGGTATCTTTAAGTCACACTCACTATCAGTGATTGAATATCTGGGAATATCGTGATTCGTGATTGAATTTTTTTTTCTGACGCCGACGTTTAAATTGATTACCACTTGAATCAGCGCCATTTGCCAAATTTTCCATAAATCGATCAGCGCCATCTATTAGATTCTGACAAAACGTTTTACGCATATTTAATGAGATATATATTTTTAAGCATTTTGATTTTCTTTGTGATGATATTAAATTAAATTTACATTAATTGTTCATGCTAGAATACGTTTTTTTACATAAATTAGGTGTTAATAATATAAATAAGTACGCACAAGATTATGTTTTCATGTATTATGATATCGTGCGGCGCACGCGCATTAGTAATGAAACTGTGATCACAGTCACAGTTTTCAATCACTGATATTATCAAATACCAATCACAATTACACCAATAACTCGAGAGTAGCATTTTTTCTCATCACTAATCTGTAGCTATTCTGTAGACATTGCCATTCTCTAGTCAGAGAACCAGCTTTTCATAAGAACGCCGCTTGCACTAAAGAGTTGGTGCTGAGCTACAGCCGCAGCTTTACACCCGTAACTCGATGTCTCAGAGGCGGAACGAATCCATTTATACGACCTTCAGCAAACATTATAGATGCGCTGCAATAATGCGACAATAGTATTCTATATGAGTTATTGTACTGAATTCGTAGATAGTTGTACGTCACTTATTTGTATTTCGACCAGAGCTCGTAGGTGTACATGCTGGTGAAGAACGGTTTAAACAGGATCTTCTTTACTACCTTAATGCATCGGTAGAAACTCAACTGTCTTCTCTGTCGTTCTATGTCATCATCGTCTTGTCCATCTTTATTGAATACATGGCCAAGGTATTTGACCTTATTTTGAACGGTCAATTTCGTCCCGTCCAATAAATATTAAAATAAACCTGTCATTTAAAATTATTTTAATGTAAAGACATTTACATGCAAAAATGTATTTTAATTAATGGTACTGAACGTATAGAATGATATAAAGTCTGTTTTTTTCAGATATAAAATAGTTACGTAGAAGGTTTCGTAAACTCAAAATTTACCTTTTGAAAGATATTAAAGGGATGAAAGGAAGGAAGTGGGAAGGATTTATAAGTGGAAGGTTAAGTATTAGAATATTTTAAGAACCAGTGTCAAATGGGGTCAGGTGTGACTTACCCGATATATCGTGAGGTGGCGTCTGCTCTCACCAGACCTTTGTAGTCACTACAAGAATATCAGGACGTCTTCACCTTGGTCATAAAAGAGTTGATAGGTTAACAAGAGATGGGTTATAAATATATAAGAATATGTCTAGTTTATTTGGTTTTTTTGAACAATGTGAAAAGTTGTCAGGGCCTTCAAATAGCATTTGAAGTAAATTGTAATAATGCTACCAGATGATATTATTTTATAAACAGTGTGTGATTATTTAATAAAGTTATATAATAAAGTTTTGAACGTTTGTTACTTTGCTTTACGGAAATTACTATAGTTGAAGTTGTTCAGAATTTAGTGATTAAAAAAACTGTATACAATACTGATACCATTTTTTATAGGTGTTCAGTTTGGTCTCTCTCTTTAGCAAAAGAAAACGGGTTGCAGGTCTTCGGAAATAAATCTTGCGTAAGATTTACGGCCCAATAAGTGATAACCTAATTAGAGAATGGTGGAAGTTAAAGAATTCGTAACTTCGAGAACGGTATACCATCTCAGAATATATATTGGTATACCATCTCATGTGAAAGCAAGGAGACAGTAGTAGGTAGAATACGAGCGAAAGTAGACGAGTCCCGCAACACGCACAACTTCTTACATGAGCCAACAACATCGAGATCGTGGTAAAGAACAAAACGTAGATGGGCGGAAAATGTTAGGACGTACTTGCAAAAGATACGTCTGATAATAAAGGCGATAAAGCGCTCTGTAGTGACTGCGGTCATGGACTCCCGAGTACCATGAGATCGCTAAAGAAGAAGGACAAGAATAAAGTCTTGAATATAGTACGAGAGTTACTAATGACAGTAACTGATTGCGCAATCTCCAAGTCGCGCATTCTGCAGAATGGATTAATGGTTGTTAATCGTAATCACCGCAAAGTGGGGGGGGAATAGGGAAACGTTGTACAGGTAGAAGTCAGTGAGGGGAAGGAAATCTAGTTGAAGGACCAGTGAACTCAGGAACCGGGATTCGGAAGGACTGCTCGCCTTACCTTGAGTGTAATGCCTCCGCAAATCCCTGTAGTCGCCGCGAAATCCCACAATGTTTGCACAAAAAATAAGGACTATGATCACACAAAACAGTGCTGGCGCACTGGAGTTGATGGCGTCAATACCGCGAATGGTTTCGTGATGTCGTCTATTGACGTCAAGGTCACATTTCACACTGATGGGCAAGCATTAGGATAGGTCATGGATAAGAAATTTGAACACGGGCATGTGACAACAATAATTTTCTAACGATTCTATTTTATCGAACATTGTTAACATCCAATATAAATAATACAAATATTTTATCTTTTTATTTTTCTAATAAATGATTCAAAAATTCTAAGAAACCGTTTAATTAAAACATCTCAAATGCTCTTTGATTCTTTGTTTGTACATTACTGCAATAAAAAGTAATTTAGTTTTTTTATTAAATTGACTGACCACAATGTTTTTGCATTATATATTAAAAATACTAAATACGTAATACGAATGCAAAATATTTTTATAAATCATCAAGTATTATTTCTACCTACAACAATTTCAATGCAGCACTTTATTTAAGTTCTAAAAAAAGAACTTAAAGGAATACTCCTCGACAAGTTTATAAATGCGCTTGCGTGTGAGCAAGCTTCGCGCTAATTTCTTGTTAACATGTTTCCCTCAGAATGAAGTCCAGCGCTGGCGGCAAATATTAGTACGACTTTCTGACCACCCTGTGTGGCTGCGTTTTTCAATTCATCGAAAAATTAAGCATTTCTCAAAAATTTTAAATGCACGACCCTCATACATGATTGCGTGACAACTGTACACGAGATAGATTCACATAAAATGAGTGCATACATGTAAACTGCATAAAAAGACACACAGTGATAAGTGCACACATAGACAATTGCGAATAAATGTGATACAATGTAATTAATAAATACGTCGAACAAGTAAACAAGCTTGTGTATTTGGGTAAATACGTTATTTAGGAATGTAAATATGAGATTAGATGAGATCGAGGTAAGTATAAATGAGAAATGAATCGAAAGTAGAGTATCTGCGGGAAATCACTTAAGACAAGGTTAGTTCATATTAGTAGTAGTGTTGTATTACAGAATTGTGGTAAATAAACTTAAATAAATCTGTTTATAAATCATAAATAATCGTTAGAATTAAGATAGGAGAGGCTGGGATGGTTTGGATATGAGCAACAGTGAATGTTAACAGCAATAGAAACGAAGATAGTAACGTGAAAGCTCGATCAGATATACCATACCTGCTATACGGTTCATCAACCAGCTAGCATGAACATGGTATATGAAAATGAACGAGGAGAGACTAAAAATGTTCCAAAAATAAGTAGTATGTCAGAATTGCAGAGGGTGGTATTCTATTCTCCTCTCAACTCCTGCGGCATGATGTTATGTTATGTAAAAAAACATTTAGCAATTATAATTTTATAAAGCAACTCCGTTAGAGTCGAGGAGAGTCGGCATGTGTCAAGGACAATTCGGGCTAGATGGCGCATAATAAGCAAACCAGGCGCTAGATAGAAAGGTTCTGACTCTCGCGCGTCATTTTGGTCTGAGCGCTGATCACTTTGGATGAAAGGATGCGAAATTGACTTACACCTACTTGAGAAAGTTCTGCACGCAATCTGTAGATACGCGTGCAGGAACACTTCCTGCCGATAAGAAATATAGTGTCCGACAAGGTGCTAATTATAGACTTTCTCTTTCCAACATCAGTATGCGTAAGTGAAGGGGCGCGTATTTCTATCCCAAAGATATCTTTTTGACACGGTACAGAATCAATCGCATGCTCAACTGCGAGGGCTAGTTCAGATCTAGCACCGGGGCAACAAAGAGGTTCTTCTAAAGTTCGGAGTAACTCGAAATATAACACGCGCATTTCGGCTTTCACTTCCGGGTTGACCTACGTATAATCCAATAACATTAAATTTCATCAGTAAAATAACGCATATTTAAACCACAGCCCATGTTAATAACTGCAAGTCATGGGATTTGGAGGGTTACCTAGCCAATTTTAAAATAACTTGTATTAAGTAAAATCAAGTGAGACAAACAGTTGCATCTGACCTATGACCAAGAAAGCCACGGAAACCTTAGTGCTACAATAATAATCATATAGATATATACGTAATTATGCGATAAACACTTATTTTTGGAGCCACATCGGACGAAACTCCACCATCAGGCCTTGTTTGAGGCTACGCCAAAAAGCTTGACTAGACCATCGCCACCCACCACAGCAGAATAAAGAAAGGTACTTCTAACTCACACTACCTACATTTATTTACGGAGCGCGCCTTGGCACAAATCCTTCCCTCCCGCTCAAAAAGTACCCACTTATTTTAATTAATGTTGTAATATAGTTGTAAAACTTTTTAGTTTAGATTTAAAATTGTGAATGTCTCTAAAATTATAAACTGGTGAGGTTACTACCTTGCATGTAACCTCTAATTTTACTTTATTTTTTATTATCTTGATAAGTTAGAATAAATGATTATACAAAAATCCCAATTTCATTGAAAATTCCTTCTTCCCCCTTGATTAAATGATTGATGCAATGAATCGGACCCATTTCGGTACAGCCAAACGACCTGGTAAGGGTACCTCATGTTAATTAAATAATATATTCAATTGTGTTTGTTTGGTTATGTAACAGTTGGTAAGTTATTTTTAATGTAAATTAACTATAAATAAAAAGCACTGTCTTCACGCACATGTTTTCTAAATAATTTCAATTAAATTCTCAAATGTTATCGCCTCAACAATGAAACCGAGTTTAGTGATTTTTGAAATTAATCAAGATTTAGCACAGATAAACAATAATTTATAAACTGGACATAAGTCTGACAAGGACTGAACACCATGTTGTATTTGAAATTATAAACCTTAGGAAGCAGACTGAAGTGGACATGGAAATGACCATGTAACTTAAAGCTTGCATGATGTTTGAGTTTTGATGAAGTATAATATGGAACACTTAGCGGGTATGGTTATATGTTCCTTAAAAATTGATTATTATTTACTCTCATTTAATCTTTATGATAGATACATAGATCGCGGTTGGTGCGCATCAGATGTAGATATAATGGTTTCTGTTCAATTACCTATCTGTTAGAGCACGATCTTTTTTGGTGTGTGCGTACCGAAATAAGTTTGATCTTTGATATTGTGTATGGTGCAGGTAGTGTTTTGTGTGTATCGGCGAAGTATGTGTCTGTAAAGTTAGAATGCATGTCGCCACAGAGAATGTAAAAATCAAGACAAATGAGCAGGTAGGTCGTGTTCTTCTTGGTGATTGGTTAGTTCTTGAGCCTTCTTTCTTTCATGCTCCAGTTACAAATTTATTCCATCCATCCATACATACATCTTCATTAACTATTCCTTGCGCTTGTAACAGTTAAACAGTTGATAATGAACGAATTAATTTCAATCATAACTAGACATACTATTATATATAAGGACTTTTTTTAGATATATATATTCCGTCTTTAGTCTTTGTAGAGCTCCATCTAATTTTTGCAGTCTACTTGTAGGTCCATCTTGATATTGTCCACCTATCTATATTTTAGTCTTTCCATTAGTTTTGAGCTTAATCGCTTGTGTATGAGGCCTTTGTGCATGTTACTCTACTCAATCTACTTTTTCAACATGTCTTTATGGGAAAAAGTTGTATGTAGGATTAAAGATTGACGTTATATTTGAGATGTGTGCATATTTGGATTACTGTAGATCATAAAAATAAGTTGATTTATAAGTGGTGTATGCCCCATTAATCACCTATCACTCAGATGATCGTTAATTGTGTAAGTGTGCGTGTTCAGAGTCGGTTGGAGAACAAAAACTAATTACTTTTGTTACTAGATTTGTTATTAAGGAGAACACATTCATTCATATTCAATTCTTTTTTAATTCTGGCGTCTCCTATCGGGTTACTCAAAGGTATTTGAAATTTCATAAAAACAAAGTAGAAGGCATTCAAGTAATGGAACGATAAATGTATTTATTAGAAAAAGTGTAACATATAGGTTCGAAAATTTGTCGTTAATCTACTGTGTTGGTACAGCATAATTGGATAATGAATGTTCCCCGGATCGGAAGAGATCCTGGTTCAAATTTTGGTAGCAACAACAATATTTTTCGATAAAATTGATTTTATATGTATATCTTTCTAATTAATACATTTAATTTGTATTAACTAGATTTATTGTTACAGTTACAGATTAGAAATATACAATAACCGTACAATTAAAAAATTACACGCAGGGGCGCTTCCTGAAGAAGAGTAGCGCTCGGCTTGATAGTTAATAGTTGAATGGTTAATATGGTGTCGTTACCGGGTGTGTTTTTAATGTTAAGGAGTAAGGCTGTTAGGAGCTTTGGTTTTATGCATCGGTGCAAGGTGCGTTCAGGGATCGTCGGCAGTGATGATGATTGTGGAGGCAATAGATCTCTACATGTTTTTATTATATATTCTCTTCTCAGTAATACGTTCGATATTCTAAAAAATCTTTCTCTTCGTCAATCGTGACAATACAATTTTTATTTTTATTTTATTTGTAACTATATAATAAAATGTAAAAATCTGTTTGGACTGTGCCCGTCTCACTAGAAAAATTCTGTGTCGAGACGGGCCTCGACAATCAAATCTTAGCACTATTGTATATCTATATATATAAAAATGAATGTTTGTTTGTTTGTTTGTCCCGTATGCGTTCCTATACCGTTCATTCGATTGCGATGAAACTTTGGTGAATTGTTGTGCACACGCCCGCGAAGCTTTCTAAATTAATACAACTATTCTATAATAGGAGTCGCGCGAGTCGTTTCAACAAATGTATGTATTTCATATGGTTTATTACCATGAAACTTTAGTGAGTTGCTGTGCACACGCCCGTGAACGTTTCTGAATTAGTACAACCATTTTACAATGAGAAAGTTTGCCGAAGAAAGCGATCAAGAAAGCAAACCATATATCATGACATGTGAAATACGGACACGTTGATTGGATATTTTTAGGATTCTCTGTGGCGAATTTTCGAAGAATTAACACTTTTTCCTGCGACTTCTTTGTATACGCACCAGACGGAAAAACAAAAAAATATTGTGTATCCAAAAGCACTTTAATAATCAGAATTAAAATACAAACATTTTCTTTCTTTGAGTGGCATCGCAACGCATGCCGGGTACTCTTTTCAGTGCATTCCATTTAACTATTTTCTTTCTTATTTTTGAAATTTCAGGCCTAACCTCCATACGCATTAGTCGCGGTATCAATACTTCAGTACGTGACACATTACTCTTTCTTATGGTGATAAATTCCTCGAGTGCATAAGATGAAAACATTTTATTTGAAACAACTATTAAAATCACCTTTTTTCAAATTTAAGTTCTTAAATCTAACCTATTATATTATAGGTAAAAATTATAATCGATTTTTAGTCAGATTTCAATTATGTTTGTACATAAAAATCTGTAATTAGCTGAAAACGTGTCTGCATATCTTGTTTTGATGAAACATTTATGATGTGTTGATTAAAAAATAGATCATAAACAGATAATATATATGAAAACTTTCGATATTCATACGAGATTTACACACTCGCATCTACACACGCGCATCTACACACGCGCATCTACACACGCGCATCTACACACGCGCATCTACACACGCGCATCTACACACGCGCATCTACACACGCGCATCTACACACGCGCATCTACACACGCGCATCTACACACGCGCATCTACGCACGCGCATATACACACGCGCATCTACACACGCGCATCTACGCACGCGCATCTACACACGCGCATCTACACACGCGCATGGCGATCCGTGGATCTGTCATAAGTACAGAACAAACATTAAAAAATGGATTTTGCGGAAACACTATAGCCACCGGCAGAGCCTAGCATTAGGCAATCAGCTGACGACAATATGGTAATATGAGACTACTCCTGCAACAACACTGTATATCGCTTTTGAGTAGACCTAAGTTTTCAATACAAATAATTGCTACAATTGATATAAAATACTATTGCTCACAATTTATAAGTGATGTCACCTGCAACAAAACTGTATATTATCCAAGGTGGCTGACGTTCTGTCTATTTTTCAACATTTGTAAAAACCGATGTACAGTATTGTTGCAGGGGAGGTTTTTTGAGTGCTCGTGACATAAAACTCGGCACACTTTGATGTCTCTGACCGTTAATGAATATTACGCTGGTGTAATGCAAATAATGTGTTTGCAAACTTTAAATTAATATCAACACCCTTGGGTTTAATTTTAAACTTTGTTCAAGATTTTTTTCTACTGCGCTCTTTTCTTATATCTTAAACATTGGTCGGAAATAAGATTCTTTAATCAAGAACAGCCAAAGTTGTATGTTCCGTCGTAAAAAACTTGGGCCATATAAAAAACAAAATTGTTTCAGTACAAGCTTGCATGGTGTAAAAGTTTGTTGCGTATCGAGCTTCGCAAAAACAGGTCATAATTTATAAAGCTCCGATATAAATCACGAGAAAGGGCGAAATCGACCTGATTAATATGTTCAATTATTTACAAAAAATGCCATTTGTTAAAGGTTTTTGTTTTTCGTACGGGAATAAAAATGTGTTTTAAAGTAACAATATGGAATGATGTGTCTGCTTATATCTATATTATTTTTTTAATGTTCAATTTTTTAAGATTTTCTGATATTTACAGAGGCGACACAGATTTAAATTATTCGGTTATAGATACACTATATAATTGGTCACACAAATATAATTATGGAAAAATCATGATATTTGTTTGAAAACTATGTCGTCATTCTTCTAGCTTGTGTTCTCTTTGCGGAATGCGACACGGTGAGAAATTATGTTGAGATAAATCTCAGTACTCGGTACACGTATTGAAGCTTTGATCTTGAAATAAACTCAGAGATAAGCTTAAAATAGGTAAAAAGATAAGCCCGAGTACACGAGGCTCAATTTGATAGCGCGACTACGTATAATAATATTTCCTCTGAAACTTAGAGCCCATTCAATTACAAATATTTATTCCACTATTACGCTGTTGTTAAGATTAAGATTCACTCAACTGACGAATGGTACAGAAATTATCAAAGGACTGACATTTAATGTTTGGAATACAACAAGTGTTAAGTGAGGTGCAAGATGGCGAATCTTTAAAATATGATACGTACACTGGAACTACGAAACCCGAGAATACGCATCTTAGAGATTGTCTTAAGTTCCTAAAACAATATTGCATAAATACGGGCAATTACTATTTTTAATCAAAGCTAAGCATAGATGAGAAGCTAAAATGAAAATTGAACGTAAATTTTTGGTTCCAAAAAATAGCCTAGAACAAATAAATAGGTGTTGACGACTGACGACAAAATTCGGTAAGCTTTTACAGGATTCTTTCTAGTAATTAATTATTTAAAATATATGCACATGAGGTATAATTTATTTTAAAAACTATAAAATTCTCAAAGTACGCTTATAAATTTTAAACAAGTAATTCAATATTTTCATATTTTTATGGATATTGCAATAAAAGTATATTACGTGAATTTTGACTTTTTTATAAACGATATATTTAATAACCAATGCAAAATCATTCATTTGTGAAAGGCAATAATTTCCGTTTGAACGTTTCACAATCAATTAATAAACAGTATATATTTATATGGTCTTTGAATAAAAATATTTCGAGATTCTGTCTACCGAAGATAGTGAAAAAGATTAAACAGGGTTCCGTCATTATATTTTTTTGATGATAATTATAATATATTTCGATATTATTTTTTAAAGAAATACTTTAAAATTGAATAGATTATTCATAATACAATTTATTGAAAGCACGTATTGCTGTGGTTTTTGCAAAAAATATTTTTTTAATTTTGGTTATATATTACATTCTTAAAAACCCTTTCTAATAGTTTTTTTTAACTGCGAAACCTAAAATGATGTAATATAAAAACCAGTAATTTAAATTTAATTTTTACAATGAAATTATGAGATCCAGGCATAATGTAAATGTTAGGTAAGCGCTCAGAATTATAGAGTACCAACATCCTCACTGTCTGCTCATATTACACAGCATCACGGTCGGTGCAGCCGTCCCTGGTGCTTGAGGTGATCTCATTATTATAATCAGGCCATCATTCTAGCCGACACTGGTTATTCTGAGGCTTGTTTTACTATAAAATCGTGATCTCAGAAAAATTTATCTTATTATATTTAAATGATACCTCGATAAAAAAATATTTTTAATTAAAGCAATTATTTTACAATTACATATATAAATTATTAACATATAACACGTATAAAAAATAATAATTATAATTTGATCATCTATGCTTACAGGGTACATAACAGATTCATAGTTAAACACACAAAAAGTAAAAGCAAATACGATTAAAACTATCAAAAAAAGTTATATTAATTCTACATACGTTATTTATTGTTCAGACATTTCCTGCTGTTAATCTATTGCGGCTTTCTTTTAACTGTCAGATAAATTTATAATATTTGTATTTATCAATATAAATAGTAAAAAAATTGTATGTGTAATTGTATATATGTAATTGTTTGTTTTTTTTAATAATTTCTTCACCAAATATAAAAATATGGTTTTAAATTATATACGCTTCACTAGTTATATTTAATAATATGATATTAACGTTTTTCTAACTTTGTTTTTCAAGCTGGTATCACACGGTAAGACTAGCTTAATTGAAAATAAACATAAAAATCAATAACAAAAAAAATATTTTTATCAAATATAATACATGAGTACGTCTATTCATATTATTAATATTATAAGCATTAAAAAACTATTATGTTAGCTTTAATCTTAATCTTCCTTTAATTTTCAAATGGAAACTAAATCAATATTTAGTGTTATTTGTCATTAAAATCTGGCAACGCTTACAAACATTATTTTAAGAATGATTTTTTCGATGAAATATCTTGGAAGAGTAAGAGAGACAATATGAATAATATATTTAAGTATAATATATAATTATATATATTATTCATATTGTTGTTTAAGTATAATATTGCGAATACTATTTTATATTAAAAAATATCTTATTTGTGAATTGTGAGGTCCAGAATCAAAAGCAGACATGTCCATTTTACTTGTTTTCGAGTAAAATGCAAAAAAACCATTGCACCATAACTGTTACATTGTATTGCACATGACCAGTAATCACAGGTCACATTACCAAAACCTATTGGTCTATTATACGTATCAAGCAAATTTTAAATGCATTTTTATACGAAATTCAGCAATATTTATCTAATTTCGATAGGTTAGTCTTATAAACATTAATTTTATTTATATTTGAACATACTTAACTCAAAAATCATAAAAACTGGTCATGTCTGATTTTGATTCAATACTTCACAATTATGGATTCTTAAAATATCTTCTTCTGCGGTAGTCTTTTATTGCTAGAATGATGTCTGCCATGGTTTATCCGCTATAGTTAAGAATTGTATTTTCAATATTGAAAACTACGATCCTGACGCGATATTCTAGTTTTTTCTGAACTCTTCTCTGATGATGAAGTGATATATTTTATGATGTATTTTGCTCTGCATTAAATAACAATGAAAGATCAATTATATTTTATTACAGGACTAACAAAATAACGCAATTAAATTATATTTATATGAGAATGAGATATTTGTTAGAGATTAGAAAAAAAACAATATAGAGTTCAGTGCGAAGTGAAAAATTTATCACATCGCATATGTTTTGCTCGCAGATTAGATTGTTATATTCAGTACATACTTGTATGTACTTTTAGTCTCAGATATCAAAGTTTTATTTAAATATCGTCATGGATACTAATGGATAATTAATTTGTTTAGAGTACATGTTTAATTAAGAACTGTCACCGATTATGCTAGTGATTGATGTATCAATAATTATCACAATTGAGTTCCAATAAAAAGTTACTGTGAATTTTCCACCTCCGTTTAATATTTCAGGGGATAATCTTAAAATATGGTCAGCGGAAGATACTTACAAAAACAGGTGAGGAGATTCTCTGGGGAATGAAAGCAATTAAAATATATCGGAGGCGGATATACTCAGTAAATAATTCGAGGTACATACTGTTCGAGGGAGTGGTTTTAATCTACCAATTAAGTCACTAAATCTTATCGTAGAAATGTCTCGACAATTTATTTCAAGTGATAAATAATTATTACGTTAATATTTAGGTATACAAAACGACATTGATGTTCTAGTAAATTTTTTCGATAGCTTGTTATTTCTGGGTTTCCTATTGATAATCCGAAAATCAATACAGGTATGATGAATGATGTTTAGATTACTGATTTGCACTTTAATAACACAATTTTAATTACATTTCAATACAAGCCCTTAATGCATATTCATAACATAAATTAATTATTATTAAATAATTACTGAACAATATACTTTTAATAAATAAATTTGTATTAGAAATATCCCAAACAAATTGTAAATTCACAATATGAATGTGTTCTCCTTAAAAATTTGTTTGTATAATATTCAAATACATTTAATACATTTATACAATATAATCAGTATTACATCGGAACTTGGCAGCAATTTTACCATTCCAAGTACACAGTTATTATAGTAATAGAATAAAAATGTTTTCAAAACTACAAATTAATTGAATAACTCTTAATTAGCCGCGAGTCAGCGCTGAAAAGTTTATCATATTTTAAAATTTATTTTTCAGTTGGTTTGTAAAGATACTTTTTCCTTTTAGGGATGCTCTTTCCGCGATGCACAAAACAAATGAATGCAATCACGGCCATGCTGTGTTTTGTTATTCTGCAAATGTTTGTGCATGTGTTATTTTCATCTCATAATATTCCACGAGCAGGTGAGCACAGAAAGTTTATAAAAAAAGCAGTGTTATACAAATTTAAAAAATGTAATGAAAATTTAATATAATTGTTACGATAACTGAAGAAAAATTGATTATCCAGACTCCTCATCCAGACATATATTTTTTTTATAACTCGGTAATCCGGTTTATAAAATAAACTTGTTTATTAAGTGATTTAGGGTAAGGTATATGGAGTTTCCAAATTCTTTCATATAACATCCCTTTTACATCAGCTAAATTGACTCCAATTTCCTTAAAGAGTTGAATTTAAATTGTGTTGGTTGATGTACAAGACGACACATAACAAGGCGCCGCTGTATCTTCAAGAGATTTGTATCCCAGACAATTTGAATGGTAGACGTCAAACTCTCAGGTCAGCCTCTAATACAGCCGCAGGAAGAGTTGTAGAACCGACCAACCGTTGCCAAAAGTCTAAATTTAGTGAATGGGAATTTGCGGTGGCAGGCCAAAAAGCGTGTAACTCTTTTCCCCTAGTCATAAGAAACAGTGCATTAGAGACTTTATTTAAGAATAAAACTAAAAACGCACATTTTCAAAAAATGATTTCCATAAGTGAAAATAATAATTTTAAATTTTAAAAACAAAGATATAAGAATATATACGATATACAAAGATATATGCCATACACAGTTTATGTGTAAAGCGCTCTTGAGGTGAAATTATTTTACGAAAATGGCGCTTTACAAATCATCCAATATTATTATTATTATTATAAAGAAGAGTGTCTGTTGGATTGTTTTTTATACAAATCTACAGTTTTGTTCCGAGTTTTATGAAATTTTGCACACTTAACCTACAAAACATGAGAAAAGTCACTGTCTACATGAGATTTCGAAAAACTATCCCATTCCCTTTTCCCACTGCTTTAAAGCAGAATTGTGGTACTACTTGATGAAATTTTGCACACTAGACGATCAAAATAAGAGAAAAATTACGGTCTACATCTGATTTATAAAAAAACTACCCTCATTCCTCTAAATAAAGCCTCTTCACTCTGCGTAAAGCCGGGTACTTCAGCTAGTCTTCTATAAAATATAAATAAACAAAACCCAAATGAAATATGTGCCAATTATATTTTTTTACGATTCTATAAACAAACAAAATATCTTTAAAAAAATACATTAAGAAAAAATTTGCTACACCATCGTGTGATCTATTTCCGAAATATACATGAAGTATAAATAAACAGAGAAAAGATTGATATAGGTTGAAAGACGGTTAATTTTAAAAAAAAATGTGACTACCTACTAGTAATGAGCTCAATAGTGAGAGTCAATCACTGATATCTTTGAGTCACAGTCACTATTAGTTATTGAATATCTGGGAATATCGTGATTCGTGATTAATTTTTTAATTTTATTTATATTTGGTTGTGAACCATGATTCGGGGCATGTAGGTATGAAATGAAAATATTCATGAAGGAATGACGTTATATTATAAATCGTGATAAACGCCTTGTAGTATTTTCTGCCAAAATGCTGAGAATTTGAATTTGAGTTTTGAATAAAGTCACATTTTTTTAACAGTTTTCATTCTCTTTGTGATAATATTAAATTAGATATATATTATGTACATATGCTAGAATGTGAATACGCATATAAAATTTGAATAATAAAGTAAATATGCTTAAAAATATATTTCTATTTTATTTATTTATTTCGTGTATTGTGATATCGTGTGGCGCACGCGTATTAGTAATGAAACTGTGATCACAGTCACAGTTTTCATTCACTGATATTAACGAATACCAATCACATTCACACCAGTGAGTCAAAAGTAGCATTTTTTATCATCACTACTACCTACGTATAATCTGTTCACAAACACAATATATACAATAAAATGTCATTTTGAAAAAGGTTTTTAAATAAATATATGCACCCGCATACTTAATTGGTGTGTACAAAGAATTAAATTTAATATAGCCAAATATGAACTTGCATCAATTGTCACGTGGCTGGAATCTGCATCAAACACATTATTCACATGATTGTACTGAACCCTGTATAAAAGTTAAGCGCAAGCTACTGATGGAATGCGAAAACTATTTATAACATTACGTTCCATACGGGACGTAAAAATTGACGCTAACATTGATTGGATAGGGGTGTTTTCATAACAGAGATGTTACAAATCATACTTTTGGCTGGTCTTTTCGAATCAGGCGCAACCGTTGTTATTGACACAATTCCGCATACAAATTCCCATCCGTACATTTTTTCATGCTCGTCTTGTCAGTGTGAATTGTGATATTGATGCCAGCAGACGTCAACTTGATAGATATTTGTTCGATCTCGACGTCGCGATAGCATTCGCGGTGTGGACCTTTCAGCTCCAGGGCACCCAGCAATGTATTTTGATCATGTATTGTTTGTTGTGTGTGTACCGTGGGTGAACTTGTGACATCGTCGTATTCAATTAGAAGTGGAGATCAGCTCATCCGAGTGCTATTTTGTGTGATCTCAGCTACAACTGCAGGGATCACGGAGGCGTCATATACAAGGTAAGGCGAGCGGTCCTTCTGAATCCCGGTTCTCTGAAATTCACTGGTCCTTTGACTAGAACCCCAATCCATTCATCAACCTCATCGTATATCACGTTTCCCTAATTTCCCTCCCCTAACCTGCGGTGTTTCCGATTTGCGACCGGAATTGTCGTATTCCATTCCGCGGGACGCGCGACTCAGAGATTGCGCAATTTATTTAGATTCTATCGATTCGGCTTTACAGTTCGAATTCAACTGCAATACCCCGAATGATGAAAACAGACGCGTAAATAAATTAAATATTTTATTTTAAAAATAGAAAAACGATGGTGGGTATATATTTTCCATTCCCACTATCACATGTCACCACTGACATCACCATGAATAGAGTGCTGTATGTTTACGAGTGTTGCATATTATTTTATAATTAAATTAATTGAAATATTTTATTTTTAGAATGTGAAGCATCAATAAATAAAAACAGTTATATATAATATTAAACTAAGCAGCATATGAATAGTTTACACATTTCAAGAGATTATTTAAAATTGTTTGGTAAAAACATTACGAATCGGCATAATTAATTTGACAACTGTATATTACTATAACATTTTTTTATAATTATTATCACAAATGCAACAACCCTGTGCAGTTGATTTCAAACACGTTAACGAGTTGATTCTTTCAATTTGACAAGACAAGAAGCAGCTGGACAATTTTTTTACAATAAACAGTAACGTATAAGTACTGTAGCAATGAGTTAGATAAATATTCACCAACAGTAGAATTCGTGGTTTCCTTGCTATAATCATACAGAGAAATGTTGGTCTTTGAATAATATTCTCTATCCACTAGAAGCTCTGCTCCCTCATTCTCCGAACTAAAAAATATAGCTGTGACCTCCAAGGACCACCACGACAGTGTGGTTTGCGTATTGAAGTGCTCACAACATTCAAGTTGACTATTAGATATATATCCATGGTACATTTTGTCAGTAAAACAGAAAAATTACACAATTATACATTTAAAAATATTTCTTAACTTGAGTTTAGCTTATTGTATATTGCATTTGCAGGGAAAGAAAAAGATGATGCAGATGAAGGAACCATCTACATTTTTTAGACAGTTTCTGAAAAAAAATTGTAACATTTTAAAATAAACAAATAGCATCGGTAGATAGAATTGAAGATTTTTCCATTGAAAAGTAAGTTATTGGGTTTTATTTTTTTGTTTTTAAACATACACATGCAACGAAGTAATTAATATCAAAATGATTATACCATATAAATATAATCATTAATCTTGCTGACTACTTTTATTTACAACATTACATCGATAATAAATAAACAAAAGCTTGGAGTAATAAACGTAATAGTTTTTTTGACCTACTCTTCGCGTGGGACATAAATAAGACATTAATGTAATTATTTACGTTTCCTTATCATCCTCATCCTCATTCTCATATTTTCAGCATCGAGCGTTTAGTTTTATACATAAAATATAAATAGTATAAATACGACAACACTGATTTGATATTGAAAATACGTTCTTTCACAATATGTTTAACATTTTGAAAATCTAGGCTCTACACATCAAATAATCTGTCACATCTCTCATCTCTACTCACCATACTCACTATCCAATAACTTTTATATATTTGATGGCTCTTACATTTTAATGAAATTATATTTTTATATAACGTGTTTTTAATTTTATAATAATACAAATTAAATGTAATAGAGAGATATACATATAAAATCAATTTATCGAAAAAATATTGTTGTTGCTACCGGGATTTTATTTTGTCGATTTTATATGTATATCTTTCTTATTAAAAACATTTAATGTATACTAAAAATACCACAGACTTACGTTCTGTAAAATTTCAACTTCACAATAAAAATATGTTCTCCTTAAAAATGTAATTTTATACTTTTATGTATTAGCCAGAATTTTCTTCAAATAAGTATTATTCTTAAATTAAGAAATGATTATTAATGAATTGTAATTAAAGTTTATATTTTAACATAGGTAGGTACACAATTTTTCAGTTAGCTTATTTTTTATGATCAAATAAAAATGATAAATTTTTCATCTTATTTAATACTTGCACTAAAGCTACATCAATTAAAGTGTCTCATATATCATCCCCTAAATCCAGCTGGGGTGGAGTGAGCTTACACCCTCCCGTGGCTTAATGTTGATGCATCTGGGAAAATATGATAATCTATTCTGAAATATACACATTATACACCAAAAGGAAGATGCGGCATGTTTCATTGATGCATTATGGAATGATAAATGCTTGTGTCAACGTTTAGAAATAGAGAAAAGGGAGAGTTATTTTTTGTAAAATATTCGTTCATTTTCTTCAAGATTACCTTTTCCGAAATAAGATTTTTTTGTAAATATGAATTTAAATCAGTTATGTGGGTAGTTGATACTATTATAATGAATAAGGGGAAAATATTATCTATTACGATTTTGTAAGATTTTTCGAAATGAAAGATGGTATTAAAAAAAAATAGATCTGCTTTTACGATTTCTCTCTTCTCTAAGATATTCCATATGAAAAAGTCATGGATTCAACACCCGTATACTTTTCCTTGCCATTCAGTATCCATACGGATGCTAGCAACTTTGTCATTGGCGCTATGTTGTCATAAAACAGCCTTATTGTTTTCAATGTTCAACATTTAAATCATAAAAATTTAATTAAATTCTCTTACTTTACTTGGTCTAAGGATTTTTATTAATCTTTGAGAAGTTTTATTCAGTGCAAATTATTTTAAAACAGATCTTGATTTTCTTTGTCCAAAAACTAATTTATTTTTATTTTTATCTAAGATTATTTATTTTGGTTAATTGCTGTTTTCAAAATTTGTGATACATATAAGTACTTGTTTATAAAAATGTAAATGTTATACTGGACTCGTAATACATTTTCAATGTAATATTCAATAATACATCTGATGAATATTAAGTAATTAAATGCAGTTGGTCACTTGAATATGTAAAAGTTTTCCTGTATATAACACGTAGAAGAGTTTGTTGGGTTATGTAAACAGGACTTAATTTGGTTTTAGAAGAACCTTTACATCCTATTATATTGTAATCTAACTTTGAGTTATATCTATACAGATATCATAACAGGTTCATTTTTAGGGGATTATTTTTTGTTAAAATATTTCAAAATTATTATTAAGTACTTCTATTTTCACTAATAATTACAGCAATGTTTTTATCGCATCTTAAAAATGATTAATTATAATACCTAAATATTTGATTCTTCTGGTAGAGCAATTATTATCTTGCTTCAGTTAGACCAATTTTGTATTTTAAAAAGAAAACCTTATTATTGTGAACTTGTAGTTTTTTCAGAAGATAAATAGAATAGAAAAAGTTCCTGGTTCGAATCCTGGTAACAGCCAAAATAATTTTTCGATAAACTATATGTATAACTTTCTAATTAATTGATACATTTAATTTGTATTAAAATACTACTGTTTTTTTTTTTGGAGAACACATTCTTATTGTGAAGTTGTAATTATTCAGAACATAGGTCTGTAATATTTTAAATATGAATTAAATATATTAATTATAAAGATATACATATAAAATCAATTTTATCGAAAAATATTGTTGTTGCGCTACCGGGATTCGATATCCAACTAACCTACAGCGGCATTATTTTTAGCGACAATTTTTCGACCCCATATGTTACCTTTTTGAAATCAATACATTTAATCGTTCCATCATTTGACAGAGCCATCTACCTTATTTTTACAGAATCTCAAAATACCTTTAAGTAAAATAAAATAAATAATATAAAAGCTAAAAATAATGCCGCTGTAGCTTAGTTGGATATCGAATCCCGGTAGCGCAACAACAATATTTTTCGATAAAATTGATTTTATATGTATATCTTTATAATTAATATATTTAATTCATATTTAAAATACTACTGAACTATGTTATAAAAAACTACAACTTAACAGTAATAATGTGTTTCTTTTAAAATATATATAACTCTGATATTTATAATCTGTCAGTTTACTAGGTTGATTTGGTGCAATGGTCAGTGCGTTTCCCCGAATAGGACAAGTTCAAAGTTCGAATCCCGGTGGCAGTCAAAATATATTTACGATAAATTAATTTTATCTGTATGTATATCTTTCTAATTGATACATTTAATTTGTAATAAAATACCTATTTTATTTTGTCAAATATAGAGCTGTTTATAGTATAGTCGCTGAAATAAAGAAAGGGTTGCAGATATGGTTTGGTCATGTGAAAAGTTTGAACGAGGAGAAGTTGGTAAATAAAATCTGAGACGATAAGTTTAATTAAATTTAGTTATCTTATTAGGAGAACTCATTCTTATTGTGAAATTGTAATTATTCAGAACATAGGTTTGTGATATTTTAAATACTAATAAAATGTTTTAATTAGAAAGATATACATATAAAATCAATTTCATCGAAAAACATTGTTGTTGCGCTACTGGGAATTGAACCTGAATAACGCATTATCCAACTATGCTACAGGGACATTATTTATTACATTAGGTTCGAAAATTTGTAGTGAAAAATAATGTCGCTGTAGCATA
The DNA here is from genome assembly GCA_031772225.1 of Eubasilissa splendida. NCBI lineage: Eukaryota > Metazoa > Arthropoda > Insecta > Trichoptera > Phryganeidae > Eubasilissa > Eubasilissa splendida. The sequence goes on along the minus strand of CM062859.1, from coordinate 20,343,813 downwards.
GTTGGATAATGCACCTTCCCCGGTTTGGAAATACATCCAGGTTCGAATCCCGGTAGCGCAACAACAATATTTTTTGATAAAATTGGTTTTGTATATATATCTTTCTAATTAATACATTTAATTAGTATTTAATTATCTTATATTACCTGTATATTTTCTTACATTTTTAATACTTTAAAATGATGGAGCGCTTCGCTCAGTAGTTCTAGTTAGTTGCAATCGATTAATTCTCAGCAGACTTGAAATAGTTCATCGTCATCATGACACCGGAATATAATCCTCGCCGGCGCGGAGCACGTTAATCTTCTCCTCTTATTCACGCGGGCCCCACCCGAGGGCGTAATCCCTGCACCGGGCCTGCCCCGCCTTGAATCACGGCCGACCCCCGCCCTCGCTGACCCAGGAGGAATTTTAAGGATAAAGTATCCCCGGGCTTCGGCGCACAATTGTGTGTATGTGTGTATAAGCGCATTATATCTGTATTTAATAAAAATAAATGTTTTTTTTATAATTAACACATTCTTATTGTAAAGTTGCAATTTTTCAGAAAATAGGTGATATTTTTAATACAAATTAAATCGAATTTTACTCAAAGTCGTTTAAGATTCCGCAAATATAAAGAAGATGGCTTTCAAACAATGGAACGACAGATGTATCAATTTGAAAATGTAACACATAATTTCGAAAATTTGTTGGTGTAACATAATCAGTTAATGCATTTCCCCGGATAGGAAGAGATCCAGGTTCGAATACCAGTAGCAACAACAACATTTTTTCGATAAATTGATTTTATATGTTTTAATTAATACATTTAATTTGTATTTAAAATAAATGTTTTCATATATATATATATATATACAATTTTATATTTTCATTGCCCAAGTGATTTGCATAATTTGAAAACATTAAGAATATTAATTTTACATGAATTCCGTATACGAATCTCTATTAATAATAAAAAAAAAGGTATTTTTTACATTGAAATGATTGATTCAATAAGTAAAAGGAAATATTCATACAAACATAACTACTTATGTGTGCGTAATATATTACATAGATACCTTATTAATGAAACGTGGAATTAGGTATATCAACAGGCCAGCGAATAAGTTTATTCAGCACTGACCTGACACAACTCGTCCCTCCCTTGACGGGTGAAGGGTGAGTGTTTTGTGTTGGAGAGAGGGTGGCAACAGGATGGAATGGCTTTGAGGAACGTACATTTTACTCCAACTTCAAACCTTAACGTAGAAGGCTTTCACACGCGTGTGAATGCATAATATTTGAAGTCGGTGAATTATGCAAAATGTACATAATATAATACTGAGTGGATAGTACATTCCAACTGCCTTGGATGGAATGTTTTGCAGACTGGAGTAATAAAATACAAAAATTGATTAAAAAAGTCATTTTAAAAAAATATTTGGTTAAATACTTTTTTGAATTCTAGTAAATTTTAAGCAATGGGGTTCGAATTTCGGAAACAAATATTTATTTTTAGAAATTAGTACCTACGTACAATATGGATTAGCCATTCCAAGAATTGTCAGCTTAGTTACCTGTAGATTACAAAGCAATACAATCAAACGTAGCATGAATTAGCAATACATACAATTATTAATTATACATGTTGTGACGTTATGATGCAGGCGTCCACGTGTGAGAGCCCACCAAAAACGTCGGATATAAAATGTCGCAATGTTTGTGGGACTGGCCGTAATCCGGCAGCCCTAAAAGCCCGCTGTTCAGTCAATGAGGGCAGAGAATGAAGCAAGATGATGTAGCTGTCACTTTTTTCTGGCGAGCAAATTGGTACTGGTGTGATTGAAGGAGAGAGCTGGCTAAGGTGGGAAAGAAAAGGCGCAAGATGAGAACGCGAGGCTGATAAGGGCCACAACTGGAGAGACTGGGCGTTCTTGGCGATATTTTTGGTGAGATGGAGGCGTGTTATGCTGGCAAAAATTCAGTGATAGCGTACTTTGGGGCTAGTAAACTCGGAGACGGCGAGTCCGGGTTTCGGGAATTGATCCGCACTGGGGCCCAGGTCTGTGTGAATAAAAGGTGCTTGAAGAATCAGAAAATGTTGTGAAATATGGAACAATAGAAAATACAAAAATGGTGTAAAAATTCTCACGAGAAGAGTGAGTGAGAGTGGGTTGTAAAAGTTGTTATTGTTGAATTATAGATATTAATTGAACAAAATTGTAAATTAAATAAATATCAGATATCATAGAGACGAAGCTATTTTTATTATATTTAATGAAAAATATATAGGAGTATGGGGTGTTTACAGGGCTTACGACCTGTCTTTGGCTGGCTTAAGTGATATATATATATATATATATCTGATATTTATTTAACATCAATGCCTTTATAGGTAAAAATCTAGTAATTGTGTATTGTTGGACATATTCAAATATTGCTAAAATTGTATATCATTGTGTAATTCAATGTCTCCTACAGACGATGAAGTACCCGATAAAAACCGGCAATTTTTGAGAACCGATTGTAGCTTGCCGGTGACGTGAAGCTCGTGAATGCCCAGTCAGCCCGAGCCGAACGTAATAATATTTTTTTCAAATTTTCTTGAAAGTGAGCACCTTCTTATTGTTTTTCGTTATAAAAACAACCTGTATTATTAAAACAATGACACAATAGTCAAGCAACGACAATTATTTTTGTAGTTTCTGCCATGTGTTTCAAACCTATCTGGTCCACATATTGGATTCCATTGCAAGTTAATGTCGCTGATGCAACGCATGTTATGTTAAATAGTGTATTATTTAAGTAGGGTAGTATATATGTTTGTGTTTCGTGGCAATACCGTGTCGGTGACAGAGTATTGAATTATGTGTATGTGTTTTGTCTATTGCCGGATCACTGTGTGTACAAAATCTTATTTTTTACTAGTTTTAGTCTTCACGTGTTTTAGTAATAAATAAGTTTCTTGGATCACATAAATCAGTAAACTAAACTCAACTCAAAAACATGCTGTCTATATTTTGCTCTTTACAGCCACGTAGATCGCTTTCCTGATAACTTTGTTGATTTAAGTGAAAAATAAGATTTCATCAAGCTATAAAGTCAGGCAGCGTAAAAAATGAGTTATTCACATTCACGCGACAAAAAGATATACAATATATGTTTTTTTAAATGTGCATCATAACTATTATATTCTTTTTATATAAAAAATTACTTTGGTATTTGTGAATTGAGAAATTAGAACGAAAGGCGTGTGGCAAAACTCAAAAAGCTGATGGAAAAAATCTGATACCATTTTAGATATCGGTAAGTGTGAGTCAAACTTTTTAGGTACTATAACGTGTATTGACCAGTGTAATTATTTAATTAATAGTTATAAATAATTAATTAATTGTAATTTATTTCCTGCAATATTAATTTAAATCGTACTATCGGGTTATAATAATTGTCCAACATAATAAACGTGTTCATGAAAATATTTATCATTTGTGTTTATATATAACCGAGGCAAGACTGGCGGTTCACAATGGAGTTTTAATACCGACACTGATGTATGAAAGTGAGATCTGAAGCTGAAAGAAGATAAACGAAAGTAAACTAAATGCAGTGGAAATGAGATCACTTAGGCGTATATGTAGCAAATATATTAATGACAGAGTAAAGAATGAAGAAATAAAGAAATAATGTAAAGCTGATCTTAATATAGTTAGTAAGATTAAGAAATGATCACTTAGGTGGTTTGGTTATATAGAACAGATGAATAAGGAGAGAATGGTAAGAAATATATATGACGCAAGCGTTGATGACACCAGAAATATAAGACGTCCGCGAAAGACTTGGGATGACCAGGTAAACCAGATACTGATCCTATTAGAAGTCATAATAACTAGCGTGCCTGTGTGAGAAGATGTATGAATGTGGAAATGTGGATAAGGCGAGAATTGTGTGTCAGGACAGATGAGTGTAGCGCTCTATCCTCTCTGCCTACCCCTGTAGCGAAACGGAGAGATGGTAAGTAAGTATGTTTCAATTTATGTACGAGAACATTTATGAAACATTGAGTTTCACAACATTAATAATTGTAATAATGCAGAGTCGTTGTTTTGTGGATAGCCTTGGAATATTCGAACCAAAAATATCTGATAATTTTTCGACCGAATATATTTCATCACATCAGCAAAAATTTTAATATCAGATTTTATTTTCTTATGTCATGGGAAGTTTTCTCCAGCGACATGGTATTGTATGTGTATGCGATGAAGATCCAGCCTTAAAAGCATGTTACACTAACATAAATATATGAAATAAAACAATACACGAGGAAATAACAAACGTTTCAATTTCAAATTGTGTCTTAAATTTTTCGCACTCTGCGTTCAGAACCGTTAGATAAATATGTTGTTTTCCCCTCGGGAGGTTTACAGTCATTCATTACACAAAGGGCGGCATCAAAGGTGCACAGATGTTGTCAATTATGTCGGCATCTGTGATGGCTCCATTATTGCGGGAGCAACGCGGAGGGGTGGGGGGACATAGTTGGAAACACAATTTATCTACAATTTATTCTATAAATACTGTAAACAATTCAATTATGTTTGAACACACAAAAATACAATAAAAAAAAGCTGTAAACTCACCCTAATTCTTTGCTTATATTAAACATATATCAGCGCAAAATGCACTCCTCAAAAACTTCAAAAACTAAAGACATGTCGAGTTTTATTGTTTGGCTTATTATTAAAATAATAAAACTACAAAACTGTTAAGTTGTTCTATCATTTTCGATTTAATTATTTATATTTTATTCCTCTACTTAGAATTATATTTAAGGAATTAAAAGTTTTGAATCCAGGCATAAATAATTAGGGAGTTCGAAGAATTTATAAAGCCCAAAAACGAAGATTTATTTAAAAAATATATTTTTAGAATAGTTTCTCGCTGGGAGGAGACCCATACAAGCGGGTGCAGCTTATTTTGATTAAATATATTTTTTAATATTGAAAATATGATATTTTTATTTTTACCTACAAATTCCTCCATTTCATATAGTATAATCTAATATATAGATAATAATTATTCACAGCAGTCTTAACAAATATTAGATATGGGTGACATCTACTGCACAATGCGGAAAAATTATGAATTAACATTCGTTATTTGCTAGTCTGTACTGCCATCTAGCGGATTTTTAAAACTATTTTGGTATTTTTAAAGGCTATAAACACAGATCCAATAGTGACGTAGTACAATCATATTATTAGATTTTAAATAATGCAATATTTTATTTTAATAAAACACTAATAAATTTAATAAATGACACTATCTCAATTGTGCGCCATGGCTTAGAATCTGTTCGTTATTGGAAGGGTTCTGTTTATCTTAACGAGAAATCGTATGTTGTACCTACTGAAGATACGTTCATTGACCACCCCAATGCTCAATCGTCACTAAACCGATACACACGCTCGCAACAATAATAACTGTACAAAGCCTGTTGAGTTATGAATGGCGTCACATAAGGGACAATTGAGGTTTCTCGCACAAAAGGGTGCCGCGCAGCAACATTGGTAAGTAACATATTTCATACTGTAATATCATTTATGTGACAATAGTTGTGATTCATAATAAAATACATCATCTGTGGATGTAGGGTGATCTGGAAAATGGTCTCAAGAATACAAGTAGTATTTTTAATATCTAACGCAAACACACTGTGGTTATTTAATTTTAATATTTCTAACCATTTGCTGAAGTCATAAAGATTTATTTTACTTTCTGTACTTAAAAAAGGATTATTATGACTGAAAACTTCATGCAATGGCACTATTTACTAATTCTGTGGACTATATGTCTTTCTGTTGAATGACTTACGGTTATGGTAATTTGTAAAGCTAATTATTTAAATTTAAATTTTTAATGAACTATTTTAAATATCCGCTGTCTGAAGAAGAAACCATTAATAATGATAAATTCACAAATTTTGAAAATAATCTAGGAAATAGTAAGTTGATAGAAAGCGAACAAGAGGACAGACCTAAGTCCCACAATTTGGATAGACCAAATAAAGAAGTTAACAAATTCCTCTGTAAACTCTGCAATCATCATGCCTTTATACCAGAAAGAATGGAGGAGATTATACAAGAAATTCCAGACATATTAGGAGACCATCATGCTCAGCATTGGACACGCTATGAAGAGTAAGAAGAAGACACTTGCTTGAAACACCAGCAAAACTTATAAAGTATTAAAAAACGATTATTAAGGGGAATTCGTAAAAATATTAAATATTGGAGTAGTGCATTGTGAAGAACGGGTATTCGTAGAGTATAACTGCTGAAACATGGGTTGAATTTAGATAGTAAATAATTTAAAATATAGACCGTATATTCTGACGAAGAACATGATTCATGGTACAAGCCATAGAGCCAATGAGCATGTATAATAAGTAGCTCAAAAGTCTGATGAGACAAGAAGACAGAAGACTGACGAAACAGATAACCTCGGACTGGACTAAAGCCCCGCTGAAGTGATACCAGATAGACAGTGGACCCGCGATACCAGAGTTTACGGTATACCTACATATATCTTGTACTGGACGTAAAAATCCCAAAGATGATGATAAGTTTAGTCTGAAATATATTAAATAATGGTTCTCCAATATGGCCACCATGTTTTTTAGTTATATTGATTCATTAGAATGAGTTCAACGTAATTTTTTGAGATATTATATATAATATTAACGTATCTCAATTAAAAACTTAAATTAGAATTTTTTTAGATGATCTGATTTTATATTTAATAATTTTCAGCCGGTGATGAGGCTTTAAATTATAAAATACATCAGCTTCCCAGATTTACTACTTTAAATAAACAATTATTATTGTATCATAAATTCATTGTTTTTATCCTGAATTTTTTGCTTGTAATACTTTATTTAACTTTAGCATTTATTATTCTAATTCTTTATGTACTCACTATTTTAATAGTTAATTCAAAATATGCAAACTAAAATATATTTTTTATTGTTAAATTTATATATCGCCTTATGCAAATTATCGAGGATATATAAAAATAAATAACTTTTGTGAAAATGTTTCTCCAAACAACAGTTTCACAAACATTATACTAAAGCACCCAAGATGGCACTAACGTTGCGAATTTCAACAGCACTTACTAGTTTCGTGATAAAAAATTGACACCCACCGAATAATAATTTCACGCAACATTTTCTAAGGGCGAATAAATTGTCGAAAAACCCTGTGTATCTGTCCACCCCAACAGAGCTGACCCTCTTACAACGATCGCACGTTAATAACGATTATCGACACATTCTATCCGCCTATTGATGTGGGGTGATTGTGTGAACGGGTCTTTATGATATCCATCGAAATAATGGAAGAATGGAACAAAGCATGCAAAACATCTAGCCGAGCCATATGAATTCAATGGTAGCTATCGGAACATTTTCAGTCTGTGATAATGAATGAATAGTAATGAAGGCTTAATGCGTTGAATTTTGCAATATTTACTGACTTTAATGAATGAATATCGTAACTTTTGAAACACATAATGTGATGATGTGGGAGTTAAACCTATATTACAATAGTCCATGGCCGTCAACGTATAACAAGATACTTAAGTTGATTATTGCATTTTTTAACGCAGGGATTTATAACGACCAGATAATGGAGGATGAATCTATTAGACGCCTCAACAATCGGCAAGCTTGTATGAGAATATGTACGAATGTGGGTAAGGCGAGAATTGTGTGTCAGGACAGAGGAGTGTGACGCTTTATCATTTCTGCTTACCCTTACAAAGAAATGGCGTGATGGTGAGTAAGTAAGTAATATAATATTATATAAAAACAGCCTGTAGCCAGTAAGAAAAATATCAAAGTAGCATTTCTATTGAATCTAATGGAGTCGTATATCTTATATGTAAATTATACTAATATTATATCTGTTTATTGACCATTTCAAGGAGGACCATTTGACTAGAAAAATACTTCACATATACAGTTTCATAAATATTATAATAATATATTACCGTCAAGTATTTGATTACATGCCATCTGTCAGAAAACAACGAGGTTAAGTTTTCACGATATTCATCTAAGGCACAAACGATACTAATAATCGTCGCTAGGACGAGAGACTAGGAATTATAATTATAAGCTATTGCCAGTTGGCACGTGTGTCACGGGAACGATAAGTCACGTTATTGTTTCAATTATTTTAATAAATGTGTTTATTTGTTTACGATAATTGGTTAAATTTAGTTGTACTGTGATAGATTTTTTTTTCTACAAAAATTTATATTTTTAAGATTAAAAAATAGGTTTTACGTTTAAACAGAATCCCAAAATTATAGGACTATAATATTGGTTCGGGTTTGGATTCACTAATTAAAAGGTATAAATATTGGGTATACGTACATTAAATCAGTGCAATAGGTACGTATGATGAAAAAATAAAGTAAATTTGGCACGATTTGGGTTATTTTCACTACAAGTTTTGAGAGGTGCAGTCCCTCTCGTCATTTCTCTACCGGTAGTTTCGATAAATTATTTTTCACTTTTTAGGGTGTTCAGCAGAATTTTTTTAGTATTAAATTGTAATTGCTCGTAAACCATCAGGGTGAGGTAAGTGAGAGGGGTATTATTCGACGCGCGTGATTTGCGGGATTGCCAGTCGTAATAAGTCACTAGTCAGGAGTGTACTGCGCGTTCGTGGTTTAGCAATATTTAAAGTGCGGTGATTCATTGGTTCGTGCGCTTCGCGCTTTTTGTACTCACTTTAATATTCGACGAGTAAGTGATGGGCCGAGCACACAACTTACCTGGTGTTGGGTTCAAAAATTTAGACAAGAAGGGAAAATGGTTAACCAAACTCCTTCGGGACCATCAACGTCAGCAGCAACGCCAGAACATGTGCAGGTGATTTTGAAAAAAAAACTACAATTTCATCCATACAAACAAGCAAATCGTGTAGTTTCTCAACAAAAATGACTATTCTTTACGTAAAACCTTAGCGAGAACGGTGCTGGAACGTTTTGGAACAGCACGAACGCTTGGAAACATATTGTTTACTGACGAAGTACATATTCATATTTATTGCTATGTTAGTAAACAGACCATGAGATACTGGTGCCCCAACAACTCAAGGGAATGCCATCAAAAACGATAGTGCGGTGTGCAATTTCTGCCCGAGGATAATTGGCCCTTATTTTGTTAACCAGCGAGAGACAGTCATTGCTGACGTGTATTGCCAAATGATCGACGAGTTTTTTGTACCGTAACTGCAGCTGTTTCCCGGGTTCAAATACAAAACACAATTTCAGCAAGATGAGGTCACTCCACACACAGCTTGAGTTTCAATGGAGAAGCTGAGGGGAATGATTCCCAATAAATTAATTAGGAAGTACGGAGACATACCATGGGTACCTTGGTCGCCAGACCTTACACAGTGTGACTTTTTTGTGTGGGGATACCTTAAGTGGAGAGTTTACAGCAACAATCCTCGAACAATTCAGGCCCTATAAGAAAATATCCGCCGTGAAGTTGCTGCCATTAAACCAAGGCTTTGCTTTCGCGTGTTCGCAAATTTATAAGTCCAATTGCAAGAGTGTCTTGAGAGAAATGGACGGCATTTAGACGATATTGTTTATAAAACGTTAAATTAGCATCGTTAAACTCCATTTTGTTTAAATATAATATTAGAATAACATTGTAGTTTTTTTTTAAATTTAATATTTTACATAAAAAAATTTCGCTCGACACCCTTATCTGAATTATCTTAGTATCTGAATTATGCTGTATCCTGTGTATTGTGGAAAGTCACAATATTAGTGATAAACAATGTTTTTTAAAGTCAATTAAATTTGTCGAATTATATTCAGTTGAGTCTCATAAATGTTATTTTTCTTTTATTATAAGTTTTTGATGTATACAAACTGAAATGCTCATGTTATAATTGTAATGTACGTATAGTATAATATTATTAGTGTTGTGTTGATCTTTTGATTGAATGTTCTTAATTATTCTCCTAACTTACTTTATTACATAATAATATTTTTAAACAACGATATTATGTGACGATATTTGCAGAAAGCAGGATCGTTGAGTGTTTCGTTGTATGGTTCGTTTACCTGGAATTTCGTGGAATACAATGCGTGCACGTGCGTTGGGGAGCCAAGACTAACCATTGAAAAAATCACTAGTCAAGCTTACGGTACTTTATTGATTAATATTCATCCCTTGGCGGCTATTCTGTCTTCTGACAGATACTTTTTAGTGTCTTCTTTGTGTAAAATAAATATCAATGTGCAACAAGTGTTTTTTTTCTTCAATGTGTTGTTTTGTATAAACCGGCATTAAAATCTGAATTTTACCGATTTATCGGGAATGCCATTTTACAGTAAATTTGCATGCCCTAGTTTTATGTTGCTCGTGAAACTGCCACGAGAATACGATTGGGAAGTAAAATATTTGTTTGATTTAATGTTTTAATAAATTAGTGCTATTTTAAGCAATTTGTGTTGAGCAAGAAATTGTTTAATCAAATTTATGTCATAGTTTTTTAAAATTAATTAATGGATGTCTGATATATATAACAATAAGAAAAAAATTATTATACTATCTCTCGATAATGTCAAATACGACGCATGAAGCACAAACACGAGCAGACCCAAAGACAGAAGAGCGACGATGACGTGTGCAGCATTGCCAGTTGAAAGTACAATCACAGCCGAATGAGATCATAGTTAAGATTAACAAATTGTTTAAGATATGATAAGCATGTACTTATTTTAAACTCTTAGAAGAGCAGCAAAACTTTACTTACATTTTTTATTAAAAACTAATTAAGTATCAAAAATCATCAAAAGGAATGAGATTCTCACCCTAAAGTAAATGGGTGTATTTTTATTCGCGTGAATGATTCGATACAAAGGCAAACTATTGCAGTATATTGTTTCACCGTTCAATAAGCCAGTATTGCAATGGGAGAGGGAGACTTCCCCTGTTGACTTGCTCCTCCCCCTATTTCATTTCATTTTTTTTTAACGTGATGATAATTGATGGAATCTCTATCCTCTCGACTATAAGCGCCGATCAATCGTTTTGGCTGACAATTGAATGCAGAGTTAATCTAGTACTATAACAGGGCTAGTGTTGGATTTATGCACAGGAAATATTTATAATATAAATATAAATCTTATTTTGCTTTGATCGCTAGATGAAACTGAATAAATTGATGAAGACCAAAAGTGGATTAAATAAAAAAAAAACTTTCGATTATTTTTTTTATGTATATATTATTCATTTTTTAACTGTATAAAATTTTTCATATGTAAGATAGTATCAATTATATGAATAATCACATTTAATTTATATACGAAGGAGGTTCTGCGTGTGTAAGAATCAATGGAGCACTCACACCATGGTTTGACATTACAAAGGGTGTCAAGCAGGCTTGTATAATGTCTCCATGGCAGTTCAACTTGTATATGGATAAATGTATGAAAGAACTGGAATGTTTGAATGTAGGAGCAGAAATTGGCAACTTGATTATATGCTGTTTATTGTACGCCGATGATGCAGTACTAATGGCGAATAATGAACAAGAACTATATAATCTGGTGAGTAGAATGTACGATGTATGCAAGGAAAGCGACCTCATGATGATTGTTAACAAGTCGAAAGTGATGGTATTCGAGAAAGAGGAAAGCAAGACACCGTGCAAAATACTTGTAAGTAATGAATGTTTGGAACAAGTAGATGAGTTTGTGTATTTAGGAAGTATGTTTGATAGAAACGGAAATGCTGAGAATGATATCGAAAGGAGGGTGACTGCAGGAAATAAAGTGAACGGCGCTTTGTATGGAATTATATCTAACAGGAATTTGTCAACCAAGGCAAGACTAGTGGTGCACGATGGAATCCTGGTACCGACACTGATGTATGGAAGTGAGGTCTGGAGCTGGCAGAAAAGGAACGAAAGTAGTCTGAATGCAGTGTAAATGAGATCACTTAGGCGTATATGTGGCAAATATATTTATGACAGAGTAAAGAATAAAGAAATAAGGAAATAATGTAATGCTGATGTTAGTAAAGTGAGTAAGATTAAGAAAGAATCACTTAGGTGGTTTGGTCATATAGAACGGATGAATGAGGAGAGAATGGTAAGAAAGATATATAACGCAAGTGTTGATGGCACCAGAAATAGAGGACGTCCAGGGAAGACTTGGCACGACCAGGTAAACCAGTTAATGGAGGATGGTTCTGTTAGAAGCCTCAACAATCGGCGAGCTTGTATGAGTAGATGTATGAATGTGGATGAGGCGAGAATTGTGTGTCAGGACAGAAGAGTGTGGCGCTCTATCTTCTCTGCCTACCCCCGCGGGGAAACGGCATGATGGTAAGTAAGTAATTTAAGTCATTAATATGTATTTTTTTATAATAATAACTAGATATAAATAAATTCTTGAATTAAGTCATCTAAATATAAGTTTTGAATATTTAATATGCACGTATCTTTCTTGAAAATAATTTTCTTGGCTGTAATATGATAGTTCATTAATGTATTAAATAAAAATTTTAAAAAAAGGAATCGGTTGCCTAATAATTGACGTGCTTGTGGTCTAGAGGTTATGACACTCGGCTAGTGATTTAGTGGTCGGGGCTTCGAGTCTCATTTATGTATCTCATTTCATTAGAATCTCCTATTTTCATAGTAGAAGCGTTTAGTTAACTTTGAAATTAGAAAGCATATTGATGTGTATTCCGTATGTGTATCTTTATTAAAAATTAAAGATAAAAAAAAACAGGCACCTATAAATCCTTCAAATATACAATTCGTATATAATGGCAGATGTATTTAATACAATTTGAGTACATACATACAAATATACCTACTATAACATACGCCAACATAATTATATTAAGGTTAGTAATTATATATTAAAACATTTATATTATTATTTTTTTAATATTTTCAAATTCAACTTTGTGTTCAAATGAACAATTGTTCATTTTTATATAGATTATTTAACATTATTTTTTTAACCGCGTAATTAATTAACACTTACTGCCCGGTGGGTCAAAACAAAACACGTCCGGCGGTGGTGGGTCATTTTAGACCCACTTCTAGTTTTCGGTTTTTCAACCGTTTTGTGGGAGATTTTTTTTAGATATTTCATTTTAAATACTACTTAATGAAATGGTGTGATGTGCCGTAATATTTCTGCTAATTAAAATAAAGTTACAAATTATAAAATATTACGAACAATGTACATATTTGCACGCATCAACAGACGCCCTATACAGCCAAAATACAAACATCAACTGAGGATGTGATCTTCTCTTCGGAACTGAAGCAGGTAGTGTCATAAATCTTACAGGTAAGCGCAACGCCCCTCGAATAGTTATACTACTGGCATTGTCTAGGGGCCGCCAGATGAAAATAAGTCAAAACAAATATCTGGTATCCTTTGTCTATCTGCTCAAAATGTAGACAACATGTATTTTGGCGTAAGCTCTGAGATTCAATCCCGTAATAGCGACGGACAGGTCAGATTTTAAACGTTTTTTCACATTTATCAATAACTCATTTAAATCTCGTCCGATAACATTTATTTTTATCTCAAATTATTTGGAAGTATTGTATTAAAGATTAGCTAGAAGAAAAACAGCATTAAACAAATATTTATAGCGTAATTCATATTTTTACAAACACCCGGATCAAATCTGACCCAACACCGCGGAGGATGTGATAATACATCAACCGGTTTCGGAAAATTCAATTTCCTTCGTCAGGATGTCAAATTAACTATACATATTTATCACGTTTATCTAATGTTTTTAAAAATCTATTTAAAATATATATATTTAAAAATAAATCTAGCACATAACTTATATTGTTACGATGATGAAAAATGTGTAAATTGACATAAAGCTACAAAATTATTAGATTTTTTTAAAAAATAAAACATGAATTACAATGTGATTTAATTTAGTTGGTTACTTGTAATATTTTGGATAATTTTACACGCTTTATTTATTTCTAATGATTCTAAATTATTCAGTTTAAAGGGTGTACAGCGGAAAATTTTCAAGTTTAATATTAAATAATAAAAAAACTATAATGTTATTCTTATATTTTATTTACACAAAATGGAGTTTAACAATGGGGATTTTACGTTATATAAACAATATTTTCTAAATGCCGTCCATTTCTCTCAAGATACTCTTGCGATCGAACTCTTAAATTTTCGAACACGCGAGAACAAAGCGTTGGTTTAATGATAGCAACTTCACGGCGGATATTATGACCGAGGTGCTCAGGGTATATCTCCGTACATGCTAACTAATTTATTGGGAAAAATTTCCCTCAGCCATTAAAACTTCTCCATTAAAACTCAAGCTGTGTCTTGCTGAAATTATGTTCTGTTGTTGAACCCGGGAAACAACTGCAGTTGCGGTACCAAAAACTCGTCGATCATTCGGCAATACACGTCAGCAGTGACTGTCTCTCGCTAGTTAAAAAAATAAGGGTCAATTATCCCTCGGGCAGAAATTGCACACCACACTGTCGTTTTTGGATAATGCAAACATTTTTGATGGCGTTACTTGGGTATTCGGGGCACCAGTATTTCATGTTCTGTTTATTAACATAGCCATTGATATGAAAATGTGATTCGTCAGTAAACAATATGATTCCAAGCATTTGTGCTATTCCAAAACATTCCAGCATCGATCTCGCTAAGGTTTCACGTAAAGAATAGTCATTTTCGTTGAGAAACTGCACTTTTTGCAGTTTGTATGGGTGGAACTGTAGCTTATTTTTAAAAATAACGTGCACTGCTGATTTTTTTATTCCAGTACAGGCTGCAATCTTTCTTATTGATTTACGCGGATTGTGTCTAATTTCACGTCGAACTTGAACCACATGTTCTGGCGTCGCTGCTGATGTTGATGGTCCCGGAGGAGTTTGGTTATCCATTGTCCCTTCTTGTCTGAAATTTTCAACGCAACACTACATAAGTTGCGTGCTCGACCCATCACTTACTTGTCGAATATTAAAGTGAGTATAAAAATCACGACGCGCACGAACCATGAATCGCCGCACTTTTAATTTTTCTCAACCGCGAATGCGCGGTGAGCTCCTGATCAGTGACTCATTGCGACGTGCAATCTCGCAAATCACGTGCGTTGAACAATACCCCTCCCATTTACCTCACCCTGATGGTATACGAGCAATTACAATTTAATCTCGAAATTTTTTCGCTGAACACCCTATATTTGAACATCTTAAATGCTCGTTGACTTTTATGATAAAATTTCTAATATTTCTGTTTTACTAATATAGAAAACAGTACAATCTTTACAGTCAAGGTGTAATGGTTAGGGCATTTTCCCGGATAGAATAAGTTTATGGTTCGAATCGCGGTGGCAACCATAAGTAAGTACGTGTGAATTGTAATAATATAAGTAAGGTTAGGTTAGGTTAGGTTAGATAGTAATTGCATACGTAAAATACAACACGTGTGAATATGGTTGTTGTTAGATAATATTTGCGATTTGATTTTTTTTTTCAGATTTTAACTTACAACCGGTGTGTAATTAACTTACATATTAATTATTAAGTTATTTAGTTAAATTAAAGTATTTATTGCTCAACTTTTATTCGATAATATTCACGTTTAGGAATACTTCAGATTAACGAAAATTTGCAAATTATCCGCGTTATTTGATTGTATTACGCACATCCCTGATTAATGTAAAAGTAAAATCAATATTTATCTTTTCTAAATTAATATATCAATTCTTAAATACTTAAAATTTCATCAAATATACATGAAAACTTAGTTTAGCATGCATCCATTATATTTATCGTGGATATTATCGAGGCAGTGACAACTGAAAAATGTCAAATGTGCACAGAGCAATAAGTTAACGTATTTAAGAGAACTGAACTAGTTACCGCGTTCAGCGAGTGCGATGACTGTAAATTAATTAATCCAGCTCTATTATAACAGTTGAAAAAATAATAATGTCAGGTTAGTGTGAAGCTGGAGAGCATTTTTTCCATTCCATTCCACCAACCCTGTCCAATTTAAATTAAATGAAATGCATGTTGTTTTAAACTGTACACCGGCAGTAAAAATAGCTTTTTTATTCGCCATTTGTTGCAGTTAATTTTTATGTATTTTGCCTATTCATTGTTATAGTTTTCCGTTATCGAAATGAAATTCTTTATGTGATACAAAAAAATATTTTTTAGGTATTTTTTCCAGAGTAGAACAAAATTAAGCTAGAGTATGTAGGTACGTATGTAAAATTAAATATTGACTTAAAAAGGAACATAATATTTAATAGAATAGTGTTTTACCCATTTAGGGATTCCATACGAAATTTTAAGAATTCAGAAATTCGTTTGCATAAATATAATTTAGAATTTCGAAAATTTCAAAGTGAATTCCGAATTATAAATACATGAAAGTAAAAAGTAAAATTAGACTAACGGCTATATAGTAATCGTAGAACAATAGGAGTGTTCCGAAGGGATCGTTCCTAGAATGCGATGTAGAGAAATAACGCCTTCATGAAAGGAACCAATGCATTCGGCTGGCACTTAAACATACAAAAGACCGATCTGACAGACATAAGACAATATTAGCTGCAGCATCAAAGAGATGTCCGAAAACTGGCGGATCAGTATTGAGATTTGTTTTGTTGAGTGCAGTAGTGCGGTGTGTATTTCGTTATTCTGTCTTGGTTTTGTGTTAAATTATTGATATTTTTTAACAAGGTAAATTGGAGCAATTGTAATTTATTAGCGTTAATTGATATGTACAGTAAAACCTAGATTATCCGGGCTAATGCCGACCATGAATATTACGGATAAAGGTATAAACACGAAACTTCTTAAAGTCATATCATTAGCAAATGACAACAGTGCATATGGATGTGTTATAGGGTAAATTGCTTATATGGATTATTGGTTATTTGGTTGAAAAAATTTTTTTTTATACAATAAATAATAATAAATTTATTATCTTAAATAAACTGTTTGTATTTTTAGTATTGACCAAAAAATAATGTAAAAAATTTCGAAATTCGACCGAAAAATGTTATATTCAAATTCCGAATTCCGAAATTTTTTATTTCGTCAAAACTTGCAATTCCTACTTCCAATTGTTATCTTATACTATCTATAAGTTATCTCTGAATACTAAGTCAAATCAGAAACTCACGCCAGTAACAATGGAACATAAGTATGTTACTAATTGCTTTCACTAGAGCGGACGCCGGCCAAAAGAGAGGATTGATCTGTTTGTGTCTTGACTAAATCGGATCAAATGTACCACATCGTACGATGGCACATGGCGGTTATTTGTGTTAGTAGAATAATATAATAATAATAATAGGATGCTAAAATCGATATAATTGATTGAATAATGAGCCTTGATTAACTTTTTATGTCATAGTATCATTAAATAAAGTTTTTTTTGCTGAAGGTCAATGAGGGGTGTATTTTGTCTGGTAGTCGTGTATCGTTACTCCTGTAACTCGTTAGAAAATAACAACCTGTCACGAATGAGAAGGACCGATATGAGAGCATTAACTCACATAACGGTCCCGAGTACGTTGTCTCTTACTGACATAATTAAAAAAGAAAATTGTTAAGAACTAACAATAAACGACGTAGGTATTATGTTACTATTAGAGTCGATACTGAAAATAGGAAGGGGCTGTACCAGTTCGTTTATTATTGAAAAAATCGTGGGCGGTCATTATTTGTTTAATAATGACCATCCACGCGTCTAGTTTAGACAGTTATCTGTGTACTATTATTAAAATGAGAATAATAAACGTTAAATTAAACCAAAAATCTGTTTATCATATTTACCCATCTCTTATTGAAATTTAATAGCCTGTCAGAAGTAGGATACTCCAATTAATTGTGTGTTTCATAAGATTTCGTAAACCTTTCAAAATACAAATTATCGTAAAACAATGTTCTTTCATAGGACGAGATGTTGATCTTCCGGAAATTAACTGTATTTTATATTCCATACATTTTGTGTTGTTTTGCTTTGAAATTTAATTTCACAGAAATTTCAGCATGCAAAAGCAAAACGGATTACCCATCATAGCTCAATGCAGAAATGTATTAAGAAGAATTTTAATTATTTCAATCCAATTTGCAGCACGTCTGGGAATTCCCTCAAGCAGTTTGCGAACGAGAAATATTCATAATACGTAGGAATGTATCTTCAGGGAATAACCAAACATTAACGATACAGTAACTATCCGCTGGCATAAAACAAAATCAGAAGCGTAGATAACAAAATGCAGAAATTCTAGCAAAAGTAGATTGGATACATTGAACTTGTTTTAAAAAAGTACATATTGTAAAGAGAGTAAAGTAAAAGAAAATTTATTATTAAGGAGAACACATTCTTATTGTGAAGTTGTAATTATTCAGAACAGACGGTCTATGATGTTTTAAATACTAATTTAATGTATTAATTATAAATATATACATATAAAATCAGTTTGGTAGAAAAATATTATTTTTGCGCTACCGGGATACGAACCTGGATAATCCTGGTATATAATTGTTATCTTATACTATCCATAAGTTGTCTCTGAATACTAAATCAAATCAGAAACTCACGTCAGTAACAATGGAACATACGTATGTTACTGATTGCTTTCACTAGAGCGGACGCCGGCCAAAAGAGAGGATTGATTTGTTTGTGTCTTGACTAAATCGGATCAAATGTACCACATCGTACGATGGCACATGGCGGTTATTTGTGTAACTCGTTAGAAATTTTTGCGCTACCGGGATACGAACCTGGATAATCCTGGTATATCCCGATAGCGCAAAAACAATATTTTTCGACAAAATTGTTTTTATATGTATATATTTATAATTAATATTTAAAATTAATTAGTATTTAAAATTCTTGATTCCCCTCTTGTATAGGGTGAATATTATGTTCCAGGCCAATATTGTAGTTGAATAACTAAGAAACGAAATACAATTTTTTTATTTAGTTTTTATTTGTCGATTACTTGGTTTATTACAATTATGTGTGGAATATGAGTATGCGGCACAAATGCGTGATTTTTTAAACCATATTTTTCATAAAATTCTCGCACACTTCGCGTGTTATTTCAGCAATTTAATTTTAAATTTTGTCTTGCAGCATCGGAATTATTTTTGACATATTGGTGTAGACTTTTTCTTTGAATAACCCCCACAGTAAATAGTCGGGAGCCGTCAAATCAGATGACTAAGGAAGTCAGTCGATATCACCACTTTTTGACATTATGAGGCCGGGAAAAATTTCTCGCAAAATTTCAAGCGTAGCTCAGGCTGTGTATAAAGTGGCACCGTCCTGTTGAAACCACATGTGTTTCAGGCCCAATCAACCCGATTCGGCTACAGGAAAGTTTTCCAACTTGTAATGATAGCGATCACTATTAACCTTTACCATACCATTATATAAAATACCCGAACGCAGCCATGCTGTCAACTCGTGTTACCGTAAATAACAGTTAGAAAAAATGTTTTTTTAGCTTAAATGCCTTTAATGGCACGAATTTACTCTAAATATTGAGCATTTAATTTTGAATAAATGATTAATAACATAATTTTGAGGATTCTTAAGTCCTATACAATGTGTCCTTCTTTCTTATCTCTCTTCGTTTAATTAATGAGAAAGAGATAATTATATTTGTATGTTTGTTGTTCTTTTCACTGTGAAAATAGTGTGTGATCTCTGTCTTTCATATCACAAATGGTAATTTTTACCAACATATTAATTTTAAAACGAATTGTATAGTAAAAATAATTGTTTTTGTATGATTCCCTTTTCATAATTGGTTTTTCACTAATCATTCCTAAGCGATAATAGTTTTTTTAGGATTATCTAAAATGTGAATTTTATGTTGCATGTATTTACCGAAATATTACAGGTTTAATTATGATGGTAGTCCTGTGTTACTGCATGTTTTGGGAAGGGTTAAAGGTTACAGCATCCCATTACTGTTTAGATAAAATATTTTAATGATATCTAACATTCATCCTGTATGATACAACATATTTACTTATTCTTCTTCATCATCTTTATACTAATCAGATCAGTGACCTAACGCTTGGACATAACTCTTTCACCGCTCTATGTCCTGCGCTATGTCAATTACTTGGGGCCACTGATAGCTCCATATTTTTCGCAGTCTCTTTATTTGATTTTTTTATAATCTCCTGGGTCGTTCTACGCATTTTCTTTCCTATGGCACTGAGAAGAAAATCTGTTTAGAAAGTCTATCGTTTCACATACGGAGGATATGTCTAAGCCAACTTAGCTAAGATTTTTATATTTAGAGTTGTAGCGAGTTTATTCCAAGATCTTCTTGTGTGACATTATTCCTGATTTGATCTTTTAACATCCGGCTACTTTTCTTAGGTATTTCATGTCTGCACCCTAGATTCTCAATTGATTCCTCACCGTTAGTATCCAAAGTGAATATACATAAATTAGGGTGATGGCATGAACTAACTTAAAAACATTTTTATTATTTTTTTAAAAGGTTGCACTATTATAGTAAGACTCAGCTTTTGTTTTTGGTATTTCCAAGTCACAATCACGACCACATCGTTTAATTTAGACTGATTTATTAGCTATGGCTTTTCAGCTGGATGTGAATTTGAATGTGAACGCGCCAGGCGCGCTTGTGACACCGGAGGAGTGATTATATTATATTTACTCAGTGCATCTAATTTTAAGAAAATAAATATTAAGCTTTTAAGTAATTTTTTTCAAACAAATGTTTCTAAAGAAACTGTTTTTTGAATGATTTTATTCAGAATATTGATTGGGATTTAGTACTTTAGAATACACAATATAATGATATTTTTTTTAAAAAGAGGATTTTTGTTTTGACCAGTGTTATCAATACCTATACCAATTTAAATATTAAAATTATTTTTCTATTGAATTTTCGTTGATTTTCACAATTTACGGTGTAAGTTTAGGGATCGTAAAACGGATAAGATTTTCGATTAATGTATACTTTTAAATCACGCCGAAGATAACACCAAGGTAAATATTTGTTTGAAATTTACTTTCCGGATACTTAAGATTATTGGAAAATCTTTAGAGTCTACAAGTTTCACGACAAACAATGCATCGTGCTGTTTGCTTCACGGAAGTCGTACATACTTGAAGATAGGGGAGCGACGGGTGATGAAAATACCAAGAAGTGAACAAAGACATACAAAAATACCAAAAAGCTTCAAGTAGATATGAATAAAGGCTTGATGAATAAAATTAATCGGTAAACAATATATAAGTTGTTTGGGACATATATTTATTACCATATAATTTAAATTAATTACTTTGAATGAAATAATGCTCTGTTGTCCCCTCCCCCTCTTCTGTTCCCCTGGTGACAACGCTCGTTAGTCGATAGGCGGCCCTGCATTGGAACAGTTCGGCGATAGCTGTTATCAATTTCAGAGACTTCGGAGTCTATATTGATGTTTTGGAACTTTTGACCAGATATTGTGTGTGATAATTCTATATACAGTCCACTTTTGGAAGTGGTTAGAGATTCAGGGGAGGAGGGAGTGTGGTGAGTCCTTTTTTTCCTTCTCTGTCTTGTATTTCTTCTGGTACCTAAAATGGAATACCCACCATAATTAAACAA
Organism: Eubasilissa splendida; assembly: GCA_031772225.1. Lineage (NCBI taxonomy): Eukaryota > Metazoa > Arthropoda > Insecta > Trichoptera > Phryganeidae > Eubasilissa > Eubasilissa splendida. Next base: position 20,322,104 of record CM062859.1, on the reverse strand, counting down.
ATAATAATAAAATATGATGTATTTATAAAAAAATAAAATAAAAAGAGTCGGTAGTTTGATCAGTAGTAAATTTTTACCATAGTAAATTTTTACTATGGTCACTTTATACCATCGCCCGTGGTAAAAAAAAACGTCTTTACGGGTTGTTCGAATATCGAGTTAATCCCGCCAAATTGTAATCATCAAATACCCAAGAATTGTACCAAAATTGATTTATTTAAATATTCACTATTGGTAATAAGTACAATTTTGCTATATCTATGGCTTTATTCACTCCTGGGTTAAAAATCTGTCACTTGGTGAGAAATCTTCGATCAATGCGCTAATATAAATTTAACAACGAGATTACCATCGAATGAACTATCATCACTAGTCAATCCACTGCAGGAGGAATGCTTTACCATTGGTGTCTGAACTGTAAATGTCAGCCATTGACATGAGTCCTCTGCCAATTTTTGCCATATCGCTCCCACTGCTTACTGATAACTTTGTTTATTCACAGAGATTTTTAACATCTTCTACGTCATTTTTTGTCTCATGGATATTATTCAAGAGCATCATAGACAATTGATGCTCTTAAAAAATTGCACACCTATTACTATTTACACTTTTTAGCACTGATTTATTTAAGCCACATGCTTCTTTCTCTCTCTCACAGCTTTAAATAATATATTATATCAGAATAGCCACCTTTCTTTCTAATTTCAGACTTTGTCACACTTCTTCACTCAGTTACATATAAAATGTTTAAATATTCAGATTTTGTTGTACCTATACCTTCTTCAGCAGTTGTATTATAAGGAATTGATGATCAAAAAGAAAGAGAAAAAATTCTGGTAGACAGGTATAAAATATGACTCGGTGTTCTTGAAGTCTCCAATGTAGGCGTAAATAATGGTGACGTTTAGACATGATAAAAACAATATTAAGGGATGCGCCTCCTCTCTTGCGCGTCGCTTTTTTGTTTGAAATGTTGTGTTTGCAGCTTACCCTGTTCGTGTGCCTGGTTTGTTTAAAATCAAAATGAACTGCTTATATTAACATTTTAATATAATTAAATTACTCACAAATATAAGTATTATATTAATTGTAAATTTAAGAATTTAATTAGGTTTTAATAAGTCATATTAAATTTAAACATCATATCACTCTATACCCAATGTCACGAATAAATATATTTTTATATCACTTGAAAGTAAGCATTAATAAACTATGTATTTACGAGTATATTAGGTGGTAAATATCTATCAATAGTATCAATTATATTATATAAAAATGTAATTTTTTTGTTAATTGCTTTTCTTTTATGCTTTATATATTGGGTTGTCTTATAAGTCTCTGCGCTTTAGTTTAACATTTCAATCAATAATGTATTCTCCATTATTATACAGGACTTCATCCCACCAATTTAGCGATGGTCTGGTATCAAAAATTTATCGAGCCAATTTCTGAGATAATCGTTGTTGTTGAACGTAATTCCATGCATTTTATTGGAGAGCGACCGAAAAATATGATAATCTGATGGAGCGATGTAGGGACTGTAGGGTGGATGTAGTAACATTTCCCAGTTGAGCTCCTGGATGACCATTTTAACCTTGATTAAATGTGAAAAGAAGTATGTGTCAAAAATGTTTATTTTTCTCAACTACATTATTTAAGCCCAAGAATTAACACGAATATAAAAAATAATAAAATATAGGAAAACGGATACTGACGTTATAGAGCAGAAAAAATACTATCGAATAGTTTGTCAATTTTTGTCACAAAAAAAAAAATGGCGAAAAAAGAGCATTTCAAAAAAAAGCGCAAAGACTTAAAGATGTTTTGTTGTGAAATCAATAAAAATCATGCATATTTTTAGATAGTACCTCAACAATAATTAATTTATTATACTGCGTGTTTCTTCAAAGTACTCAGATTTATTAGGTTCAAAAAAAATCTTGTCGCTACGCTAATTTATTAATGTAAATAATATTTGTTGAAAAATTATTATATTTTTAAAAACTGTTTCTTAAAAAAAATATTAACTTTTATATTTATTTTTGTAATATAATTTTAAAAAGTTTTAGAAACCAATATATTTATTAAAATAGTTTCCATTAGAAATACACTATTTATATGAAATAAAATTGTATCATTGAGAGCAGTAGAAGGATAAAACAAGAAATGAGAAAACTTGAATTAACTTTGAATACATGTTTTTAAATCACAAGAGAAATATAGAAGATGAAGTAATATATTTTCAGTGACTTGTGGAATAAATGGGCACTTCTATATACGAACGGGAGCAAACTTTAATGATTAAGTGTTCTTTGAATTAACATTTTATCCTGTAAATAAACATTTCTCTTAGTTCCGCAAGCCGCCGTTCGTATAATCTTATTCATTTTGAAATATTAAGCATTTTTTGTTTAATGGAGTTTAAAGCGAGACTCCTTAAATTGAATAATTAAGACGAAAAATTTCGATAAGAAACAATATTCGTGAATAATAATGATCCTTGCATACAACTCTATTCTGTGTAGGAATTAAAAAAATATATTTATAAATAAATAACCTCTTAAAATAAATATTTACATAATTAAATCAAAGAAAATGAATCATTTAGAAAGATACGCAGAAAAAAAAAATAGTTACCGCCGAGATTCAAACCAGGAACTCTTTCTTGTCGGATATTTCTTGAAAAGATGATAGCTTTTAATATGAAATAATAGATAGTGTCGACAAAGTGTAATTAGTTCTTTACTCTCCTAGTGAGATATAATTTTAAAGTTTGAGTCCCAGTGGTAACTATTTATATATTTTTTCGATATTGAAATTTTTAAAATATATCTTTGTAAGTGATTCATCTAATTTGTTTTAATTATCAAATAATATAATAATTATCAAAAATTACTATATTCTAAAATTACAACATCACTGATAAAATGTGATTTCATTAGGATAGAACTAAATTATTATAATTAAAGCAATGTTAAGCTGCGCGTCCGTGTAGCTCATGAAATGTAGCCGTGCGCTACAAATAATTTTCCGCTTAACGTAAATAAATATACATATTAAATACTAATTTAATGTATTAATTATAAATATATACATTAAATTAGTATTTAAAACATCACAGATTTATGTTCTGAATAATTACAATTTCACAATAAGAATGTGTTCTCCTTAATAAAAATATACATCTCGCCAAATACGAAATATTCACAACCATGGCGTAGTATTCATGTGATTGCGACTTCGTTTCAAAATATCCCGTGGACTGTAATCTAGAATGGTTTTAAGTATTTGACGCAACTCGAAATGGAAGTCTGAAGGACCATAAGGGCAAATGGACATGGCCTACCTTGCGTTGAAGTCCTGGGTTGGGCGTCGATTGCACCTCCGGTTGACGAGCACGTATATTATGCCGAACCGAGATCTCTTTAACGGCACTTCCGAAAACGATCCACTTCCTCAGCACGGTCCAAGCGATACACACGGCGTGAGTGTAGGGTGGCAGGAAGAAGCACCAAAAAACCTTAATGCTTCGTGGTCGAAGCCCAATCGGAGAGTGGTCAAGGTTAGGTAATGGGCCAGAGTGGGACAGGTATACAATGATTGGATGGACGAAAGAGGACAGGGAATGAGTATTAGACTTGCGCCAACAGTATCTAATAATGATTATTATTTATTTTATCGACCTCCAAAATGATCAATTTAGTTGAGCACATGAAAAAAAACTTTTTGATTGGAAATCAAATATACTGAATATATTACATAAATAATTAACATGGACAAGCTGCATTTTTAAAAAGTATTTCCTCTCGTTGAAAATATGTTAAAGCCATATAGGATGCGGATGTGTAGACAGCTTGAAAAAATAAACTGGATTGATACAAATGATAATGTGATGATCCGAATGCGAAAGGAAAAATAAATTCTTAAAATAATAAAAACCCGGAAACTGCAATATTTTGGCAAAATTTCATCTCATAATTCAAGGCAAAATTGCGAATAGTAGAGGGCCTAGAAGACAAAGTACATCCTGGCTGAAAAATCTAAGGGAACTGTTCGGAAACCCCACAGTTCCACTATTTGGACCTCGTGCAAACAAAATAATGACCGCCAACATGATCGTTACGTAACATTCGATAACCGGACAAGTACTCTTCTTAGAGAGAAAAATATAAAGCGTTGTATAAAAATCTTTAATTAATTTAACATTAGCTAGTTCTAATATCACTGTATCTTCATCAGGATGGACATTCACTGGGTATTCGTTCGTGTTGTTATAAAAATAAATATTTTTATACTAATTATTATATATGTTTTTTAAAATGAAAGTTCTCTCTAAATTTGGATGTTATTTTGAGTGCGTAATTGTAATTATTTGTCTAGTATATAAAATGTATTTTTATAATGTTAAGTCCCATATATAAACTTATAAAACGATCTAATTATTCAGGGTATTTATTGTTCATAAACAAAATTATGACATCTATGAGAAAATAAATTAATGGAAATATTAGACCATTTAATTGTCCCCAAATATAAGTTTGATAATTTCATGCATGTCTTTAAGTGAATGATAATAATATTGAAAAAAAATTTAATACCTAAATATCTATAATTATTACACGTATTTAGAACATATATATTATAATATCAAAAAATTGCCACTTAACCGAAAACAAATGATAATCTGAAGTATCAATATAGCTACATATTTTTTAAGTTTATTCAGCCATTCTTTACTTAATAATTAGGTTCTGTTCTGCCAAACCGACTGTAAAGCGAATTGATCGGTAAACGAACTTCTCACTTTTGTATTTGATTTTAATGAAAGATGTCAAGTATAATGATTTGTCGTCGTGTGCAAATGCATGCAATCGATCGACATGATGAACACTGACTTACTGACTGAACATAAGCAACGTGCACTATACATTAAGAAATGGGCGGGGTACATCCTGATGTTATCAACATAGTTCGATGGCCGCTCACTTGGCGCTAGATGTCAACGACGTGACACATCTTATAACATTAAGTTTGAGATTTCAGGGTATAGATAATGTAATATTAGTATGCATACGTCGTAAGTGTGAGTGATCGTTAAGTGAAGAGGTACTGCATTGACATATTTATTATTTGGGCATTTTTCTCTATTTTTGTTTTTTATATATTTATATATAACTAATGCATTTGTTATTTTTTTCTATAATTTAATATATAATTTGAAAGTTGCAAAATTACGGGTGCGTGCTTATCAGTCAGCGATCAATAATGTAATACAATTTGATTTAAATAATGGAGAATAAGGAAAATGTAGCTGTAATTTTTATTCAAATCAAGGCTTGTTATTTACTTTCGCCGATCCCCGCGGGGGTAGGCAGAGAGGATAGAGCGCCACACTATTCTGTCCTGACACACAGTTTTCGCTTCATCCACACTCATTCATCTTCTCATACAAGTTCGCCGATTATTGAGGCTTCTAACAGGAGCATCTTCCAGTATCTGATTTACCTAGTCTTGCCGAGTCTTCCGGGGACGTCCTCTATTTCTAATGCCATCAATACTTGTGTCCATATAACTAAACCACCTTAGTGATCCTTCCTCAATCTTATTCACTATACCAATATCAGCTTTACACTCTTTCCTTATTTCTTCATTATTTACTGTCATAAATGGATCTATCACACATACGCCTAAGTGATTTCATTTCCATTGCATTCAGTCTGCTTTCGTTCTTCTTCTGCCAGTTCCAGGCCTTCATCAGTGTCGGTAGCCGGACTCTATTGTGTACCTCTAGTTTTGCCTCTGTTGACAAGTTCCCATTAGCAATAATTCCATTTATGGTTGTTGATTGAGAAATTATAAACTCGCCTAGCGATACGTGATCATAGGTTTGTTATTTGTATCGAGGGTAATCGAGGGTACACAAAGTCATTACATATTAAGAATATCAATGTGAGGTGTGTTTTATGTACACATCTATATTTAAAAAAACATGTCTTTCCTAACAAAAAAATCTTGTTTTAGATACATATATTACTCATGTAAATAGATTTTAAAGCTACGCTAGGTATTCTGGAGCATGAAATAATAATAACTGTCGGTTTTTTTAACTGTTCGTTGGCTTAAATATTTCCGATACATTGGTTAAGATTTATTTGTTTTTTCTTCCAGTTATCGCATGGTAGAAAGTAAGTTGAAAAAAAAAACGAACACAAATATGAGTAATATTTTATGAATATAACAGTTCTCCACGTCCCTGGGTGATACTGCTCTGAGCGTCGCGCCGGCCATGAATAAAGAGCAATAACGCGCTACAAGCTAGAGGCGAGAAGGGGTAAGAAGATCCTCCCGTTCCCCCATCCCTGCAGCGAAAAAATGCCCTTGTTTGGTATTAATATTTTATGAAATGCACGCCTCGCTTTTTGGGTGCAATGATAATGCCGCAAAAAGTTGAAAAGGCGCCCCAGTGGCCCTGTTGCTCCCAGCACATACTTTATTATTTATATTGTACGACTCCTTGAACAACCGTTTTTCACGTTTTGCATCAGAATTTTTTTCTGGAATTTCATTTAGATTATTTGAACTGAAACGATCATCATATCTATCAACTAACACGTATTCACCATTAATGATGATGAGTTTGTCGTTATTGGATAAGACCAATCATCAAAGTCATCATTCATCATCCAAGTCGGTCTCTCATGACTGAAGATCATGATCTTCATGAACTTCCGCCTTCTTGACTGTGATCCTCCACTTTCATCAACATCCTGCAGATCAGACTATAATATAAATAAATAAACAAATAAATTGATTTTTTTATTAACTCAGCACATTTTAAATACAGAAAGAAATAAAAAAATATTAATGTTAATTAAAAAATATTAATGGTCATGGAATATGTTTTTTTTAATGTAAGCAAATAACATCAAGAAAGCAGACACATTATTCTATTTTAACGTCATTTATTTCCGTGTTCAGGTCTATTTTAAATTAAGACAATTTTTAATCCAATTAAAATTATGGATGCAAGGTGTCTATGGGTCAGCCAGTTAATAAAAAAGTGTTCCTTTATAGTATCACTAATTAAAATTTGTTGAATGAGTGTTCATACAGTGTAAATTGTCTTTTACACAATTAAATCGCATGTAATTCATAATATACGCAGTTGGTTAAATGGGGACAAGCTTTCCTAAGATTTATTAGCTCTATATATCATCGGTTCGGTTTGACAAGGTTCTAATTGCGCATTACTTTATTTTGAGTTATGGCATTACAAACATACCAAAGTCAATAACACATTTTCTTAGTACTTAACGTCTGTCACGTCTTGGAATGTGTGTCGAACTGTGCCACACCAAATTAAAGTTTTTTTCAGACAAAATTGCACCTTATCAAATATCTCATCAAAGTAACGACATTTGTACAAATCTCAAAAATAAACTACTTTAATACATTAAGGAGATCACATTCTTATTGTGAAGTTGTAATTATTCAGAACATAGGTCTGTGATGTTCTACTTTAATACAAATTAAATTAATCAACTTGAAAGATATATAGAAAAAATCGTACGAGATTTGAACTTGGACCTTTTCTTATCCGGGGAAATACGTTATCCGGTTTTGCCATACCAACTAAGTAGTTTTATGACAAATTTTAAAACTTATATTCTATATATAATAGCTCTTTCATATTAATACATTCAATTTTTAAGAGAAATAACCTTATATTGTGAGGAATCTTAAAATACTTTTGAGTTAATACATGCTAGGAGACGCCAGAATTAAATTAATTCATTTTTATTAAATTTGGGTAAACTTTAATATAACTTATACATTGCATATGTTGCAATTTTTAAAATCATAGTTCTGTGGTATTTTTAATACTAATCAAATTGCAAGATACACAGAAAAATTTATTTATCAAAAAATATTTTAGTTGCTACCAGGATTCGGACCAATAAATAGATTTTTTGATCTAGTTAATTTTTTAAATATGTATTATTAAAAATACCACACAACTATGTTCTGACAATGCAACTTCACAACAAAAATGTGTTCTTAAAATGAATATTATATTTCACTCCATAGTTATTTAAGATTGAACTTATATAGGTTACCTGTCAATAAAGATATTAAATTAAATTGAAACTTCATTGCCAACTTTTATGTGTAATTTTCAAATGACTAAAACTTCTTCGTGTGACACTTGTCTCGAAATGACGGTAGCGACAATATCGTGTGAAACAATATCGTTTCCAGTGATGTAGCTCGAGTTCCAGGGAGCCGATTTATAAAAATCAAACTTTTTATTTCACGAATACAGTTCACTGAATCAGATTTTTTATACATAATACAAAATTTATATTCAAAATGTTAAAAAACTTTATAAAATTGACTAATTAATTCATTCTGGCGTCTTTCAAAAAATGGATAACAGATGTATCAATTAAAGTGTAACATATAGTTAGGAAATTTTTTCTTTATTTTACTATCTTGACATGGTGTAATGGTTAGCGCACTTTTCCGAATAGGAAGGGTTCCTAATTATATCTTCTAATTGATACATTTATTTTGTATTAAAAATAACTTTAACATATAACGTTCATACTCAACACACACTTCAATTTTTAAATATGTCAATAAACCATGAAACATTTTATAACATCTGAATTATTCAATTTTAGTAGTGTGCCACCTCCATAACACAAATCGCGGACCTCGCGGTTGTCACCTAACTTTGTCTCAGTCATTTTCATGCTCCAGCGTGACATAACCAGTCCTCACAATCATATATAATCGTCATACGATACATCATCGAAGGCAATTTTCTGGAGGCTACCCTCAGACTACCCGTCGCAGAAAATAATGGCGCGATTTGCGCAAGTTGCACCTGGTACATAGACCAAAGGTATGGTGAGTCTAGCAATATTCGTTCGTTCATTGATTCTCCCTATTCGTCCATTAGTTCAACATATATATAGTGTACCTATATAATATACATACTTACTCAGTGCCGTAGTGATAGGGTTGACAAGATAGGTAATTTTATTGTCTAGGGTGGCAATTTATTTGAAACCCAATTCTATCGCATTATCTCGGTGCGACTTTATTTCAAATTCGTAATATAATTAAAAATAATAAATAAAACACTGCAGAGTTATTCACATTATTGGAATGTCATGAACCATATCATAGAGTACTTTGCCTGAGATATGGACACCCAGATAACAAGAACGAAACTAACTAAGAAAAAAAACTACAGAATGTAATTTTCAAATTTGTCAAAAGCGTAATCGGTTGATATGACGAAATGGTAATCCGTTTCCTGTATGGGAAACGTTTCGGGTTTGTATCTCGGTAACAGCCTAACAGAAGCTGAAGTGTGGAGTGTACCATTGATTGCGATCTGCAAAGTCATTAAATTTGTATTGTTTATTTATTATAACCGGTAGATCGTTTAATAAATCGATCTACCGGTTCAATATAAATAAATTCCTGGCATAGTTAAATATAATAAGACATTTTTTAAATAATAATACCGTAAGCATTACGGCGTTACTTTCAATGATAATTAAAAAATTTCCATTTTTTACGAAAATGTGGGTTTTTATTATTCATTTATATCAAAAGTTATACAACAGATTTGACTTATATTAAATTTATTACTTAGATAGGACCTTTATACTTATTTAAACTGAATATAATATCATAATAATAATTAAGATAATACACGCATTATAACAAAGACTGCGACCATTAGATGCGTTATCCGCGTGCTACAAAATTGTGTTAATATGGTAAATTATTGCATAAACGTAATATATTTTTTTATAATCTTGGAGCCAAGATTACAGAAACAAATTTGAATTGAACCAAATTAGAAAAATATTAAAAATTAAAAGACTTATGAACCATTTCATTTGCAGGACATATCACCAATTTTTGATATTTTTAAAATACTTTGTTTTAGTGAAAGCAAACATTTTTAAATAATATATTATATTTACTCACATGCTTTGAGGCTTTAGCTACTATTTAAAACTAAGTTTTATATCAAACACACTATTATTAGTTTTTAAATAACATATTTTCAGTCTTATTAAATACGAAAATTTTAATTGTCTATTAATCGCCGTTTTCCGTAATCGTATTTTTGTTAAAAAATGCCGAAAACATATGTTTCCACGGATATTTTATCTACAATATGAATTAATATTAAACTTATTCATAACATTAGTAGAAAATTTCATAAATTAGATGTCTTTTTATTGATTTTAAGGAAAAACAACGTTTCCTTGAACAAAGTAAACATTTTATGTATGTTATTTTTATGTAAATCGGAATTAAATATTTCGTGTTACAGACATCACTTAAACGGCAACGGGGCGTTTAAACAAAATAATAAATTGAAGCTGTTATAAAAATGTTAAATGTAGAACTTTTATTTAAGCCACCTTCTAAATAAATGTAGGTACTTTGTCTGATTTCAAAACATATTTATATATATGAGTTAGGTACTTAATAAATTATTTAATTTTCTATTGATTAATTCAACTTTTTTTTTTTAATTCCATATGATTGAAAGGTCCCGATACGAGTTATGTTTGACACATGTATCGAATGCGAGAAAATCAACAATTTTATTGTCATCTCTATCTATTCAAACCTTCCTTTCTCGCATGATTTACATAATAAATAACGTCATTAATTATTTATCTGATATTTATAAGTTAACTATTAGCGTCATATTGACATCATATCGAATTTGTGTATAATTTAAAACTGGAAAAATGAAAGCTCGCTCTTAAGAATAATCCTTTGGAAAATACTGCATTTTATGCAATTAAAGATAAAAATATATATTTTTAAAACATGTAGAGTAAGACCTGACACAGCTTTATTCTTTGAACAATAACCACCCAGCGCACTGCTTGGTACATTCGAGGCTTACGAGGCTTATACCGACACACACAGAAACCTGCATATTTATGCACTTTTCTTGTTATAGCCCGACTATCTTTATAGGGGAGGGTTTATGGAACGTGCATTATTAAAGGGATGTTTTCTTGAACTGAGGGGATATGAAGAGAAAAATAAACACTAAGCAATGATCAATAAACTCCATTTCTTGAAAACTTTATTTTAGTGGAGAATCGTACAGACCTTAAAAGGAAATTAATATCTAATGCCAATACTAATCCTGTTATTATATTTAATTCTTTAAACAGTACATAATCTGGTATATTTATTTATTGAATATAAACTAAATTATCAGGGATGAATATGAGACATACATTAAGGCAGAGCAATTTATTATTATTTTCCTCCTCAATTAACTCCCAGTATTCTGTCTATTGTTATACGCTGCCATGTATTTCCGCAGATTTTGATGATTTCATCAGTCCAGTGGATTTTAGGGTAGTCTATCAGACTCTGGATTCCTCTCGGGTACCACTGAATGATTACCCAACGATTGTCATCATAAAAAAATATATTGTTTGACGCAATAACCACACACTTTAACGTGATTGAATTGACAGCAGATTTTGTTTGTTTTATATTGCGACATGGATAACTATCAATACATGGTTTGTTTTGTGTTGTTACGTTACATGGACTAACGTAAATATGGAAATTATGATAAAAAAATATACAAGAAATAGAAAGTGCAAACATCAGAAGAAAAAAACAGTATAGAAAATTTTAATTAATTAATGTAAATAATTATCAAATTATAATTAACAAATCATATTTCATAAGCTAATATAACTCATTGAATACGAGGTAAAATACAAATAAGTACATATGAAAGAAAGTAAAAGTGGAAATATGTAAGATTAGTGTAAAATGAGAAAAAAATATGTATGTGCAATATACATGTAATTGCTTTAATAAATAGTATTTTATTTGAAATATTTATATTATGATTTTTTTCGCGTTTTACCGGTAGTGTTGTATCTTAATTGTGGGAGATTTATATATCCTGCAAAAAAGTACGGTTGTTTCAATGTCACCTGTTACTGTGCCAAAACGTCGGCTTAGATTTCTATGAAAATGCGATCTCTCCTAGAAAAGACGCCAGTTCTATACACTAGTTCTCGCGGAAACCTTAAGTCAAACATATATATATATTTTAATTTTATTGAAATATATTAAAAATTATTATTAAAAAATTGTATTCCTGGGAGGAGTTGAGCCATGCCTTGAATTTTCTGAGATTAGTTCATTAAAATCCAAAGTTATTTTACTTACCACGCATTTTTCGTTAGCTGATATAAAATCTTATAATTATTTACATGAATGTGAGTAACGGTTCTCGAGACAGAATCGTAACACTTTGTCGTTTTGTGGCATATTTAACAACTTCTGTAGGTGCAGTCGTAAAATTTTAATTTGTTAACAAAATTTTATCGACTCGTGTTTACAGATACAGGGGTGTTCGCGAAGACCCTTTGCCTGTAGCAAACTCGGTCATTCGGCCCATCTGGGAGCTAATTTAGGGCTATTAAACCGAGATCTGAATACGTAGGGTGGTTCGTACACAACTTTGAGGTTTGGTACTGCGTGTGTAATACAAGGTGTTCAAAACTATGCATATATTAATAAAAATAAACAATATAATTTACATTCTTGTACAAGATTTGAGTAGCAAGAATAGACGATGACCTAAATACTACCTAACCTTAATTGACCTTTGACACCCTTGTATTGATAATCGATGGGTAGCAAATCAATAAACGTGATATACCTACATAGAGTGCAATCAGCCTGTGTAAGGCGCTTATGATTTAACCGTAATAAAAAAATATATGAAGTTGTTTCTCCTGTAATGCTACAGTGTGCAGTATGCTATAGTGTCATCTAATACTTTTTACTATAAAATAATAAAGATCCATAGATGGAATGCATGCCGCATCAATAATCTTACTATTTTTAAACTAATCTACATGATTGTGCTGTGAAAATTAGACTAACTCGATGATCTCCTGGAACGAAGCTCGGATCCCTAACCACTAGATTACTATATGCGTGCCATAATCAAAAGATCACAAGCACGTTAAATATTATCAGTTAAAATTATCAAAATTATACAGGTTTTGTGCTTGGATTTAAAAAAAAGTTTAATAACAAATTCTAATACTAAATAGTAGGCAGATAGGTTTATACTTGTACATAAATTGTATAGCATTTAAAATCTCGAATGAATAATAAACGTCGAAATTTTGTGTCAATATCAAGCACCAAGTAAGAATATAACAAGCTAACATGCTGCTAGGAGATTTAACAAATGTCAAAAAATTAGAAATATGTTGTCGATTTTAAGAAATTACCAACTAAATTAAAACGTAAGCTTGTTTTTGTTTGTTCTATTACTTAAATTATTATTTGTTATACAGTATTTAAACCAATCGAAAGTTAATTTTTTTCCTAGTTAAACTGCATTCAAATATACATTTTTTTTCATTTTTGATTATAAAGAGGTTTTGAGAGTAAACGACCAGAACGTACGATCCAGAAATGAGTGCTCGGGATCTAGCTATGCTGAGGATTCACTGGCTACCAGTCGAGGATTAGATGTACCTATGGAGTAAAAAAACAATATAAAGGAGTGTGTGGCCATAGATGGTTATGAAAATGAAAAACTACTTACGGTTGACATTTAGTTCATTGTTAGGTACCAACAGTTTACAAGTGTAAAGATGTTTGACCATACATAAATTACTATGCGCAAATAATTAGAGGCGATTCTGGTGTATATTTTTTGGAATTCTTCCACCTTCCTAACGACACTTCTCAGAATTCTAATATTGTTGCTGGTCGCATTAGTATTGCTACATGGCATCGATACTAGTTATGTTTACGGCTACTAGTAGTTTTGTTTCATTCACTGGTATTACAGGGTGTGTTCAGTATCGCCGGGTGGTAATGGCAAGAGTGGAAGCGATATTGACCACGCGGCATCTTTATTGGTTCATACACCAATATTTAAAATATATATTCTATTTACTAAATCTGCTTGGATTCTACGGAATCGCACACGTTGAACAACCTTGTTATTATATATGAATTAAATGAATACATAAATAAATTGCTCAAGGCGGAACCACCGTACATTAAATAAAAAAATCAATAATAGTTGAACTGACATTATTTTGAAAATTTAATGGTTTCTTAATAATAATAATTGAACTTATGAGTACCTACTTATACTATTACTCTGTTTTCCTACATTTTTAACTGCTATTTTTTTAAATCTTTTTTTTTTAGTTCCACGATAGGTATGCCGGCCAAAACGTCCCTTGCAATGTTCTCATCCCCGTTCGAAAATTAAGGGTATTTTTATTTCGCATTTGGAGCATTCAGAAGCCATTTTGATTCCCGTAACTCAGAGCACCCTACCGATTCGCCTGGTAATATTTTGAACACAAACGCACCAAGGCTCATTGCTTAATGGCCCGGTGAGGTAGCTACCCCACCAGGGCCTACACTTTATCACGGATATCCGACAACTTTGAGTAATTAATTTTTTAACCACCACCACTAATAGGTTTTGAACAAATATAAATGGGAAATAAAAAAGTTTTATTTGCCGTGTTCAGAAAAGTGGATAACTTTTTATCATATTATTTCGAATATTATTTACTCAAATAAGACAGTTTAGAAAATTTATTTATTATTTATTTTTCAATTAACTCACTACAGTCGTGCAGTAATTTGTTTGGGTTTTATCTCAAATTTAGATTGTTTAAAAGATAATTACAAAAGCAGGTCGGAAATAATCGATATTCATATCAGAACAATAGAGTATTACTTTTTGAACTGAATTATTCTTCTCGTAAACTTTTTTACTACATGCATAAGTGATGTAGTTAATATGTACCAAGACCCAGTAGGTATATACTTTTAGATAATAAATTGGCAAGATTGTAAATATATATAGGTATTTAATAAAATAAAAATTGAATTATCTATAACATGTTTAGTTTTTTTATCAACTTTATTACATATACATAACATTATAATTTTTAGTATTTGCCAAACTGCAGAACAGTTTTACGGCAAGGATTGCCTTCCACATAGTAATTGAAGAGTTTTTATCAAGAATATGTATATTTTAAAATGAAATAAAATAAAGGAAACAAAAATTAGATAAGAATGTGTTCTGTCATTTTATATTTCAGGGTGATCATTGAGGTCTCCTTATTTTTCATAATGTTTATTATTAAGGAGAACACATTCTTATTATGAAGTTGTAATTATTCAGAACAGACGGTCTGTGATATTTTAAATACTAATTCAATGTATTAAGTAGAAAGATATACATATAAAATTAATTTTATCGAAAAATATTGTTGTTGCTACCGGGATTCTAACCTAGATCTCTTCAAATACGGGGAACGTGCAAAATATAATAAAAATGAATTGTTAATTCTGGCGTCTCCTATCGTGTAAAAGACATTTCAGCTTGAGTGTGTATGTGCACACTCCTGAGCGCCTAATTAAAATACGAGAATGCAGATAAAAAGTAAATAGTACCTAGGCTATCTGATGGCAGAACAGGTGTCTTACCATTTCTCTGTGGGTCCTCGCTGCAAAACTATCTTCGTCGAAAAATCAATCTTTGACGCAATATTTGAGAATCAGGGGGTTAAAGAAATTATGTAAGCTTGATAGCGTTGAAACAAAACAACAATATATTAAAAAACATTTCATAGATTACAAATAGAGGTGGTAAAGAGATGTCTAATACAGAATTACTTTCACAAAAAAATGAACAGAACATAACATAATATTTTTTTGGCAGAAGAAAATTGTAGAAGTAAAAATCACTCAAAAAAAAATACAAGATAGGGTACAAGAAACACATGGAGATAGCAGGTGGAGTTACGTGAATGATATACATTCGTGGGAGGTGAGGCCTCAAGGGTTCACTGATATGGTATAATATGGTTGGCGGAGCGCAGGTCTCTGCTTAGCCTAGCTCACTTGAGTTCATGGCACTGTGGATCGTAGATCGTGAAGGATGGAATTTACCTTGTGCTGGTATAATTTAGATGAAGCATCTCAGGTTGGAATCCTACAGCTATGTAGTCAATAGTCTGTCACAGGTCTCACGTGAATACGGGTCTATAAAGGAATGTATAAATAAAGAAATGTAAAATATTACATGAGAATATACTAAGTGATTTTAAGAACCAAGAATTGTTTTATTTTAATTACCTGAGGTCTGGAATATTACAGTTCACATGGTAGGCGAGAAGTCGATAGCACGCTTTGGTCTTGAAAAAAGAATGAACGGTGGAAGGAGAAACGTCCTGAAGCTACGTTTCGTTCGGAAACCTTCGTCAACTCCCGCCGATCGTGGCCCGCGAGGTAAGAGATAAAACTGGGAGTAAGAGTGAGAAAGCAAATGGGAAAGTATCGGTCGTTGAGGAAGATCTGCGGTTTCATGAGTGTGAGCGAGGCCGCATGAGACGTAGATAGCTACAGCGCAGGTGGCCTGCTGTTTCATTACGCATTAAAAGCACGTGCGTGTTGGTAAATTAGATCTTACAAAACAAATCGCTTAAAATCATCCACAACACCTCACCCAAAAAAAAATTGACGCGACTACACCACCGGCACAAGGTGAACACTATCACACAATGCTTTGATAAACTATCAGCAAGCTTCCACAAATCTTGCTCCCAACCTTCTCAAGATAATCCTCTCATCCGGAACCTCGGCTCGTACGAGCACAACATCAGCTTAATGCCTTTCAGATACAAATATAGATTGCCCAGGCACTATTTCCTGCGGCGAAGCAACGCGCTCGATCCTCCGGACTGAGCTGCACACAGAAGCGGACAGCGTCGAGAGAACTCTCCAATTGATGATATGTAAAATAATAAAAACAATATATTTTTAAGTCTTGTAGTATTTATTTTAGTTTAAATATTTAAGGATTATGCTAGAATAAGGCGGCACTGTACATAAAGTGTCGCGCCTAATTAATTTGAAATACTTAACTTCCAGTAAATTGTTTAGAGGGTTTTTTATCAGTAATTTTTTACCCTTCCAATTCATGTATTAATATAAAACACTTATGATGTTTATAATAATAAGGTAGTTTGTAAAAGTGTCAAAGTGATTAGCGCTGATGCACTTGTAGTTTGTAGATTAGGCGGTCTAGCCGCATGTAGAGTACTCAGAGTATCGTAGACTCTAAGGAATTGGAAAAAAAAAAAAAAAAAATTAGATCTTATATTTACAGAGTCATGAGAACAATATTGTTTCATTACAATCGGACTACTCAAAGGTATTTGAGATTCCGTAAAAATACAGTAGATGGCTTTCAAATAATGTAACGATTGATGTATTAATTAGAAAAGTGTAACTTAACACAAGCGTAATCGGTTAATGCACGTTCCCCAGTAACAACAACAATATTTTTCAATAAAATTGTTTTTATACGTATATCTTTCTAATTAATACATTTAATTAGTATTTAAGTCTTTATTGATTTTATCAAATACATTAATTTAATTTATTAAGACATTCTCTCACCGTAAACATTGTTCGCAATCGGTACTCTCATGGTTCGACCCGACGATCCGGTAGAATAACTATACTGAGGGTCAACTCTTTTAATATTGTATAATAAGTATTGTTAATCTTTGTAGCGTTAACTTTGTGGTTAAACATAATTTAAAATTGTATTTATATTTAGCTTTGTTTAAACCACTGTGTTATTTTTACGCCAACCTGTTTCGATACTAACGTATCTTTATCAGGACAAGCGTACAACTGAACTGTTCCATAACTTTTTTAAACGAAATTCATTACTCCATAAGTCGCGTTCAACTGTCGGCCTAATTAGATATGTCTCGTGACCATTTTAGACCGACACTTCACCGATAATATATATATATATATAGTTATATATATGTGTGTGTGTGTGTGGCACAGAATTTAATATATAATAGGTATATATATTTTTGACTGATTACTATGATTACCACCTGATGGTGATATATACTCGTAGCATTATTTGTAAGAACTTGAGCTATCATCACGCAGTTGTTTTAAGGGATGCCTTTAAGTAAAAGAATGCATTTGTTTATTTCGAACACAAAAAAAAGATTTTATTTAACTTTTAAACGTAAAATTATTTATTAATTATTTATCTACATTGTTTCTAAAGATTCTTTGTTTTGAGATCTTTTCTTAGATCTGAGATAAGCTTTTACAGGGAGAAATAATATAAAATTAAAGTACCTGAGTAAAGTCAAACAATAAATATGAATGAATAAAGAATCTCTGCTATTTAATATATTGAGTGGAGTCTTCATTTTCTTTGGTACTTTGAACACTTGATCATTTTGAATAACGATGCTCTTGAAAATTTCTTTAATATGATATTATGAAGATATTTAAGATTTTCCATTCTGAGATAAAAATGTATGAAATATATGTAAAATTACTTGCTTGTTTTCGTGACAGATTTCGAATGTTAATAGAAAAATTGAATTTAAAAAAGTTCCAGAATGGACTTCTTGACAGACCCAGCTTAAGATGGAGCGACAATGTAAGAAGAGGCGCTCTATATATCTGTCTCCGAATAGAGTGGGATGGCCTAGAATAGACACGTCTGGCGCCAAATTGAACCCATGGAATAGTTGAATAGAAAAATTATACTTTCAATTGATTAGTTTTTTTTTAAAGTTATTATTTATCGTAAATTTGCTGATTTTTATGCATTCAATATACAATAATATAACAGATAATCCAAACTGAACCGTTATTTTCAACGAGCTTTATGAACAGTTTCTGCAAAATTTAAAAATTTTAATGCACTTTTCATATATGACTCATTTTTATTAATACTATTGTTTTATTTATTTATAATAGATATCAAATTTGATTTTTCTAACACTAAAAGTAAAACAAAGGAATAAATAACAGATAAGTTTAGATAATTTTATACTTAACGAATATATCAGAAAATGAATAATATTTCAAGTTCTAAACAACAACTTGAGAAATATATCTAATATGAATGCAATTGAGAAATAATTTCTTTGTTTGTTTATTTTTTTTAAAAGATAAAACAAAAATTAAAATTTCTTATTGTTATGAAAAATCTAACTTCACGTGCAATCAAAGTTATTATCGTGTATTTATTGCGATACCTTGGCAGTGGGATGTTACCACTCAGTTAGCCCTAGGGTATGTTCTTGATTAAGTCAATAATAAAATAATTATTTCGTCATTCGGTATGGCTTTCCATGGGATAAACAATACATGATATATATACATACAATAAATGAGATACATAAGTGAGTATGAACAAGATACAAATATTTTGAAATAATGATAGATGTATGAACAAAATAAATTTTGAAAGGCACTGATGTCGTGATTTCTTCTGCAACAATACTGTATATCGCTTTTTACAAATGGGGCATCGGCCATCTTGGATGATATGCAGTGCTGTGAAGGTAAGATATTTGGTTGTTCAATGCCCAAGAAAATTTACGTTGTGGCATTCATAACGCAGATCTGCTCAAAACTGATATGCAGTGTTGTTACAGGGATGATCTTATTTATATATAAAGTTGACAGAATCAAAATCAAAGTGAATACATCATCATAAATCAAATTAAAAGTATTTTTTTTTAATGGTTGCCATCAGCAGTTAAAACCTGAGACTTGGTGGAATTGTAGTCTGGGGATATTATTGCTTTAATATTATAGCAGCCCGATTCATACTTATTGTTTTCTATTTTCTCCAGTGATATACATCTATTTTTTTAGTAAAAAGCGACCACCTTTATCGAGTGTAATGTTTCTCAGATGTTATTTTTAATCTAATTTCCTAGATGGTGCCGGGATTATTAATATGTTCAATACAACAATTCTTGGATTAAAAACGATTTTTAAGGGATATGTTTTGTTAAAGTTTCAACATTATTAATAAAAATATAATTAAATGTCAACCAATACCTCTATAGTAATACAAAATTAATATATTGGATAAAATTAAAACAGTAGGAACGAAGCTGGAACACACATTATGGTACTTAAAAATCTATTAAAATAACAAAAATAAATTAAAACTACTCAACAAAATCAATAAATACCTATTAAACATTTAAAAAAATGATGAGACTCCAGTGACCACCTTAAAATACAAAGTAAAAGAACATATTCTTATCTATTTTTTTATTTCCTTGTTATATTATATTATATTTAGGTATCCACCAATAAAATTCTGTGGACTAGGACAGTTACACCCTGTAAAATCGGTATGTCTTTTCGAAAAATAGTTTTTTTTCTATAATATATTTATTTTATTTATATATATTTTATTATTTATATCTTTTTCAGTAGTTCATCTAACATATCCTTATCTAATTTTTTTCCCCTTGTTATATTTTATTTATAAAAAATAAAAATAATTGTTAACTATTTAAAAGGCAACCTTGCTGTAAAACTGCTATGCAGTTTGGCAAAAAATTAAATTAAAATGAATATATGTTATAAAAAAGAAATTAAAATAGATGCCGCTGCGTAGCCACGGCCAGTCTTTTCGTAATTGATAAAATTAAAGCCCATCCAGTAGGATTTGTGCCTGCGTGCTCTCAGAGGGAATGTGATTTCTTGTCAGAAAGCTTTAACCCGCTCATCTATGTGCGGTGATGGGAGATGTGTTTATGTACCGTATTTATTATTAAAAAAAATCACCATTACTGGCGAAGTTTCTAGAATAATGTTATGATCACCATAACAATCGTTAACCTAACGATTGTCCAATATAATATAATACAATAATATATTACTACGAAGAAAATTAAAATAAGGAAATGGATTATCCTCATCGAATGGACATTAAATAATTAAGCACACTTAATAATAAAAACAGTATCTTGTCTAATAATGCATAATTTGAATAATTTTGATATAAATCAATGTAGTATAAAACGTGTTTGTGTTGAATACGGCTAATTCCCTTCCCTTCGTTCAATGCTTAGGTGATGATGATGCAATAGTGCATGACATTTACAATAATTGAATCTGATTAATTGATCTGTAATTAACTTGTTAATCTAATTAATTGATGTGATTCTTGGTCTAGTAGTTAAGACACTCGCCTAGTGTTCGAGTGGTCGGGAATTCAAGCCACACCTCGGGAGAAGAGCAAGTTAGTCCTATTTTTATCGCACAAATGTTTATTTTAGTTTGGAATATATTCATGTGACACGTTTTTCTCTATTAACCCTTCCCTAGCCACGCAGTAACATAGGTCTTAACTAGCCAATTAAAGAAAATTTCAATAAATACGCACAATGCAAAACTTACATTTTACCTAGTCCTAAAAAAATCATTCGCTTATAGAAATGACTAGTGGAAAACCAATTATGTAACGTGAGTCATAATAAAAATAATTATTTTCGAATTCAATGCTATATAAAATTGACACGCTGCATGCTATCTGGGTTAAAAATACCACGTGTACCGCGTAAAAATGATCACACATTAATTTTAATGAAGAGAGATAAAGTTGAAGATCATGTTAGATGAGTTTTTTGACGAATGCGTTATTAGAATAACGGTTGAGAATAAAATGAACTTATAAAATTATTATATTTATGTAACTATGACATCAATTATTGTAAAGTCATATAAGCTTGTAAAAGCTTTTTGTTCTCATTTAAAGTGCTTAAAAACTCAATTTTCTTGCAGTAACACGAGTAGACAACATAGCTGGGGTAGGGTATTTTAAGCATGGTATGGTAAAGTTTAAAAATAAAAAGGTTTCTTATTCTTTTAGAAAAATTATTTCTATCTAATATATTTTATATTTATTATCTTAACAAAAATTATATAATTATACTACATCTTGAACACGACACAAATATGTAGTATATCAATTCTATTGTATAAAGAATGTGTTAAGTGCAAAATAGGATATATGATACTTTTACACGGAACCGGAAATAAAATGCTGAAAATGGCACAGCATCTCAATATCAATAATATAACAAACATTGAAACTTTAAAACTTATACAAAAGCTTGCTACAGCGAGATAAAATACAATACAAGGAAATTGAATTACACAGAACATATGAAAACCATCAACATTACAAAAGAACATTTCAAAACTACCACATAAATCCATCTAGAATAAAAATAGGGCAAACGTGACCGTTGTGAAGGATTTGCAATGGATTAAAGTTATATAACGACTTACGAGTATCACGCAACAGATAAGACCATTGAACATTGACAGATTGAAAAAAAAACACAATAAATGTTAAATATGAATTAAATATTTTAATTAGAAAGATATACATATAAAATCAATTATATCGAAAAATATTGTTGATGCGCCACCAAGATTCGAACCTGGATCTCTTTACAAACCGGGGAAGGTGCATTATCCAACTATGCTACAGCGACGATATTTTTATATTTATATATTAAATTAAATGTTTTAAATCTAAATGTTATTTTTAGATGTTTCCCGGCACTTTTGTTCTCAATAAAATATAAAACTAACTAACTAACTTACCATCACGCCGTTTCCCAGCGGGGGTAGGCGGAAATGATGGAGCGCCACACTCTTCTATCCTGACACGATTCTCGCCTCATTCACATTCATTCATCTTCACATACAAGCTCGTCGATTATTGAGGCTACTAACAGGATCATGTTCCAGTATCTGGTTTACCTGATTGTGTCAAGTCCACGAACGTCCTCTATTTCTGGTGCCATCGACACTTGCGTCATATATCTTATGTGCATGTATAATTTATACAATATATTATATATGGTCATGGATGCTTTCGTGAATTAATGTTCTTACATCTACTGATTATCTAACAAAATAATGATTAGGAGAACACATTCTTATTGTGAAGTTGTAATTATTCAGAACATAGGTCTGTGATATTTTAAATATGAATTAAATATATTAATTAGAAAGATATACATATAAAATCACAATTTTATCGAAAAATATTGTTGTTGCGCCACCGGGATTCGAACCTGGATCTCTTTCCTAACCGGGGAAGGTGCATTATCCAACTATCTTTCAAATATTGGAACGATCAAATGTATTAATATCAAAAAGGTAACATATAGGTTCGAAAATTGTCGCTAAAAATATTGTCGCTGTAGCATAGTTGGATAATGCACCTTCCCCGGTTAGGAAAGAGATCCAGTTTCGAATCCCGGTTGCGCAACAACAAGAATATTTTTCGATAAAATTGATTTTATATGTATATCTTTATAATTAATATATTTAATTCATATTTAAAATAATGATTAATCCAAAGATTCGACTGCCTCGCGTGCGGCGGGATTAAAACCGAAAATTTCAAACGATGGGATTACTTCGCAACCATCATACACGTTTCTTCTAAGCTGAGATTTCAAGGTTTTCGAGCCATATTCATCAGGTATCGTTAATATTTTGCGCCAATTTATGTGCTACCAAAAGTGGCTGATTCAGAAAATGTATAGACAAGTTTTATATAAATAATTTATATTTTTGTGTAATGAAACTGATTGCAGTAAAGATATATCCTGATGATTTACGGAAAGTCAAAAATATACAAATCTTTTGGACAGTATTTATCGGAATTTGATGAATTTTATTTTAGACTATGTGTAGAACTTCTGAATATAATGTAATGAGTACTAGCAGCATAGTGTTGGGTAAGGAATGAGAAGGAAATTAATGTGTATTAAGTGTAATGTGTATCTATTTATCCAGCATAATATAATCATTATCGGGAAAATTTTATATTACGTAACAAGTTTTTGATATTATAGCGTTATGTTAATTGAAGATATTTATAATGTTGGACAATATATTAAAAATTTTAAGCAGAATGCATTATTATTGTAAAGTTGCAGTTTTACTGAACATAGTTCTGTGGTATTTTAATACAAAAATAATTAATCAACTAGAAAGATATACAGAAAAAATCAATTTATCGAAAAAATGTTGCTTTTTAAAAATGGAATAACAGTTGAATTAAAGAGCTATAGCATATAAGTTCATAAATTTATCATCAACTTATTTTGTTGACGTGGCGAAACTGGATAATGATTTTCGCCGCATAGGAAAAGATCGAGGTTCGAATCCTGGTGGCAAATAAAATATTTTTTTAATAAATTGATTTTTTCTGTATATCTTTCTAGTTGATTAATTATTACTAGTTGATTTTACTATATCAAATTGGTCTATTGCGTAAAAAAAAGATGAAAGCGCTGAAACTACAATCAACTATGTTGCCTTAATAAATTTGGTGCACAAAGATTATATTAGTTAATTACAATTTTATGAATGTTATTAATTTAGATTATATATGACATACAAATGAGTATAAAAAGTGTGATATTAATAAATAGAGTAGGTACTATTTATATAGATATTTAGGTACGAGTTAAGTGTAATTTTTTTTCAGAAGACCTACATATATGATTAACCTGATAGCTGAATGTGTGCTCATTTCCCTAGTATATAATATATATAATAATACATAGATCGGGAGTTCGATCGTTATTCCTGGCAGACTAAAGCAAATTCTACTTCCGCGGGAGAACGCCTGGGGTTAGGTGTTGCTTTCCTTATATTTATTGGGTATATAGAAAACTACAAAATAGTTATATATTTATTACATTTTATTTGTTTCCAGTTATATTTTTTTCTGTACCAGGAAGTTTTAAAGAGATTTTAAAAATAACTTTCATATTTTTTTGAATCATTATTTATTTTTTAATTTAAAATAATAATAGAAATGCGAACGCAGAATATGTGTCACACCAATATTGTTACTATTTTCAAACTAAGATAATAGCTTGCGCTATGAAAATAGTACTAACTTGATGGTCTCCTGGAACGAGGCTCGAACCCCCGACCACTAGATCACTGTCTTTACAGCCCATTCATTGCATATTGACTAGATGGTTTACTGATTTCGCTGTACATATTTTTATCTGATTAGTAACAAATATATTCTTAACATGTTTAGAGAGGTCTGCGGTATATTTTATTTTAACAGTTAAATACGTGTTTCTTTCATCTTAACCAAGCATTTGCCTGTCTAGTTTTTTGATTTAATCGGTGAGTTCAGTGTGAGGGTATTTATAATTATCATTAGAGTTAGGGTAGGTAGCTATGATTAATAATTTGTCGAAGATTTCGGTTGAGTTATCCACTGACATTTATGTTAAATATTAGATTTTTTTGTTCTTGTTTTTTGTACCAAGCAATTTTTTAGCTATTCTAACGCCATTTGCGAATTTAGTATGAGCTATGAACCATTTAGCTACTTAAGAGGATAATACAGTGTGAATATTTTGATTTAAATATATTTTAAACCCAAGCTCTAATGTCTACGTCTTTCCGTAATGAAAATCTTTTATGTTAATTTTTTTTCAAACAATCTACATGTTTTACAATTTATTTTTGGTTTTAAATGCCAGCAATTCTCATAAATGTCATGTACCTTCGAATTTAATCGAGGCTCTGAAAATATGGGGTAAAGCTGTATTGTTTAACTGATATCTGCTAGTATTAAATATTTTTTTAAATATCCTACTTTATTAATTACAACTATTTACGATGTTACATACTTTAAGATAATAATTTATATGTTTTACTCTAAAATTTGTTTTATTTTTAATTAATAAAGGTAAAACGAGTTATAGTATTAAATGAATTCACTATAAAAAACTTTTCATACCTATTTTATTTTAACATTGTATTTGCGGATGTAGTATTTTCTCAGTAGTTAACAATGTACCATAAACGATGAATAAATTAAAGTTCGGCCTTAGTAAAAAACGCCGTCGGAGTAAACGTAAACATTTTGTGTAGTAGCAACTAGTAATTCTAGTCAGAAATTAAAAGTTATCGTGTAATATTCCTTTATTTTACGGCATGGGTTGCAAGCGGACCTGGCTTTAATGAAATATTGGTACAGAGGCACTAAAGAGCTTTGCACCGTCTAGGGAAATAGTCTACGAAACTTATTATTAATATAGGTAGTAAAACTTTCGGCCTCTGCGATATCGTGCATTACAAAAGAACACGTTTACAATATAGATAAGTTAACTTTTTTATGAAAATGGTCGACTGGGTTGCGGAATTTTAAAAATAAATTAATCATGGTCTAAAATCGTGAATATAATTTTAAAATGTCAACAAGCAGTACTTCATTATTATTCAAATAATATTTATTCTATAGAAACAAACATACGTAAACTATTTTTTATTTAGAAATAACAATTGTAGTAGTGTTTGTAACAGCCCGTTTCAAAACTTTTTTTTACATATTAAATAAATATATGGTGCCGTAGAACTCATATAAAATAGAATACACAACACATACAGAGCTCAAATTTTTATGTATACGTGTATATGTGATAGAAATAGATTTTTTATGTACAGAGAAAAAATGCTTTATTGGAACAAATAATGCTTTTAGGAATATTTATTTTTAATATATGACCTTTGTAGTGTAACTAGATAGTTTTATATTTATGACAGTGGAAAAACCAACAAATGCATTTGAGTGAGACAAATGTTGATAATAATGTAAAATTCTAAAAAAACAATTAATTTCATAAAAAAAATTAACATATATAAACTTTCCTAATTTACAAAATTCAATCATTCCATCCATATTTTTTTTGGATACCATCTTTATAACTTATTTCAAATGATAAAACGCTAGGTGGTATCAATACGCTGTTACAATGTGCATATTACATATGGCATTACTCACACTGATGGTGTAATGTATCTGGTAGTAGCGAGTGGTTGGCATGACTGACGCGAGTGAAAGGGATAGAAGATCGCCGGGCTATTGGGCGCGCTCTCTCGCATCTGAGTCGTGGCTCGAAACGCATCTCTTGCATTGTATTTATAAATATAAGCTCTTTGTAATAAAGTATATTGTTACCATATCGGGTTATCTTGTACTATCTCAATCCCACACACAATATAGAACTGCAAGCAGTAGGCAGATATCCTAATTTGACGCAACTGGAATTCAGCCGGTGCAAAGGATATTATAAATACAATTGTTATTTATAAATGAAAATAAGTATACCTTGCATAATTTTGTAAAAATTGGTGCAACGCTAGCAACATTATAACTAATTTATCATCACGCCATCTAGGCAGACAGAATAGAACACCATACACTTTTGTCCTGGTGTACCATTCTTATCTCGCACACTTTCATATATCTGCTCATACACGCTCTTCGGTTATTGAAGATTTTATAAGGGCTGCTTTCCAATATCTGGTTTATCCGATTATGTCAGTTTATAAGCCAAAAGTTATACGAAAATTATCAAATGATTGTGATATGTAATATTACATATGTAATGGGTACATTAAACATTATATAGCTGTTATATAATTTGTTAATTAATTACAGTAAAATATTATACTTATTAACAACTATAAAATATGAATTTAAATCATTCAAACCAAACTAATTTCACATACACATATCCCTCGATTTACGCTGTAGATATGTTCCAGGAAATTCCGCGTAAAGCGAAACCACGTAAATCAAGGCATAGAGGATAGGTTCCAGATAATTAAAATCCACCTTAAACTTAAAGTGCACATAAAATAGGGAGAGAGATTCTAAAAAACCGCGCAAAACGAGTACATATCATAGACGTATGTATATCAACATAAGAAAGAGATTTTTTTTTTTTATAAAATATGTAGCTTTATTAATTCAAAATTAATTTATAACATGTACATTATTTAAAACAGAATTGTAATTTTATTATTTCTCCTCCTCGCTGTTATGTTCTAATTAAATAATTTTTTTCTTTCGGGTTGGCTCGAAATCACTACTAACATCAGATTAATATCCAACCGCAGGTTCTTCTGTATTAATCTTTATTGAATAATCTGTTTTTGTGTTTTATTTTTTATTAAATTCTTGTAACTTTGATGTTTGATTTTAAAAACAGCGAAAAAAGGGGTACCGCGTAAATCGAGGGATGAGTGTACTTGACTTTTTTTCTCACTGTCTCAATTATTCTGACGTATATTACAGAACAGAGATTTTATAGTGAGGTGACATACATCGCAGAACAGAAAATATACTGTTCAATAACAATGATTGGATTATACCAAGATGTATCCAGGTACATAACCAAAAACAGCTTTAATAAATATTTGAATATAAAATCCCAACTCCCTGAAAAACAACCACCCTCAAAACCTTTTAAATCCTCAGGAAGGATTTAGAATAAAAGATAAATTAATTACACAGATAATGTCAGCATTTTTATTCCTACGTTTAGTTCAATTAATATGTTTATCCATATTTATGAGATTTTCAGACTTAGCCTCCATACTAATTTGAATCTGAAAGAGCCGAGCTAGTAAATATTTCTTACTAATTAAGATAACACGTAAGCGCTAAAGATATATTTTAATTGACTTTAAATAACCCTCATTTCAACATTAATGAATATTGTTACGTAATTATTTTGAGGTTTTATTTTCTTTAAAGACGTTTCCATGGGGTAGACATAATGCTCTATATATTAGGTTGGTTGGAAAATAATTGCGGTTTGTGATCTTTATAATCAAATATATTTTTCTCGGCTACTAATAATTCACTTTCTCAATCAAAGTAGGCAATATATTTTTCTCATTTATTAAAAAAAAAACTAGTAAGTAAGGACCATTAAATTAATTACAATTTTATTTATTCGTGTGGTATAAAATTCTGAAGTTCTGGAGATAATAAAATTTCAAAATACATTTTCGGCAGTAGCTTGGTTTTGAAGACCTCGCCCTGTATGAAGTTGTCGAAATGCTTGAACATATGGACACATGTAGCGCCTAATTCCGTAACCCCCTAAAACGGATTTGGTATAAATAGAGTTAAATATGCAGTTTTGTAGATTTTTTTGCCAGCTACATGCAGAACACATTGTTTCTTAACTTAACTAAAAGCCACTTGAATCCATTGATATTGCATGTTCAAAATCAGAATTAGTTCGAAGTGTTGCAGAATGCCTCATTATTAGAGATATGGGTCTGGAATATAAAATTCTACATATTAATTAACTTTTTTTCAAATACGAAAAATTTGCACTCTTTATTTTAATTAAATATGTATATTTTTTCAGCATACCATTAAAAAAATAAACCTCCAATATCACTGAGATAGATAATGACTTTTGCAATATCCTATATAAAGCTATCGTGTCTATTACCGTGCTACTGCTAGAGTGTAATGCGTCATATAGGTATGTGATATTTTTTCAACCGATGACATTATAATGGACGCACATGATCGATCTGCCACTGGGAACAATTCATCACGCAAGAGTGGAACACAACAATGTCCAAAATGACGGTTGTTTGTAATTCGAAACGGGATAATGTACAATACGAACAGAATAGTTTTCAAGCTTTTTAACAGTAACCCAGTTAAATTGGTCACCATAACTGCTTTAGTAACAGGTCATGTGTGTTACGTTTTAAATTCATTTTCAACATTGTACAAAAGGTTTCACCGAAATATTGTTCATGGCTGCGTGGCTTCGTCGAGAAGCTTTTGTTTTGATAAGTAGTAATACCAATGGTGTCTCTAGCTAGCAAAAATATCTTCGGTGACATTTTATCGCTTTTATCTGCTGGTCGAATATTTAATGCATTAATATTAAGTCAGACATAGGTTTTACGTGTAATAATTATGTTAATCAGTGTTGATGGTTCAGGGCATAAACGCCAATAATCACTAAATCTAGTCCATAATTAAGGGTACTAGTTGGAATCTCAGCAGTCTCCAAGAAAAACGTGAAAAACTGATAGGAGCTTGAAGAAAAATATATTTATTTAATATTGCCGGATTGGAAATAGACATCCAGGTTCGAATCCCGGTAGCTCAAAAACAATATTTTTCGACAGAATTGATTTTATATGTTTATATTTATAATTAATTAAAATATTTAAAACATCACAGACCTATGTTCTGAATAATTACAACTTCACAATAAGAATGTGTTCTCCTTAATAATTTATTATTGCACTTATTATTATGAATTATAATCTATTTGTTAATTAAACAAAATTAATTCAAAAAGTCAATTTCCATTTAAATTTCAGAGTAGCGAGGATTGCTATTGGTCGAATATTAATATAAATGGCGGGGAGGAAAAGCTACTAACTTTGCAGCTAACAACGATTTTGAATAATTTATTTATATCAAAAATAGCCAAGCTATTTCAGTATCTATCGGACTAGGTCTTAATAATGGATTTGCTGTTAAATATTCAGGTCTGATTAACTAACATATTTCCCCTTTTCTAAATACCTAAAATAATATTTTTTCCCCAGTATTTTAGTATAGCAAGTAAATTTATTTCATAATCTGATTTAAGTATGGCTCAAGGATAGTTAACACGACTTATTTAATCTAATTAAAGTTTTATGGCAGGTTTACTAGTGATTAATTATATAGACGGAAATATATTGATAGAAAATTATTATAATTATATAAAGCTTATTAACTAAAATTTGGAGAACTGAAAATTTGAGCCAGCGCGCTCTATTGCATTCAAATTATTAATTAATGAAATACAGATGCGTAGGGTAGTTCAATATTGGAATAAAATATATGTTCCACTTTTACTATTTATATTTAAAATGATTTTCACGCGTTTAAACTGCACGCCGTTGCTTAAGATATTAAAACTAAATTATATGTAGGTACACATTATATCCGCTTCAAATTATGAAAAATTCAAAAATAATTAAGTAAATTCCTTAAAATATTTGAGATTCATAAAGGTAAAGTTGGGAACTAAAAAAATTATTAATATAATAACAAAAAGAGGAACACGTTTATAATAATTAGAATAAGAAACTGGTGAATTAGTTGTATTTTACGTGACACAAGAGCTTAGCATAGATTTAAAATGAGAAGATAAGAATAATATTGATATGATGATGTGTAATTCTTATAAAAAAGATTATTTCGCAAAAAGTTATAAAATACTCAAACTTTTTTAAAATTAAATAAGTCACCAATAGATAATTGCTACAATATATTCATATATATACATTTATTAAAAATTAGTAATATAATTCAATCAAACAAGATTATTTTTAGTATAATCTAAGCTATATAAAAACAGATAATTAATAGTTTGTTATATATTTTCATGGGAATTAAAGTATTATATAAGTTTTATATAAAAAAGTCAACTGTTTAGAAAAAAACCCATTAAGATGAAAGAAAAAAAGAGGGCAAAAATTTAAGAAAAAAGTATAAAAACCAATAAATACTTATTCAAAAGTACACAATGATAGACTACGAAATAAAATAATGAAAAAACATATATATATCGTTAAAAACATGTTGAAATCAAGGAAAATAAATCCAACTTATTTTTATTCTTCTTCTTCTGGCGTATTTTCATAAGATATTAGCAACTTCTGGAAGAAGAACTTTCTGGAAGGGTTCTTCCGTACTTTCTATTATTCGACACCTGTTCAAGAATTCATTCTTCGTCCTTCGGCCTTGTACACCTTTCTTGGTCAACTTGGAGACATACTATTTACTATTTTGCATATGTCCAAGTTGAGTTTTCGAATATATCAGAAAAATTAATATATTTTCACTACCTTGTTCAATTAATTATTCATAAAACTCGTTCACAACGTTCATAAAACCACAAGTATCGGGGAAACGACTAGAAACTTCAGGTAGTCGGGATCTTAAAGATGCAGCTCTGGACAGAACAAAGAGGAGCAAAATAATCAGTGTAGCCGACCCCAGATAAACAACGGGATAAGGCGGGGTCGAATAAAAATCTTGTTTAATTAATTCAGAACGTTAAAATTCACACATAGACCCGGCACATACGTAAAATCGTTAGGAAATTTCGTCACGAAGACAAATTTCAAAACGATGAGTCTGATCACATATCAGTATCGCCCATACCGCCGTCGCGGGAAGCTATGGAATTTTCTGGAAGGACCTGGAATTTTCCGGAATGTGGACCGTAATAACACGACGGGGGAGGGGGTGAGAGGTGACGGTCACGCGCGGAATGTGTTACTACACACAATGGAGTAGGCGGTGCGACAGTCCAGATCTGAGACCAACATGAAATTACTGTTTTTCTCTCATACAGTTTATATTTTTAAATGATAATAATAAATAAATGCTATTCAATGTATTGATTAATTAAATAATTATGTAAAATTATTTATATACACCATATTTAAAAAATATTTTTATGTTTTAATGCCAGTGCACAATTTTTTCACACTTTTATTATTTTTAATGTCAATGTACAATTTGTGTCCACTTTTTATGTTTTTAATATCAGTGCGAGATTATTTGATCCCACTTGCTATGTTCTCAATGTCAGTACAAAATTTGTTCATGGTTCTTAATATGAATGCACAGTTTATATCCACTCTACAACAGAGTATTGGGAGACACCTCTCACAGACCCTCTACAGACGATGGGTGGAAAACAGTCTGCATCGTCGTGCGACACGTGTTTCGATATAATTGATCTTGGAAGCTTATAACTGTTCGATATATTAAATATATCTCGTTATTTCTCCTCAATTGATAAAATTGTTGTACATTTCATTTTTTTAACATATATATGAACTAACACGAATTCCTTGATTTAATATTTTCAATTTGGTGTCACCCCCATGATTATTTTGGTACCATTTACGCAATCAAATAGCTCCGCGACATTTTTTTAAATATATGACTTGATTGGAACAAAAATTTAAACGCTGATAATATAATATGCATTAATGTAAAAAATACGTATTTTTTATACAAATATTTAATTTTCGAAGAGTAAATACTTTTTATATATGTTTCCACTAAGAATGTGTGTAGAATACCTCTCGTTCCGCAACTAGATAATGTTCCAAACCTATCTCATATATGTATATTTTATTTTATGTCTATTCATTTACTGGTCTGTGTGTTACTTAATTTTACACAACAAAAATGTGTAAACTGTATCGTTTCATTATTGTAACTGTTTTATCATGTTTTTAATTTTATAATCACAAAAATAGTCAATTGTAACATTTCTATCTTCACATTGCATAGTATTTATCTATTAGTGATAAATGATCTGTTGAAGATCGGTTTACACTACTTTAATTGCAAATTTAACTAACACTAACTGACACTATACTATTACATTTATTTTAAAAAGTTTGGCTTTCAAACCTGGATGGTATGATGAAATAAATTGTTTTAGAAATTTGAAATTTATTTTGTTTTATAGGGTTAATGTTCACTATAGGTGATTTATATTTAATATTTTAGTGAACGTGAAACCTAGATACAAAATATTTGTGCAAAAAACTGCCAATCACATTGAATGCCAGTTTTCGTTAGTGTTCATCTTTCAAGCGATAATAGTTTTGGAAGTAAAATCTTGAATGGTTTAGTATACCACAAGGCTTGAAGATATTATAGACATAATGGAACGAGTAAAAAACTCCCGCTTACGCAATAGATCACCCGTACTTCAGACCTTTTATAATGCACTTGAGGCGGACTGATAATACCATCTATGTCCAACGTACCGAAGCTCAGTGTGGCGTATCATCATGGTGATAAACATGAAATCTCGGCCGGGTGCTAACGATCAGGCTAGCGGTCTATGCGTTCGCCACTCTCTCTCGTGGGATCACAGTCTTAGTAATCTCTTAGTTCTTATTATGGTATGTAAAGTCCAGATCCTGTGTTAATTTAAAAGGAAATAAATTTGAGATAATACCAAGGTTTTTCTTACTTTCTTTTTATATACTTGCGATGATTGCATTTTCCTACGTTTCTTTCTGATCGCGGTTGGAAACATCAGAAGTCACACATCTTGGTGATAAAACTTCTGCCTCTGCAGATACTCAACCAGCACATTTATCACCATACACTCACTCCAAGATCATACCAAAAATGTACTACATAGAATCAAACGATAGCAAATAATTATTGTTGTTTATGCAGCTTGTCAATAGAAATACTAATGTTCATAGCTTCTCGGGAAAGAGTTAAACGCTGTTATCGTCTACATAAGTAATAATGGCCATAGCTGCTTCGGTAAGAGTCAAACGTTGTTTCTGTCTATAGAATTACTTATAGCTGTAGATGCACTGACAAAAGTTAAACGCTCTTCAGATTACTTATGGCAATAGGTATTCGATAAGAGTCAAACTCTGTAATTATCTACTAATGGTGACAGATGCTTGACAAGAGTTAAGCACTATCCTCGTTTATTTATTTATTCTGTTCATGTTCTTAATATACGTACATATTATACATTATAAACATTATTACCTATAAATATACAAAAATGGCGACCAAGTATGACCGAAGATTGTACTAAAGGAGACAGGTTCATCAATACAAATATGAAACCATTTTTTTTTTTTTTTATGTAATCCAAAAATATCAAAAATGAAGTAAACAGGGTTATAAAAGAATCCTAATAACATAAGTAAAATATTCTTGTTATCCCGTGATTGAAACACAATGCAAAATAGAAAATTAATATAAAGAAAGAATGAAGAAAAGAAAGAAGAAGAAAAATGAAGAAAAGAAAATCTGTTCATGTGATCATTTACATGAATCTTTGCTAAGTTTCCTTTCTGCCAACACCCAATAACCAGCTCCTGAGATGGTATTTGAGTTTGTCCATCGATAATTGTTTCATACTGTTTGGCGAAATTTTGTAGGCTTTGGGGGCCAGAGACGTATGAAAGGATTGACCAAAGATTATTCTCATTTTAGGCTTCACGGTGAGCCTATTGTTTTTTACTCTCGTAGCATTATTATGTGATGGATATTGATGAAGCTCTTTATTGAAATGAAAATAAAAAATTAGTCTTTTTACTTAGAGTTGATAAATATCAAAAAACTGGCATTCCTCAAACAGTGAGTCAGAGGGAAATCTATATTGTTTTCTGTAGATGATTCTGAGAATGGATTTTTGTGTAATTACTAATTCTTTTGAGATTAGCAAAATTATCCAATAATGATTAATAAAACAAAGTAACAAATAAAAATAATAATTACTAATTGGTTAAGAGCAGTTTAATGGTACAATTACTAATATTCATAACTGCTCTGATAATAGCCAAACGCAGTTTCATCATTTATCTAAAAGATTAATCATTATATACACGTTAAGCTATCGTAATTCGGATAACAATAAGATTATCGGGAAGTGTATTGTAATGTAGTATAGTATATCATATAAATTTTAGGGGCAGCTCGCAATACTCATTACAATCCAATCCTACCCTAGTGGAGATATTCGATTAAACTAACACACAACATTAGTCTTATTCTGTTATTAACACACCTCGCATGATCAAACTTATTGAGGGTTCATTCTCTCTTTGGCATTGTATGTCTGGAATTTGCGATAGATGTATGCGCATATATTATAATATTAATGTGGAGTTTATCGACGATACCGCGGGGAAGCCCCGGGCGAGAGCGCCGATGGCTAGATTAATAAGAGAATCTGCCAATACAGACACCGGGATCCGATGAAATTTTCAATAATAAACTAGGTATATTTTACAATTTTTGAATTTCAAATCGATCAATCTCTTGCTTATTGAATAATACTTTTTTGTTATTTAACAACGAGCAATGGACTGAAGAATATTTTTGGTATTAGAAATTTCAAAACGGTTAAAATCAAATTGTGGGATTTTTTTGCCAATTCCAGACTCTTCTATGCATTAGTGTAGACACTAGAACACTAATACGCACTGGTAATAAGTGCATTCAGAACACACAATATATTTCCTGCAGTCGTCCTCCTTTCGATAACCATTGTGAATCTTGCAGTCCCTAGTAACTAACTAACTTACCATCACGCCATTTCCCCGAGAGGGTAGTCAGTAGTTAGAACGCCACACTCTTCTGTCCTGACACACTATTCTCGCCTCATCCACATTCATACATCTTCTCATATAAGATCGTCAATTATTGAGGCTTCTAATATAACCATCTTTCAGTATCTGGTTTACCTGATCGTGCTAAGTCTTCCGCGGACGTCTTGTAAATATACTTCTCAAAACCTACACAAACTCATTCACTTGTTCTAAGAACGTAATACAGAGAAACCTTTATTTATCGTTTTTGAAGGGACCTATTAAAATGAACTATGAATGCAGGAAAACGATGAATGCAGGAATATTGAAAAAAATTAAGAACATTTTTCATACTTAAATGTGCAAATATATTCTAAAAAATATATATATTTCACATATAAATTAATGTGTTTAAATAAAAATAAAATTAGAAAACTGCACAGAAATAAACTTTAAAAAAAATTAAACTTTGTATTGTATAATGTCAAGCGGCAGTCAGCAGCAGCACTCTCTCTCTCTCTCTCTCTCTCTCTCTCTCTCGAATGTTCCGCTTATTGTTTACGAGTGCCGTTAATCGAAACCAAGCATTTAGCTACGAAGTATGTTGCGTAATTTAAACGATTAATGTGGTAAAATGATACATAGAGGAACGATCCATGCGATATATTTTTGGGTGTTGTGTATGAAATTAATTCGGAACTGGAAGAAATAAACGATACATGCGGGAAAACGATTATTCGAGGAACGATCGATCGAGATCTCACTGTATACATATTTTAATTTTTATAAT
Source organism: Eubasilissa splendida (assembly GCA_031772225.1). NCBI lineage: Eukaryota > Metazoa > Arthropoda > Insecta > Trichoptera > Phryganeidae > Eubasilissa > Eubasilissa splendida. The sequence continues at coordinate 20,285,389 of CM062859.1, read as the reverse complement.
TAATATTATATTTAGCTATATATATAAAGCTTTGTGAAAGGTAAATGAAAAAAATAATTAATTAATTTTGATGTCGGATAAAAAAAGTCTTGACTTTCCTAGTATTTTTCATTCATAATGATAACTCGAAAATCGATAAAAATGTGTTTCAGAAATTTTCAATTCAACGAAAATTTCATAATCACCCAACATCCCTTTTGATTTATTACAGGTAAAATAAATCTTTTTCGCGGTGTTAACTCTGACACGCAAATTAATTAATCTTTAAAAAGCCTTAGAACATTAATGCGTAGGATAACAAGATAGAAAGCCTAACGCTATAAAATAAACCACGCTGATTGAATCCGCCATTTTGTTATACAATTTCAGAGTAAAGTGACGTCACCCAATTGATTGATGCGAAGAGGATATTATTTGAGGATAATTCATCACAGGACTCATCACTTCCTTTCGGATCCGCGATAGGCGGAACAATCGCTGGATAAATACAGCCTAAATATATTATACGTTTTAATAATATTAAAAAACTTTTTGAATAAAATAACACAAGACTTGTCACCGAACACCAGACCAGCATTTTATATAACTAATAATATAAAGAAACTAATACAATAAAAATAAGTATAAGATTAATTTAAAAATTCTGATACGTATACGTTCTAACTTATTTTTAGATTAACCAAAAACATATATATATATATATCATGTTCTTTAAATGATTTTTTTAAAAAAAGATTAAAATAATAAATATTTAAAAATAAATCTAGTAACTAACTTATGTTGTTACAATGATGAAAGATGTGGAAATCGAAGATGACACAAAATTATTAGAAAAAAATTTGAGGAATTTTTTTAGAATTGGATATGTGGTTAAATTTAGTTGGTTAATTATAATATTTCGGTTAATTTTACACATTTTAATTAATTCTAATGATTCAAAATCATTATTATAGTGGTTAAAAAAACAAAGTTAAATAATCTAAAAATTAATTTTAACCACAAACTTTATTGTATTACTTACCATCACATCGTTTTCTCGCGAGAAAGAATAGAGCGCCACACTCTTCTGTACTGAAAAATAATTCTCGCCTCATCCATATTCATACATCTTTTCACACAAGCTCGTTAATTATTGTGACTTCTAACAAGACAATCTTCCAGTGTTAGGTTTACCTGGTCGTGTCTAGTCTTCCGCGGCCGTCCTATATTTCTGGTGATATCAACACTTGCGTTATATTCTTTCTTACCATTCTCTGATTTTATACTAATATTTAAAATGTTTTAACTTAGTTAAACAACATTGACAAAACCGTTCGTCATTTTAATATAAGAGTCAACTAACACTTAAAATACTTTCAAGTGAGTAACTACGATTTTTCAAAATTTTCGAATATTTTTTTTGGAAAAGGATAATCATCTTCATCTTTAACGGCCTCATGGGACTTGGAAGTCTTACTACAGAGCACCATCCTTTCCTTGAAATTCTTCCTTCCTTCAGGTCTTGCAGGTCTGTCTCAACATTATCAGCCCATCTTTCTCTAGGTCTTGATTCGGCTTTATAGAAGGGCTTTCTCGCTCGGTACTTGTTCCTGCATATCCATGCTTTCAGCTTCCTTAGGATATCAGGAGCATCATACCCTTCCGAAAGTTCAAAATTCTTCAACCTCTTTCATTCTCTGATTTTATAATCAAAATATTAGACATGATGATGACAGTAATTTCCACATAATAAAGTAACAAGCATTTTCTGATTTCATATTGCAATTTATTTAATATTGAATATCATTATTTCTTGGCACATTTGTTCGAAGATATTTAAAATGTTAAACCGATTCAAAAGCTTGGTCACTTACGACGAATAGCGAAAATGGTGATGCTGCCTGTCCAATTTTTGTTTACCAATTCTTTAGGGTCTAGGATACTCTGAGAATATACACTACATGTGGCTAGACTTCCTAATCTACTACTATAAGTGCATCAGCACTATTTTCTTTGACACTTTTACAAACTACCACATTATTATAAAAATCATGTGTGAAACATCATCAAAGTATTTTATATTAATTAGTACAAGAAGGGAAAAAAATATTAAAAAACTCTCTAAATATTTATGAAAATATTATTAATTAAGCACAGCTATGTTATATACGATGCTGCATTATTCTAACATATTACTTACAGGTAATTGAAATAAATTTTAATTACGCTTAAGTTCTATTTTTATTTTATAAATATTTTTATGGATGTTCAGTCGACGCTATCCGCTTGTATGCATCTCAGTCCAGAAGATCAAGTGCATTGTTCTGCTTCACGAAACAGTGCCTGGGCAGTCAATGTTTGTACCAGAAAAGTATAAGAGTAATATCATAGAAGCTGTGACTTCATATGAGAAGATTATCTTGGAGTGGAAGGGTATGCAGAGTCTGTCGTTGTAGACTATTATTGACTCGTAAGGATCCTAATTGTGTGATCTGAGTTGTTGCATCACTCGAATGGAGCAACCAACGTTTGTTTGTTATGCAATTCGGATCAGAAGGTTTTGTACATGGTGATAATGAAGGCCCTAACTCTCTTCTAGTTTCACACGTATTGGTATATTGGTATGGTATGGTATTCGTGCTACGCCTAGAGCAAGATATTTAAATAAAACAGAACTAACAAAAGTTGGCGTTTATTATGGGATGATTTATAATGGCAGGCACTATGAGTATAAAGTTAATTACGCGAATAAAGTTGAAGACTAGAGTAGCTCACTTGAGATGTTGACGAAAGAACGGTCTATGGAGAAGTAGTTGACTAGCTCTTAGGACTTGTCTGTCACGATGTATGGCATCCGCCATTGGTCGGTGTGTTTTGGCACCACATGGCTGTCAGGTGATTACTTACACTGACATGTCTGTGGACCACCAAGTAAGCTGTAAGCTTGTGCTGGCGGTGCAGTCTAACGAAATTTATTTTGGGTGGAGTATTATACATGATTGTAATTATTTTATTTTTAATTATTTGAAACTGCGTGTATTTCGTTTTGTAGATGCTGTTTAAGACTGATGTTACATACGTGATAGTAGGCAACACCGTATTACGGTAACATACTTTACACATGTACATTTCCATGTGTTTTACTAGTACTGATCTCCGATTCCACTTCTCTACGTACGTTATGAGGTAATCCGTGCACATTTCGATAATCAATAGTTTATTATCATGGACAAGGGCAACATTTTTGATAAAAAATTTGATTTTCTGTCATATTTATGAAGAAAGGCAGTTTTAAATATAACGACTTTATAAAAACAAAAATTAGAGCTGTTAGAAATAAGTAAAGCATTTTATAATACAAATAACCACACAAAATTATCAAAAATAATATAAATAGCCAACTGACTTCAACTACTAGATTTATTCTTAGAATATTTCCAATAAACGTCACACCTCTGTCTGGTTCAATCAAATTGAGGTCCGCTGCCCATAGTTCTAATGACACTAAACCCAATAATATATATATTTTTTCTATGGGCACTAAAAATTTGTGAATTTGAAATAATCAACGAAATTTTATCTATACATTTTGTTTTATACCGCCTTGATTAAAACGATTGGCTTTAAACAATAAAACTCAATTAGTTACATATAAAGTTATTTTATTTTAATTATTTGTAATATTTATTTCGATTTTTTTAAATAAATCATGTTATTTAATAAAAAATAATAAGATTTTATGTATTTCTTTTCGTTTCACGTAGTTTAAACATAATCGAAAGAGTACAGTCATGTTCACTTAGTGAATTATAAAATACTGAAATAAAAATAAATATAAAGATATCATAAAATGTCACGCCATTATAATTATGCATTTAAACACAATATGTAACGACATTGCAAAAAAATTACAAATGCAAACATAGTTGAACAGCAAAAATATATATGTACACTATATTCAATGTCGGTCTCCCAAACCATGCTAATGCGGCACGAGTCGATTTCAATTTATTTTTGACTTAAATAATTTTAACTTTTTTATTTGTACTAGCAACATCTATTACCCATCCCTTGTAATTTTTGTTCACTTTTTTAGTCTTGAATTCTTCTATAAAACAGATTTATTGGCGTGAAGCGTGATTGTCGTGTTAAAAATTGTACGCGGGCAATATTTTTTTGTGCGGTATATTTGCAAATCATACGCGTGTACACGTGCGTGGTTTAGAGAACTGTGTAATTTTTGGTCTACTCTGATTCTTTAGAGTCACACAAATTTTTGAATATATCAAAATCGCAAATGAACTATAAGACTGCTAAAAACAAAATGTAGGCTGGTGAAATCAAGGCTGGGGTTTAGCTGCCCCTTCCGCAAAAACGATAAAATCAAATATCTTTAATTGATTGAAAATATTGTCATATACTACTTATTAAAATATTTTATAAATTATTTTTATTTTATTTTTATCGTGAGAAAAGTATTTTATTCATCCTGCTGGAATAAAATGATTTTTTTTTATGTTATAAAATAATAAATGTGTCAAAATTCGGGAGAAATGTTCATTGTCGTAGAGAAGTAGGGTAGACGCAGGACAAGCCGAATCGACGGAATACCAAATTCGGACGAGAAAATATATTTAGAAGGTAGTGTGAATTCTGGCGGACGGATGAATAAAGGCTTAGCAGTTACAACCAGCGTAGCTGTAAAGTAAAATTGTGGGGAGAAATTTAACTGATGATAAAACATTTATTTTCTTTTCATTAAATTCGATTTAAATAAATTTATGATATCGAGCATTCAATCTATTGACAGATTCGTAATTTGAAAATGTTCATGATAACGAATTTGACAGTTGTTGATTGATAAAAATAGAAATAAAATGTAATGAATTTTTCACCAGAAATAATTGAGTTTCCAAGAAGTATTATGCAAAATTGTGTCGTGGCTGTAATTCATTGCTAAAGTTACGATAATTCATTCGAAAATTGTTCCATCAACACGCGGTGCTTTTACTATATGCGGGTTAGGTGGAATGAAAATAGATCAATAATTTTATTTTAAGTATTTTAGATATTTTATTTACAATTACAACATTAAAATTATATGTTTGAAGATCAAGTAAAATAAATCTATCTACGTATATAAAAATGAGTGTATGCTTAGGACCCCATTAAAAATATACTTGCTTCCTCTAATCCCTGTATAAAAGAGTATTATATTGCAACTTGCACTTTAGGATCCAGAGGAAAACACTGTTACCACAATGCAACTCCTTCCTCTAAATATCTCATCGCTACCCTGCCTAGACAACATTTTGCATACATCGTTACGTTATAAGGCCTGTACAAAGCAAAATCACCTCCCTCCCTTCAACCCCTTATTTCAAATTATAACTAACTCTGACTGTTAAGCTACGCCGGGTATGGAACGATTGAGAATAAGTAATACAAAAAATAATCGTATATTTTAAAATTTTTAATGCTATTTTTTTAAATCTTTGGTTTTACGAGTAATCTTACAAGTAAACTTAATGTTGATAAACTTTTAAGTATTTTTAGTAATGTAAATCGTTTTCTTTTAATGATTTTAAGGAACATTCATCATGATAGGTAGAATTAAAATTCCATTAAAAATATAAAACAAAAAAAATAAAAGATTCACCAAGAAAACTTAATACCCAAAATGATCTTTACTTGAGACCAGTTAAGACAAAAAATACATATAATAATAAATGATGTACAACATTGCTGAAGTGTTTTTCGTGTATAAATATAAAGTTTAATTTATTTTATATACACTTAGTGTCAATAATCTTATATTTACACGGTTCTCATGTAGTAAATCATTTAAAAATGATGTTATTTCTGACTCCATGGTAAGCGGCGTGGTGTCACTTTCAAATCAACCGCAATCAACCTAATACAATTCCATATAAAGCGAGCTTGGAATGAGCGCGTTGGATATAGCTGAGTCCGGAATGACAGGTTTTCAATAAAAATAGATACACCGTATTTAAAATAAAAACACATTAATTTTCTAAATTGGGTCTTTTAGTAGTACTTTAAAGAATGTATATATATATATATACCTATATACATTTTCACATAATTGCCTCCGTCTCTACCTACTTTACAAATCAGTCTGAGAGATTCATTGTCAAAGTAATGAGGTTTTTTTTATATATTTATGATAAATTTATAATAAAATCACACTTTTGTTGTGAAAGTTTAGAATAAATTCAATAATTAGTAAAACAAATTCAATTAATCACTTGTAAAGATACATAGAAAAAAATCTATCAAAAAAATATACTGTTTCTACCGGGACTCAGAAATTGGGCCTACAAAATAATATTTATGTTTGATAATCTCCCAAAGATTTGAAAATGAAGGTAAATTCTCAAAGGAGTATCTTCCTAAAGATTTGAAGATGTAATTATACAAATTTCAAATCTATGTAATATGAAAAATTTATAAAAGATAACAACAATTAAATATTGAAAATATACATAATATTAGAAATTAATAGCTATATGTTTTTTTTAAACTATATAATCTACTTATAATCCAACATAAGGTTTTTTATTATTTATTTTATACAATATTAAACTTTTTTGCACTGTAATATTGCATTTATACATATTTATAAACATGATAAAAATCTACTATTGATATATATTACCATACTAGGCTGTGTTGAAAAAAATTCTATAAAAAAAACCTCAATCAATTTTCAATCCAATTCATATAATAAATTTGATTCACATAAAAATAATTCTATTTTTTTTTTACCTGCCTCAAATTTTCCTATATTATTTCATTCTCATTTATTTTATTGCCGGTCATTTTTATGTATTAATGTAATAAACAATAATAAAATCAATAAAATAAATGAGGTTGTCCTCCTAATCCTAGTTTCACAATCTACAATGCTCCATTTTAAAGCCATTCAAAATCTCTAAAAAGATAACGGTACTTTATTTATAATTCAAAATATATTAAAGATCTGTCGACTGAGTCACGCAAATGCTTTGGCTTATGCAAAGTAGGCAATGTTTTCTTGAAGAACTCAATTAAAACTTACAAATGAAGGGACGTTTTCCGATTAAAAGCCGATTATTTTATGGGTGTCAAACGCTTTACTTATCATCCCTTGGAGAGAAATCTAGGCATTGTGTTTTTTAAATATATTATACTGCTCTAACAATTACACGGTCGTGTGCCCCCAGTGAAAGGATAGGATAATGAAATGCCAACATAAAATTGCTTCGGAGGGAAAACATTTTACAAAAAATATACTTAAGGGTAAGAGAAAAAATTTCTCCGCCTTTATTGGGGGAAGAACAACTTTGTCATTTTTACTTCACATATTATTTATGTCGCCACCTCGAATTTTGAATGGATAGACAGATTATACCATCAGCAGATCATGATGAGACTATAGTTAAATATTTAGGTTACAGCATTAATTAATTAATATAAAGATTACAGCATCTGAAAATATATAAAAAATATTGATATCATTAGTACTTAATCGATATATTGTAGATGCTGCGAAATGACTTTTAGAGACAATATATCTTTTGCAATACTAATAACGGCAGTTATCGGCTAAATTCTACTGAATGGAATTGACTTCTCAAATAATAAGTGTAACATATACTTTTAAAGGTACAACTATTTAAGAAAACATTTTCATTGCAAAGGTTTGTAAAATAAATTTATGATAGTAATTACGGCGTGGATTGTTTCTTGAATAAGATCCGTTGTACAATATTTTGATTAAGATATTTTATCACTTTCTTGTACAGTTTTTTTTTTGTTATTAATTTATTAAATGTGACCACCCCTGAAATAATACTATATATCGTTTTATGAATGCCGCAATATTGTATATCTTCTTGGGCATCGAATGGTATATTAAATAACCTTATTAAATAAATAATTATATTATTACACACAATTGAAAATTCATCTTACCTGCAGAACATTGTATGTTATTCAATATAGCCGACACTCTGTCTATCTATAAATATTTGTAAAAATCGATATACAGTGTTGTGGCAAGGGGAATCTCAATTGCCTTAGCAACTCTGCGTCACTCAAACAACATCACATAATTGTGTATAGAGGTATATACAAATACACTAATTTAAGTTAATTCGGCGAAAGGTGAACACGATGAGAGATATTGTGAATTTGAACCAAAAATGAAGGTATTTGCTATAGGACTAAGTGGAAATCCCTTAAATAACCATATTAAAACAATAAAATACCTTAACCCAAGAAACTATAATCGACTTGGTAAATAGGTGCTCTCTAGTACCTTTCGTGGCTAAGCACTAGAAGCCGAAGCATGAGTCATTACAGGATGTTTACAGGATAAAAAACTTTACAGGATGTGGAAGACAGAGGGACAGAAAGGACTAACGGTCATTAAAATAGGCTTTAATCCACTATATTCACATAAATGAATATGAGCTGATGAAGAAAAATCAAAAGTTAACACAATTAAATCAAAATTCAATATATAAACCTTAAAGGCTTTCATTTTACTTTTATTACGCATAATTTATTCCCCATCCCATTTTATTTTACCTTTACCCTTCCGATCTCCTGGAAAATTTTCTTTTTTATAACTTTTATTTCTCCTATGTTTATATTTTCTTCTTTTTCTCCCATTTCTCTTATTTTTACTGATTTTTTTTGTATTTTTGCAATATAGGAGAAAGTTTTCATTCCTTTATCGTTTTCTGTGCAGCGTAAAATTAATTTCCTATTAAAATCTTAATAAGTTATTAATCAATTTAATAAGTATTTTTCAAATTATCCTTACACTGTTTCTAGTATATTGTTATTTCAGTGATAACATGTAATTGGTTAAATTTTTGTAACAGTTTAATTATTATTTTTATTTACATCGATAAACTATTTGTTTTTCAAATAAAGTATAAAAACAAAAATAAAATAAAATTATAAATTCACGTATAATGATTGCAGTGGCGTTATTTATAATAAATATTAAAACCTTTTGAATTATTAAAATTATTTATTTTTAATTAAAATTTCCTACCTATAAAATTTGATATATATTTGCTAAACACATTTGACTACTTACCAGCAGATGTTAGGATATGGATTCTTCGTTTAACCAGCAAAGTTGATTATATTTACTACTAATTTTCAGAGAAAATGGTATAGCAATATATATTATCTTACTCTCCGTTCAAATCAATATTTTAAAGTATTGCATTTATTACCGTGTGAATAAATTCCAATAATTATGCGGTGGATCTGGGATGCCAATACTGAATTTGCTTCAGGCGCCGTAAGTGAAATTGCGCCACTGAGGTAATTCCATCCACATATTCATAGAAAATTTTATTTTCCGCGACAAACGCAATTTCACAAGTATAAGAAATGTGTAACCGATTAAAATTGACAAATTTTACGCCGAAATCCTTTAGCATTCCACATGTGTTCTGGTTGAATAAAATACAAATGAATCGACTTTATTCTCGTGGTGTCCCGGTGTTTCTCTGACCGTGATATTGGTTTAGCTTCTACCTCTTGTCGGGGGTGTACAGGCCAATACGCACCCTCACTTATTATTTATTTTACTTATTTTCAACCTTTCGAATACATATGTCTCACATTAGGTATCAATACACCACTATTCTTACAACCGGTTAAAGGCAGTGAGATATGTATATACATATATATATATATTTATTTAAACAGGGTATTTTATTAAAACAGTATATAGGGACCTAATCCACAATATTTTATGGATGGATACCTGACTAAATTAAGAGTCGAATATGTTGAGATACGCGCTATTGTTAAGGTGTTGCCTAAAAAATTATGGTACAATCATATTTGTTCGCAGGAGATATAATTTTCTACAGTCGAGTATAATTGACAATAGATCGTGTTACCGTACCGAAACGTCGGCGCACGTTTCTCCGAGGAAACTATCTACGAAATATAAACTCGATCTAACCTAGATACATAGTTGAATAAAATTTGATCTAGTGGTTAGGAGTTCGAGGCTTGTTCCAGGAGGCAAGTTCGTCTTATTTTCATAGCACAAGATTAGTTTTAATATAGTAAGAATATTGATGTAATACATATTCTGTGTAGGCATATATCATATATATATATACCTGTATTTAAAAAAAATCCATATCTAAGACAATATATGAAATAAGTATTCAAAGTGTTCAGGGCAAGCAATTAAAGCTGTTATATCAAAAACAGTGAATGATTCTTTATATAATATGTCAGTGAGAGTTTTTGTAAGGAATAGGGGTTTTAATATTTTTTTCATTTTTTAATAATCATTGTGTTTTTGAATAAAAGTCTTAAAAAAATATTATTTTAATAAATTAAATAATTAAATTATTTAAGGAGAACACATTATTATTATGAAGTTTTTCAGAACATAGTTCTTTGGTATTTTTAATACAATACAAATTATATTAATACAGTAGAAATATACACATAAAAAAAATATTTATTGAAAAAATATTGTATCGTTATCACCGGGATGCGGTTAAGTAGTTATCCTGGCAGCAACTAAAATAGTTTTTCGATTAAAAGATTTTTTCTGTATACATATATATCTTTCTAGTAGATTAATTTAATTTGTATTAGAAATAATTAATCACACAAATTCTAATAAAAACCTTTATTGCATTAATAAATTAATATTTAAACAATGTTTAATATTATAATACATTAAACGTTAGTTAAAAGAATGCTAAAATGAATTATTATTATAACGAAAATAGTATTAACCGGTTACCAAATATTTTGATAAAGTTACATCATATACGAGTACATTAGCTAATTCAGCGTCTTTTCACCAAGATTATTGTATTTACGTTAACACACCTATATTTCATATTATTAATACATGTAATATATTTTTGAAGGGTTAAATTTATATTCAACTGCTTCCCTAATTATTATAAAAATAGTATTTAAATACTCATCCTAGAACGAGTGCGGAAGATTTTCGGTATGATCAAAATATGTTTTCGTGAATAAAATAATTTAATAATAGAAATAATAATAATGCGTTTGTTCCAGCGTGATCGGGTTTTTTTTAAGACCCGATCACGATAAGATAATACATATTACATTAATACATTAAAGTTAAGAAATATTATTTATGTTAAACCAAGGAAAATATAAATAAATAAAAAGTTCACACATATATATAAATATAAACAAAATATAAATACTTCAGTCATGGCCATTACTGTATCTGTAGCTATTCTGTAGGCGTTGCCATTCTCTGGTCAGGGAACCAGCTTTCCATGAGAGCGCCGCTTGCACCAGAGAGTTAGTTAGTGCTGAGCTCTAATGCTTCCACGATGTCAATGATCTTTTCGAAGATATGAGCAGAATTTTTTTTTGTATGAATAGCGCAAATTTTCCTATTTCCACAACAATTTTCTGACTTTTGATTATTATAGGTATATAGTGACACTATATTGTATACCTTTTAATTTCATTTGTTACATTTTGAAACTGTTAAAGAAATACATGGAAAAAAAAAATTAATACAAGTTAAATGTATACATATAAAATCAATTTTATCGAAAAATATTGTTGTTGCTACCGGCATTCGAACTTGGATCTCTTTCAGTCCGAGAAACGTGCATTAACCGATTATGCTATAGCATGACAGTGCATTGAGGACAATTTTTCAAACCTATATGTTACACTTTTCAAATTATTACATCTATCATTCCAATATTTAAAAGCTATCTTCTTTATTTTTACGGAATCTCAAACACCTTTGAGTAATCCGATAGGAGACAACAGAATTAATAATTCTTTTTTTTATTAAATTATGGACATATTGATACAACTTATATATTATTAAGGAGAACATATTCTTATTGTGAAGTAGTAATTATTTAGAACAAAGGTCTATGATATTTTTAATACAAATTAAAAGTATTAATTAGAAGATTGGAATAGATCCAGTTTCGAATCCCGGTAGCAACAACAATATTTTTTGATAACATTGATTTTATGTGTATATCTATCTATTTAATACATTTAATTTGAATTAAAAATATCACAGATCTATGTTCTGAATAATTACAACTTCATAATAAGAATGTGTTCTCCTTAATAATAAATATTATTGTTTGTCAATTGCAATATTAAAATTTCTGACAACTGATGATACATTACATAAAATTTAATATATTATCAGTTTCCTTCAAAATTTTTTTACTCGTGACGAATAAAGAACATTGGGATATCACACATGTAAGTGTATAAGATACAATCATTACAATGTACCTACCTAGCTAATTTATCTGCCCCGAGCAGTGAAGGTTAGAATGCCCATCCTGGACAACAAAGGACAGTTGTTGGATACCGTTAGCGGTTATCCAACTTCTATTTTCATAGCATAAGCTCCTTGGTTAAGTTTGAAACTAGTAAAATTAAGTTAAAAGTAATTGCTGTGGCGCTCTTGTGCTTGGCCGTGAACGGCTGACCTAAGACAAAATTATTCGGCGGTTCGCTCGCCACGCCAGGGCACGGAGTTCACTCGATTCCGAAATTTGAGTTCATGTTGTTTATTAGTTGCCAAATTGTGAAGTGTGAAGAGTATAACAATAAATATATATTTTTGCGCATTTTTATCTTTCACAGTAAAGTTTATTTTACGTTTTCTTATTGTTGTATTTTATTATCATCTTGGTGATCATTGTTAAAACGGCTTCATATAATGATCGCTACACTTTATTCTCTGTCATCTGCATCGAGTTGCATCTCGCAATCCAATACTCCTCCTACTATATATTCAACACATATATTCTCCCACAATCAGTTTTTTTCGGGTCCATCCACCCAATCTCCATTTCAGATATATCAATCCGCACATTTTTTAGATATATTTAAGCCTATTTTGGATATTGTCTGCCAAGAATACCCATAAGCGAAGGATTTTTCATATATTATTATAATTGACTATTTTGCAGTCCACTGCTTCGATACTTTGGTCGAGTTTTCAAGATTATTTTGAGTCTCGTTAATATCATTCAAGTATATTCATTGTCCACCGTTTACCGTATTTTTTCAATCCTTACGTATCGTGACCTTGGAGCATTAAGGTATCATAATAACGTATCTTTGTCAGGACTGCTGTACAACTGAACTATTCCATATTTTTAATTATTAAAACGACATCAATTATGGGGTGGAAGCAGAGTCTTGGTAGGAATGGGGGGGTGTTTAACCGGGAGACATTGAAATAAGGAATATATTAAATAACTGGTTGACGTAATAACTCACAGTGGTTTATACAAAGTTAAATATATCATTTTTAATTAAGTTAACGGTACAGACATCAAAAATACAAAATTCTGTCAATAATTTCCTTTTTAAAATTTGGTTACAAAAAATGCCAAAACAAAGTTATATCATATTTTTTATATGTACCATTTGTAATATTTTTCAGAACAATTACTGTTGATTTAAATATAAGGAATAGTTATATTATACATCGTGTCCGAAATCAAGATACAGTTTTTTTTATTATTCTAAGTGAACAGCGACATTTTTATAAAAGTTTTACAAATTCCGGCTAAGAAATCTAAAAAATAATATTCATAACTTTGAAGCTCAATATCTCAGTTTGAAATATCATATGATACCTTGTTGTTTTTAAGGCACGATATAGTATTAAAACGTGAACCTTGAGTAGGTACTTTTCTAACTCAGAAGCTCCAGATAACATATCGTAGTAAGGAAAATAATAAATTCTTTGAATCACTACAAGAGATCATGTTATATTAAAATAAAATTAGCAATGTTTCTTAATCATCTAAAATTGTAGTGTTTAGATAGACAAAACCTCTTGTCTAAAGAATCAGTAGTAGGTATAGCTAAATTGGAAGATTCTCAAAGGAATCATTAAGGTATTGTACATTTTATCAACATTTATAATTACTTTCTCAAGCGCCACTCAGTATTGTTGTTAAAGTGATCCGTGATGTCATAAAAATTATGTGTAAAACAATTTTCATCGGTAGGTTCTCAACTACTCTACTTTTTTTAAATAGGCAATCCAACATTCAAGAGTGATTTGTGCCATTAATCAAGATAAAACTTTAGTTTATAGAAAAAAGTACAGTAATATTATAGAACATGAAATATTATATTACAAGTCAATACCATTGTCGTTCAAAATTTTTTTTATTATATAGATTAAATGTGGCGAGTTAATAGAATAAGATAACTTAACCGGGAGTTGAAAATTACCATTGACGAGATTACTGTAAAAAAACTTGCGATCCGCAATGGATAGGTAAAAAAGATATGGTCAAGGATTTCCTCCTCGGCATTACTCGCACATTGGGGAATCTATTAAGTTCAATCTGAATAAATGTGAGGCTACCTGGCAATGCCCAATTCTCAACTACTTAACTTACTAAAAAATTTTTTACTTGCCTTACGAATATAGCATTAAATATAAAGTAATATAATAATTAATTTATTATTACTAAATAAAAAAAGCACTAATCAAAAATAATAAACTTTTCCTAAATATAATTTAATATAACAATCCTTAATGTGCGCGCGGGGGCATTTTTTCTCGAGAAATTTCCATTGTGTTCTCGCTATTCCCAAATAGCTTTAAATTTAAACCACGGGTTAAAAATGCTTCCATAAGAACAAAGCAAAGAATGTATAAGGTTTTAATTTTCTTCGTTTGAAAGGAATACACTCGGAGGCGCACAGGAGAATGAGTGGCAAAAAGTAAGGGGAGTTTACAAAGTGAGTTAATGTTTTATCAAATATCCCAACGGGGATTAACGCGTTTCTTATGCGATACGTTATTCATGAAAATGTGAACATTTTCCGTTGATATTCTTCAACGAGTTTTTCTGACATTTTGTGATGCGTACTTTTGTTTTAGCGCTTTTTTATGTCATCCAGGTGCTTTTGTCTCGACTCATAAAAGAGCGAGATACGGAGATGGGAATATGTAAATGGAAAAAATAAAAAACAAAAAAAAAAACTACAAGTAAACACGTTTATTCGGTAATTTAAAACATGTTTTTTTTTGTAAAAAAAAATATCTTTAATGTTTATTTACTAAATGGAGATCATGCAGTCAACGGTTAATATTATTACTATGCGGCAATACGTTTATAGATTTGTCTAATTTCAATACTTTTGTGTTTACAGAAACACTAAATTAATATCAAATACTAAATTATTACGGAGAACACATTCTTATTATGAAGTTGTAATTATTCAGAACATAGGTCTGTGATATTTTAAATACTAATTAAATGTATTTATTAGAAAGATATACATATAAAATCAATGTTTTCGAAAAATATTGTTGTTGCCCTACCAGGATTCGAACGTGGATCTCTTTTCCAAGTCAGGGAAGGTGCATTACCAACTACGCTACAGCGACAGTACTTTGTTACATTTTTTAAATTAATACATCTATCGTTCTATTATTTGAATTGTTAATTATGGCGTCCGCTATCGGTTTACTCAAAGGTATTTGAAATTCCGTAAAAACAAAGTAGATGGCTTTCAAATAGCATATAGCACAGTTGGTAATGCACCTTTCCCGAATTGGAAAAGAGGTCTAGGTTCGAATCGCAGTAGCGCAACAACAGTGTTTTTCGATAAAATTGTTTTTATATGTATATCTTTCTAATAAATACATTTAATTAGTAATAAAAATACTAAATTTATATTAAATATAATTACTTATCTAAATTAGATTCAATTTAATCATAGCACTACAACCTGGGATGGTCCTTAGATAGCGGAGTAATGTATTCTCTTCCGTTTCTCTTCTGTCAGGTGCGAATATGGCGAACCAAATGTCCGGTGCATGAAAGTCATTGAACCTTGATAAGTGACGAGATCAAGATCGTTAATCTAGACCTCGATCCTGTCCTATCCGGGTTATTCCTAAATTTGGAACAATAGACGTATCAATTTGTAAGTACTGTTGCATATAAGTTCGAAAATTTGTCGTCAACGGTGTGTTGGTGTGGTGTAATCGGCTAATGCATTTCCTTGGATAGGAAAGGATCCAAGTTCGATCCCCGGTAACAACAAGAATATTTTAAAAATGAATTAAATATATTAATTATAAAGATATACATATAAAATCAATTTTATCGAAAAATATTGTTGTTGCGCCACCGGGATTCAAACCTGGATCTCTTTCCTAACCGGGGAAGGTGCTTTATCCAAGGTTCGAATCCCGGTGGCGCAACAACAATATTTTTCGATAAAATTGATTTTATATGTATATCTTTCTAATTAATATATTTAATTAATATTTAAAATATCACAGACCGTCTGTTCTGAATAATTACAACTTCACAATAAGAATGTGTTCTCCTAAATAACAAGAATATTTTTTCGATAAATTGAATTTTCCGATATATCTTTCTAATCAATACATTTAATTTGTATTAAAACACCACAGCACTATGTTCTGAAAAAACTTCACAATAATAAAGTGTTCCCTTAATAATTTAAAAATAATTATCTTAAAACGCGTTACATTCACCCCGCTTTCCAAGTTGCGCGTAAACGTGTTTCTTAACAATATTAAGACATCCGTTTTTAAAAAAAATTAAACAATGGGTTATCAACCTCTAACATCAGACAGATGGAAATACCGAGACGTAGATGGACTACAACTGGACCACAATAATGTGATGTTAAGAAATACATGGCGATCGGTAGTGACTGCGGTCATAGATTTTCGAGTTGCATGGTATTTTCAAAAAAATAAGTAGTAACATAACATAAGGTAATATCTCTAAACAAATGCCAAATAATCTTTTGTACAGTATAAAATGCCTCAATTTCAATTTTTTATCAGAATCGATCGATAGAAACAACCATTTTATGAGAAGCAAGGGTGAGATGCAATCATGACCTAATCAAGCTACTGCCCGCTTGTATAGGTTATCCCACAATTGACGACGGTTTTACGGAGATTCCATAGCCACACAAAGAATTGAGGTTTGTTAAAAAAACTATGATAGACTGATTGTGTACTTTTAAAAATAATCTTTTAACCGTAACAGCGGTTTGACAGGTGAATTGCTTTAGATTAGTAACACCGCAGAGCATTAAGGGTATCTAGAATTATCGACGCTGTGAATATGAGACCTAATTTTTCAAACAAATAAAACAATTTATCGAGATAGTTCTCATCATAATTATTTTGACATTTTAATGAACACTAATTTGCTTACAACAAATTAACAAATTAATTATATTTTCATACATGCGTAAGTTTAGTTACATATGGAACGGATGAATGAAGAGAGAATGGTAAGAAAGATATATGACGCAAGTGTTGATGGCACCAGAAGTAGAGGACATCCGCAAAAGACTTGGAACGACCAGGTAAACCAGGTACTGGGGGATGGTCCTTTTAAAAGTCTCAATAATCGTCGAGCTTGTATGAGAAGATGTATGAATGTGGATGAGGCGAGAATTGTGTGTCAGAACAGAAAAGTGTGACGCTCTATCCTTTCTGCCTATCCCCGCGGGGTAATGGCGTGATGGTAAGTAAGTAAGTACAAAAATAGTAAAAAACATGATTTATATTCCGTGAACGCAAAACAATTTTTAAAAAAGAGTGAAATGAAAAACAACTAGAATATGTCGGTAAAATAATCGGCCAAAGTCGATAATAAATGTTTCGTAAAATTTTATTTAGTATAGTAAGGTTAATATTAAAAAAAATCAATTATCATTGGGAGATTTACACAAACGGTGAATGAACAAATTTTACGCGTAAGACGTACTGCTTCTGGGAATGTGGAAGAATACGGTCTGTCGGGTTGATTTGGACAACGATGTTGTATACAGTAATGAAACGCTACTCTCGCGATTACTGAATATTCCAAAATTGAGTCAAGCGATACGTGCAAGTGGCCCTGAGTGCCATATACAAAGTGTTTATCGCCTGGCGTGTAGCTGAAATAAAACAGAATCACTTCCTCCAACCGCTCCGAGGAGAGATATGAATTCTGCAAAACTTCCCCAGCGCCAGGCAGTCGGAACAATAGACCAACAACGCTGAAGTCGAGAGTGAAGAAGGAGGCATTGTCTTAAAACAATAAGCATACAGATCGAGGGGTTTTCTGAACACTGTTATAAGAAATTTAGAATGACAGTGTTTATCAGTGTTGTTGTAAACCCAGCCGTAATAGATCTTGACATTTTTTGTCTGGTATGAATAATGTGAAAACATTTTCACGAAATTAACTAATTTTGTCAAAATTTGAGTCTTCTTATAATTGTAGGTATAAGTATATATAGTTGCCATTATCAAAACTTTTCATAAAAAATAATATAATTAAGTCAAATTACAATAATCAACTGTGTGTGATTTACATCAACGAAAAACGCGATCAAACCTAAAAGAGACCAGTTTCATACACTAGTTCTAACCTTACATTAAACATACATATACATCACTCATTCAATCACTTAACACTCCTCACTCAACTATGGGAGATTTATATCTCCTGCGAAAAAGTACGGTTGTACCGTAATTTTTTGACGCAACGCTTTGACAATGGCACGTGTTAACCTGCCGAAACGTCGGCCTAAGAGCGCGATCTAACTCAGAAGAGAACTCAGTTGGATACATATATATACCTATATATATATATATATTTTTTTTAAATTAACACTAGACCCACAAAGCGTCTTGATAGATGTTTGTCGGCAGATACATTTATATCCATCTGTTACTTGTAATAAACTCAAAAATATAACAATTGTTCAGTCACCATTTATACAATATATATCATTCTTACAGGTTATTTTCTATAAGCCATAATTTAAAAATAAATTCTTCTAAATTGGGAGAAAGCGTACCCAAGCAGTTTATTTTTTATTGTAAGAAAAAAAAATCTATTGTTCTCGATCCATGCTTGTTGGTGATGTTTAGATTCAAATTTGCTACACCTCTTGTATTTTTTCCGTGTGAAGCCACCCTATTTAAAGCATCGTTGTTATAATTTTCTTTTAATAAAAGGTTCAGTAAAAGCCCGTTTACAGAAGAATATAACAATTTAAGATTATGCCTCAATTTAAATGCTTCCAGGCGTACAATTTTATATATATACACTTTCTCTAAAAGTCAGTATTCATCAGTCTTGCGTATAAAATACAACAGAAAACGAATGTCACTCTACGCCAGACTCAAAAATGTTTTTATTAAATAAGTTTGTGTAAAATATTTTCTCTTAAGGTTGGTACGCATCAGTTGCTTATTATGCTATGCGATTAAAATACAAAAGACAACGAATAGCAGCTCAAGCTCAAGTATTTATAGTTCTTTGTACAAGTTTCGAGATAAGACTTATACATGTATAAACACTGTTTAATTTTTTTACTTTGGCTATATTGAAAAGTGACTCTTTAATTATTATATAATACCTACTATATGAAAAGAAAAATGTCAAGATTTCTTATTAAACGCATATGTCATAGATATTTTGATTGCCTAAGAACTTAATAAATAATTGTGATTAATTAGATTTCAAATATTCTTCAAGTTAGTACCTCCAATGTTGGTCACCTATATATAGATTGGAGATTCTTAAGATAATGATTTTAAACGTGATTCAAATGAAGACTCAGTTTTTGAACGAGAGAGCTGAAGCTATCATCTGGGGAATAGATGAAAGAATCTTTCTTGATCTCGTACGATCAAAATTGATTTTCCCGAGCTCTTACTTTCGACTAGCACCTTGTCGCTAGATCCAACCAACATGACAAATGTGGGAAATATCATTCACGAATAATTCATTGTTCAATCATATTCAGGTTATTTGTTTAATCGAATACTCAAAATAATAAATTCTGGTTTAATATTGTAAACAACTCAAATATATTTCCATCACTTACTCACAATTGCGTTATTTAAAAATTGGGGCATATTTTGTGCTGAAATAAACCAATTTTCTTTTCATACATAAATACCCATGTTCGTTTAAATATCTTTTCAAATTCAACGAAGGTTTTTAGAAAAAAATGTTTTGTTATATATTTATATATCTTGGGAGTATTTACATTTCTCAAGACTGATTTTTATTTACATGAAATTATAATAAAAGGTCTGATTTTTTTAAATTGAATAATGAAGCTCTCAAATTCGGTGACATCTAAAAACGTTCTCTTTTGAAATAATAAATTTTTTATCTACTAATGCATTGAGTTGCTTTAAATTGTGAGTAATAAACAATAAATTAATTCATATGGTTTAATTTGTCCGCAGTAACAGGTTTTACATATATAAAATATATATTTACATCTCAATACGTGATTGACTAACCGTTGAATGGAGAAGGTTTAAAAAACTTGGAACATATAATGTCACGGATATCATGAGAAAGAAAAGCAAGGTGGCTACTGTGGTCCAGATTAGATGAATCCTGTAACACGCACGATAGCTTTCTACACAAACCAACAGAATCAAGACAGAACGAAACGAGAGACCAAGATGTAGATAAGCGGATGTCAAAACGGACCTACATGAGATGAGAGTATCCAGTACACTGAACCACAACAGCATTGTCAAATGATGAATAATGTCAGTAGTGACTGCGGTCACTTTAGATTCCCAGAATACCGTATATAGAGACGTAATAATTAGTAACATTGCATGGTTGTTAAATTAAGTTGCAATATACAGTGATACCTCGGAATATGTCTGCTTTGGTTCAAGTTTAATTTAGTATACGTCCTGTTTGGACGCGAAATCTTTTGTTTGGTATACGATCATTGTTTAGCGATGCTCGCGTGCGTCAAATGGTGCGCGCTTACATCCTCCGTCTCGTTCGGCTGAATTCTGTTTTTGGAGAGAGGACATCTTTGTCACGATTGCCCACGAGCATCAGTGCGATTGTTTCTACCATTCGGTGAACAACGTGCGCTATACTGTGAATTTCTGTTATTTCGCGTTATTTTTTTTGTAAATTCATTAATCATGAGTTTTAAGAAAGTTAATAAGAAACCAACAAAGCCCAAATATGCAGTAATAGCATTGTCTGGAATGACTAGACAATGTCACAGAAGCAAATTTCTTTGGACAAATTTTTAGTACTTAAACGTCAAACCTGATGATCTTTGACCTGTTAAATTTTCATTCATTTAATTTAATTGCTTTTGTTTGTATATATTTTAGTATTAAGCAGTATTTAATATATTTTATATAGCTCCATCAATTTATGATATGCCAAAAACAATATGGTATTTTAATTAGTATTTAAAATATCACAGACATATGTTCTGAATAATTACAACTTCGCAATAAGAATGTGTTCTCTTTAATAATTAATAATTTATTTTTTTCATAGGAACGGATTAATCATTTATCTGTTTAATCGGATCAAATTATCTGTTTTATCTGATTAATCATTTAACTTTAACCATTTATCTGTTTAATCGGATTGAATTATCCGTTTTATCGGATTAATTATTTACCTTTAACCTTTTATTTTTTTGGAAAAATTTATTTTGTATTGGTCCTGTTTGTATAAGTCCATAAATCTAGAACGGATTAAGGACGTATACCGAGTTACCACTATAGTAGAAATTAAACTTTTAATTTAAATTTATTAAATCTTCATTATAGTTTGCTTAATTTTCGTATCATTTCTAATAAAACTAAAAGTACATTGAAAGGCAATTTGAGCAGCGCTTGCGTGCCAGAATTTGTTGGCGTTCAGCCATAACTCGTTTTATGGTAATATTACATAATTATAAAAACCTAACACATGATATCTATCTGCTATTAAATGCAAAGAAAAAATATTAGTTCTTTTATATTTGCACAATTACTTTGTGGCAACACACTACATAAATAATATGAAAAAACACTTTGTTTAAAAAAGACTCAGTTTATCAGATCATATCTTTACCCAGTTGATAGTGGAGAAAAGTCATACTTCAAATTCAATAATAAAAAAATCTCAAATTCTATTTAACACTAAAAATAAATTAAAGAATTATATATTAAATAAAAATGATTAGGATGATATTTAAAAAAATCTGGGGTGTATAAATTAATTTGCAATGATTGCAATCATTTTTATATAGGTAAAATTTGCAGAAATGAAAATATTATAATTGAGGAGCACTTAAGATGTCTAAATAGCAACAACTATTCTGAATTCACCAATCATCTTTTGGGAACAAACCATTATTTTAACAAGGGTTTACCAACATTACATACAACTAATAGATTTACAGTTAGATAAATTTAAAATAAAAAAAAAGCGTTAATAGCAAAATAAATATTATAAAGAACCAAACCCTTTTTGCAAATAATCACCTTTTATATTTGTATTCACAGTAGTACCTAATTAATTGCCCACCACTTATGTTTTTATAGTTTTGATTTATCTAATTTATTATTTTTTATTTTTTGTCTGTTTCCTAAAGAACGGACTATAAGTTTTGAAATATGTTAATGTATCTATAAATAGTAGTTTTAAACAAAGTGTTGTTTCTAATTATTTAAAAAAATATTAGATTTTTCAGTGAACATTTTTATTACAAAAATGTATCTATGGAAATTATAAGATCAATGTCGTCTTAAATTAAATATAAAATTTTATATAATATATGAATTACTTGAATCTGTTACAAAACTAAATTTACATATGAATTAAATATATTAATTAGAAAGATATACATATAAAATCAATTTTATTGAAATGTGTTGTTGCGCCACTAGAATTCGAACCTGGATCTCTTTCCTAACCGGGGACGGTACATTATACAACTATGCTACAGTGACAATATTTTTAGCGACAAATTTTCGAACCTATATGTTACCTTTTAGATATTAATACATTTAATCGTTCCATTATTTGAAAGAGCCACCAACTTTATTTTTATAGAATCTAAAATATCTTTTAGTAATCTGATAACAGACGCCAGAATTATCAATTCATATTTAAAATATCATAGACCTATGTTCTGAATAATTACAACTTCACAATAAGAATGTGTTCTAATAAATTTACATATTTTTGTGAATCGCTTAACTATCCAAAAAAGAGACTAGCTCTTGTGCTTAGAGAGGGACTTACACTAATAATTTATATAAAGTTAGAAGTTATATATTTGTAATCTATAATATTATTTATTATCTAATTGTGTGCTTCTGAAGTGTTCTTTTTTTTTTAGTTCTTTTATATCCTTTAGCTCTTTAATTTCTGTAGGGAGGCTATTGCAGTTTTGTATCCCTAAGTATATAACATTTTTCTGGTAGTATTTGGTGTTACATTTAAGGATTTTAAAAAAAATCAATCTTAATCATGTACTTGTTTCAAGTTTTATAATAATACTTTTTTGATTAATTGATTTGACATTCTCAGAAGCGACAGAAATACACTGGAATATAAATATTTTTTTGGAGGTTTTCGAGAATATTTTACATTATCACACATAGTCTGGTGAAGAATCCACTTTGAATGTGTCTGAAAATTTAATATTTAGACCATTAAAATATATGTAATGATTTCTCTCGAAGATTCTATTCTACTCAAGGTGTAATGAATGATAGTTCAGAGTATCAGCCCATATGCGCACGAATTAAAGTGACACATTCAGTAAAAACGTACCTCTAGCGACTCTCGGAGATCAAAATCTCATTGAGAGATCATCGTAGATACGAGCTATAATGATTTATTAATATAAATAAGCTTAATACTAACATTGGAATGAATAATCCGTCTTACAGGAATTTAAATGTTTTAATACAATCACTTATTTTCATGTTTTGGTGCAAATTTAGAAAAAGTGATTATTTATGTAATTAAGGATATTTGTTTAAATTATTACACCAATGAACAGAATACAATTGTATTTATACTTTACTTTTTGCAAAATTTTTTTTTTGTCATAATAATATAAGTGTTAAATATTTTTAATTTGTCTTCACAATTTTTTTTCACCACCTTTCAAGAAACATATAATTTGACTTATAATTCAAATGATTTAAAAATCTAATCATTTTTTAGAAAAATTATTTTGTGGCTACATACTATATAAATAATAAGGCAAAATACTTAGATTAACTAGAAAAAATGTTAATAGCAAGTTAAATATTATAAATAACCAAATCTTTTTTGCAAATAGTCACCATTTAAAGTTGTTTTCATAGTAGTTCCTACTTAGTTAAAGTTTTTTTTTTATCTATGATTGTATTTTTAATTTTATTATACATTGTTTAATGAGCAAGATACCATAGGTAGAGAAACATGTTGATTTATCAATAAATAGTGGTTTCAACAAGGTGTTTTGTCTTATTATTTATACTTATTAATTTGATATGAGTCTATTTTGTACAATATAATAAATAGAATAACATTGTCTAATTCATTATTTTTTCCAAGAACAGATATTTCAAAATATTCAAAGAGTATTATTAGATTACATACCATAGATTATTTTAAAAGATTCGTTAATAATACCATTTACAAATAAGCACAATCATTTACTTCATCTTTGATTGGTGTACGACAGTTCATTAAAGACGTGAATCATCAAACAGATAGACAACTTTTCAGACTAGCACCCTTATCATTAAATAAGGGATCACAAACTGAATAGTTCTGTAACCATCTTGGGTGGGGGAGGTACTGGATAAGCTGGATATACAATATACCAAAGTGCTTCTGAGATAATAGTCATTTGTCACGGTTAGGAATGTATCCCTTGTTATACTAATATCGGATCTCTTCTGTGGTTAAGGGTCCAGATTCGGGAATGCTGTTGTAACTGAAACTGTGACAGTTACCATTACAATAACAACTTCGGTAGCAACCACGAACTTTGCAGACATTTTCTTTGACTTTGAAATTAAAGTAAAGTTCTTTCCTTTTTTTATAGCACCAAATAATAATATAATAGTGATGCTTTAACACCAAGATAAAAAATAGGTAAAATATTCGAAAGAAAACAATTTAATTGCGATTATTTATTTAACTTTATGGAAATATGTAATACGGTCACCAGTTTAGGGAAAATGTATTATAATTTCTTCAATAAATGCAAATTTATTTTATGCCAACATTTAATAATAATAATGAAAGTACACTTTGTTTATACCGCTGTTTATTGATTACTCAGCATGTTTCGAGACCAATGTACAATCCCTTCTTCAGGATACAATATTTACTAAAATAAAAATTTAAAGTATAGACATAAACAAAACTGTTTATATACGTAGCGGGAGTGGATAAAAAAGAGAAAGGGGATAACTAATTAAGAACGACTATGTTTCTTATCAGTTACCCACCCATCCCCGCCTCACCACTTTCTTATCCTCTCCCGTTACTTGTATTAAAAGTTTTATTTATGTCTATACTTGCAATTTTAATTTTAGTGTACTTTGTATCCTGAAGAAAGGACCATAAATAAAGTGTGTTTTGATTATTAATATAAAAAGTTATCACAAAATAAATTTGCACTTATTGAAGAAAATTTAATACATTTTCTCTTAACTAATGACCGTATTTCATATTTCTATAAAGTTTAATAAATTGCTTTCTTTAGAATATTTCTATATAGGATCATCAATGGTGTGATAGAATTCCCCCAGATTGTTGATCTGCTTGACTTTCACGCACCATTGAGGTCATCGAGACACAATCCATTGTTTTATTACAGTGGTAATGTCAGAACACATGCATTAGCTAACTCCGTAGTCCCCAGATTGTATTCTTTGGGAAATGAATATACGGAAGTAGTCGACATTTTTGCTGTTAGTTCAACTGTTTATAGATATTACAATTGTTTGTGTCTTGTGTGGTGACGGATAAATTGCTTTACTGATTGTTTAAGCTTAAGTTTGTTGGCAACTTATATTTATTATGTTATAATTATCGACTAGTTGTGTGTAATTTGCAAACTATGATACTTCTTCAAACTTTCTACGATTCTTCATAATTTTAACGATTTTTGTATAATTTTGTTTTATTTTATTAATTTTCTATAATTTTCAATTTATTTTACATCCCTTTTCTTATAATTTTGATTATGAAAAACATTAAGATATTATATAATTTGTATTGCGATTTTGATGCGAATTTTTATAGGGCGAGTAGAATTAATGTTGAGTAATCAATAAACAGTGGTAAAAACATAGCGTATTTTCATTATTAGTATTATATTTTGTTTATGATTACATATATTATATGAATATGTTGGTTATGTGTGTGAGAGTTAGACGCCTCATATATTTTATCTAGCGTTCACGTGTTCGTTTGATAATGATCGCGGAGATGTATTGTGCATGTGTGGCCAGAGCAGGTTAAAAAAAAGAAATTACTTACTGTTGACATAAGTTTATTGTTGATTGAGCACAGTTAAAGTTTAAAAATGTACAATGAAAAGTCAACACAGATGAGAGTTTGCTGGAGATATAAACGGGAAAAAAGCAGCGAGAGGAGTGATGCTTAGGAGCCGGCCACCCGGAAAGCTGTAGATGCATGTTATTGGAACTTGACGTAGGCACCAGATGTGTTTTTGCAGCTGTCAGGAGTGCTGTTTTACGCGCTGGTAAATATGAGGTGCGTTCAGGGGTCATTGGCCGTAATTATGGCTGTAGACGGCGATAGACCTCCACAACTTTAAAATGCCAAATAATTATTATCTAGTACAAGCTTTAATATTACTAACAATTATTATAAAAAAACACTTTGTTAAAAATTCCTACTGTATACATATACCTAACACTTTAAAATAAAAATATACAAACACATATTACGAAGGAATTAAATATACAAAAAAACGATTTTTGTGTTAATGGAGCCAAATGCGTCCAGAAATGAATTTCACAGTCCATATTTTATAAAAGTGAACCTTCATTTTTCAAGGACTTTCATTAACATATTTAATGAACTAGAATTAAAAGGTAGAATTAGCACTCATTTTAAACTTTAACGCAAAAATGTTACAATAAAATGATATTAAATTTATGTTTTTTGGTGAAATTGAAGAAACATTCTAATAAATATAATATTATTTAACAATATTTTATTATGTCCAAATTTGTTTTTTTGTAAGAACATACGATTACTGAATTTTATACCCAATAATTCCATATTTTTCCATATAATATAATTAGTTTCGTCCTCTATGAGATATCTATAATTTGTTTAATAATATTATTTAATATTTATATGTATTATATCTCTGAAAAAATGAAAAGAATGAAACTTTCTTTTCAAAATAAGTCAGATTGGTCTTTTTAGGATACTCCCTTTTTGTTTTATCAATTATGGAAATTTTAAACATTGGGTAAGTACAATTGTCTAGTCTTTTCAGTCACTATATAATGACTGCACTTGTACGGCAATAACACTGAACAATGGAAACATTATTAAAGATAACACATTATTATTGTGAAGTTGCAGTTTTTCAGGATATGAAGGTTTGTTTGAGTTTGAGTTCGAGTCCGGTTGGCAACAAAAATATTTTTTCGATAAATTGATTTTATCCGTATATCTTTCTTACTACTACATTTAATTTGTATTAAAATGGAAACAATGATATGAAAGAAAAAAAAAAAAAAAATTTCAATACGAAAAAAATATAAATTCTGTGATCACATCTAAAGTCGTCAGTTCTATTCTAATAGATATATATGAGATTTTTGACTCGAAACAATCTCTGGAGAGGGATTACGAGATTATTCAGAGACAATCGTATATGCGAAAGAGTTACCGTGTACACAAGTCTCAGAAATTTGCCATCTTGCGTCTCACTTCACGCTTATTGTACGTTAAACGTCAAATAACAGTGCAGCAACCATTGATATTTCGTTCGTCAGTTAAGTAAATTTGAATCATCCCAGTAACAGTTAAAACAAAATAAATCTTGGTATTTATTAAATTATATATCTATAACATTCGTGAATAAATATATATATGTATTTATGAATCTAGGTAACGTTTGTGTACCCATACTGAGTCTGTCAAATTGAACGTCTCACTTTTATCTCTTCCTATCAATCTCAGACTGATCTCTGAATTTTTATTCAGATGAAAATCTCAACACGTGTATATGGTATTGAGATTTATCTCAATTAAATCTATAGGATTTTTTTGATCGTGTTTCATTCCATGGATACGGTCCATAAAAATTCTTACGTTGAAATATTTCGAAGGAGGCACGTAAAGTTAATCAAAACGCTGATAAATTATTATTCTAATGATTCGGTTATTCATAATTTTTTTTTCCGATGTTGTTTATCGCTATTAAATATTTTTCGATTATGGTACATAATGATATATACGATGAATATTTTGAAATATTATTATTATTATTTTATATAACTATTCTCAAAGAAATAAAAACGGTTATATTCCGATAGTCATTACGGTAAGATTGAGGATGGTATGCGAGTTGGATGTCTACAAATAGATTGACCTTTCTAATCTCCCAGTCCACGCACGAAAGATCAGTATCCTAATCAATCACTTACCATTTGACACAATGCTTAATCAGTATCATTAATGCGTTGTTTGTCAAATTGGCAAAAGGGAATCGGAAAAATGTAGAAATAGGGAAATGTTAAAAAGTACTATCTTTTTTAGTATTATTTCTTTTGGGGAAGGTAGTTAGTAGACACACTTATAAAAATATCATCATTTACTCATATGAATATTATGTGTCAGCACAGTAAATTTTTTCTTTGTTTTATTATATTTTTCCCATAATTTCTTAATATATTAAATTTTTTAACAAATTTTATTATAAATATGAATTAAATGTATTAATTGGAAAGATATATATATATATATAAAATCAATTCTATCGAAAAATATTGTTGTTGCGCCAATATATTTATATTTTTATTTATTTTCAAATATTTCATTATTCGATAGAATTGATTTTATATGTATATCTTTCCAATTAATACATTTAATTCGTATTTAAAATATCACAGACCTATGTTTTGAATAATTACAACTTCACAACAATAATGTATTCTCCTAATATTTTAATATGTTTATCGAGAAGGTAGCAATGAAGCAATAATGATTTATTCACATTAGAAGGTTGAGCAATGAAACGATTTCGCATGATTAAGGTGTCATAGATAATTGAATTTAAGATTTAAAAGTTAGACAAAATGTTTGCAATGCAAATACATACATGTTAATTTCAAAGCCTGCACAGTGGTTAAATACATATATAAGTGTTCCGTAATCGTAATTTTTTTTTTTTTGATAGGTGAGCACATAATTTTTATATGTTTTAAATGACTTGAATCAAAATTATTATTGTAAAGTATAGTGTTATTGTCACCAGTTTTTAGTTTTGTTCCTATCCCTTAGCCCATTCCCAATCAGTCTACACTTATTTGTGTGCGATAAATTGCCGGTTCAAGTTTTTGGGGTGAAATTCAAGACAAGCCAGGGAGCGTCATCATCAGGTGAGTTGAGCTGCCCTTCTTATATCGTAAGCCATCCTAATTCGCTATCGAAGGATTCCATTATCTTTATCACATCCTTACCTCATTTCCAATTCCCCATTCCATTCCCTACTTCGTCCATCCCCCCATCCAACCGTTTCCTCTTTCCATTCCGTCCCGTCCAATTCCATCATCACTCACCACTTGTGAGCGGCGATTTACGTCAGTCACAATTAGTATATTTACATGTCACATCAATATTATTACTACTTTCAAACTAAGCCAAACGCTTGTACTATGAACATAAGACTAACTTGCTGGTGTTCTGGAACGAGGTGACAACCCTTGACCGCTAGATCACTAGGCCAGCGTTTTAACCACTACACCAACAAGCTACTTAGCTAATTTACAAGTAATATGGCTATAAAAACATTGTAGTCTCAGTGAGGTTAGTCTAAACAACGATGTAACTAGTTCATTATCTTCATCAATACCTAATATATTAGTGCACCCAAGGCCTTGAATCAAAAATAATCAGTCAATCCATGCAGTTATTAAACTTCCTGCGCATCTGCTAGATTTCTCAAAAATAAAGAAGGAGCTTTGTTGGCTCGTGCTTTGAGCTCAACAGAGCCAATCAAAATTCACGTCATTTTCTATACACCGACATTTCATATAATTTTGTTTACGCTGAAGAATTTGGAAGCCACGTCAGCGAGATTGCAAAAATATTATCTTCAAAATATTCACAGTTAGCACTTCAGAATTATTCTGCTTTATGTTTATGTTGCGACGTATTTTGATGATATAAAAACATTCAATTGTGTTATTCATGAAACCTTCAAAGCGGCGGCCATTGAATAAAGTATTCTAGATTCAGATGAACAATGAGATCCTACAAATCAATTTGATTCTAAAAGGTAGACAGAATATCTTAGAACGGGCCAATCTCTGGTTTATAATAAATACATGTACATGTACATGAATATACTCCTTCTCTATACACGAGTCTTACTCTCATAGAGAAGAAACAAATGTTAAAATATATATATATCCACTGATTATTGAAATTGTATTATATTTTTAATATTAATAAAAAAAGAAAATAAATAAAAAATAATAATAACAATAAAAAATAAAAAAAATGTTGACTGACCATTCAAACGTCGACACGTAAACAAAAATAAAACACTTGTTTTTTTATTCTACTCGTTTAATTTACTTGAGATGCATCTCGCTTCGTGATTTATGCTTTCGCATTATCAATATAATAATTAAACACGATAACTTGTTTTTATATTAATGTTATTTTATCAAAAAACAAGTATAATATTTTTATTCATGTGATTAGGGAATTTTGTAAACCTCGGAAACAGTAAAATTAAAATAGTTCGTACGTCCTTAACTTACTTTGCGCGCATTAAAAATGTTAATTATAATCATTGACAAAACATATGTCAAATACACATTTTTAATATGTACTTAGTATTTTTGGGTATCTGGGTAGGTATTTTGTATGATCTGATATTGTAAGCGAACATTGGCCCTGACCAGAGAATGGCAACGCCTACAGAATAGCTATATATACAACAATGGCCGTGACTAGTAGTTATATATGTAATATTTATATTTTGTGTGTATACAGTGGAACCTCTCATAACGAGCACCTCCCATAACGAGTAATTCGCATAACGAGCAAAACAGATTGTGGAAAAAACGCTCCCTTAACGAGCGACGTTTCGCATAACGAGTGGAAAGTCCCATCTTCACATCACTCACTTATGAGCCGGGACTCCCGAGCCAGTGCGTCAGTCTCTGGTAAGCACTCGTTCCGCTAGCACGTTTGTGTCGCATGTGATCACACATTTTTCCAAACTTGTGTTCAGACATTATTTTTTTTATGCAAAGTTTTGTGCAAACCCTTGAAAAAATGTCTCTAAAGAAAAAAACCACAAAATGACAGCCATAAGAGAATAAAAATAACCATAGAAATGAAACGTAAAATCATTGAAAAGCGAGAATGAGGTGTGAGCGTGGCTGATCTAGCGCGCATATACAATCGGTCTACATCAACGATTTGCACTATCCTCAAGAACAAGGACAACATGAAGAAGATAGATGCTTCAAAGGGAGTGGTCAAGAATGTCCACGAAACGGTTCCCTATTGTTGATGATGTTGAAAGGTGCTTCTCATATGGAAAAATGAAAAGCAATTGAAAGGCGACACTATTAACGAAGACATTGGAAACATTCCAGCTTGCTATGCTCCTTAACAATGTATAAGTATGTAATTTAATTAGAATAAACGTTAAAAACATAAAAAATGATTTTTTTGGCAGGAAACGCATTATTGTCATTTACGTTGTTTTGTATGGGAATCATTGTTCCGCTTAACGAGTGTTTCACATAACGAGTAAGATTCTGGAACGAATTAGTCTCGTTATAAGAGGTTCCACTGTATATGTTAATATTTTCCTTGGTTTTATTTTTCTTTTTCATAGTATTATATTTATTTCGTAACTTTAATATATAACATAATATGTATTATCTTTATGGCAAATCCGGTTTTAAAAAAACAGATCACGCTGGAATAAACACATTATTTTTTATTTTTTTTGAATATATCTTCATATAAAATTATGGACACTTAGTATTCGAGAGTTAGTTTAGTTATAAATACGAGTAATAACATAAAAAAAACAACACTGGACATTGAATATAAATACATCGTAAGCTTTGTGAGTAAGTACTTGCCGAGCAAGTGCAGTTCGTCAACTTGCAGCAATTTCATGGATCATTGAATTTAAATATCATTTACCCAGTAGTCTTTCTCAGAAATGAACTCTTAGAAGATATCTAAAGCTCTAGTATCAAAGATTTATAATTCATAGTTTTTTTTAAAGTAATTATAAGTAAGAACATAAAATTTGCAGCGATCAAGGATTTCATCTAGATAATTCGAAGAGTGGTAGATTTTGTAGTTATTTAATGCGTAACATATAAAATAATTATATTACAATGAAACAAGAAGAATATATTAGTGTTGAAATGTGCATTTTGAAATGATTAATAACAAAGCAACTTAAATTTTTTAAATTACTCTATCCTGCGGAGGGGTGTTTGCTTCGAAACTAGTCGGTACCTAATGGTGGATAAATACAACGTTTTCTAGTTCAATTGTATAAAAGTACATATTATTTATATTTAAATATTTTCTCAATAAATATTTTTTTCAAAATTGTATACTACCTCAGGAATGGTATTATAAATTAAGTATATATAAAATGTTGCTTAATTATATGAGGTAATAAATGAACTTTATATATTTTTGACAATTATTTTACTACAATTATTATCTGTACATATATACCAATATTAAATACAATCCTTCATTCTTTGATCAATCTAAAGCAATTTTGCACAGCTATTCTTTAGGGTCCTACGCAAAACATAGACATCCTCCCCCTGGTCATTCCATTCCCATTCCGTTCCCTAGATATAAATACGTATTATATTGAATACCATCTACATTTTGTTAAGAAAACCCCCGTCTCTGAATATCTCACCGCTCCTAGAACTCAGAGGCTGCATCCTAACCCAACCGCTAATTAAAACAATAACCGGGTAGTGCCGGGCACGGATCTTTAATTATAGATAAAACTGTAAAATAAATACATATGTACAAATTTGGGACTCCAATAAGAATACAGAATTATTCGCCCATTTGAAATTTATCTAACTATTCGTTCACATTTGTAGTGAAATATTATGAAAATTTTAGTTTTTAAATATATATTATTAGATTATTCGCTGAAATCTTTAAGACAGTCACTTAAGCCAATATCAATTTCTGACAATATTCTGAGCACGTGTTTCATATCGGACGAAATTTCCGTCTTTATATACAGCGGACATTTTGCTATTGCAAATTGAAAGTTGCCTATTGTGTGTGACGCTTTAAAACACGTTGACTGTTGAATAATTTCCTTTGAAATCGCGTTGGTGGTAAAAATATTTACAATTCCTAAAAAGATAAACAGGTGTAATTTATTGTAATATGCCCTCATTAACCCTATGAGTAGTTATGTACCATAAACATGAGCAAAAAATTATTGCTAGCACTAAGAAAAAGGTTGACTGAATGCCGAAATGAAAAATTAATGATGTTATCATTGTATTTGAAAAGTGGAATGTTTCTGTATCTAATGAAAATTATTCTTAATAAGTCTTTTGGTTGTTTTTTATAATATAAAAATAGGTATATGTACCTGTTTTAATTATTAATATATTTACGAATATATTCGAATATTTCATATTTCATTATTTGATATTCGAATATTTCATATTTTACTATTTGATATTCGAATATTTGATATTTTACTATTTGATATTCGAATATTTAGAAACTCTGGTACGAATGCGTAAGATACCGTATGCTGATTTTATTATTTTAAATTATGTTACATGCAGCATTAGAAAAATATGACCGTTATATTTAATGGGTAAAAGTGTATATTTTTTTACAATTTTAATAATTAACCCAAAAAAAATATCACACTTAAAAAAATTATAAAACTGTTCTTAATTTTGATTTACAGCCATTCGGAAGATTATCAGCTAACTTATCATTAGTCTGTTTAATTGCCTCCCAAAATTGAGAGAATTATTTGAGCTGTCATAATATGCAAATTTCCCTTGTAATACGTTTGACAAGTATATTACAATAATAATTATCTTTGATCTTGATGGATCTAGAAACACGTGGAAGGCTATCTACCAGTCTACGATACACTATATTATTTTGACAAATTATGTTATTCCTCCATAAATCTCAATTCACATTAAGCCCTGAAGGCGTACGGGATTGGGAATCGAAGGACAATAATTTCAAAACAAATTAAATGTTTAAAAATATTATTGCTTTAATTATCCTATATTATTATATAAAATTAATTCATATTTGTAAATAATTGAAAATGTTTTTCACTATCGATAAAAAGTATAAATATACATAGTCCATTATCCATACAATAAAATATTGTATTGTAATTGTAGTTATTTTATTATATGTTAACTATAGCCTAATAATTAAGTAACAGGCTAAGGAGTGTTCTAAGAATCATATTCGAAGAAATAATATATAAATAAATAATTCATGAAATAATATATATATAATTCATTAACTTCGTTTTTAACCACTGTGAGTTTATTATATACAAAAAAATATCCAATAATTTCGGATCATTATAGTCAGTTTCCACATATTTCATC
Source organism: Eubasilissa splendida (assembly GCA_031772225.1). Taxonomy (NCBI): domain Eukaryota; kingdom Metazoa; phylum Arthropoda; class Insecta; order Trichoptera; family Phryganeidae; genus Eubasilissa; species Eubasilissa splendida. The sequence goes on along the minus strand of CM062859.1, from coordinate 20,250,663 downwards.
ATCATTACAATTTTGGTCAAATATTAATTTAAAGAAATAAGAATAATTAAACTGAATATGGTTTTAATTTCTTATTATCCTGAAAAATAAAAATGCATTTTCTAAACCGGTTAATGCATATAATAAACTCACAGTGGTTGAAAATAATGTTAATGGGTAATTTATCATCAAAATGAATAACCACATGTTTATGTTTAAAATTAACCAAATAAAAATATTATTTAAAAAATTTGAAGTAATTGAAAGCTAAATTTAAATTTAAAAGTCAACCAAGCGTGTTTATGGTTTAATACGAGTTTCTACCAATGCGACCAAATTGGTGACAGCTACGTTACAAATCTCTGTATAAAACTCTGATAAGACCGTTGTTTACCTATGCATCAGAAACCTACACCTTAACAAAGAAAAATGGAGCAACACTAGATTTGTTCGAAAGAAGGGTCCACATGAGAATTTTCGAAGTTATCAAAAAAATATAGTGTGGCGTAGGCTTTATAACCCGGAATTTACGACTTGAACCGTATCTGTACGGTGAGTTGAAAGTCACAAAATTTATAAAATTATAGAGGCTTCGATGACTAGATCACATATAGCATAATATGAATGATAACCATCAAAAATACCGCTCAGTAATAAACCTAAATAAAGACGAAGAATAGTTAACTTTGAATGAGGTGGCGGGATTATAAATAAAGACCTGTTTGATCTTCGCATCTGTATCTGGTCACCCAGTGCAGAGACCGGTGGCGGTGTATTCATGAGGAGGCCAGAATCCATACCGGGCTGTAAAACAAAAAATGATGATAATGACATAATATTTTGTGACTAGCTCACTCAGTCATATGTCTTATTAAATTATACCACTTCTTATGTCACTCATTAATAATTTTTTTAAATAAGCACAATTATGTATACAAATATTTTACTTTTTTCTGGCATCAGATTTACTCATGCCTACACGGTTCACCGAAAGAAAATGTAAATTTTAAATATGAATTAAATATATTAATTATAAAGATATACATATAAAATCAATTTTATCGAAAAATATTGTTGTTGCGCCACCGGGATTCGAACCTGGATCTCTTTCCTAACCGGGGAAGGTACTTTATCCAACTAAGCTACAGCGACAACATTCTTAGCGACAATTTTCGACCCTATATGTTACCTTTTTGATATTAATACATTTAATCGTTCCATCATTTGACAGAGCCATCTACCTTATTTTTACAGAATCTCAAATACCTTTGAGTAAACTGATAGCAGAAGCCAGAATTATCAATTCATTTTTATTAAATTTAGGACACATTGATACAACTTTGTTCTGAACCTATGTTCTGAATAATTACAACTTCACAATAAGAATGTGTTCTCCTAAATAAAAAAATTAAAAAAATGTAAATTTGATAGAAACTTTCATGAAACAGGGATAATTTTATATCTGTGTAATTATTATCGCCTCTAAGTTAAAAACGTTTTTATAATTGTTATCGTGTTTTATATTAAACTGACTGAAGACATTTAAAAAGTACATTTGAATTATGTTTATATTTATTAATGATATCTTTAGATTAATGAATAGAAGGGATATCTTTAAAAAATATCTGATTAACATTTTATTACATTATTTGGGTACGTTTTAAAATAAATTTATTAAAATACATACGAGCTTAACGCCTGTATGTTCCTTAAACCGAATTATTTATGCATTAAAATATTAACATAACCTAACCTAACACAAAACAAAAAATATCAGCATATCTGTGTATTTATTGCACATAACAAATAAAAAAGTTGTTAAATATTTTTTAAATGGCTTTATGTTCAATTTTTGTTATTATATTGTGTAAATAATTCGTCCTAGGGTACAAAATATTTATTTTAATATACGTATTAATATTTTCCATATTATTTCATACGCCTATGCATTCTGCGCATTCCTTTGTATGGCTATCTTAACTGTTCAACCTGCGCAGCATTTAAAACGTGAATTGGTTCACCATTTTCAAAGATTCCACAAAGTTTACCAAACGTAATTCGAACCATTGTTTAATTTAACTCTCGTCGCAATACTATTCCAGAAAGCTGAGATAACCTCAGAGTCACCATTAAATTCCAATTTATCCCTCTTTCTATTACCGGTTCACGTAGTATTGCATAGACACGTGGAGGTATACACAACCGTACGTGAGCGTCACCGCGAACCCACACACAGGCGCGATGGTAACTACTGCCTTCTAATTAACTGGTTACCACATCGTTTCCACTGGGTCTGGATTTCCAGCCCTTACGATTGGTTAATGACAAGGATAAAGGCTCGTGACAAGCCACCCTTACCTACCCCTTCGCTTTCTTTATTCGGGGGATGGTTTAATCTTCTAAAGTGCTCAAACTGAGGGAGGCAGGTCCGCACATACAAAAGAAAAGTTTGTTGTTTTTGTAAGGCACGCTGAGAACGCGAAGTTCGCACGCGTGAAGAAAGGTCCTTAGCCCCGTAGTTAGATGAATTAATTTGAATCAAGTTTATTACGGGGCAGTCTTCTAATAATCTGTTAACGGAGAGATTATTACGTGCTTAAGGTCGTTTCTTTGTGACGTGAACCGTCCTTTCTTTGTGGTGTAGTTTTTCTGTTCATTTTTCTTTAACGTTATGGTGGTCAGTGGTATTTTTCTACCACCTCGCCGTCGTATGTAAAAATATGCCGAGAGGATGGAGTACCACACCTGACACACAACTCTTGCTTCATCCACATTCATACATGGTTTACCTGGTTACGCTAAGTTATCCGCAGTTTTTTTATTTCTGTTGCCATCAACACCCGCATCGTATCTCTTTCTTACTATTATTTATTCAAGCATTTATTTTGTACGATCAAACCATATAAGTGACCCTTTTTAATTCTATTTAGTATGCAAAGATCAGCATTACATTTTCTTCCAATTTATTCATTCTTTATTATTTTATTATTATATGAATGAATCTGTCACATATACGCCTAAGTGATCTCATTTCTGCTGCATTCGGTCCACCTTCTTGTTGCTCCTTTGCTAGTTCCGGGCTTCACTTAATTACATTAGTGTTAATACTAAGACTATATAATGTACTGCTAGTCTTGCCTTGGCTGAAAAGTTAATATTAAAAATTACTATCCTCAAAGCATTATTCACTGTATTCCTTGCAGTCATCTTATTTCAATACCTATCTCAGGGTTTTCCTATCAAATAAACCTGTCTACTTGTTATTCTTCTTATTACATTTTCATAAACCTTTTGTAGATCTCAAATGGTACAAAAAAGTTTTGGGTTTTTCGTCAAAAACTTTACCGCTATCACTCGCAGAGAAAATATCTCACCCAACTATCCCCTTCCATCCATAAAAGCCCTTTGCAAATTCCATATTTATTCTTTATAAACGTCATTATTATATATCTATTTTTCTTTTAAAATCTTTTTCTTTTGCCAATCGAGCTCAGCAGACTATAGTTTCCCTTCGTCTTCATAGAGGGTGTGTTGACAGTCTAATCGTTGCTGTCTAATCTTATGGGGTATTGCTCCCGTCCAAGTATTGATTGAAGAATTAAAAGATCTTTGTCAAAATCCAGATTTAGTAGGTGGGATAAAACAGAAAAAATAAGACGAGCAAGACATATAGAGCACATAAATATGGAAATGCTGTAAGTTGTATTCATCAAAGGATTCCAAATTAACGGCGACTTCTTAGTAGACTCATATTAAGAGGGATCAAAACTGCAAGAACAAATCTAGAAGCGCTCTCTATCTTCGAGTAGTATTTGTTGGTCTAGGACAGAGGTGTCTGGCACCGAGTTGATGAATTTAAGATACATTGATCGCAAACTATTGGATTTGGGAACTATGGATACTTACCACATAACGATTTGGGATATTTTGAAATTAACAGATCGGATTATGAGCAATACAAGGACAATTGACAAGTTTTGTGTGTGACAATGTGTCGTGGTGGCTAAATACTATAATAATTGGACTGATTGTGGATTTAAGCTTTATTAAAAATGAACAAATATGGATTTGGAATATTTTGATTTTGACAAAAAAATTCAACTAGAATTTGAGAGAATAAGGCAGTTTCATTAATAAGTTCTTCTTCTCTTTATATCAAATTTTATGAAAGGTGGATTTGGGAGCTTTTGATTCTAAACTTCTCAATTAGTTGATTCTGGAAAGATCGAGAATGCAAGAAAAAAGTATCTCGGGAAGATATGTAGATTTTAACTATATCAGTATCTTTCAAAGCCTTACTTTACGACTTTACGAGGTTGGAACTGTATTGTAGATCCGAAACTGGGCTGAACTGATGAATTAAACCAAAGTTTGAAACATAATTTAATTTAATTTCTTCTGACTTGATATTGTGAACTTCTAGTACAGTTTATTATTTGAGAACAATTAGAATAAATTAAATTAAAAATATATTGAATATACATTAAAATTATAATTAAAAATACGTAATTCCTTGTATGTACCAGACATGAAAGGATAAACATAATTTGTTTTGAAATATTATACTAACAATAAATAATATTCTTCTAACGATGTTGGTAGTACTAATAGTAAATAGAAATACTATGGGTATGTGAGGATTAGATGCCTCGATAAAAGGCTATTCAGGAAAACATCCTATATAGTTATATATATATATATATATATATATATCCAGTGAAATTAATAATAATCTGTTAACCCCAGTGGAAATGATCTAGAGGTAGATGAAAAAAAGGTCTGAGTAGTGGATAAGGACTGAAGCAGGATGAGAAGGTTCGGGAATTGAAGAATAAGGGTAGAAGTTGCTGGAAAATAGTTGTGAAGGAGACTAAATCTCTTCCTTGTATATAGTATCGGGGAAGAAGAATAAAATAATGAAGTTTATAGAAAACATTTTTTATAGCGGAGATTTAACGAGCCACTAAGTACGACTAATGTCATATGGTATATAAATTTATAAAAAATTGGATAAAGTGAGAGTTTATTAAAAACATGAGCATAAATACAAATTGCTAAAATATAATCAAGCCTCCTCAGTGACATTTGTTATTAAGTTAGTCCAGCAATTATCAGTAACTATCGATAGTATTATACCCAGAATTTTACCAGCAAAAATCAAATCAATAAAAACGTGACGGAGAAATAAACTGGTCCATTTCATAATAAACTTCTTATGATATATAACTTGGGGGTAGTGTTTTTATACTCTTTAAACTCTGCCTTACGGAAACCGTTTTGTTTTTTCCTCCAAATTGTGTTAGCTTTTATTTTCCCGCGGGCGCTTTTGTTTCCGGTATGATTAATGCTAGCCTGTGGGTGGAGGCTTCGTTTTGCTGTGAATTAGTGGCTCCTCCAGGGACGGTCCCGAAAATTTGTCCGTCACATAGAAATATTTTTAAAACTTTGCCACCGCAGTGGCTATAAAATATATTAAAATGTTAAGGTACCCATTATATAAACTTGTGAAGTATTATATTATCAAGATAATTTATTATCATATACGAAATGTAATACGCATCGTAAATACCTTTTTCCTTAGGAGATGATAGAAATGATTAATCGTTAGATAAATTTTTTTATAAAGCATATGTTTCTAGTCTTTTCTTTAATCTTTATGTCTACGATAAGGGTTATATAGAGAAAAATTTAAAAAACCAAGATAAGTAACACACATTCAATAGCTTTCATGAAAATAAATTGAAAATGATCTTTAGTTTTCACGACCATTCAATAATAATTGTGTACATTTTTTTGGACTAATCTGGCATGTATATCTGATCTTTTTATCCGACGTTTTGGATCCTATTGCAGGGTCCATCATCATCATATCAGCCCTGATGATGGACGCAACAATGGGAATAGAAACGCCAGGTAGAAAGCTCAGATATGGTTACGCCATATTTGCCATAAAACTGTACACAGATAATTAAATAAATTTTATGATTTTTTTTTAATGCCTGTCGAAATCAGTATTGCGCATGCATTACATTTGAATTAAATTTGTTGTCACATGCAGAATCTTGGATTGAATATTATGCATGATTTCGTGAAAATTGTATGCTTTTTCTAGTATATACGGGCAATAAAATGATATGTTGAAATAAAATATTTTCGAAGTCAATAAAATGTACTTATATTATTTTATTTTATTGAAAAAATACCAAAGAGCCAGATATTAAACATTTTCTATGAAGGAGTGATACACTGACACAAGTAACAGTTATTTTTTAAGGAGATGCAAACGCGGTGTACATAGCACATCACACATAAGGTTGTGTGTGTTGAGAGTGTACGACATCTGCCTTTGACACCAAAGGTCTGAGGTTCCATCCCGCTTAATTAGTCAAGGTAGTAACTTAAGTTTTAAAATAATACATATACATATATAGGTGACACATGTATTTGATTCATATGGAGTGAATTGATTCAAATTATTCAAATTAGATAATATTTTTAAACAAGCATATTTTTATAACATCAATACGACTGACTTGTCATTCTAGATCAAGTACAGCCTAGTTTCCCGGTGGTATCCAACATTTTTAATTTTTCTCTAGTATCATGTTTGGTTTCAATCTTAATACTTACTGCCCGGTAGGTCAAAACAAAACACGTCCAGCGATGATGGGTTATTTTAGACCAACCTCAAGTTTTCGGTTTTTCAACCGTTTTGTGGGAGATTGTTTATAGATATTTTATTTTAAATATGATTTAATGAAATGGCATGATGTACCGTAATGTTTTTGCCAAAAGTTTTATGTTGAAAATTAAAAAAATATTACGAATAATGTACATATTCTCATACATCAACAAATGTCCTACGCAGCCAAAATACAAACATCCATTGAGCATGTGATCTTCTCGTCGGAATCCGAGCAGGTAGTGTCATAAAACATACAGGTGGGCGCAAAGCCCCTCAAATAATTACATTACTGGCATTGTCTAGGGGCCGCCAGACGAAAATAAGTGAAAACAAATACATGGACGCATACCTGGTTGTTGACAATATATGTTTTGGTGTAAGCGCTGAGATTCAATCCAACTGTTCAGTTTTTGAGCATTTTTTCACATTTTTATAAATAACTCGTTTGAATCTCGTCCGATAACATTTATTTATATCTCTAATTATTTGAAAATATTTAATAAAAGATTAACTAGAAGGAAAACAACATTAAACGAATATTTGTAGAGTAATTAATATTTTTACAAACACCCGGGTCAAATTTGACCCACCAACGCAGAGTATGTGTTAATTAGCCACTTCTTTTGTCATTAATAGATTTCCATGTAGAAATAATTTTGGATTACGCTCTCCTATAATGGAAATGTGCCGAGCTTACAACAATTTGTTCACCGAAATTGATATATTATCTGTTTCATTACCACTATTTAAAAACTAATTAACAATATTCTTCGACGCAATATGTAAATAATTTTCCTTATTTTTATTTTTGTGTTCATAACTTTTTTTTACATCGTTAATATTATGATTTTTCGTAACGTTTTCTTGTCCATGTCCAATGTGTTAGGATGTAAGTCATTTGTTATCATGTTTTTCTTCTTTATCGAATGTCTTTATACTGTGGTATTTACATTAAATAAATAAACTCTTTTGAATAATATTTCATAAAAAATAAGTGCAGGAAAGTAAACAGTATTGAGAACGTAGTACTGTGATGAGGAATAAATAATGAAGAAGATGATGGTAAGAAATATATACACGTTGATGGCATCAGAAATAGATGTTGTCCGCTTTAATATTGAGGATGTACGCTTTAGTACTAATAGATGATGTACGCTTTAGTACTTATAGATGATTTAGGCTTAGTACTAATAGATTATGTACGCTTTAGTACTAATAGATGATGTACGCTTTAGTACTTATAGATGATTTAGGCTTAGTACTAATAGATTATGTACGCTTTAGTACTAATAGATGATGTACGCTTTAGTACTAATAAATGATGTACGCTTTAGTACTGATATTAAATGTTTATTATATTTCACGCAGCGTCTACTGACGAGCATGCATAAGATGTGTAAATAGGAAGAAGGCGAAAGTAGTCTGTTAAGACTAAAGGGTATGATATGTTCTGGTTATATATTATGAAGATATAGACCAGCGTACTATCCTCCCCACTGGCTAGTCAGGGAAGAGCATAAGAACGGTGGGAACTGGGGAAACACCTCAGAGACGCACACCCACCTTGATTTGTCGCATTCTGCCTTTGTCCTAAACTGGGAAAATTTATTGTTAATACCCTGGAGCGATAAATAAAAATATGTTTTCGGTATAAACAGATAATTTATTCAACAATCAAAGTTAGTACAAAAATTTTCGGATAATCGATCAACAAACGACGATAATTCGTCAACCAAAAAATTGGATAATTTACCAATAAACTGTGGCTAGCCTAAACTGTACTATATAAGACGGGGTTTAAATACTAGTAATTATAGTAATTATTATACATTACTAGTAGAAACCGATCGGTTTAAGTCGTATGCATCTAACATGCGTATAAGATTCATTGCAAATCAAAATATTATTTTAATATCAAAGAGATGTCTCATAAAATAGAACAAATATATATATATAAAGTCGAAAGTAAATGGTTAACATAGTATAATTGGTAACTCATTCAATAGGCAAGATAAAGTTCCGGGTTCGAGTCCTGTGGTAAATATACATTTTTCAATATAAGTTATTTATGATACTAAGTAATTTGTTGATGTTTATAGCGTAAACTTTGTTGTTAGACATAATTTAAAATTATATTTATATTTGAACCAGTGTGTTATTTTTACGTCAACCGGTTTCGATACTAACGTATTTTGTTTAAAGTTAAATATTAAAACAATTTTCAATTTATATATTTATCAAAATAATTATATTCTAAAATAGCGGCTTCAAAATAAAAGTGTGATTTCCTTAAAAATATCACAAAACTTTTTAGATAAATAATTTGATATTATTTTCAATTTCATTTGGAGTTTATAAAAATCACAATGCTTGCTGGTATTTATGATATGATAAACATTGATTATATTATATCGACTATATTATTCTATATTTAGCTGAAACTCATATTACACCATAAATATTATACCCGGAAGGAAGCAGAGATACGCTTGTGTTTGTTCCTTTTCCGTATCTACCTACTAGCTTCGAGAGTTCCGCTCTCCAACTTCATCTTAGTGATCAAATATTATGGTTATTTCAAACTGTTATTTTACACGACCGGTAAACAACTGCCTCCGTTTAGCTTTGTACATTCCGTTTTCCTTTTTCTGACCGCCACATTGCCCTTATATCATTTCCTAAAGGTAATTATTTAGATTAAATAAAACACAATTACTTTGCTTGAAACCATGAATTTTATTAAACAACAACCGATTTTGCTTAGCTCAAGCTTCGTTAAAGCGTATTAAAAACTAACAATAAATACAAAAAGAGACAGATTATAAAATTACATGCGAAAGAGAAAGATAGAATACATATACATATAGACAGAATATCAAGGAAGGGAAAAGTACAATATTGATGGATATTAAATTTATTTAAAAGGAAACATACCTAATATGGGACTAATGGATAAATTTTTTTAGTTATTAAGGAGAATACATTCTTATTGCGATATTGTAATTATTCAAAACATAGGTCTGTAATATTTTTTAAATACAAACTAAATGTATTAATTAGAAAGATATACATTAAAAATCAATTTCATCGCAAAATATTATTGTTGCTACCGGGATACGAACCTGGATCTCTTCCTATCTGGGGAAATTATATTAACCGATTATGCTACACCAACACAGTGCATTGACAACAAATTTTCGAACCTATATGTTACACTTTTCAAATTGATACATACATCGTTCCATTATTTGAAAGACATATTTTTTATTTTTACGCGAAAAGATCCATCATGTTTTACGATAAATTATATTTTTTCAGGCAGATCTATAACTATTTATGGCATACAAATAATAACAGAGAAGCAACAGAAAATACCCTTAAATAATTTTTAGATTCGTTGGCAAAGATACGTAAAACCAAATATTGATTAATAAAGTTTATTTACTCTTAAGTTATATTTAAATATATTTCACAGTTAAAATGTGCAATTGTTTTCAAAACCAAATAATATATTTTTTTAAAGTTTACCGAATTTGAAATTACCATCTTGTTTTAAAAAATAATGCTTCTTATATTATTATTACAGTCGTAAAAATTTACACATCTTCTATGTATATTGGTGGTAAATATAAGTTATATTAATTTTGTATAAATAACAAAATTACGATACATAATTGATGTATTATGTAATACATCGAATATGTTTGTGCCTATCTATCTAGCAGGACTCAACTTAATTTTCTTCAACTGTTTCTATGATCGAATATGTTACTAAAGGGCGCGTCGCACTTTTTGTATTCACTTTAATATTCGACGAGTAAGTGATGGGTCAACCATGCAACTTATCTGGTGTTAGTTCAAAAGTTCAAAAAAGAAGAGAAAATGGTTACCCAACTCCTCCGGGACCAACAACGTCAGCAGCGATGCCAGAACATGTGGCTCATGTTCGACGTGAAATTATGCGCAATCCGCGTAAATCGATAAAGAAAATTGCAGCCTGTACTGGAATAAAAAATCAACAGTGCAGGTTATTTTGAAAAAAAAAACTACAAGTTTCACCCATACAAGCTGCAAATAGTGCAATTTCTCAACGAAAATGACTATTATTTACGTGATCTTAGCGAGAACAATGCTGGAACGTTTTGGAACAGCACGAACGCTTGAAAACATATTGTTTACTGATGAAGCAGATTTTCATATCTATGACTATGTTAATAAACATAACATGAGATACTGGTTCCCCGAAAACCCAAGGGAACGTCATCAAAAACATTTGCATTGTTCAAAAATGACAGTGTAGTGTGCAATTTCTGCCCGAGGGATAAATGGTGGTTTTTGGTACCACAACTGCAGCTGTTTCTCGGGTTTAACAAGATAACACAAATTCAGATAGACGGGGCCACTCCACACACAGCTAGAGTTTCAATGGAGAAGCTAAGGGAAATTTTTCCCAATAAATTAATCAGCAAGTATGGAGGCATACCCTGGGCACCTCGGTCACTGGAGCTTACACCGTGTGACTTTTTTTTGGGGGGTTACTATAAGTCAAGAGTTTACAGTAACAATCCTTGAACAATTCAGGCCTTACAAGAAAATATCCGCCGTGAAGTTGCTGCCATTGAATCTACGCTTTGCTTTCGCGTGTTCGAAAATTTAAGAGTTCGATTGCAAGAGTGTCTTGAGAAAAATGGACTGTATTTAGACAATATTGTTTATGAAACGTAAAATCCGCATCGTTAATCTCTATTTTGTATAAATAAAATATGAGAATAACATCGTAGTTATTTTTTTCAAATATTAAACTTAAAAATTTTCCGCTGGATACTCTTTATAATGTAAATACTACTAGATATACCTGGCATTGCACAGGTACTAATCCCTACCCCCCTTTTCCACACTAGCCGAACCACCCACTCACGCACCAACTCTGGCAGTAACCTCCTGTACATCCTCCACCGCTTTACACCGCCCACAACCACCTCACCGGCCACACCACCCACCCATAATCCATAACTCCCGCACCCACCACCATCCACATGCACTCTGCTGAACAACTAGTCTTGTGGTTAAAAATATGTATAATTAAAATATATTTGAAATATTTTGCGCTATTTTTTTATGTTTTCAACCAATAACCAACATCCATGGATGATTATAACAATTGGCATCACATTGGATACATCATTTTCATACATACTGATTTATTAATTGAATAATTAACAATATTCAATTAATTATCAGTTTGGACGTAATTATCAGTCACTGAAATACATATTTATAATTTCATTTAACATTTAAGCATTATGTCAAGAGCAATTAAATTAGATTTCGGTACACCAACGTCAAATACTACCAACTTCAAGCATGAATTTTTTAAAGTTAAATGTTATTCTAAAGCATTACAATTTCCGACAAACAAGTTAATTTCATGAGTTGGAAACAAAATTATGCGTTAATCACACACTGCGGACATGGCAACTTGGGTTGCGTGAGTATTGAGTATTCACCGGGTACGACAAAACTGACGCTTGTAATTTAGTTCTGAAATTTATTTTGTTGTTCTCATTAAGCATCTATTTGTAAACTATACATATTTAAGACAAAATAGTGTGTATTAGTCAAAAAATATAATATTTCGAATAAAGCTTTGTTATTTTTTATAGATTTGTCCTTTTTAATCCTCATTTTTGGATGTGCGCCTCTTCTATCATTTCTCTCTGTCTTCTGTTCCTCGCATCTAACGTCTTCTTATGATATTTTTTATATCAAAGCTCCAACGAGCTGGGAGACGATCAATTCACCATAACACTACTAAGCTTATTATTGATCTACTCTAGCTCTACTTGTTACTTCACCCTAGTGCCATTATTATTACAGTTTACTATTACAAATACTTTTTTAATTATTAAATACGCTGTTACGAACGTGAATATCAATTTATCCGAGAATCCAAAATGTGCATCTACCTACAAACAAACGAATAAATGATGCCCCGTATACGACATTTCCTGTGTGCCACATTTAACAACAAAAAAAGAATACCTGCAACCCATGCATACGACTAATTCCAACGTTACTCGTATGTAAAAATACGTGTTCTTATGTATAATATAAGGGCCAATTTATTTTACGTCCGTTATACAAAAGTAAATAGCACGTAGGCAGAAAATTTGCCTATATAAGACGGCGGTAAATATTTGTAGATAAAATTGATTTTATATGTATATTTTTCTAATTAATACATTTAATTAGTATTTAAAATATCACAGACCTATGTTCTGAATAATTACAACTTCACAATAAGAATGTGTTCTCCTTAATAATTACCATATCGCTAAGTATACTTCTAGAAATGCAGTAATTCCGCCAAAAATTCATTACAAGGTAGAATATTATTAATAATTACTATTATTATCTGTACAACTGTTAATTTAAAAATAACTATTAGGTCAGTAAGAAAGTAATTGTGGTTTATGACCTTCAAATCAAAATACATTTCCTCACCTAACTAATCGAAATATGCACCATTAGAATTGACAATTGATAACAAGTTAATGTGTACAATTCTGAAGTTCTGGATTTGATATTATCTTGATATGAACTTTCAGCAGCAGTTTGGTTGTTGTACACCTTATTCTGCAAGAAGTTGTCGAAATGCTTAACCAAGTAATAATCTGTTGCTGAGGTATCTGGCGAGTATGGTATATGATAGAATATTTCATAGTCCAACAAACGTTGAACAAACATCACAATAGTGATTTTTTTTAGTTTTCGTTCAGTTCGTACGAAACTCATTTGTCAAGCTGTTTTGATTTTCCTAGCTATTTTAAGTAATCCAAAACTGTTATGTGACTAACTTCTAACTTTTGTGGAAGCTTTTATTGTACGCAGTTCTAATTCAGTTTTTGAGTAAATTAATTTAGTTGGTGAGTCAGATTAAGAGAGATGCCCAAGACCTTATTCATCTTCAAGGCACTCGTTCTTAGCACCAAATTTTTAACACCACCATTGCACCATACAGTCCATAAAGATACATAGTTCACACAAAAGCATAACTCTGATTTTTTGTAAATATGTTTAATTCAATAGCCCAATTAAAAGCAAATTTAATAAGAAAAATCGATGTTACTAAAATATAGACAGAAAAATTCACATAAATTATAGTTAGAATTCAGAAAACAAAAACCATAATTATTTTTCTATCAACTTAATAAAAATCATCTCTACAATAGTATGAATATTGTTTTAACAATATGAAAGCAAAAGGGTCAAGTTTACAGCTCTCGTCGAAATAATATAAGGTACAGTAATAATAGGATTATAGAATTTCGTGACAGGATTTTATATTATTATTTTACACCATTTTTTATTATTGAACTTTAAAAAAGTTTTAAGAAGATTTTACTCCACACGTCTATGTCATCTAACATCCCTCGCCAGTTTTAAGGGTCGTAGGCAAAGATCATTTAACATTTAACAGCACATGTGTCCCATGGCACGTGCGTGTGTTACATGTTATAAAAATCTTGGTGGTAAAAAAAATTGCACTTACCATTCATCATACTGCACTATTCACATCTATATAAAAAATATTCTGCTATACCAAGGCAAAACTAATAAGTTAAAACTTTGTAAAAAGATTTATACTAACAATACATAATAATAATAATAATTTATTTCATATCATATGTTGTAAGTACAATTCGTATATCAATATCTACATCACTGGGCTTCGCCCGTACTGAGGCAAACATTTAACATTTTTAATCAACAATCATATAATACATAATAAGTTTATCAACTATAAATTTAGAATAAAGAATAGAATAAGAAAGCAAAAAAGATGGAAAAAATAAAAAGTGTACGTAACGAAATATGATGCAATATTTGATCATGAGAAGTTTATAACCTACCTAAATTATAATACACATTTTGAATATTACAGTACAATTTAATTTATCACACACGCTTGACTCTGCATGTGTTCATATTGAAGGGGTGACCATGCTATGAACATACGTTCAGTCTGAGTTTTTTAGCCAGAATTTTAATATAATAAGGTCACATTCCTTGTATAAATCTTACATTCTACTCACTAGACTATGTAGCTTTTGTTCAGTATTAATTGATGCTATTTTCATTTCTGTAATTGTGCAATAATGAATTAGTTATTTTTCCGTATTCGTAAAACACACTTTTTTTTTTAAATATATTTTTATCGCTTTTAATATCGACCGCGAATAATTTTGTTATCATATGTCCGCGTCTAAATTCCTACCCTCGACCCATATAACTGCTTACCCTCAGTGTGATTTGGAAGCCTGACATCAGCAGGTGTCACTTGATATATATTTTTTTGTATTTTTATTTATTATCTTTGTTTTATTAACCACTTAATTGAAATTTAAAAACATCTACCGGTTTTGAAAAATACAATTTTCTTCTTCAGGATGTCATAACTAAATAAAACATATATTATTGTTTCTTTACCAGAATCTATTTTTAAAAAATCTCGCAAAGAAACAATAATATATGTTTTAGTTAGTTATGACATTCTGAAGAAGAAAATGGTATTTTTCGAAACCAGTAGATGTATTTAAACTCAATTAAGTGGTTGATGAAACACAGATAATAAATAAAAATATGAATTTTAACCACAAAGTGAATATTGCTAATTTTAAAAGTATAATATTGTTTTGTTTCATTTCAACATCGTGATACCATTCGCGGTGTGGACAATAACCTTTAGTGCAGTGGAGCACTGTTTTATGTGATCATAATGTTTGTTTTTTATGTGTGCCGTCATACTTGAGGTAAGGTGACCATTCCTTCTAAATCCCGGTTATCTGAGATCGCTGGTCCTTCTATAAAATTCTTTTCTCCTCACCAATTTTTTTCTATATTCGTCTCTCGATTCCTTCCCCACCCTGCGTTAATTTCGACTTACAACCGAAATTTTCATAATCCATTCCACGAGACGTGCGATCCGTAAATTGCACAGTTATATTTAAACGCCAATTGCCATTGGCGTTATCTGGTTAATATTAGACAGAGAAGCTAATTACAAAAATTTTCAAATCATAAATAATATACCATTTTTTCAACCCTATTGCGAATCTTGAAATTTTAATTTTAATTTTCAACATAAGCGTCTGTTACCCTCTTCAAAGTACATCTTGTAATAAAATACTGTTGTAAAATAAATTAAATTTGACCACCAACCTTAATCAATTTTCTTCTTCTTCAATACCTGTGCCCATCAATTTTTAATTGAATAGGTACGTACATCATTACATATTTTTATATTTTTAAAATTGTAATTGAAAAAGCGGATTTCTTTTTAAATCAAATAAAATCCATTAACCGAGTATTTGTTATTTTTCTGTTAATTACGTAGATATTTTAACAATTAATTTCATAAAATTTTGAAGTTATTACAGTAAAAACAATCTATCTTAACAGGTACTTATTATTTTAGTTTTAAATTATTTAATATAATTATTATTTTGGAGCTTTTATATCTATCCCAGAAATAAATAAATATATCAATTTCCTTACCTCATGTACATGTCTCACATTCAATTATTATTTCTATAAAAAAATATTTTGTGTTATGTCCGCCATGATGATCATTAAATGTGCCAATTAAGAGTATTATGAAAGTGGTCTAAATCATGTTTCTTTCGTTTCGAAATATTTAAAGATTTGGATTTGAATTGATTAAAAAATATTTTTATATTACACAACACAATGTTTCAAAATATATTTAGTCTACTAGATTTATTTATTTATTATAATTTATTTCGATATATCAATGTCGCATGTTAGCTTATAAGGAAATAAAAAAAATAAGATTGAAATGACTTACACTATTATCATAATAAACACTAGCGGAATACTATTAAACGTCGTAACATTACACTGAATATAACGCTTCAAGTTTTTCACAATTGTTACAATTTGCATCACATTATATTAATTTTAAACAATGTGAGGCGAAATGATTGATAAACTCATTTTTTCCAATTTCTTGACTTAAACCACTTTCATAATAATGAGCACAAAAACTCGTAAATATATACTGTATTTTCATAAATTGTATGGAAAACAATGGGATAGTGTTTAAACAATATTTAATATGTAGTAAGTAATATAAATATATTTTTTAATGTTTTATGTACTCCGTACAATAGTGTACGGTAATCAATTATAGCAAGATGTTTCTTGTCTCAGTAGAGATAGTAATCCTCGTAGGGATCTCTTGTCGATGGAGGATGACACCCGACGTAGTGCAGGCTGTGCTCGACGTAGAAAATAATATAGAACAAAAGCATTTGGAGAAAGCAATTTGCCTTGTTGTAAAAAATAATTCGTACTCTTTTGACATATGTTGTATTAGATCAACATACATACATACATAAAACTGGATGACTGTCCGTCTATTCTCTATATAATTATACAATCTACCGATCAAATTCAACTTCATATTTTTTATGTGAACCCTTTAGGACTCGTAAAACATAGACACCCTCCCTCTATCTCTAATCAACCCACCCCCTCCCTCTAATATAAATGTTATGTTGAATGCCTTACTTGGTAAATTTTGAGCAAAATATAGAAATACTCCCCCCTCACCTAACCACCCCACCCCCTCCCATAAAACATAAATGTGTGTTATATCGAAAGGCCCCCAATTTACGAGTACGTACTTCTAAAATATTACTAACTGTTACTACTAAATCTAATAATTATAATATAATGAACTGATCTTCTTCTTTTTTGTAAAACATATCTTAAGGGTAGGCACTTTATCAGTACTAGAATACTACGTATATCAAATGTATATTTGTAAACTAGTATCCATGAAGATAATAAAATAAGGTAGATGGCTCTTTCAAATAATGGAACGATTAAATGTATTAATATCAAAAAGGTAACACAGGTTCGAAAATTTGTCGCTGTAGCATAGTTAGATAATGCACCTCCCCGGTGAGGAAAGAGATCCAGGTTCGAATCCCGGTGGCGCAACAACAATATTTTTCGATAAAATTGATTTTATATATATATATTTCTAATTATTATATTTAATTCATATTTAAAATATACTTCATTTATGTTTAATGCCATATATCCCAACAAACGTTTAATAAAATATTAAAGAGAACACGGTCTTATTGTGAAGTTGTAATTATTCAGAACATAGGTCTGTGATGTTGTAAATACTATTTAAATGTATTAATTATAAATATATACATATAAAATCTATAATTATAAAGATTTTATATGTATATCTTTATAATTAATATATTTAATTAGTTTTTAATAAAGTTATTAACATTTTTTAATTGTCGGATATATCAATATACTCAAAAATCAATCAAACTAGTTTACATTTAGATTTGATCATTAATTGATAGTCTAAGTGCGGAGGGTTGAGATAATTTATGAATTTATCATCGATTTGTATATCATTTTGTTGTTCATATTATTCTTAAAAAATAATATATTTATTGTGTTTAATTAATTTTTTGATTGCATAATAGTTTCCCGTTAAGTAAGAGTATCATTTATAAGATAATACAATTGGTTTTGTATCAGATCGTAATTATTTTGTAAAATCACATATTTTTTCCTAAATTATAACTATAATATAAAAGATACCTCTCTTCCCTTTATATTAACATTGATATTGTTCGATCTTTATGACTCCAATGTTCGCCGGTAGCCGTGTACGAACAATATAAACGCGACATAAAATGGTTCCAGACTACTACTTATCCACTACCCCCTTCCCATGTATCTGGTTATGTCCTCTATAGTTTTTGTAACAATTGAAGTTTCACCTTCGAATTGTCAAATAAGTGGTTACCATTGGGTGCGTTTATTGCCGCCATATTCGTCCTGCAGTGGGAACGAATCGTTGGTTTGAATTATCGTACTGCTGTGTGGGGCTGACAGTATATTGCATGTTTTGGTTCCTCGCTATCGTGCATGCCAAAACCTGTATTGTATGCGGATATGCAAGGTGTTGTTTGGCACTTTCGCGCTATCACAGAAAGTATATGTCCAAGTGTACTTCGCACTGAACAGCGTTGTATTTATCCAGGAGCTGTAAGATTTGTGGATCCACCGGAAGGAGCGTTTTACAGATGGGTCGTGTTTTCTGGTTCTGAGTGGTCCTTCAGCCGCCTCCTATTCCCTATTCCTGTCTCTCTTCCGAATTTCTTTCACCCTTCCTGCATCCCCTATTTCTCCACCACTTTGTGAAAACAGATATTATATCACAAAGATTGATGGAGAGCCTGCATGCAGTAATACATATATTAACGATAGACAATCCTTAGTGATTATCGTATTGATTGGATACTAACGCCGTGATGTTCTATTCAAATGTACATCCAGATATTTTTAAATTTTCCAACGCAATACACTTTTTCCCTATTATTGATTTGAATTAATAACCAAATTCATTAAATAAAAATACTTCACTTATAGTCTAGGTATTGAAAATACTTCAAGCCGATGTGTACGGTAAGAAAAAAGTATCAAAAAATAATCTAAAAGTCTACCAAGAAATGAATTATACTACATTGTTGAAATACAAATTTAACAAGTTTGAAAGCCATTAAAAATTTATATTCTCGGTTTCTCTATAGGTATAAAATGTGATTTCTTCTTGAAATTGTTCGTATTTTTGTTCAGAGATGTTAAAATTTTATATCCAACTCCCTGCCTTTCCGTGAAGAAAACTGTCTGCAGGGTTTTATGACACAATAAAAAGGAGAGACGTAGTATCGGTAGGCATAAGTTTTAAAGGAATTGTTGTTACATACTTTCAAAACACATTCAAATCAAATTACGCCACATGTAAGTGCCTTTTGTTTCACATACGATACCTACGTAAAAGAAGTGAAACATTCTATTTCTGTTTTATAATCAAAATATACAGAGAAGTATACATTAAGTATGTATTTATTATTTATAATTTTTCAAAAAAAAAATTAACACTATCTTGTATGTTTTACTCATTAGTATTTTACTGATTGTATTTATTGTAGTCTTCTCAATTCTGTGAGTATTGATATTTCATATTAATTTATAATATAAGTCAAAGCATATCCAAATCATATTTATCTACCAACATAGAATAGCAGTGGGCTATAATTCAAATTAGTAAGCAAGTATTAATAAGTCAGTACAAAACTAGTGTGGTTAATAGAACTACAAATCTAAAGTAGTATTTTTTGATAATTTATTTTTAAGAAGAACACATTATTGTTGTGAAGTTAAAATTTTTTCAGAAGATAGTTCTAAAATATTTTTAATAAAAATCAAATGATATAAGTTGTTATTAAGGAGAACACATTCTTATTGTGAAGTTGTAATTATTCAGAACACAGGTCTGTGATATTTGTAAGTGTTAGAAAATTTGTCGTCAATACATTGTGTTGGTGTAGCAAAATCGGATAATACACATTCCCCGGATTGGAAGAGATCCAGATTCGAATTCCGGTAGTAACAACAATATTTTTCGATAAAATTGATTTTATATGTACATCGTTCTAATTAATACATTTAATTTTTATTTAAGATATAAATTGTATTACTGTTTCCAAAATTGAATAAAAATAAATGAGTTAATTAATTCTAGCGTCGAACGACATGTGTATCAATTTGAAAATGTAACATATAAATTCTAAAATTTGTCCTCAACTTACTATGTTGGTGTAGTGTAATCGGTTAACGCATTTACCAGGATAGAAAAGGATCCAAGTTCAAATCAAAAAGGTAGTAAAAAAAATATTTTTCGATTAATTATTTTAATCTGTATATTTTTCTCATTGATACATTTAATTTTTATTAATTAATTTTTTTTTTCATTTAATCGCTAAAAAAAACTTGAAGTATATATATTTTAAATACATCGCTCCGCTGCATTGGTTGAAAAGTATCACAATTTAAAATATACAAATTTTATAAAAGGCTTTTTTAAAGTTTTTATCAATTTTAATGGATATATAATCGGACAGCTACGTTTTTGTGTGATAATTTCTGGTAAAACTAATTTCAGTAATTTATTCATGCTATTATTTTTGTCTATAGTTAACAGAATGCCCAATACACCATAAAATAATATAAAATCATTTCAAGATTTAACACTATTTAAGGTAAACTACATTATGTTCTACTGTTATGATAGAAGTGACACACAATGACATTATGGAATAATAAATAATTAAATGTTGTTAAAAGTAACTTATTTCTAATCAGTAGTTATGGAATTGATAACAAATTCAAAATATCATTTAAAATATAAATGTAATAATCAATAATAATATCAATTATAATTCTAATATTTTTTTCCATAAAGGTCTATAGTGTTTTAAATTTACTTCATAGTTAATTTAATTATAGATTATTTTAAATGCATCACATATCTATCGGAAATTAAATTTGAATTATTGATCCTTTAACTTAAAAATATTAATTAATTATTTTTATGGGTGTTCCGTATTCGTAATTATTTATTTGATAGGTAAACCGATAATTTCTACATATAATGTATTCATGACTTGATACAAAATGATTATTTTTAAAATGTATTATTATCACCAGATTTAGGTTCGTTCCCTCACCTAGTCTAATCCCAATTCAGTACAAATTGTTTCTTCAGCTCTACTGGTTTGTTTTGGAGTCGTCAAATTCGTCGAGATTTGGAGAGGAAGTGTCTTCGTGTGATCATTTCGTGTTAGGTCACTAGTTTAGTACCATTTCATCAGTATCTGTGTCTCGACCAGTTCTATTAGTTGTGGGAACCCGTCGAGATTTGTAAGTTCATTGTGATCACGTGTATTGAATGATCAGTAGAATGTACTATATAATTACTGAACGGAATATTTGTATTTAGGTAATTCATATTGAACAGTGTACGGTGGATTCATCAGAGTCGCCGGTTCGTGCCGTTCAATTTTTGGGTGACCAACAGGATAAGCCAGGGACGTCGTCATTCATCAGGTGAGTCGAGCTGTCCTCCTTATCCCGTAAGCCATCCTGATCCGCTATATCAAAGAATTCTCTCATCACTCCGTATTACCTATTTCCAATTCTCCATTCTATTCACTACTCCTTCCAACTATCCGTCCATCCATTTCCTCCATCTAATCCATCCCGTCCGATTCCACTATCACCACCACTGTGATCGCGGCTACAATGGGTATAAGCTACTATTTACAAGAGTGGTAAAGAAAGTTTTAAAAATTCATGACATTTGTACTCTTTGAAATATTTCGCTTTGTGAATACTTACTTTATAAAGTTTGTGGAGTTTATTACTGCTTTATGTAACTCTTCACACAAAAGTATATTATGAGTATGTCTTTTACGCTCTTGGTTAATATTTTAATATAAGGTTAATATTTTTAGACATTCAGCTTCAAAATAATAGGTGTTCTTGTAAGCAGAACAAATAAAAGTATAAGATATCGTCGATTAAAGTGAAAGTGTGAAAAGTGGTTTGCTATAATAAATACAATTTGATCTTTCTAAAATAAATCTAAATTATATTATCAAGTTTGTGGTCATTTACTTTGGATTATTAATATATATGTATATAAATAAATAATCCGTAGTATCCGATATAACGTCAGGAGTATAAATGTCCTCATGACTATTTGACGCGGGTTCCCCCAGAAAATAATCAGTTATAGGTGTATATATCTACATATATTTATATAGATATATACACCTATAACTATAAATATATATATAGTCATAAGGATATTTATACTCCTGACGTTTCGAGTAAATATCATTACTCATTCCCAAATGCCTGTTATCCTGAATCCTGCTCTAAAATCTACCGTTCAATGCAAGAAGTAAAATGAAAGTGAGTTAAAATTGTTTTTTTTTGGATTGATGTATTATCGTGGACGGCTGGTATCAAAGATATTTGTCCAGGTGTGTGGGATTCTTACGGGGTCTTTTCTACTGCTCATGTTATTTTTATGTTTGAACATTTCTATTGCGTCTCTGTATATACGGTTGATTCTAAGTTAAGGACTATTTGACGCGGGTTTTCCCAGAAAATAATTCGTAATTTTTTTCCCTTGAAAACCTTAAACATAACATATACACATTTATATAAATAATCAAAAAAAATATATATATATCAATATGGCCATTTATAAAACAATATTAAATTTTCATAAGTAAATCAACTCTTTTGTGGTTAATAAAACGTTAAAATAATCGTATATAATAAAAAATATTCAAATTATTATTTTTCCAACGATAAGGGAAGTTGAAAAGTATACTGCATTAAAAACTCAAATTGATAAACATGTTAGTCAGGCACTTTTCGCTCTTAACTGACTATACAACTTACGTATTTTAAGATATAACTACATATATAAAACATAAGCGCCCGTTTCAAATTTTGTTTAGTTGGACCCTACGATCATAGATACAAAACTCAACCCTCCCCCGGACATCTCAACCTCCCTCTTCCAGGACCAAATTTTACATACATCATTACTCTTTAAAGCCTGCGTAAAATAAAATTTTCTTCTCCCTTAATCCCTAATCGCCCAATGGGCACCGCCGGACATATACCCCTAGTACAATGTAAGACTCTGTGCATGTGATTTAAAAAAAAATACATTTAAGTAGACTGTATGAAATATAAATTATATATCTAGAAATATGAATGGCATATCATCTTTATATTAAAATGAAATTTTAAATTCAATAAAACCTTGTAGCGTTAACATCGAAGACTTTTCTTTTAATATAATTTAAAACAATGAGATTTAATGAAAATAGTTTTACAAAGTTGGAGTTAGCTAATTTTCGAGAGAAGGGTAACTTCATGAAATGCGTCCAATTCAATGCAGAATAGAAAAACAATACAAACTTCCATAATGTTACTCATTCATATACAATGTTATGTTGTATCCTTTTATTTCAGAACCCATTCTGATAAAGTTTCATACTCTTGTTTGTCTCTTGAGTTTCTCTTTGTGCACAACTTTAGCTATTAAAACAGAGTTATTTAGCGACCCTTTCATGATGAAGGTTTTTTTTATGAGGTTTAATAAACAACCTTCACTTATGACAATAACAACGGAAGTTTTCTATAACCTGAAAACAAGAAATTAAACTTAATAAATAATGTAATAAAAGTTTATTAAATGTTACCAAATTTGTTAAACATTGCTGCAAAGCAAAATATGCTTACTTGTTATGGACCAGGGACTCATCGCGACTGGCAAATAAGCAAATCACGCGCGTCGAACAATACCACTTCCACTTACCTCACCCTGATTGTTTACGAGCAATTCTTGTGTTGCGTCATTGTGAAGTATTGTCATTCATATTACTTTTATTTGTGTAATGATGAGAGATCTTCAAGAAATAACAAGGCTCCAGTAATCCTGATCTTCGCTGATCACCGTCTTCACTGTATCATATATCGTCTCTCTGTCATCATTCTAGTTTTATCTTTTACTTTATACATTTTTAATCTTGAAAAATAAATGTAGAATGGCTATATAAAAAGTTCGCCTCCAATATTTACAAGCAATCAATGAGTATAGAAATCTGAAAATGGTATGGTTTGAGTAAAATAGTAGGTACTCACGATTATATTAACAGATTTATTGAGTACATATTACAATACTGTATCCATTTCTAAATTTTAATTATTACGTACTTGCGTAGTTAATACGTTTCAGTTGTACACCTCGTAGTTGGATTGATGGTTGTCCAATAGAAACTATTATGTGACAATTAATATATTACAAGAATAATGCAATGATGGTATAAGGTATATAACTCGTATCGAAGTCAACGTAAACGTAGAAAAGAGGCCTCGCCTTGCGCGCGTCCCCCATTTATTGAATTTAAGCCCGTTCGTGAAGCCGAGGACCTCACTTCATAGAGTCGCGCGCGTCGTTGAGCTATCCTCTATCGTTAGTTTGGCTATGTTTTCACAAATGCTGTTCTAAGTCGCATTTGAATTAAGTCTCGCGTCATCCTAGTATTAGATAATCTCTTATATTATGATTCAAGATTAAAAAGATAATTATCTTTAATTAAAATGTATCGGTATCTTAAGGATCTTGCTTCGGGCATGCAGGCAATGAACCAAGAAAATTCTTCACGTTCATACAAAGTCCACATCACACAAAGAGGAATCTCATATTAACTAACCAGAATAAGTAGGTATGTTATATACTATATAAATTGCTATTTTGTGTAATAAATAGAGGCAAGCTCACGGCAGCAAAACCCAGCCAAACTAACGACTTTTGTCCAATACAAGTGTCCCAAAAGTCTTTTTCGTAATAAAAATTCTGTAATAAAATAATAGATGGATTTAATAATGAAATGTTTGTTTTGCATTTAAGTACCTAGGAATTTATTTCTTAAAAAGTATATTTTATAAATGTGATCCGTTATTTTTCTGGCACTCTTCTAAACAGTAGAAAAAATTTTTGAGCACTGCTCGGCACATATTTTTCTTTTATATATATATAAAGATGTTTTCTTTTAATTGATTAAAATATGGAGAATTATTACTGTATACCTTTGATTTTAGGTTGCCTCATAGGAAAAAGTCAATTGGTTTTAAGTCAGGGCTACGCCTAAGAGGCCAATTTATATAACTTCGTCGGGATATTAATTTTCCAGGGAAAATTTCACTAACAACTGGGAAGAACACGCTATATAGCGACTGAATTCCCTAGGATGCGGCTAGCGATTGGCATACTCCCCGCCTCTTTCCCGCTCGTTGCGTTGGTGCAGTGAATGAATCAAAACGACAAGAACTTTTGGGACACACTGTACAATAGTAGTTTACCGGATACGTCAAATTGGTTGTAAAACAAAACATGTCTAGTGAGTACGCAGTATAAGGTGAATAATGTTAAATAATCAAAGGCTGGCACTAGAAATGTTTCTTCCATACTTATGTAAGCTGGCTACTGCTAATATCGAGAATATGGTCCTTTTTTGAATTTTCGCGAATAATATATTTTCCTGTAAAATTAAGTGCCCTTATTTCATAGATCTTAAAAACTAATTCCGGTTGTAATTATTAAGAAAGTTATTAAATTTGAATGTTTAGAATTTTCACTATACATTTTGATATATGAAATCCTTTATCTGTGAATATGACGAATTCACTCAAATCATAGATAAGTCAAATACATTATTAATACATATTAAATTCTGAGAATTTTTTTATAAAATGATAACAATATTTATACTATTTGGTTATAATATTTATACTATTTTGATTAAATTGGTTAGGTTAGTTAATTTAATTGTACAGTCCAATGACACCTACATATATTATTGATGGTGTGTGTTTTTATGATTTTTTCTTTGGCTTAACGTACGTTATTACCAGCAGGTAAGCGATCGGCGGCCAATAGTGAGCGCTGCGAGGCCATTGGTGACCGCTGCGCGTTCAAAGTCTCATCGGCCATCGTCGATTGTTTGCTGCTATGCCCTGCGGGCGGCTACTACTCGCTTGCTTTCTGTTTTCTGTTTTTTGCACTGACAGAGAAGCAATCGGCGATAACCAATATTATATAGCATTCTGTATTGCTATTCTTGGAATTGTACAAATGGTGTTTTTACCTATTAACTTTGAAATATATGTATCAATTGTAATTCCGGGAAAGTTTAAACGGTGCGCCTCGAATTTAAGCTTAGTCTGTGATGTTCTCTGCGTTTAATCGTTGATCTGAAAGTATCAAAAAGGTTCCCGTTGGATCTATAAAAAGTTGATAAATGTAATCGGTGTAGCGAGAACAGACTGTCGCTATAGAATAAGAATATCGCGTGCAGAGTCCCGGTTTGCCTGGATAATTGGGCATCATCTCGTCATCAACTACAAGCCTGAACTCCGTCTCCCGACGCTGGCGCCCAAAGGAGCTGACCACACTTCACGTCCAGGATCCAGGACCATCCTAAGAGGTAATCCCTTACGTGAGGGACCTGAGTAATCAACATCAGACAAGCGTCAATATAGACAATTTGGCAGAGAAATTAATGCTGGCATGATAAACACAAATATTGAATGTTAATTTTATTGTAATTATTTTTGAATAGCCTTATTTATAAGTATTAAAGTAAATTGCTCATTTTCCACTTTCAACATATGCAAGTATCTTAAATATAGATTATAAATTTTCTTATATAAAAATATTATTTTATTTCATAACCATTTGATTTGTCAATATTTAAAAAAGAACCAATTAGGCTAGATGCCTCCCCGCTGAACAGGAAGCCGAGGCAGAAAGAAGAAATTACCTAACACAGCCGTAATACGATTTAATGGATATATATTTACTTACTATTATTGAATATATAAAATAAAAACTATTTAATTTATCTTAATCTTATTTAAAAAAACACGTTATTTTTTCCCCGCTGGCGTTTCACAAACCTAGCCATTTAAATAGAGTATTATATAGCCACAATGAAACAACATCCAAGACTTGCAAGATGTCCAAAAAGTCATAGAAATTGATGAAAATATATGGGGATTTGTAATATTATTATGAACCTTTAAAGAGAAATCATTTTTTAATATTTTCTACTAAAGGGTCATTTTTTTTTTAAGTAAAATATTGTAATTTATTGGAAACTATGCCTTTTTCAGAAATCTTAAAAGTTAAATGTTTCAAATGTAACAAATTATTATGGTGAAATTTCGAAATCTTAAATAAGAATAATTGATTTGTTTTTAATTTTCGAAATCAGGGAGGAAATATTAAAATCAGTATAAGAAAATATATTTTTTGTAAAAATCCGAAAAAAGACAATATTCTCGATATATCCCGCTAGTTATCTCTGAATTGTTAATTGATTAACCTGAGATCATTGATTCAATCGTATGTAAAATTATACCTGATAGCTTTTTTCCCATGCTGCATATAATAAGGATTTCATTCCTCCAATATTTAATTCATTTATTTCATAGTACGACAACAAAATAATTTGATTATCTCATTGGGTACGACCCTATCGAGCTCCTATTATTTTGTTTGCGTACTATAACGAATCGTTTGTTGAAGTCTAGACTACAATGATAAAAAAAACGTGTTATTTGTAGGCTTAATGCCACCTATGCATTGAATATATTTTTCTAATTTACCCCGCCCAACATCGCACTCAGTTGTGTTTTGTTTTAAATATCATCTGAATTATATTTCAGGTTTAGATTATTTTATTATGTTTTTTTTTATGGAAAATAAAAATAAATATATACGTTTATCGTATTATCGCTTGTTCTTTGCACGATCGGCCAATTTTATGTTTACAAATATACTAAATACCCGTAATAAAATTCTTATATATTGTATCCCCATCGACTGACTTATTGCAAATATGTTATGTACTTTTTATCGATTGTGTTTAATTAAGTTTTGTGACACATTTTATCCATAAATCCTTCGAAAAAACAAATTATTTTGTATAAAAAAAATTATTTAGAGTTTTTCATTATATAATATCTTTAATATTTGCAAATTGAACTTTGTGGTTTAAGTTCATTTTTATATAGATTTTTTTTTTTTTAACCACTTAATGAGTTATTTTATAATCTTAGTTGTAAAGATTGTACTGCTTTCTATATATAGCTGTTTAGCTAGAAATTTTAACATAAGGGTTAGAGCATTTAAGATGTTTAAATAGTAAAGGTTTTTTAGAAATTTCAAATAATTTTTTAGAAAATAATGATACTTTAGATACAAATTTGGGATTGCCTGTTTTACATATAAACAATGTCATAAATTGAATAATTTTGAATCATTATAAATAAATAAAGTATGTAAAATTAACCAAAATATTATAAATAACCACAGACAACCAAATATAAAGACATGAATGCATTGCTTGTTTCAATATTTGCATTTTGATATCACTCATGTGATCATTTTGGTACCACTTACACAATCAAATAGCTCCACGACTTTTTTAAATAAATGACTCGATTTTAGCAAAAATTTTAACTCTGACAATATAATATGCATTAATGTAAAAAATATGCCTTGTTTATACAGAAAAATCATTTTCAAAGAGTAAATACTTTTTCTGTTACATGTGTCATCCACTATCGGATTTATGCTTCCACAAATAATGTTTGTAGAATGCCCCTCGTCCCACTACTAGTGTTCTAAACCCCTCTCATATATACATACTTTATTTCATGTCTATTCATTTTCTGGGCGGTGTAAAAAACCAACTAATTTAACATGTTCTATTCTAAAAAAAATTTTATAAAAAAAAATTATAATAATTTTGTATCATTCATTCAATTTCCACATCTTTCATCGTCGTAACAATTTATGTTATGTACTAGATATATTTTTAATTGATTTTTAAAAACATTAGAATAACATATACAGTTTAAGATAGTTAATTTGACATCCAGACAAAGGAAGTAGTATTTTTCGAAACCAGTTGGTGTATTAAAATAACTCATTATAAGTAGTTGAAAACAAAGTTAAATAGTCTATATAAAAACTTTTAAAATTATTTTATCGATATTTGTAGCCTGACATGTTGTAGGGAGGTTGATTTAAGCACTATCGACATTTGGTTTATCTTTGGTACGCCAAAGTGTTTTCAGTAAGTTTAAAAATATCTCACTGGCTAAAAGCTTCTTCGAACTATATTGAATTAGAGTCAGACTAACGGTCACAGTCTAAAGCCGGCTGAAAACATATTACATGACTGTATGTCGTTAAAAGCAAGCCGTCTATAAATGCAATGAGTGATTTAAATGAACTTTTTTTTAATAATTTTTCTTTTAATAAATCTAACAAAGCTAGTGTTAGTAATATCTGTTTGGAATTATTTCTTTAAGCAATTACTTTGAAAACAGATTATCTCAATTTATTGAAAACAGTTTATTCCCGCGAATGGCTTCAACACCTTGTTGTTCCCGGGTTTTCTATTGATAATATGGCCACGTATGCAGAATGAAAATCACCACTAACCTTGATTGACAGTAGCTGTTTCTCTGCCGTCAGGGTTGGTCCGATGTATTTTTCTTTTTGTTTCTGAGTATTATTCCAACCGATCGAAATACTTATTGTGCTCCGACTGTGGTTTGACAGCAATTCTTCAGTCTTCGAAAGCGATAACATTCACACTACATAAATGTTTCATACCAAGAACTTAGTGCGATTTAATATTACAATACAAAATTCTAGATGTCTTTGATTTTTGGGAATTAGTGAATTGAGAAGATCGATTGATGTGTTATATCAAAATATGGATGAGTAGGTGAGTATCTAGTGTTCCCAAATTACACCAGCTCTCACCTGTCTTTTGACTAATGTGTATGTGGATGTGCGCGTCAATATGGCCAGAGCATGTTGGACAATAAAGACTACTTACAATTGATAAATGTTTATTGCTGAACGATGCACATTTACAGATAAAATATATGCCGTTAAAACGTGAATCGTCTACTGGATAACTGATCGGGAAGTCAGCTGAGAGAGAAGTAAGCCAAAAAGACCGGCTTGCTGAGCGGCCGTCCATGTATATTATTGATGTCAATATCTGGTCGGTACCGGCGAGATTATGTAACTGGTAAGAGCTTATGGTTTGCACCCAGGTATTTTTCTCAGGTGCATTCAGGAACCGTCGGCGGTGTTGATGGTTGTGGAAGCGATAGACCTCCACAGATTTAACTAAAGCTGTTTAATGTAAATGTTTCAAAAATATCTTATTATATTAACTTACCAATATAAAACTTCACAGGAACGAGATTAATTTAGCTGTGTCGATATTTTCTTTAGTGCAATGAATATATTTAAGTGTAATGTTTTTGATGCACTATTAAAACAACAGTAAAATTGATTAATGTATAAAAGCCTTTCTGTGTTGTAATTTTTAATCTCTTAAGTGTTTAATTAATTAATTAATTAATTTATTCATTTACATACATATTTTTGTTTTAACAGGGGTAAATATATTATAATATAACATGGTAATATGTTTATTGTGTGGGATGAAGTAGACTCTACCTCTGATATATACAGCGTTATCCTGGCTATATCCTGCTATGTTAAAGTAGGCAGTTTTTTTTGTGCTGTTATTTAAGATTCGACAGGAATAAAAATAGAGATAAATATATATATATAGAATAAAATAAAATAATGTGGAAGTGTTGTAGAATTAGTGAATTATTAGTATAGGCACTGTATAATGATTATGTTAGAATGTTGGATAGCCATGCTTCTGATTGATCTTTACCCGATTGGATAATATGTTGGGTCCATATTTATGTAATCTTATCGGACTTGAACGATTTCCAGTTGGTACTGAGTGTGTTGTACAATTTCGGAGTTAAGAACATGTAGAATCTTTGATAAAATGTCGTTGTTGCTCTCGGAACTGGCGTGTAGATGTTCGTTGTTTGTCTTGTGTTGTGTCCATGATTTATTGCTTGGGGTGAGTTGTTGTTAGCATGGAAAAATTGGACGAGTCTCAACATAAAGATTTGTATAATATCTAGGGTAGTGTACTATTTAAATATAAGATCTGATGGATATCTAAAGGGACGACCCTTTATTAATATTTTTGTATATTTGATGATTATATACTGAAGTCAACCATGGATATTAATGAATATATTAATATACAGATTAAAACTTATCAAAACTGTGTTATACAAGCTCTATTCTTAATTAAACTACTTATATATAAATTGTGCATATGATTTTACTAAATAATGTATAATTTAAAGGTTCAATAAAAATATTATTTTATAGATTTCCATTGTACATCTGTTAAATTATATTTAACTATTCTGACTAAGGAAAATTTATGGACAAGCTAGCTTAGTAGCGGAAGCTTTGCATGATTCATCTAACTATATAATTTCACTAACCTCAAGAACCAGGTCAAAGGATTTATCATTTGAGATGAGAATCCTTCAGAGGAGTGGCCGGTAGGCCTTAGGTAATTAATCAGAAGTTATGCATACCTTGAACGTGGCACCCCTTACTAACCAAAATCGAAAAGTCCCCGTCAAAGTGACTTGAAGATGAAATAAATATGCTCGATAAAATAATCCCAAAGAGCAGACACGAATGGCTAAATCAGTAGAAATACTACAAATCAAGTCGACTATCAGAAGAGGATATGGCGTGATCAAACGGCTAGAATTAAATTTAAACTAAATGTATTAACCTGGATGAAGACAGTCGTACGAGACAGGTGGTGCCAGAAGACAGTTTTGTGATGATGATTATTGTTATTTTACCTTGGCTCACTAGTGATGGTTAAACCGTTATTAAACCAATATTGTGAATGTGATTGTAACGATGATTGATAACTGAACATTGTAATATTTCTACCAATAACTGACACACTAGAAACTAAACCTAATAATCGAACACAGTTACACAAATCATAACGAATGTTTTAATAAAAGATTTATAAAACGGTTTAAATATCATTATTGCCCACCTTACTACAGGGTGAATATTATGTTCCAGGTTGATGTTGTATTTGAATAAATAGAAAATGAAAAATAATTTATTAATTTGATTGTTATCGATTATTTGGTTTATTGCAATTATTTATAATATATGACATTGGTCAATTAGCCACCTCTGGCAGCGGCACGAATGCGTGCTCTTTTAACCATAATTTTCATAACATTTGCGCACACTTCGCATATTATTTCATTTCGAATATTGTCCTGTGCATCGTAATTATTATTGGATTATTGGCGTAGACCTTTCCTTTCATGTATCCGTACAGAAAATAGTCGGGAGTCGTCAAATCTTAAAGATCTAAGAGGCCAGACGATATCGCCACTTTTTGAAATTATGTAGCCGGGTAAAATGTCTCGCAAAATTTCAAGCGTTGCTCGAGCTGTGACGATAGCGATCACTTTTAATTGTTACAGCATTGCCTCTTGCATCCTGAAAGAAATAGGGCCCGATGATTCCGCTGGCCTACATGGCTCACTGTGAGGTTATTTGAATCTAATATTGGGATTCTCCCTTATATATTGTTACAAGTATTTTTACAGTTTTGAACATTTTTTACAAATTATATAGATTTGAAACACCCCTGTAGTGAGATTTATAAATATCCTAGCTTAAGAGAAAAATGTACTAGTCTGAATATGACAGAGTTACTCTGAAACCGGTAATGGTCATAAAATAATAAATAGTAGAAAAAAGTTAAAAAGTATTTTAATTAAATCATTAAAATAGCAATCCACCATAAATTAACAGTATAAAAATGAGAAATAATAATTTCTATTGTTGAATATTATTATTTCTTGTTTCCAGATTCAACGGATTCAAAGCGTGGCCTCTTAACTTAAATGGTAATAATAATTATGTATTATTAATTTAATTCTATCTTTTTTTTATTTTCTTACGATATTTTTTATTGCACCCATGTTTCGCAGAAAGCCGAGCAAGAAACAGCACTTCAGTTGAAATTTTCCCAAAAGCTGGCGATTCATTAAGGTCTACGTTTCACAAAGACGTGTATTGCGCCGTATATTTGTTTGATTTTATTGGATATTGTTTCCTTTGATCGCTCGCATCCCCTCGCACCGCACGCGGCCGCATGTTGGCGAGACGATACATCAGATGCAGGCGCAAAGAACCCACCCCTAAAGCAGTTAATGTTTTGAAAAAGATATTTCTCGTCGAAATCATAACATTCATCATGTGAACAACTTCCTATATCTCATTTCCTACTGTATGTGAAATTCAATCGTCGAGAGAAGCTCTTGCTCAGTTTGCGGAAGAAAATTGTTCCAAAGCGTCAAAGCGTTTTTTTTGAGTTGTACGAATTTTAATTAAAATATATGCGCTTTCCGTCACAGGGATTTTAAATGTAGTGAATGAATTGATTCTTGGAATAATTAAAGGGTAGACGAATGAAAATTATCTTAAACTTTATTTTTACGCTGAAAATGAACAGAATATTATCGCTCTAATTAAAAAATAATATTTTGTTGCCGTACAATTTTTCTATTTAAAAAAAATTAACATGAAATTATGGCATCATCTAGAAAGTTCTACTCAAAGGTATCTGAGAAATATTGTAATTAAGCGATCGGTTTCTTCCAAAAAGAAAAAATAGATACTAAAAAAACATATAATGATAAAATCTGACGACTTCTACAGGTTCGCCAAAAGTCACTGTTGCATACAAGCATAGATGCTGGAAAAATTCGGGATAAGGAAGGAATAGGCACTCACCATAATCCGGATTATGCAGACATATCCAAAATATGGACTGTGTATGTTATTCACTATTTCGTCGAAGGTTCCGACATAAAGAATAAATGCAAAGTCTCAAATATGTATAATATTGTAATCCTTTCTATACATGTATAACCGCACTGGTTCAAGATCGCCAATAGACTGATCGGAGACAAGGCCGGGTAGGGAAGGGAAGGGGGTGAAGGCACAGTGCATTATTTTCGTTCAATAATAAATATGTATTTACACATATAAATATATGTCCCAAACAGTCACCTAAGTATTAAAAAATTTAATAACTTTTTGAATTCTATTATTTTTTTTTATTTGTGATATATTTTATCTGTACATAAAAAATTATATTTCGTAAATGACTTCCATTTTCAACTCCACAAACGTCTGATCCCTCCATCTCTTCACGATTGAGCGCAACATGATTGGCTCTAACGCTCGGATTTCTTTTCTAATATTGTTTAGTGATGATATAATTTAATAAAGTGACCTTAGAGTCATCTGTGTAGGTTGTCATACTTTAATCGGTAATAACAGGTACTAGGTTCACGTCAAGGTGACGATTACATGTTTTCGAAAGTATTGCATGTTTATTGCATTTTTTAAATATAATTTCACTGTAATGAACTATAGAGTATTTGAAGTACAAATTAAATGTATTAATTAGAATTGTATACATATAAAATCAATTTTATCGAAAAATATTGTTTTTGTTATCGGGATTCGAACCTGGATCTTTTCCAATCCGGGGAAAGTGCATTATACGATTATGCTATACCAATACAGTGGATTAACGACAAATTTTCGAACCTATATTTAAATTAATTCATCTATCGTTCCATTATTTGAAAGCCATTTATTTGGTTATATATTACATTTAGAGTGGTAGTATTACTGCATGGTTTGGGAAGGGTTAAGATCACGTTCTTGAAGGATCACAAAGATACAACCGACCTTATTAATTGACCGGAATCGTTCAAATGCCTTATCTTGAGGGTACTAGTAGGGTCCATCGGAATATTATTTTCCCTCATAGCAATACCAACTCACAGCAATATGTATTTGTATCATATCTATAAATATATCATATTGTTACACTAAATTTAGCGAGTTGAAACTCTTTATTCCTTCAATATGTGATTTCAAAACTATAGTTAATCAATTCGACTGTAGCTCAAGTGAAACATTATTTTTTTTTTTTTTTACGAAAATACATTTTATTGTTGGTGCAATTTCAGAACATAGTTCTATAATATTTTTAATACAAATTAAATTAATCAACTAGAAAGATACAAAGAAAAATATAAAAATATAGGTATTTATCGAAATTGGTTAACGCGTTTCCTCGGATAAAGAAAGGTCCAGGTTCGAATCTCGGTGGCAGCCTAATATTTTTTATTTTATCTGTAGGTATATCTTTCTAGTTGGTTCATTTAATTTGTATAAAAATACTACAGAACTATGTTTTGAAATTGTAACTGCACAAGAAAAATATGTTTTCATTAAAATACATATGTTGTAGCTATCAAAATGTATCAAATTATATTAAAATGGGTTGATTTAATTCTAGCGTGTATTGCTCAAGATATTTATGATTCATAGTAATATAAAGTAATAATGGAATAATAGATATATCAATTTTTTTCTGTATATATTTCTATTATAGTTGATTAATTTAAATTGTATTAAATACTATTAGATTATATCATAATCCTTATTTTCATTCCCTTATCCAAGGAGTGTCGGTGTCATTACAAAGTCCTAGATGCTTATATTATCCTCTATCTTGCGCTTTTTCAGTACTAGATGACAAATCAAGGCTGACTTTATAATGTCTTATTGCTATTTACCTCGCTAGATTGTATATGTATTTTTCAAACGTCACACTTTCATTATTTTGTTTACTTAGATCTGATCCTGCGAGATCACCCTATATTCGAGAAGGAGGAAACAAGACAACGTGCAAAATACTTGTTGTAATGTTTGGAACAAGTAGATGAGTTTGTGTATTTAGGAAGTATGTTTGATAGAAACGGAAAGACTGAGAAAGATATCAAAAGGGGGGTGACTGTAGGAAACAAAGTGAACGGTGCTTTGAATGGAATTATAACAAATGGGAATTTGTCAGCCGGGGCAAGAATAGCGGTACACAATTAAGTTCTGGTACCGACACTGACGTATGGAAGTAAGGCCTGGAGCTGTCAGAAGAGGAACTAAAGTAAACTTAATGTAGTAGAAATGAGATCACTTATACGTTTATAAGAATAAAGAATGAAGAAATAAGGAAAGAATGTAATGCCGCTCTTAGAATAGTGAATAAGATTAAGAAAATATCATTAAGATGGTTTGGTCATATGGAATAGATGAGTGAGGAGAGAATGGTAAGGAAGATATATGACGCAAATGTTGATGGCACCAGAAATAGAGAACATCCGCTGAAGACTTGTCACGACTAGGTAAACCAGATAATGGATGTTCCTGTTAGAAGCCACAATAATCGACGAGCTTGTATGAGAAGATGTATGAATGTAGATGAGGTGAATTGTGTATCAGGACAGAAGAGTGTGGCGCTCTATACTCTGCCTACCCCTGCTTGGAAACAGCGTGATGGTAAGTAAGTGTACGCCTTTCTGATTCCCTACTCCAACCCCTCTTCTCTACCACTTTAATTATATTCCTATTTAATCTCAGTTATTCAATGTAACTTTTCAAATTATTATGATCATGTATTAAGGTATATCATTTTATGTATGTACCTACATGGAACTTTATAAGTTGACCCGCTTTTTGCACTAATTTGTAATTATAAAATATATTTGTATTGTGATTTACTCTAATAAAATAAATCAATTTATGTATAAATGTTTTTTTAACAACTACGATATAAATATTAAAAAAAAAATTTCCATAAAAGTTTCAATGTTTATTTGGTCAGTTTCTCGTCTTGTGATAAAATTAGGTGATTATGCAATGGGCAAGAAACAATATTTATAATAATATTTTGCTCTTAACACAAATAATAAGAAATAATTAATTTTATATTTTTAGCATACAAAATACACACACAGCTACACAATCACTTCACTTGAGGTATGGGCGTAATACTTTACTAGTTAGGGTGGAGCAATGTCAGTACTTGAGCACTTGGCGCTCAGCCGTAAATCCAGGTGGTGAAGAGAAAGGACCTGGGGGATTCCTTAACTCTAGTCACACTGACTTGTTTGATTATTTAAGCTCATATTCCCAGAAAGCTGTTATCCTCAAGACTGGTACTCAAAAACTATTCAATAAAGATTAGTTTATTAATATATATATAAACTAATATATATATAATATAATAAATATATATAAGAAAAAAAAAATATATATATAAACTATTCAATAAACATTAGTTAATTAATATATTTTTTTTAATATGCACCTTCTCTCATATTTCACATACCCATTTTTTGTATCTAGAATTGTTCATGTTGTATTAGATTTTGTTTTAATCCAAGTTGATGGAACAATTTACAATATAGACATCAATGGAAATATCTAGTAATTCGAGATGAATGCCTTATAATATATTAAATAGGCAAAACTTTAATTTTACAATGATCAGAAACTAGGTCTGCAAAGTTCTGTAATTTTAGAAACCGGTTCGAGCAAACCGGTTGAATTCCACCACTGCTCGAAACGGCTTATTTGGTAAGCTTGAGTTGAAAACTCCCTTCGGTAGCTGTCGCCATACCAGCTACGCCTCCAGACAGTATATCGCTACTTAGCTGATGCTTTATTTTCGAATTGACATAACTCCATCAAGCGACATCATTACAGAGCATCTCAAACTTTATGCGCGAAAAGATGAGCGGGAAGATGAACAGATTGAAAAAAGGATGGAGACCAAAAGTACTTAGTCTAGTTTGAAAAATAGTAAAAATATAAATATGTGATAGGTATAGCGTGTATATATCGATATATTTAACTGAAATCTGTGATATTGCTTTCGAAACTATTGTGAAAGACATCATAATCGCCAATTACTCTAAATATAACATTTTAATTGTCAATTAAATTATGATTTTTATAAATGTTGTTTTTAATATGTTGTATTTATTGTAAGATTCATTCGAAACGTTTTTATTTATTAAGTACTTGCGACTAAAATCACATGTTTAATGCGGGATATAGGCGGAAAATTATCCTCCGAAAATAGTTTCACTTCTTCTGTATCTATTGTCAATAGAATACTTGAAATAAATACATATATTAAATCAAATACAATCACTTTGTATAAAACCATGAATTTTATTACATGCCGACCGGTTTCGCTTAGCTCAAGCTTCGTTAGGACGTATTTAAAACTAACAAAAACTGTTTAAAAAAAACATACCTTTCTAAATAAAAATACTAATACTTTATATATTTATTGCTTTTATTGTATTTACACTTCAAATAGTGCGTTCACAGAATACAAAACATATCAATATTCTATCAATTTTATTAACTAAGCTAAATGCGTTTGTTATGAAAAAGAAAAATAGGACTATTTGGTAGACTCCCTGTGATTTCTGGCTATTTCCAAAATTAACAGCTGCTCTAAAGATACGAAAATTTTCTAATATAATTGAGATCTAATATAATGTTAAACAAGTACTCAACAGTATTCCGGAAAATGGGTTCCGGGCTTGCTCCCAGAAATGGATCGCCGTCTAAGTCAATATATAAATAAACAAAAGGCGATAGTAACCACTTGTGTATAGTTCCACACAAATATATAATGTATATATACGTATAATCATCGCGGTTTTTAAATTTATATATTTATTCTTTGATTGTCAGAATAACCGTAAATATATACTTACATATATTGTAAAAATATTAATAATTATCACAAACAATGAACATTTTATTTTAATATAAATTATTCATAATAAATTTCGCTTCCCCATTTATTATCTATGACTTTCAGGATGTGTTGGATTCTGTAGTTGTATAATTTGTGGCTGTAAAGTGTTTGGTTAAACGATCTGATCTGTGAGGCGCGAATAGAGCTAAAACAAACGTGTTTTTAATATCTCTAGGTAAAGATTTTTATGATTTTTTCTCATTTATATATTACAGTACTTAATAATATATTCAATTTTAAATGAAGTGTACATTGTCTCTATTACAAGTACAAGCAAGAATATTGACATTTGTCATATTTTTTTATCTATGCTGTCTATGGTAAGAGAGAGATCTCTTACCAAAGAATAAAGCAATTTCTTATACGCAATGTCAAAGCGACGGTTTTTGGTTATGTTAGCAACTCATCCGATTCTGTCTTATTTAAATGCACATTATGCTGATAAAAAAGCATTTTTGTGTTTATTATTGTCCATCCACGATTCTTATATCATCATCTAGATGTCAGTTTTGTTCATTTTGACAGTTAACTTACAAAAGTGTAATAATTTTAATTACATCGATAATTTTATTTACGTGTGGTTTGTTTTGGGGAAAGTTCTGTCATTGGAATATAGATTCTATTGAGACCCTGAACGCGCAGCGATCACCAATGGCCGCATATCTATAATAGTAATAAAATAAATGGTTGCGTAGCAATAAAAATAATAATTTCCATATAATTGTGACGTATTCAGCTTTCTCGGCTGTGGTTTGATAGGTACATATTATGTTGACGATATTAAATTAAATTTGTAATGTATCACCAAACACTATCAGCAAAATTTTATATACTTAGTGATAAAAAATTTCAATAGGCTCCCTACACAAATTAAAGAAATAAAAGAAATTAGAAAAAAAAAATAAACACTTCAGAAATACATAATTATAAAATAAATAATATTACAGAACACTTCAGAAGCACACATATAGACAATAAATTAAATATATAAAATTATTATAGTGTAACTCCCTCTCCAAGTACAAGAGCTAGTTTATTTTTTGAAGAGGTAAGCGAAAAAAAAACATGTAATTTTAATAATGTAAAATACTTAATTCATGTTATAAAAAAATTGTAAAAATGTCTTATAAATAAAAAAAATAATATCAAATCTTGGTGATTAAATTTATAAGAATAACAACACTAGAAAAATATATTAAGGACCATTTTTATAACGTTTAAAAAATGACTGTGGACTATTATACTAGAAATATATGTGTGTATAGTAATTTGCGTATTTTAATTATGAAATTTATAATAGTTCTAAAACACCTGCCCTATCTCTAATACTAGATAAATTCGCGTTAAAGGAGTTGGTATATTTCGAGAGTAATTTATTGCTTGCACTATTATAAATTATGTTCTCAAAGGCATTAATTTTAATACTATTATTCATTATTACTGTTCCAGATACGGATTCGGTGGACATTAAACTTGGCGAAATTTAAATAAGTTTTTTTTATTTCTAAACACGTATCAATGAAAAGTAAGCACAGCCATCATTAATCCACGCACGTAATAAGGGAGGGATAGTAGTTTTTTTTTTGTATTAAATTATGTTGAAAGCAAGAAGACGTTCTTCGTTCATCTTGACAAATCGAAAGATACCGTTTTAATTTAAATTGTAATGAGAAAAAACTTTTTTTTTAATGTAATAATTTTATTTAAGAATAGAACACATACCTACATTGAATTAAGTTATTAATATATTTTTATTGTTAATTTAAATAATTTAAATTATACTAGAGCTAATTAAAATTGTAATGAATTTAATTAAAAATTTATTATGAAACTGATTATCATCAGGTCGCCTAATGACTCTTGAAGATAGTCCAAAAAAACTTATTAAAGTACAATATAATGGTGGAGCCACTGACGTAAAATAAAAAAGTAGAGGTAAACAATAAAAATAACATGAAAACAGTTAAAGGAATGAAGAGAAAAATGAATTGAGGAGTTAGGAAAAAATATATTTCATAAATATAATTAATACTATGTAATATAATACGTGGTTTCCATGGTCAAAAAATATACAAGAGATGGTGCTTGACGTTTGAAACAGACATTTATGAAGTAGTGTGAACCTGACTATGGATATCACCCAAGCACAATACAATTTCGCTTTTTTCGCACTGATCTTATGTGGTGCATGGGGTGAGTCACTTATTTGTTTTTCTTATTGTGCCGTCTTTTCCCCGGAAGCGAGTATTGCCTAACGTCTCTCCTACTCCCCGGCCTTGTGGTAAGTGTGTTATAACTAACTAACCATCACGCCGTTTCCTCGCGGGGGTAGGCAGAGAGGATAGAACGCCGCACTCTTCTGTCATGACAAACAATTCCCGCCTCATCCACATTCATTCATCTTCTCATACAAGCTCGCCGATTGTTGAAGCTTCTAACAAAACCATCCTGCATTATCTAGTTTACCTCATCGTGCCAAGTCTTCCGCTTACGTCCTCTATTTCTGATGCTATCAACACTTGCGTCACATATCTTCTTACCATTATCTCCTCATTCATCCGTTCCATATGACCAAACCAGCTAAGTAATACTTTCTTAATCTTACTCATTATACTAACATCAGCTTTACAGTCCTTCCTTATTTCTTCATTTTTTACTCTGTCGTAAATAGATTTGCAACATATACGCCTAAGTGATCTCATTTCCACTGCATTCAGTTTACTTTCATCCCTCTTTTGTCTCTCCAGCTCAGATCCAGCTCCAGGCCTCAATTCCATATATCAGTGTCGGTACCAGGACTCTATTGTGTACCGTTAGTCTTGCCTTGGTTGACAAGTTCCCTTTAAATATAATTCCATTTGAAGAGCCGTTTACTTTATTCCCTGCAGTCACCCTCCTTTCGATATCATTCTCAGCCTTTCCGTTTCTATCAAACATACTTCCCAAATACATAAACTCATCTACTTGTTCCAAACATTCATTACCTACAAGTATTTTATACGGTATGTTGCTTTCTTTCTTCTCGAATACCATCACTTTCGACTTGTTGACATTTATGATAAGACATTCAGACATCGTACATTCTACTCACTGGACTATGTTTTGACTCCGTATTATGTTTTGTTAATATGCTTGCTCCGTATTATGTTTATACTTATTTGCATATTCTCTGATAAAGTGATAATAATAATAACGGTCGGGTACAATGAGAGCATCTTTATTATAGGCGGCTGCGCGGTATCGCTCTGTCACTGTGCGAGGGGTCGCTATCGAACTGCCGCCTTTTTAGCATTAAAAAAATGACAACCAGGTGGCGTAATAGTAGGACCGAAATAGAAGCCTTGAGCTTGTTTAACGGTTCTAGAAATGTGGTGGGTCCGTTCTCATGACCTTCTGTCACAGAGAATATATCTTATAATGAATGAGATTTCATTGTAATCATTAAGTATTCTAGGGAGACAAGAAACTTCGTGTTATAAAGCTCGTTCATCTTAGCCAGTGTCGCTATCTTATACTCATAATATGTAAGTATGTGTCTTATAAGCGTTATGTTTACTAAAATTTTGATATTTCGGACAGCAGTTGAGATTTATTTTAATTTTGGAGGCAGATATGGCGATATATACTAATATATATAATATAAAAATATATTTTAATACGAAAAACAAATTATTATTGGGTTGATGCATACATTTCATGTTTTACAAGATATCAAATGATTTTTCAGCATGATAATGCCCGTCCGCATATTGCTAAAATGACAAAAGCGGCTATTCAAGAGCATAGTTGGGATGTTGTTTCTACTATCTATCCAATCTACTGTCTCCGAGGTATCTCTTTTAATATCGAGTCTACATTTCAAAATTGGCTTGACGACTTCTTCACTGGATTTTTTTGAGACGTGGTTCAAAAACACGATGAGTTTTTATATTTAATTTGTTTACAAAAAAATACTAAATATAATAAAAACGTTACAAGTTTATCATGCTATCAACCTACCATTAATGCTAACAATCCAATATTTCGGTCATTATATTTTTAGTTAAAATCATCCATCCAAAGACTCTTTATTCACTACAATGATAAGATTTTCTCAATCTTTAACTGCCAGAAGATTTATTTTTTACCAAATATTCTGAACATTACGAACAGCTGAAATGCCTTATTTGTTTGTTTGTATTTCATTTTTATTTTTAAAGAAAACATTTCTTTTTCATTAAAAAAATCTTGTTTAACATTTTACTTCAGCACAATTATTCTGGAGTCGTTGATATTTAAAAATATATTCTTAGATATTTTTTTTCTTAATAATTGATATTCAAAAAAGTTGAATCTTAGAATTCTGGAAATTAAATGAAGGGAATCGAAATTTCACTCATTAAGGCAGCCTTCAAACAGTAAAATTTCTGACAATAAAATTAATGAAGATTATAAATTTTTTTATTTAATTTTCCACATAAATAGTTAAACATTTTATAAAACGATAAACTATATATGATTTATATTAAATATTACGTACGGAATAAATACTGTTTTTTTTTTCAATCTTCTGGATATTTAAATTAATTGATGTAGAAAGATGCGTGAAAGTTATGTATTAAGATTTCAGGATGTGCTCCGTCAATAAAAACTCAAGTTGTTTCACGTTAGACTTATTCAAGAGAACTATGTATAAAGTATTTAAAAGTCTTATAAAAGCAGATTTCCTGCCTACGTGCTATTTAATCGTGTACTTTATGTGGTGGACGTGACTTAAATAGGCCGTTATAGTATACATAAGAACACGTGTTTTAGATACGATATAACGGAAAATAAATCGTAAATTAGCCTTGCAGATTTTCTTTTTAGCAGTTAAATGCGATTCGCTTTGAAAAAT
Organism: Eubasilissa splendida; assembly: GCA_031772225.1. Classification (NCBI taxonomy): domain Eukaryota; kingdom Metazoa; phylum Arthropoda; class Insecta; order Trichoptera; family Phryganeidae; genus Eubasilissa; species Eubasilissa splendida. The sequence goes on along the minus strand of CM062859.1, from coordinate 20,206,958 downwards.
TCTGAATATTTAACGAAAATGTGAAATTTTCAAAAAATTTATTCTTAATAACAATTTTTTAATAGATCAGATTTTATATTATTTATAAATATATCTTCCAAAACAATTGATTTTATGAATAGATCCACAAGTTAACCAGTATATTAAATTATAAATATTTTTTCTTATTTATCGTAGTGCAAAAAAATAAGTAGGTACCTAGATGTTTAGTAACGAACTTAAGTAATTACTAGTTTTAAATGCAAATAAGTAAACAAAAATGTTGGAAACAATGAAGCAACCTCTTTATAATAAACTTTTGTACTCAAATGAGATTTAAAGCAATGGGGTTACCCAAACAATAGAAGCAAAGAGATTTAGTTTAGAACTTCACGCGTATCATTCATTCATTAGTACAATATCTTTTGTATGAATCATAATAATTTAATTATTTGAAACTTTAATATTATTTTACACTTGATAATTTTTACATTTTTCAGAGCCCCAAGCTTATTAAGGTATTATTACAGTATTTACGATTAAAAATAATTTATAATACCAAAATCTAAAATAATAATATTTTAATATAAAACTAAAATATTTTTAAAAATAAAAGTATGTCTGTCTATCCGTTTGTCAATCTGTCTGTCTGTAACCTTAAAATTCAAGATCGTCGGAACCGATTATGATGAGGTTTTCTTCAGTGTATTTGACAATTCTCAGTGAAGATTTAAAGCTTTATCACGATACATCTCGAGGCTAAACAATAAATATGTTGTACAAACTGGAAAAGTGTGCTTGCGAAACATTAAATACGACTGCTATAAGAAATATATTGAATACCTTCGAGATGTGGTGCTGGAGTCGGATGACTGCGAGGCGCATAAATATCTGATGGGGGCGTCGATTCAAATCCATCCCCATCGTTACCATTACTAGCTGACCGACATCTATGTACATCCAGGGTCTAGGCTTTTGCAGAGAGAAACCGCGCTCTGTTTGGCTCGATCACTCGCTTTTACGACAGTTCTTCCGTTCTGACGTACATACCGACGGGTCTCGCCCGATTCGCGAGCGCCGGGTGAGATTGAAACTGGGACTCACACTTCGCTATCTTCTGTACACTTCCTTTTTATCCCTGACTCAATAAACATAATGCAATTCGATCAACAATATCATTAAGAATGGGGCATTATGTTTCAGATATGTCAGGGGACCACGACTCATCACTGAATCTATTCTACGGTATTGTAAATATAAAATAAATGGCGATGCCGGATTTTATACTAGTCATTAAATAATAATATTATTTTAAAAAAAATCCCGGTTTTGAGTTATTCGAACATTCGGTTGAAAATCAAGGTTTTTATATAATTGATTAATATTCAATCGCAGATGATGCTCAAATCAAAATGTGTAGGTAATAGTTTATTTTGTTTTTAATAGTATTATATAAAAAAACGACTAGATTTTTTAAAAATGTTTAAATAAGAGTCTAGTTAAAAAAAGTTATATTCGATATCATTAAAAATAATAAGGTCATGAAATTTGTAAATTATGTCGCATAGAAGTGCAATTTTCAGCAGAGCCTATTCTCAACATCTGGGGCAAATAACGCCCGGAAGGCTGATCCGCACAGACTCAAACCACGGCATATTTGGGTTGTTCCGTGACACTTTACAGTCACGTGGTAAATGATAATTTAAGCAATGTATTATAAATGATATCTCAGCTTGATTCAAATATATTACAGTTTTCGTAAGTAGTACCTACTCTGTTGACCAAATCCACTATTTTTAAACTAAACTAAATTACTATCACACCGTTTTCGCGCGGGGGTAAGTAGATAAGATACAGCTCCACACTCTTCTATCCGTACACAATTATCGCTTCATCCACATTGATACATGTTTTTATACCACCCGTCGATTATTGCGGCTTCTAACAGGACCATCCACTATATGGTTTACCTGATCGTGCCCACGTCTTCCACGGATGTCATTTTATTCTGATGCCATCAACACTTGCGTCATATAACTTTCTTAACATTCTCTCCTCATTCATTCGTTACATATGATAATACCAAATAAATTATTTGCTTGATGGTATTATACTAAAAAAAAATCTTTTATATAGGTAGGTACCTTATTTATGTTTATCCATATATCCTTATCCAATGTTTTCCAAATGGAAGAAAAACATGCTTAGAAATAAATATAGGTAATAGGTATATTATTTCATACATAGGTATTTTAATATCAAATATAATATATTCGTTTAAAATAAAATCATGCGATAAATCTCATAGTTATTAATAACTACAGTGTTTATAGAAAAAATATATCGTTATGTTTTATTTTAACAAATTGTTTATTTTTAATTTTTAATAACAATACATTATCATTGTGACGTTGCAGTTTTTCAGAACATACTTATGCGATATTTTAATACAAATTAAATGTGTCAATTAGAAAGGTATAGAGATAAAATCAATTAACCCAAAATTATTTTTGTTGCCACCCGTACTCGAACCAGGAACCCTTCCTATCTGGAGAAGTGCGCTGATCTATTAAACCACGTCAACATAGTAAAATAACGACAAATTTTCGAACATATATATTACACTTTCAAATTGATACTAATCAAAATATTTAACTTTACTAAATAAATTGTTACCCTTGGTAAAATTTGTAGCAAGCTAGTATTAATAAACAGCTAAATATATTTATAAACTGTTATTTTCACATTCATTGTTTTTACGGTAGCATAATGATTTGTATCGCCGCCTGTAATGCGAGAGACTGGAATTTGTTCCCCACCAAGGAGATATTTTATTTTACAGTTTTTGAAAAAAATTTCAAACTTCAGAAAAAATATTTATTCCGTATTTGTAAAACACACTTTACGCGCCTTTTTAATATCAGCCGCGCATAATGTTGTCACATGTCCATGTCGAAATTCCTTTTTCGATACATTAACCTACTGTTTTCCCTCTGTGTGAATTGGAAGTCTGACGACACCTGGCGTCACTGGATCAATTTTGTTTTGTTTGATTTCGACAATGTGATATCATTCGCGGTGTGGACAATCACCTCCAGTGCAGTGGATCACTGATTTGTGTGATCATATTGTTTGTTGTTTGTGTGTTCCGTGGGAGAACTGTGACATCACCGTCTTTAGTCGGCAGTGGAGATCATTGATTTATCCTCATACATGCAGTGTAGTGATTTCGGCTGTGCCACCAGGGACTTCGGAGGCGTCATACTTGAGGAAACGCGTGCATTCTTTCTAAATTTCGGTTTCCCGAGATTGCTGGTCCTTCAAAAAAGTTCATTTCTCCTCACCAAACCTCTTCCTATATTCGTTGTCCGATATTCTTTCCCCACCCTGCGGTAATTTTGACTTACAACCGGAATTATAGTAATCCATTTCACGGGACGTGCGACTCGGAGATCGCATAATATTTTATGTAAGGATGATACAAGGTATCTTAGATAATATGTAACGAGTTTTACCCCTATTTGCCTGGAACGTCCCATTTGCAGATTGCGAGTCCGTGGCTTAATTGAAACTGTTCAGAGCACCGAGTCTGTACATATTCCTTTGCCGGGTCTCATAATTGAGATTACCGCTTATAATCGAAACGGCTAAGTATTTCATGCTGTATCCACGTTAACAGATCGAAAAACGGCTGCATTTAATCTCCGCTCGAAGCTGATGTATGAGTGTAGCTGAATACCTCTCGATGGGCATGAAATAGCGACAGCATCCTGTTATTCTTGGTGTCGGTTTGCATATCTGAAAACTGTTAGCAATCAAATAACTAGCAGTAGTAAATATCTATAATATTTAATGGATTCGGTGAATTTATCAAATATTATATATATTTTTTTTAAATAAGCAAAATCAACTTTGTGATTAAAATCCATTATTTTAGATTGTTAACTTTATTTTATTAACCATTTTATGAATTAAATACATCTACCGGTTTCGAAAAATATCAGTTTCATTATTCATTATTAACTAATCTAAAACATACGTTATATTGTTTCTTTAACAGAATCTATTTTTAAAAAACAAAATTATTTAAAAAATAAATTTAGCACCAACTAAAGTTGTTACTAGATGATACATAATTATTAGAATAATTTTTAGGAAAATTTTTTAGATTAGGACTTGTTAAATTTAGTTACTAACTAACCAAAATATTATAAACATACAAGTTAGGTGCTAAATTTATTTTTGAAATAATTATTGTTTTTTAAAAATAGATTATTTTAAAGAAACAATATAACATATGTTTTTGATTAATTAATGACATCCCGAAGAAGAAAATCGATACTTCATTAAATGATTAATAAAACAAAGTTAACCATCTAAAATAATGATTATATAATTACATACGTAAAAAGGTAGATGTGAAAGAAATAGTATAAATTTTTGAATTTAATTGATATTATTGCAAAAATCACACGTAAATGAATACAATGACAATCTAGTGTATACATTTATTAACCTTTATTCTTAAATTATAGAATACTTTTTGACTAACATAATTATTTGTATAAGTAAGGCATCTACTAACTGTTAAAACCATTGTATTTACATCGGAAGTATTTAATAATTGTAATATTTAATAAATATGTTTTTTTAATTAAATACAACTTGAAGTACGAGTATAAAATATTATATTTAAAAAAAATAATCAATGTTAAATTATTCTGTAGAAACAGTAAATTTTTTTATAGGAATTCCCGTTAAGTTTCTTCGACATTAATAATTATAATAACTTTACAAATATTCCTATAAAGTCTGACGTTTGATATGGAGCCGTGTTTCCTTTTGAAGTGCCCATTAAAAAGTCATAAGGGTAGTAGGAACGGCGTTTGAATAAAGAAATTTATTTGAAACGTATACTGAACGAGGATACTTAAGGTGAAAAGTTTACGGGCTTGTTGCAACACTTTAAACACGTTAAAGGGTTGCATTTCTCTCGGAGAAAAGTCGTCGTGTGAGGTTTTATCGTCTCGTCAAATATACGACCTGTAACTTAGCGAAACACTTAGATATCAAGACTTTTAGTCTGTTTTAGTCTTTCAGTGTTAATTTGTTGCAAGTCCGATTATTTTAGAAAAAAATGGTTATGGTTAATCATTAGTCTATTTTAGTTATGAAACAGCGATTTAAATTCACCGCCATTGTTAATTTATCCGGTTGATCAAAAACGCGAGCGACACCAATTGTGCGAAAACCATAGATGACATTAATTTTGTAAAATTAGGTAAGTATAATATAAATCTCTACTCTATCAAAATCCACAAAAATGTATGAAACTTGAGACATGTATCAGTGAGCCACGATACAAAAACAATATGTCAGGTAGTGATATGGGCGCAATTATTCATTGAATGTTATAAATGTAGGTAATATTTAAGGTAAATATATTAAAAGATCGAGGGCGAAAGGCCAACATAAAAAAAAATACAGTACCAATGATACTAATACTGTTTAAATTGGTTTGTAAGCAAACACAGATAGGTATCTCAAAATTATCTTAAGTAAGATGGTTTTACCAGTGCCTACTTATCATATTGTAACTGTTGCATAATTAGTTATTTTCAGACTTAATAACAATTTTAATTGTATTCAATATAGAGTTTTTTGTTCTCAAATTAATGATTTATTAAAGATACAACTTATTTCACAAAAGTCAAAACGACGAAATAACTCACCCGGAACGAAAGATCGGTTCGATGTAGTCAACATGATTGATTGTATACTTAGGTTGCTAATGATCACCTTTTTTTAAATTTCTCAACACTTTTCAGTATTTTCTAAAAATAGACCAGTATGCTTATTTAAAAACTTTATATTTGGTTATTATATTTATGTTTAGTATTAGTGTATTTAATTTATCATTACTATCGTAGCGACAGAGAAATGAATGAAGTGTTTATTTTTCTGTTTGCTGGCAACACCGATATGAAATTCATATACGTAATATAATACTGTGTCATAAATATATGATTTTTATTATTATTATTTTTTACAGTCTACATTTTTAAGTAAATTTATATTTAAACATTTTGATAAAGTAGAATTTAAAAAAAAAAAATTTCCGATTAACATTGACCAAAGAGAATAAATGAATCCGTGAAAAATGTTTTATTTGAAAGCATGTGATCTCATACAATACTCTTCTTTGTTTTTAAAACCATTTTTATTGGAAGTAGTTTGAATTTCAAATAAATTGTTTTATGGATTTTTGAAACCCAGAATGTTTTTTTATTTTTATAAATTATTTTAAAATAGTAATTAAATATATGTAAGTATGTAATTTTGTCAATAAAAATACTATTATTTTTTAAATTAAAGATGCAGTTATTGTTTTCTTTAATATATTGAAAGGTTAAAAACTTGTATTCAAATATTATTTTAATTGTATTTAAAATTATTTTAATTAACAATACAAAATGAGAGTATTATTCTTTGTTCTACATTCCTCAACCAAAAAACTCCATTAATTAGAAAGATATACATATAAAATTGATTTTATATGTATATCTTTCTAATAAATATATTTAATTCATATTTAAAATATCACAGACCTATGTTCTGAATAATTACAACTTCACAATAAGAATGTGTTCTCCTAAAAAACTCAATTTTTACTTTCAATTAAGTTACATATTTCGGGTATATGTGACTCCAATTCGATCATTCGAATACCGAATTATTTGCCCATTTTTAACTATTCGCTATTCGAATATTATTTGTAAAATATATATTCTGGGAACAGGGTGTAATATTTTTATTTATTAATAAATGTTTTACTACAAACGGATTTCAATAATACAGGTAGTCCAGATTTTCTGCAAAAATATTTATGACATTAAATTAAGCCATTCTCCAGACTATATTCTGAGAACGCATTTTATGGTATAATTTCCTTCGCAATGTGTCGACGAAATCAGTGCACATTTTTTTTATTGCGAAATGAAAGTCGCTTATTGTGTACGAGATATTAAATTAGTTACCGAGGAAATTTTATCTCGTTTACGTCTTTACGAAAGGCTTTTGATAGTACATCCAGTACCCAATCTAGACCGCAAATATTATATTTTTTGAAGGAACCGGTAATTGTTTTACATGGAAATATGTTACACATTACTCCTAATTTATCAATTGTACATAAAAAAATAATAATGAATCAGTTAGCCATGTCAATGTAATCAGATGTATCGACTTATATTATAATATTATAAATATGTACCTGTTTTCATTATTCAAAATATATTTTTTAGATTATTTATAACGTTATGAATATATTGGAATATTTTATCGTTTACCATTTGATATTCGAATAGTTAAAAGTTACTAATATTTGGAAAATTTAATGTCACAGACCACCAAATATATACATGAACTTGGGCAAATTTCTTGTCCCAACATTTTCATTTTGGTCACTTTTATACCACTTACCCAATCAAATAGCGACAAATTTTTTTATAAAAATATGACTCGTTTGGAACGAAAATTTTAATTAATGCAAAGAGTACGTATTGTTTACACATAAAATAAATTTCGAAAAGTAAATACTTTTACTGTTGCATTAATGTGTAATAAACTATTCGTTTTATGTTATCACCAAGAATGTGTATAGAATGCCCCTCGTCCCGAAACTAGTGTTCCAAACCCCTCTCCTATATGTACACTTTAATTCATTTCTATTAATTTGCTGGTCTGTGATAGATATTAAGTATAAATTCAAGAGAGCATGATTTGTCATTGTTTTTATAATATATTACCTACTGATTATGCCATGCATCATTTTTAGTAGATACGCGAAACAAGTAGTTTAAAAAAATCACGTTTCGGTACATCGGCGGAATTGAGCACTTAAAAAGTTACCAACTATTATGAAACAAGTTGGTTGTAAGGCGCCCAAGGCGCCCGTTGAAAAATGATGAATATAACAAACATTTTAATGTAATATACACGAAATATTTATTAAAAGTTAAATTTTTTATTTTAATATTGTGCAAATAAAAATTAATTCTGGTATATATGAAATGAAAAATAATATTTGACAAAAAATTGTTTTTAATGTGTGTTTTTACCATCAATCAAATTGATTAACTTCTTATTCATTTCTAATGTATGCGCATTTGTTGGCGTGAAAATGACTCGTTTTGAAAGTTTTTGCATTGACATTTGCTGCAAATTGCCAAAAATTGTCTCAATCTCCAGTCGATATCATTTCCTTGGGAATTTCAATAATGTCTTCTTCATACATTCCTGCTACCCGAAGCAATTTTGCTGATCCTAATTAGAGAAGCCAATTATTGTGCTCATTTTGATCCTCACTCCGTATGTTTGTTGGAAGAGTTAGCTATTTATAATCATTCCATAGTAGACTCGATTTAATGCAGTATTTATTTATATACGTGTGTCTCTGGAAACGACTGGAAGCGTCTGTCGAAAATCTCTACCGACTGTTTTACCGTCAAAACTCACATCGCTTTTCATCATTTATTTCAAAAGCTTGTCGATGCAACGTAACCCATCTTTCGGCAACATCGTGATTACATCAATTAAAATGAGAGAGGCGTTTTGCAAACTATCAGCTTCAGGTGAATTGAGTCGTATAGATGAGTGATGTATCAAGCAATGGAACTGGAAGTTTGAAACCGCTGTGAACTGTCCTTTCACCTTTGAGTAATGTTGATGCAATTCTAGTTGTGGAAAATACCAATGCTATTTCTTCTCGACCTCGAATGAATGCTAAAAATGTCTCGTAGAGAAAAGTTTTTCCAGAGCCACCTGGACCGTCGAGATAATACATCGAGTTCTTAAATTTGGATTGTGAATTGCTCTGATGATTCGATTAAATGCGTCAAATTGTTTCTCATTGAGTTTTGCCATTCTTTCATCAGCATCGCGTTCCTCTTCCGAAATGTCAAAAGCTTGATCATCGTCGACTGGTATGATATGGTCGACAATTGGGACTGGTAAGCAAAAATTTCCACATGATAATACATGTAGCTTAAGAATAATAGTTAATGTCACGGAGAGCTTTGTTGATCGCAACATTTTCTGGATCATTTTTCAAGTAGTCAAGAGTAAAATCAGCGATGTGATTCTTCTATAACGTGATGCGTTATGAGCAACATCATGTGCAGCTAATTGTTCGGGTGTTATTTGATTGATGCGTTCTTGATGAGAGGCAGCGTCTAAGGCACAAATTTTCGCACGTGATTTCTGACTTTGATTTGCCCGCCACCTCTTCTGTCTTTCATTAGCCAAGCGATGCTTTCTAGAAGCAAGATCTTCGTCCTCATTCATTATAACTGAGAAAAAAAATTTGCATATAAATTTCATATCAACAAAAAACGAAAGACCATTCAAAGACAGAACCTGTCAAATTTTTCTTACGTAATTTTATAGCAATGAAAATCGCTCTTTTATTTGATGCTAATGAATTCTTTTTTTGAATTGATTTTCAGCGATAAATGAATATTTACTTACTAATTATCGAAGTTAATTAATGATTGTAAGCTTTTCTTTAACTTTTAGCTCCATCTTTTGGTGAAAAATTCAAATGCACTTCACAATACATATTTTATGAAAGTATGTGTGCATGTAAAATTTATGCGATGCTACAGCGTTACAGAGTCAGTAAGTCAGTCATTAGCGTAACTATATATATGTTGATAATATATATCTTTATATATATATATATATATATATATATATATATTTATATTTGTAATACACAAATAGAGAGGCATTCAAGATCAATTCTAAAATTGGATCAATATTGATAACAATATAAATTATTTTACACTTAAACAGTAAACGATGAAAAAATCATTCAATGTTAATGTGACGAAATGTTTTATTGTAACATAAATGACTGAACACAAAGAAAGAAATGTTAAATTTTACAGTATCAAAAATACAAAACGTTTGTTTGTTCCTTTCCAGCTATAATATTTCCGGTTTCAATTCGTGTTTTTAATTATTCATTAAAAATTATTAAACAAGTTTATTATTTTAATATATTTTTTGTGTACACGGTCATCTTCTTAAGATTGTTAAATCTATTGTAAATCTTGACCTAAGGGATCAATTTTGACTTCATTTTCCCGTCACAAAGGGATGTTAATCTCGGTCATTCATTATTCTAATAGGTTAGGAGAAGGCAGACAACAAATAGTTTCCCTTTGAAAACTTCCGAAACTGTTTCCTTCCGAGCAGTTTTCCTCAGTCGATACAAAGTGTACATTTCCTGCACAATAGGTAGCGTTTTACCCAACCTTCTGTATGCTTTTAGAGAAATGGTCACTTAAAACTGTCCACCGATTCAAAACTTTTTTACAATACCAAAGTTTTTTTTCGTCTATACCAGCTATTGTAATTTTGTAATTAATTAATTTAAAAAAATTTAATAATAACTATGTGAAAGCCAGTCGAAAATTACTGGAAAAATCAAATTAACACAAACATTAGTGAGTATTACTTACTTACTATCACTCCTTTTCCTCGCGGGGGTAGGCAGAGAGGATAGAGCGCCACACTCTTTTGTCTTGACACAATTTTCGGCTCATCTACATTCATACATCTTCTCATATAAGCTCGCCGATTGTTGGGGCTTCTAACAGAACCATCCTCCATTATCTGGCTTACTTCCGCTTACGTTCTCTATTTCTGGTGCCATAAACACTTGCGTCATATATCTTTCTTACCATTCATCCGTTCCATATGACCAAACCACCTAAGTGATCCTTTCTCAATCTTACTCACTATAATAACATCAGGTTTACATTCTTTCCTTATTTCTTCATTCTTTACTCAGTCATAAATAGATTTGCCACATATACGCCTAAGTGATCTCATTTTCACTGCATTCAGTCTACTTTCGTTCCTCTTCTGCCAGCTCTAGGCCTCACTTCCATACATCAGTGTCGGTACCAGGACTCCATTTTGCACAGATAGCATTGCCTCGATTGACAAATTCCCGTTTGATATAATTCCATTAAAAGCGCTGTTCACTTTATTTCCTGCAGTCCCCCTCCTTTCGATATCATTCTCAGCCTTTCCGTTTCTATCAAACATACTTCACAAATACACAAACTCATCTACTTGTTCCAAACATTCATTACCTATGAGTATTTTGCACGGTGTTTTGCCTTCTTCCTTCTCGAATACCATCACTTTCGACTTGTTAATATTCATCATGAGGTCGCTTTCCTTGCATACATCGTACATTCTACTCACTAGATTCTGTAGTTCTTGTTTATTATTCACCATTAGTACTACATCATCGGCGTACAATAAACAATATAAAATAAAATCGCCCATTCTTGCTCCTACATTCATACATTCCAGTTCTTTCACACATTTATCCATATACTAGTTAAACAGCCGTGGAGACATTACACAATCCTGCTTGACACCCTTTGTAATGTCAAACCATGGTGTGAGTGATCCATTGATCCTTACACACGCAGAACTTCTTTCATATAGGGAAGGCACATAAAAGTTTTTGGTTTTTCGCCAAAAACTTTTCCGTCATCCCTCGTAGAGAAAAGATCTGATCCATGCATCCTCTTCCACCCACAAAGTCCCTTTGCACGTTCAAAACTTTTTCATTCGTCACTGTTCTTGCTCTTTCTATTAAATTTTTTCCATATAGTTTACCAACAGAGCTCAGTAGACTAATAGCCCTATAGTTACCATATTCCATTTTCGACCCTTTGCCTTTTTAAAGAGACATAATGATAGCCCACCTCCAATCTAATGAGGTGTGACTTTCTTCCAAACATTGATTGAAAAGTGTATGAAGCCACAAGATAACTAATGAGCCTCCAGCCTTGATATACTCTGCAGCAACGTTATCATACCCCACAGCCTTACCATTCTTCATATGTTTTATTGCACACTTTATTTTTTCTATACTTCTTGCAATTATATCGTTTTCCTCATTTATATTTACCCCAAAGAGTCTCCCAGGTGCTTCATCAATTGCATTCTCTATACTTTCATACATTTCCTGAAAATATTTCATCCTCATTCGTTAACATCTCTCCATTTACTGACTTATAGCTTTCATGCTACCGCTTTCAGCACCACATCGAAATTTTTGACCACCTTCCAGAAAATTTTTATATTATTCTAAAAATTCTCAGTCATTTTCACCCCTTCTTCTCTTTCAGCCGCTCTTTCCTTTCTTTCACACCAGATTTAACTATTACTTACCTCTGAAATATAATTATTGAGCATATAGGTGGGATACTTTGAACGTTCAAGAGCAACATTTTTTCTTATGTAGTGAACTGACAAAACGTCAAATGATTATTTTATTTTATTTGAAATATGTAAATATACGGCTTACTTTATCTAAGTATTTTTAATATAAATTAAATTAATCAACTCGACAGATATACACATGTATTGGGACAACTGCTTATTATATTGTGTGTACATTGACTAAATTGAGTGTGTAAGTGGTATACACGATCACAGTTCAATGTATATACATATTAATTTGATAAGTAGATATATTCACAAACAATAAAATTTAATCATTTAATAGAAAAAACGTATATTTTTTTTTTACCTGATTCAGAGTAGGTATGCAGAGATAAAAATAAACGTATACACGGTGTTATCTTAATAAATAATCTTAGTAAATAATAAATACAGAGTTTTGAAATTTTCGAAAAGTTTACTCGGCTGTTCTTCCTATACCTATGATATATCCGATGACCCCAGAACACTTTCCGAGATGCATTCTGAAAACTGAAAATACTCGTAGTAGAAAAAAAATCTTTTTTAGAAAAACATATTATTATTGTGAAGTTGCAGTTATTTCAGAAAATAGTTCTGTGATATTTTAATACAAATTAAATTAAAAATATATTAATGATTTAGAGTAAGTTGACGAAAAATTTTTGAACTTATGTGCTGCAACTCTTTCAAATTGATTAACATCTGTTATTTAAGTTTTTAAAGAACCTATAACCTTTTTATTGTGACAAATCCTGAGTAATATACGCTAGGAGACGTCAGAAATTAAATTAATACATTTTTGTGAAATTTGGTTAAACTTCGATACAATTTGTATATTTTTAAGGAGAACACATTATGACACATATTGTGAAGTTAAGAGCGAGGGTGAGGAATATTGAGAACGCTTTGAGAGCCAGGGTTTAGTTAGCGGCCTTCCACGTATTGGCAGATCTCACTCCGTTAGGAATGAAGCCACAGCAGGGTGTGTAAGGGAAAGTGTTGAAGAAGACCCGACCATATCAACGTAAAGGCAATCTGGACAGGTTGGGGTCTCCCGGAGTTCGCTTCGGCGTATCCTGAAATCCTTAAATCTTTACGGTACCATACAGTAAGAGCCACAATCCAACTTCTAAGACAAATTTTCGATCATAGAATAATTTCTCGCAGTTGCCACACAGTTTGGCCATCGCAATTCCCAGATTTGATGGTTCCTAATTATATTCTTTGGAGCTACCTCAAGGAAAAATGTTATGCTTTCGAGCTTTAAACACTTCAATAGCTGAAGGACAACATTTGTGCAAAAATCAGGGCACTGGAATCTGAAACGCTAAGAACTGTCATGAGAAACACTTTAAAGAGGGCACGTTTGTGTGAAGTAAAAAAGGACGCCATTTGCAAAACATAATTTTTCATACACAGAGAAACTTTATTTCCTATATTTACTTTATTTAATAATAAAATATTATGAATTAAAAAAATATATATTTAACATTTTAACCTCTTCGTGACTATGTTGCCTATTAATAGACCTGAACAAAATTTATGAAGAGATAAAAATTTGTGCAGTGGGTGCTAATACTTACCATTTAGGTACTTACTTATCACGCCGTTTCCGGTAGTAGGCAGGGGAGATAGATCGCCACACTCTTCTGTCTTGACACATATTTCTCGGCTCATCCATATTCATACATCTTCTCATACAAGCTCGCTGGTTATTGTGGCTTCTAACAGGACCATCTTCCAGTATATGGTTAACGTGGTTGTGCTGAGTCTTCCGCGGATGTCCTTTATTTCTCCTTACCCTTTCAGTATAAAAAATATATGAAATCGAACATGGTGTTCAGAAAAAACAAAGGTAGAGCTATATAAATAATTATATTAGTGCTTACCTACGCGCTAGAGAGCAGTACTCTTAATAAAAAAAAATGAAGTAACAGTAGGTGTATTTGAAAAAAGAATCAGGCAAATAAAGTGAAGGGTGACGCAGGTATGGTAAATTTATAAAAAAGGTGGCTCTAGGCTGTATAGAGTACACTGATGATGTGCAACTCCTAAAATAGCTACTTAAACAATATTAGAGTCGGCTAAAAGAGCACAAAAGACAATTATTAGGATTATAATCTTATATTTAAAGAGTACAGTGCCCTAGACATAAGACAAATCTATGTGTTGAGACTCGTCCAATATTTCCATGGTAACAACAACTCACCCCAAGAAATCATCTACACATTAGTTCCGAGAACATCAACGATATTTTATCAAAGATTCTACATGTTCTTAGCTCCGAAACTGTACAACACACTCAACACCAACTGGAAATCGTTCACTTCCAATAAGATTACACAAATATGAATCCAATGTGTAATCCAATTGGGTAGAGATTAATCAGAAGCATCGCTATCCAATATTCTTACATAATCATAATACAACACTCTCACTCTCACTACATATATATTTTTTTTATTCTCTATTTTTATTTTTATTCCTATCGAATCTTTACTTTTCTTGAATTAAATAACACCACAACAGCACGAAAAAAACTGTCTACTTTAACACAGACGACTGTCTAGTAAAGTAGCCAGGACAATGCTATATATGACAGAGATGAAGTCTACTCCATCCCACATAATAAACTACGAGTATTATACTTAATTGCAATATAATTGTATATAATGTTTATCATGTTATATTATAACATATTTACCTCTGTCACAACAAATACATATATGTCAATAAAGTCTAATAAATAAATAATAAACCTGAAAAAAAGTCGAAAAACAAATCCATAATAAGATGACAGAAAATTATAAATAAAGATTCCATTAGTGATTTATTTACTGATAATACAGTATTATCAGATCTTATTTTAATGAATCCTAAACCTCCAAAACTGTATTCCGTATTAAAGCTTCATAAGATTGATATTCCAATAAGACCAGTGGTTTCATACTGTAGTGCTCCAACTTTTAAATTATGTTCTTTTCTTACAAAAACTATAAATAGACTTAATATTTTTAAACCAAAATACACTGTAAAAAATTCGTTGCAATTAGTGGATTTGTTAAAGGACATGGATCTTCCCAAAAATGTTAAACTTGTTTCTTTTGATATTGTTAATTTGTTTACTAATGTACCTATTAATGAAAGTAAAATTTTAATTTCTGATTTATTAAATTCGTCTAATTTACCTAATAATTTAGTAAAAGATCTATGTCGTTTGTTAAATCTTTGTATGAACCAAAATTATTTTCAATTTAATAATATTATATATAATCAAACAGAGGGTCTTCCTATGGGAGCACCCACAAGTCCACTAATAGCAGATATTTTTGTAGATAATTTGGAGCGGAATATTTTTGATTGTGATTCTCCTTTGTTAAAAAATGTTTTATTGTGGAAAAGGTATGTCGATGATATATTATGTATTTGGTCAGGTTCACAACGTCAACTAACTACATTTTTAAATTTCATTAATACATTTAATAATAAAATACAATTTACTTTAGAAATGGAAAATAATTCGACCCTAAATTTTTTGGACCTAACATTGATTAAAAATAATAATAAAATTGAATTCAAAATTTTTAGAAAACCAACATTTACAGATACTATCATACACAATGAATCTAATCATCCATTATCACACAAACATTCAGGGTTCCACTCCATGATACATCGTTTAGTCAATATTCCTATGTCAACATCCAATTTCAATATTGAATTGAATACAATTAAAAAAATAGCAGTTAATAACGGGTATAAAACAGGTTTGATAGACACTATTTTAAAAAATAAATTAAAAGAATATAATAACCAATTCTTATATAAATCACAGATAAAACATAATGATAATAATGATTATTGGCGTAGGATTTTATACATAAATAACTTTTCGAATCAAATATCTAAACACCTACCACGAAACATTAGACCGGCATTTTATACAAATAATAGTATAGGAAATTTACTCATAAATTCTAAAGACAAAGATGATAAATTTAACAATTCTGGTGTCTATAAACTTAGTTGCAAGGATTGTGCTGCATTTTACATTGGTAAAACGGGTAGAAATTTTAATATAAGAGTAAGGGAGCATTTGAGATGTTTGAACAATAGTGGATTTTCAGAATTTGCTAATCATTTGATAGAAAATGGTCATGATTTTGATAAAAAATTGGGATTGTCAATTTTGCATATAAACGGTGTTGGTCACAAATTAAATAATTTGGAATCGTTGGAGATAAATAAAGCGTGTAAAACTAATCAAAAAATTATAAACAACCAACTAAATTTAACTACGAGTCCCATTCTAAAATTTTTTCCTAAAAATAAATATTTATTCATTCATAGCGTCACAGATTTATGAGGAGGTTGGTGTTGATGGTGATGATAAAAAACGTATTTTAAAACTATATTTTATTTATTTCGTCCGCAATGAATGTTATTATTAAAAAAAATATTACAATACACATTTATAAATTAAAAACTCTACTTTTTAGTATCTACTTTGTATTTTATATCTGGGCAAAAAAAGTCCGGGGCATATCCGAGAGCACCTTTAATATAAATCAGTTTTTTCATTCTCCGTCGGATTCAGCTGAATATTAATAAAATTTCATGCATGTTAATATTATTCTAAATGCAAAAAGCGAAAAGGGTAACAGCGCACCTCAAAATCCCCTTTTTTGAGCCTATTATAGCAATCTGAATATTTAATAAACCACATTTTTTCAGATTTTTCTGAAAAATTCTCACTTTTAATCATTGAAACAGAAAATATAAAAAAATACAGAAAAACTGAGCTCCATTGGTTTTAATTAGTGATTTTTTTTAAAGTTTAAGCACATAAAACGTGCAGCAATCGGCCTGTCGACCGAAAACTTTTCTGAAAAGAAGTGAAAATTGGTTCTAACCAATACTCATCATTAGAAAAAGGTTCATCAAGGACGTACGAAAAATTATTAACTCACATTGTTATAGAATTATGAAATAATGCGATCCATTTTTTTTGATGAGTTTCATTCGGGCAGGCCTTATATATATATTTTTTAAATATTAGAAGATATAATACATTTTTTAAATAATCAGTAGAATATATATATATATATTTCTTTAAACATTTATTTATTCTCTATTATAGTAAGAGAGTGAGAGAAGGAGTATATACGAGAGTGTATAATTTATATGTCAGTATGTACATATTTTTTCACTTCAGATACAAATTTATAGTAGTCGGTAATTTTTCTAAATGTAATGGGGAAATAGTTTAAAAATTTGATGGCTTAAGAAATATAGTGATTTTGGGCTGAGGTATATCAATTTGGTTTCTAAATCTTGTAGATCTGAATTCGCTTCTAATATTTAATTTTAAAACTTTGCATAATTGAATTTGTTTTTGTATTTATCTATTACTTTTGGTACTTTGAAATTTGTGAAGAGTTGAATACTTGGATAGTTATTTTTTTTTAGAATTATTTTTATCATCATACAATACCTACGATATATAATATCTACAATAAAATCATAATATTATATATTTATATACTCAATAGTTAAACAAGTGCATGCATATGTTGCATATAAAACAAATACTGTATTACCTTTTCTCTTCAAGGCTGGTTCCATGTTCTATGTGATCTTCTCGTAATTCATATGGTTTGTAAAGTAAAAGATACAGAATAAATAGTAGAGAGATGCATGTAGGTCGAGATTCAGAACGTAAGAAGTCAAGATTAAAACTAAAACTTAGATGGACAGTAAATATGAAGCTGTTAGCTTATTGGAGAATACTATCTTTGAAATATACAGGGCTATCTTGTAAGCAAAAATCTATTAGATTTCAGAAAAGAATTTAATGGGCTTTTATACGTAAAAATTTATGGTAAATTTCCCAAAAACATATCGACGTGATAAATATACTTAATTACTGAGTATCGAACTTATATATTGTTTATGGAATAACAGATGAATAAATTTGAAATTGCAATATATAAGTTCGAAATTTTTTCGTTAACTTACAATGTTGACGTGGTGTTATATGTTAGTACACTTCCCCGGGTAGTAAGGCTTCCCGGGTACCGGTGACAAAAATATTTTTTCGATAAATTGATGTTATCTGTATATTTTTCTTATTGATACATTTAATTTGTATTAAGTTATTCACTTTTCGTTAAGCATGTACGGCATCTGAGGATGCCAAAGATGATGTGTATTTTTATGCATATAGGACTAAAAGAAGTCCGTTATATGAGGGCGGAGTTCTTCATAAAACGAGACACATAATAGATACATACCCGATCGATGCCTTCCCGGTGGGTATCAAGTTTACAAGGCGACCCCAGGGGCGCTGAATCGGCCAATAAACCTACCTGTGTTATTATGACCTACCTCACAACCACACTTCTTTTTCTTCTTTTAAATAGGTAATCTACCCTTCAATAGTGATTTGTACTATTAATCAAGTTAAAATTTTATTTTATAGAAAAAAGTACAATAATATTATTGTTGACGCAAGTCGAATACTCATTACCTGTCCTCTTTCGTCCATCCAATCATTTTATACCTGACCGGCTCTGGCTGATTACCTTACATTTCGCCGCCCGAGACCACTCTCCGATTGGGCTTCGACTACGAAGCATTACAGTTTTTTTGTGCTTCTTCCTGCTACCCTACACTCACGCCGTGCGTATCGTTTGGACCGCACAGAGGAAGTGAGTCGTTTTTCGGAAGTGCCGTCATCGAGATCTCGGTTCGGCATAATATAAGCGCTCTTCAACCGGAGGTGAAATCGACACCCAACCCAGGACTTCAAAGCAAGGTAGGCCAAATCTATTTGCCTTAGTTTCCTTCAGACTTCCATTTTGGGTTGCGTCAAATATTTAAAACCTTTCTAGATACAGTCCATGGGATCTTATCCCACCAATAATAAAATAGGAAATGTTATATTAAAAGTCAATACCATTGTCGTTCAAAAATTTTTCTATTATTACATTAATTAAATGTGGCGAGTTAAGGGAAAGGAGATGGCACAAGTTAACCGAGAGTTGAAAATTACCATTGACGAGATTACTGTAAAAAAAACCTGTGATCCGCAATGCACAGGCAAAAAAATATGGTCAAGGATTTCCTCCTCGGCACCACACCCACACATTAGAGAATCTATTATGTTCAATCTGAATAAATGTGAGGCTATCTGGCAATGCCCAATTCTCAACTACTCGACTCACTAAAAAAATGTTACTTGCTTTACGTATATAGCATTAAATATAAAGAAATATTATAATTATTGTGTTAAAAATGAAAAAAAACTTTAGTCATCACAGAGGACAGCATAAAGACGCATAATAACGACTGACTCTGCCTAAGCACGCTCCGCCAACAAAGTGACGATCGTCATCCGGCTCCCCGCGCACTGCGCTTTCTGCACCACTCCACACATACTGTTGCGTATAAGCATATATGCCGGAAGAAACAGGATATTCGGAAGGAGGTTTGCACTTACTACAATCCAGTTCTTCTGGCACCTCCAAGTTGGTCTGTAAATTTATATTTATCACAATCTCCATTCAGGGGTCCTAGTCCTTTAGATTGCACTTTATAGACGCGACGTCTCAATTTAATGCTATACTCCGATTCATTAATTACCGTACCGGTTTAGGGTCACCGTTCGACTGATGCAGCGTTATGCCCGGTGAGGAGAAGAAGGGAGGTGGAAGTTACAGTACACTATTTTCGTTCAAGAATAAATATATGTCTCAAACACATATTAACAAATTCACGTCAGGTTCTTCGAGAAAACATATTTATTGTTGCGTATGCCAAATACTTATATATTGTAATTATTTTATCCAAAAGATAAATAAATATAATACGGAGGAATACCTAAAATATTAACTCTGTATTTAGTATATTTACAGAGATATCAACTCAGTTTAATTCATCGTAGAGGAAATATTATATGCCAGAGAGTACATTTTGAAGGCGTATTACGATACGATTACGAGTATTATATTTATTTAATTTTTCTTGTAAATTATAGATATGCATAACTTTTTTTAATATACCTACCTATAATGTGTATGCCCCTTAGATACATTTATTAAATATATTCCTTGTACCTAGTCTCCAGTCATTAATTATAATAAATTTTTGGACAGATATATGTAGAGAAATGTTAAACTATTGTGAAGTTAAGAGATTGTGAATATATAAACGTGTTAGATTACGAATGAAAATGGTTAGATGCTATGTGTTCTCGATGTTATTTTATGAAATGGAAGCATGGACACTAACCGAAGAAACGATAAGGCGACAGAAGAATGCTCAAAATAAGCTTGACGGATAGAGTTATGAATTAAATTCATATGGTTTGGATGAATACAGAAAAATAAGTACATATTCAAAACAATAAACATCCGAAAACTTCAATATCTTGGACATGTAATGAGACAACCGGAGAAGTGCGGAGGGAAAGATTGCTGGAAGTAATGTAAAGTAAACCAATGATGATAGCCAATATGAAAACCAACGTTCGTTGAATGAATAGGGCACAGAAAGAAGAAGATGAACGTATGTAACGATGTAATGTAAGGATAATCTAGAAGTGTGTGTGTGTGGGCATATACTGATGCAAATCAGAAAGATTTGGCAGGTTGTGCGAATGATGAAACTGTTTAATATGCGAGTGGTCAATGCCTCAAAATTCATCTATCAATCACGTGTCCGATTAATATTTTCGGAATGTATTGTGTATGTATGGCCAGACAAGTTACACGAAGAAAAAAAGTACTCATCTGATTTATTGTCAGGCACAGTTTTTAAGTATGGAGTAATTGAGCTGCACAGTAACATTACAATACGCGAATAGTTTACGGAAGAATTTATGGTTACGGTTACTGGAAAGGCGGCGGAGATAAGAGTTACGTTCGAAAGACAACCTTCCTGACGGTTGTTGGTCGTGATCGTGTTGATACCTGGTGTTGGTACTGGGATACTTTAAACCTACTGGGAGTTTGATTTCAAGCACTAGTATCTGCAGGGTGCAATCAGTAATGCCGGGTGATGATGACAAGAGTAGATGCGATAGACCTTCACAGAACTAATGAGACACAAGTATCGTCAATTAAAATATTATAAGATGTACTGTATGTATTACATATAGAATATCAAAATTTGACTGGCGAAAAGGTTGTAGTTTTTTTTATTAATTAAACTACTTTTTAAATTCGTAAATAAAATTTGTATATATATGTTGCAATTTGACTATTTCACTCTGCTCTTAAAAAATACTATATTTTCCTTCAGATAATGTTCATTTATATATTTGATAAGGGCTTTATTTAATAAAATACAGTGGCATTTGTGAAAAAGACAGTGAACACTGGAGAAAGAAATACGTTATTGGACTCGGAATGCAAATCCTTCGACAATTAGTATTTTTTACCCTTCTCGCTGGAGAACAAATGCACTCAGCATTTTATGTCGAAAAAAATAATTAACTTTTTTAGAGACATTACTCGGATGGAAGTAATCTGATAGAGAACTAATGAAATCTCTTCCTACGTATATGTCTTCATTAGAATTACAATATATCATTTATAATTAACAGTATCCTTAAACTACTTTGACAAAATATCAATTAAATAAAATATTGGACAAAAATTTTCTCCTAGTTATAAAATATTGTAATTAATAATATTCATAGGATCAGTCCAATGTATTGAGTAGATTAGTGCAGTATTGTTTAGGACAATTATTGCAAGTGATTAAAATTACATAAATAATATTTTCGTATTTTAATTTGTAAGTATCCAAGAGGTTTCAATATATCCCGTGGAAAACCAAAGGTACACTAGGTGGATGAGAATACCTGGCAGTGGATTTCTAAGAACTGATATGAGTTAAGATATCATGGAGAGATCACACTCCCTGCTGTAGATTGACGCAGGATGATCATGTATAAATTTTTTTTTCAAAATTTTTGTTGTTGAAAAACTGTGAACCATTGAACATTACTGTGTACCATTGTGCATCGATTAATATTCCGGTGTATCTCCATACAGTTGCATCGATTAATATTCCAGTGTAGCATCATACAGTTACATCGATTAATATTCCGGTATAGCATCATATAGTCACATCGATTAATATTCCGGTGTAGCATCATATAGTTACATCGATTAATATTCCGGTGTATCATCATATACTTGCATCGATTAATATTCCGGTGTATCATCATATAGTTGTATCGATTAATCTTCCAATGCATCATTATACAATTGCGTCGATTAATGCACTGGTATATTATTGAACATTTTTTTCAATTAATCTTCCAGTATACCATTGTTAACATGCGTCAATTAATCTTAGAGTGTAGTAAAATTGTTAAATATGTATTATCTACAATTATTAATAAAATATAAAATGTTGTGGGGTAGAAAACCCGCGTCTTTCCCTTCCACCGGCTAGACAGTGTAGAACATGAGATACGCGGGTTCTTTTACCTTGAGCACACATACCCACCTTATTTTTGTCACATTTTGTCTTCATCCTAAACTGGGAAAAAATTATAATAATACCTGGAGGTTATAAATAAAAGATGTTAGTCTTTAATAAAAGTATGACATCTAATCAAGAAAAAATATAAGATTACAAGAAATAAAACAAATCCAGACTACAAATCTTTATCTCGTCGAGTTAAGCGCGAGCTCGACGTTCTTGTATGGGACACCAGAGGTTTTGACATCATATCACGTTTTGGCCAGCAGCATCCAGGCCGACGCGATCAGATCCGTAGATGTTATTTGTTGTAGATCATCGTGATAAAATTTGTCGCCTTCAGTGAGGCGACTAACTTCAAAGTAAATGCAAAATTGTAATTGAATTAAAAAGACAGAGGTATGCACGAGTGGCATAAATCAGAGACAAAAACTAGAGGCGAAGCCCAAAGGTTAAGCTCAGAGGCAAGGCCCAGAAGGAAACGTCTTGTTTCCTGTAAAGATCATTTACCGTGCGATAATATTAACAAATTAACATTAAATTATGCACTAGTGATTGAACAATAAAAAAACTTTACCTTCCAGGTAGAATGAATCACATACGGCTACATTTTTAGTCAGACAGGTCTGGCGATGGTTTTAAAAAAACAAACCATAGATTTCAATCATTTTTATAAGCTCAGACACCGAAAGTGATACCAACCTGAGGGTAACTATTTGTGAAATGTCAAGGTGCTTAACAAAAATAAGTGACGGGGCAATTGTGTACGCGACCCCCATTTATAACGTTATAATGTATATATAACATTGTTCAAAATACTTAATGATATAATGCATGTTGCATTAACCTTGATGTTTTTTTCAAAATAAATGTAATTTAGATAAAAATCTGAAATACTTAAATTATGATCTAAATCGATCATATACGATTTGATTTTAAAATGCAATGTTTATATGAACATATATGTTATGTATATAGGCACATAGGTGTACACCCTTAAGTAGAACATTAGTCAAACATGTCCAAAAATTCAATTGTACATATCTTCATAATGTAAAGCATATAAAATATAGGTTAAAAAATGTATGGTAATGACGGTATAAATCAGCTCGAATGGAAGTACTTTTCGTTACATCCCCCGCAATACTGCCTTTGTCGTGTCCACACATCAGCCCCTAGGCGTGTATGCAAATTGAATCAAAGTTAACTCCCTTAAGTTCGAAGTGTTTCGCTGAGTAAGAACTGTGTGTTCCTACTCAGCCTCGCGAGTGTGAATTTTCCAGGGTCGGATTAAGGGTATCGTGTTAATTAAGCCACGTTTTTCAGGTACTTTAATTTACAAGTAAAGGTGCTCTTCTTTCATGTATATTATTTCCTAATACTGCTCAACTTGGAGGTACTTGTATTTAAAAATAAATATTAGATTATTTCAATGTGTATTTATTGTAGTTTTTTTACAATTTTTTTCTGAAATCATTACACAATAAGTATAAATTAAGAGAAAAGTTTAACTACAGTAAAATAGTGGTTATAACACATTATTTATGTCTCTAAAAATAAATAAGGCGTCATTTGACGAAATATATTAAACAAAATTTTGTGTTTTTGTTATAGTTACGTACTTTAAAAAAATTCTTTTATTTCAAATTTATTCAATTCTCTTTAAATTCTTTCTAAATTTCTCGGAATCAATTGCTGGAAGTTAATTGTACGAATGTCACATTACTTGAAATACAAATTCCTCGAAATGCAATAACTCTACTATCAATTGATCGAATTTGGTTATCTGGAGGGTGGGTGTTAATCTAGTTCTGTGAGATATTATTACACGATAGATAACAGATATTCAATTTCCTCACATGTATGTCACGACTTTTTAAGACACAAACTTTTTATTGCATAGCATATTATCATGTGTACTGTTATCATAGCCTGTATAAGACAATAACGTGTAAATTTTTTTTTTAAATATGACCGAATATTTACCGAGTGATCAATTTTTTTACAACTATTAAATGAGTAAAAAAAAAAAAACTAAATATTAATTTATTGAAAGTTTGGAGAAGAAACCAAACTTAAAATTTTTTATCTTTTCTTTATTTTTTTTAGTGATTTTTTTTATCGATTTGCGTAAAAATTTTCATAGCATGAATTATAAAAATAATAATTATTTTATTAAATTGTATTTCGAGAAATTTACATTCGAGTAATTGGTTTTACTAGGAATTTGTACTTAGAGCAATTTCCTTTCGAGAAATTCGCTTCGAGTAATTCGTTTTCGAGCAACTGATTTCGAGAACTTTACCTAGAACCATAATAAAGTACAAAACCGAGAGTACGTGAAGTTCTCATACAGTATCTAGTTTAAGGGGAAAACTAAGACGAAGGTGGATGGACAAAATCAAAACAGACCTGCAAGAGGAGAACGAAAATCCAACATATTGAGTTACATTGGTGATGTCTAGAGATGGTCAAAATGAGATAGTGGTCATTGGTAACTACAGCAGTGTTTCAACTACTTACTTGATACTGGGCTTACCAAATTAGATACAATTTATATAAGTATAATTTATTAAATAGAACATTATTGTGAAGTTGCAGTTTTTTGGAACATTATGTGGTATTTTAATCCCGGTCGTAACAATTTTTTTTTTTTGATTAATTGAATTTTCTTGTATATTTTCTTAATTGATACATTTATTTTATTTTTATTTAATTTACTAATATCACTCATATTATTATTGTGTTCATTTGTTTTTAGAGTAGCATGTCAGGTCAATGAACGTTTTAGTTATATTTCATCTCTTGAGATTGCAGGTCCCAGCTTTTAACAGGCGGCTTTTAATGAAATTAATAATTTTTTCACATTTTTCAAGTGTCTCTAATGATTTTGATACAAGCATTACAACTAACGCAATTTATTTATTATCTTAACATCGGACATAAATCTGTAGAATGAACTAGTCGTCGGTACAATTTTTGATGTATTAGCTTCATGATAAATAAATCAAAGGATTTTAAATACCTGCCGTAACGTTAAATACGTATCGCTTCATTTTTTGTTGTCTCGAGTAGTTCTTTCCAACAAACATGTTTTCAACAATGTCGTTAACAATTGTACCATTCCATGTATAATATGTTGTGTTAGCATACTGCATATTTAGATACTTGCATCTCCAGTTAGAATGTTTGATGTAATTTTATTATGCTATTTATAGGTTTAAGAAAACTTGATGGCACATTAGAACAGTCGCGGCTCACTAGTGTGCCATGGCACATGTTTTGAAAAACACTGGAATATTATCATTTAATAGCTTTTAAGTTTCGTAAACCCGAGACAATTGTTTATTTTCATATATATTTATTGTTATTTTTTAATTCTAGTCGTTTACATTTACTTCCGAAAATAAATATTATGTGTATTTAAATAATATTTTTAATGTGAATTTTATTTGT
This sequence comes from Eubasilissa splendida, assembly GCA_031772225.1. Lineage (NCBI taxonomy): Eukaryota > Metazoa > Arthropoda > Insecta > Trichoptera > Phryganeidae > Eubasilissa > Eubasilissa splendida. The sequence continues at coordinate 20,180,732 of CM062859.1, read as the reverse complement.
AATACTTTAGTTATGCGTGAAAAAATACAAATGTGTTTTCTACTCAGTAAACTATAAACATACATTATACCAATCCAAATAAAATCTATTGTCCATGTTTTCGTTTGCTTTGCAGTGTCCGTAGAAGTAGGCCACAGCTCGACCCTGGTATCGAGTAAACAGACTGAAATAAATTTATACTGATTTCTTGTTAGTTCGGTACAATGTTTCTCCCCGTGCAATGGAAAAGTTTGGGGAATTCTCAATAGAATCTAAATTGCGTATTGTATCATTGTTCATTGTGCTGGTGTATAAATCAAGCGATACGCTAAAGTTTCCAATGCAGTACTCGAAACTTTTGTAAATTCATTACATGTTCCGTAATTATGTACATACATAAGTTTTCAACGAAATAATCGCATTTAGGGCCACAATAATAATCTAGGTCCCGTGAACTGTAATCTACGCTGGTTATGTTGAGCTGACGCAATCCGAATTGGATTAACAACAGGACACTTGCAGAAATTATCTGGCCTACCTTTATCTCAGTCTTAGGCTGGACGCCAAGTTACACCTTCCATTGGCTCGCACTATTTTGGTGGAGAAGGAAGATCTCGTGGCGCTTCGCGATGCTGTCGAAAAGCAGTTTTTTTGTGGTCCGGATTTAATATGCGACGGCGATACTGAAACAAAAACGTGTTGTTTTGCTTTCGAACTCCACTCTCCATGGCCGGCCAAAATTTCTAGGAACAAGTTAGCCAGAACGGGACATGTATATCCAAGGATTAAGGGAACGACATAAAGGAAGAACGAGGTAATATTCGACTTCCGTCAATAGTGGCACAATATAATTATTACACAAACAAACGTTTCAACAAATAGAAAAATATTTATAATTCAAACTAAAATGAACAATTACAAAGACATACAGAAAAAATGAAAAAAATAATTTATCGAATAAATAATTTGATTGCTACCGGGGTACGATCCGAAGTATTTTCTAACCTAGAAAACGCGTTAAAATTTCACCATATTAACCGATTAATTATTTTTAAACTGAATTCAGCAGTTTTTTTTATGATTGATACATTTATTATTCTATTTTTAAAATAAATCAATTTTATGTTGTAATTAATTCCATGTACTTTTGAATACAACACCCTAGTAGAAGCTAGAATTCGATACATTTAATTTAATTTGGATATACTTTATTACAACTAATATATTTTTACTGAAAACAAATTAATGTTCTGCAATTACAACTTCACAATAAAATTGCGGTGTTGAAAAAAGTAATTTCAAATATTGTGAACATAACAAATACTTATTTCCTAGTCATTCATACAATGACTATGGTTACGATTGAACAGTGCATTATAATATACATTATACTTTGTTCCATAAAACGAATTGTTTGTACATTACAATAATAAAAAATGAACCTTAAATTAATAAACCTAACCTAACGTAATCTAATCACAAATAATTCGTTTTATGGAACAAAGTTTTTTTTAATGTACGTATTAATAGAATACTAAATCAATATTGTAGTATCTTTATAATATAATATAGGAAAATGTATATAATACAGCTAATGGAAGTAATTACTTAATTTAATATAAATTAAATTAACATAATAGAGTACAAATGTACTACAGTTAAGGGATGTACTACTAATAAAAATAATATGGTTCAATCATAAGTTAATTTTCTCTCAATGGAGTATGTCGTATCTTCATTCTTGGTTGATCCATCCAATTCAATAATAAAATTTCTCTTGCAATAGGCGTAACCACAGACGTATTCATTTTATATGCTGAAAATAAATATTGTATGAAAGCCGTCATAGGAAATTCTCGGGAACATCTGTCTCTCTATAAGTGTGGATTTCCCCTTTGCAACATATTGATCTGAATTGCAACCGAGAATATTTTTAAGCTATTGTACCAAGAATACTAGCCATGAAGTGTGTGGAATAAAGCAAGTGCAAAAATCCTCTGGTAGTGTGTGAAATATAGAAAAGTATATTTGTTTAAATAAATAATGGTTCATTAGTTATCATTTAAAATATGTAGTTAGAGAGATTCTCGAGGAGATATAGTGACTATACTTTCTTCAAGAACAACTTGACATACGTGATTTAAGTTAGTTAATTTGACATCCCGATGAAGAAAATTGTATTTTCCGAAACCGATTGGTGTATTAAAATAACTCATGAAGTGGTCAAAAACAAATATAAATTATCTATTTTAACTAACTATTTATGCCAATAACAGGATTAAAAGTGCGATTTAAGTTAGAGGTCCACCTATGTGCATTTCTCTGCATTTAATGAATGCGCATAATACTTATCTGTCTCGACGTTGTACCAGATTAGTGTACCTTACTAAACTATTCCGAAACTAAAACAATTTGTTACCCCTTATCTAGTGGGTGGCTATACAGATAATATATCGCTGTCAAATCGAATAACGGAAAACTAAAGTTTTGTTGGAGAGATAAATAGGTTCCCTGAAAGATACTATATTTAAAAAAAAAAAAAAATTTAATATGGAGGGTTTACGAATAAAGCTGTTGTGCAAGACTATAAATATAAGCTAACGCTAAGACTATAAATATATATAATAATAGAGTTTTATAAAATAAAATTATTAATAATGAACCAAGAATTAGTATGAAGCTGTAACGATTTGAGTATATATTGAGAATACGGTATTTTCTCGGATTTTTATAAAAAAAATATTCTGTAGAATTGAGAGCCCCGATTTAAAAAAATGAAAATAAATCCGGTCACAAGTATTTAAAAATTTATTACATTTTAATGTTTCAAAAGTTGACCATAATAATTTCCCAAATTTAACACACTTTATCCATAGTGTTGTGGCGTAGTTTCCAAAAAACTATAAGTCAAAAAAAAATAGTTATTATTTTTATTTTGAACTTAGTTTTATTAACCACTTATCGAGTGAAAATACATCTACCGGTTTCGAAAATATCATTTTTTTCTTCAGGATATCAATAACTAATCAAAAACATATGTTATTGTTTCTTAACAGAATCTATTTTAAAAAAAAACAATAATTATTTAAATAATAAATTTAGTACCTAACTCAAATTATTACTTGATGATACAAAATTACTAGAATAATTTTTAGGAATTTTTTTTAGAATGGGACTTGTAGTTAAATTTAGTTGGTTATTTACAATTTTTTTTTTGAATAGTTTTTATTTTTACTCAATAAGTGGTTAACAAAACAAAGTTAAAAATAAGAATAATGAATTTTAACCACAGAGTTAATTTTGCCAATATAAAAATAAAAAAATAGTTCACTTAAGAATTTCGTGAAAAACTATAATCAAAGAAAAAATCAAAAAACACTTACCAACATCATTGTATAGGCATCAATGGATTATAACATTGAACTAACTTACCTAACCTAACCAAACCAATCAATTAAACCAAAATAGAATAATAAATAAATTCTCTTTTCGTAGAAAGTAATCACTTTGTGGTTTGAATTTTCATTCAATGGTTCATCGGCTAGTCACAATCCCTTTATCGAATATTAATTTCTCGAAAGAATTTGAAACAAACAAACAAATATCGGTAAAAAATAGTTATGATACGAACCTTATTAATATTATTCTTAATAAAAAACTTAAACAGATAACTACTAATAACTTCTTGTTTACTAGTCCTCCCGGTAAAAACATTAATAATGACGTTAGTTACCAATGGCGTATAGTTTTATACATTAATAATTTTTCTTCCTTTGCGTAAATAATCTATCTTCTAATGTCAGGCCAGCGTTCTAGACAAACAATAATTTAGGAAAATTTTTAATAAACTCAAAAGATAAAGATAACAAATTAAGCCACTCAGGTATATATAAATTAACTCCCCTATCATTATATATAGGCAAAACTACTCGTATTGTCAATATTCGTGTCAAAGAACATCTTAAATGTTTAAACAGCACCTAATGGTTTCTCAAAATTTTCCAACCATATTATTGAAAAAAAACATTATTTTAATAATACCATAGGGGTCAATATCCTCTATAAAAACTGGTTTGGCCTTCGATTGGATAATAGATAGTGGTACGCAAATTCTTAATAATCAAATTAATTTATCCATTAGCCCAATATTATGTTTATATTTCTATCAACACTGTATTTTCCCCTCCTTTAATATTCTGTCTATCTGTATATGTATTCTGTCTCTCACTTTCACATGTAATTTTATATTATATCTCCCTCTTTATGTATATATAATATAAGTGCACTCTTTTTGTATTTATGATATATGATCAAATATGTCCTGATGAAGCTTGAGATAAGTGAAACCAGTTGACGTATAAAAAATTTCGTGATATCACACAAAGTGATAGTTATTTTATTTAATATAAATAAATTCAATCATAAAACGTATATTTTGTAAAAACATCTTAAATTCAGTAAGTATTTATCATTTTTCTGACTTGTTTATGATTTTAGTGAATTTGTCACATCCACAGATAAAAGTCTTATATGTGTGGTAAAAATACGAAATTTTAAAATATAATACCTAACTTTTTAAATAATTGCGACCGATATTTATTTTCTACAAAAATCTAAGAAAACGACATATTCTCAAAATGTATCTTTTTGCAAGATTTGTTTATGATTTTTAAATGTCGAAATTATTATTTACAACATCTCAATATTATAATAAAAAATTTAACTAAATTAAATATATTTTTAAAATATATTGAAAATTGATGTATTTATTCATCATCAGCCATGTCAGCTTTTACATTATTCATTAAATATATACGCTCGGCATTTACACAGTCTAATTACTGATTCACATTTTTGATAAGTTTATTGATCCTAATCACATTTCACTGAACGCTGACAAATCTGACGGAAATCATCAAGGCTACAAACATGGCTCAGCTGAAAGAGTCTACCGGCAATATGAAGGTCAAATTCAAGTTCTGATGGCAGCTGTTTCTTTTTTTTTTTTTTAATTAAATTTTGCCTTTTTTGGCATTTTTTCAGTTACATATTTACTTTTATTATTACTATTAGTATTATTATTAATTATCAACGAACGATATGTTATGAAGAATGACGCGCTTTTTTTTCATATATATTTTACTACATTATTGACACAATTTTTTGTTCTACATTAATGCAAATATGAGGTTTTCTGTTATTTACCCGTCATTTTGTTGCTGTCTCTTTCCACTATCTATGGACTCAGTTAACACTGTTATCTTTTGATCTCATTCTAATATCGTACGATTAGTTTTTTGGTTTGTACACTTACTTGAGTTCAGTAGTCTATCTAGTTAGTTAAAATAAGATTGGGTTAATATACTTCGCGTATTTATTAAACAGTTTTAAAATGGAAAAAACGCATTTTCTATTTAAAGTGTAATTTTACACATCGATCAAAACCAGACAGAATATTTAATAAAAAATACATTACATTATTTCTAATTCTCTTGCGTATGCCTACAATTTGATCCCACTATAGCGATAATTATTGCCGTATCAGTAGTGTATCATAATTTACTATCAAGTTTTGCATACTGTCCCGTGCAATATTGAGGTCTGCCAAACTCCTTGCTATCAAATTAATAATGGTGACTTAAGTGTGGGCTCTGAATGTTGACTTGATGATTATTGGCTGAATATGGACCGCATCTGAAACGTTTCCATATTTGTTCAGTATTAGATTATGATTTATTCGTTTCGTTGTATTTATATGTAACTGCCTGATGTTTCATTATATAATATTTACTAATTGTCTTGTTTTGCTGAACACAACCAAATTGAAAATAGATTTTTGTAAACATGATAGTTGTATAAAATTTTACTTTTTTTTTGTCATAAGGGCCCATTATTATGAATGTGGTCTAAGTCATGTTTCTTTCGTTTCGAGATATTTAAAGGTTTGCGTTTGAATTGATTAAAAAATATTTTTATATAACACAACACAATATTTCAAAATTTATTTAGTCTATAAGATTTATAATTTATTTCGACATATAAATGTTGCATGTAGCTTGTAAAGAAAAATAAAATTTATGGTTGAAATGACTTACTCTATTATCAAAATAAACATTAGCGAAATACCGTTGAATGTCGTAACAATACACCAAATATAACCCTTCAAAATTTTCACAATTGTTACAATTTGCATTATATTATATTAATTTAAAACAATGTGACCCGAAATACTTGATAATCACATTTTTTTCAATTTCTTGACATAGACCACTTCGCATTTACTGTCATCATTTATATCTCAACACAATTTAATTTTTTCATAGAAATTATTAAATTTATTTTAGACATTTTAAAATTTTATTTGTTAGTAAACGGTAGAAAACTTATAAAAGCAATTACTCCGTCATTCATTTTGTTTTTTGCTACTGTGCGTGATTCGCTGTAACGTTCTCTCACGGCTGTTGCAAGGTCGGCAAGATAAATGATGGTCTCAGCAATGATGAAGATTTCTATACCCGGTGAAATCTGGAGTACCTATTCTTCCCCCGGCCGTAAATAACTTTTCTGGACGAAAATAATTGTTTATTTGAATTTTTAGTAATCCTATGATTTTTTTTTTAATCTGCTTCCCGATGTCATAAATATAATGTTCTTGCAATAATATTATTATCTGGTGACTAAAAAAAGTACCTGAGGTTAAATATCTTTTTGCACATTTGAAATCTGTACTGAAAATCAGGAAACTAATCACTCAAAAAAATACAATTTTAAGTATCGTATTGATTGTGACTAATTATGAGTCTCTCAGATGAAACGACTGATGTTTAAATTCATGTATATGTGATTTTTTTAGGTGAAACCGAGGGCCCTAATCCTTCTCGGATTCTCACGCATGTATATGAATGTCGCAATAAATATTAAAGTTACGGAGCGTGCGTGTGAGTATAAGTGTTGGCGTTTCGGCTAGAACAGGTTGATATATACACTGTTGCATGTTAAATTGTAAGTTATAGTTCGTGACTAGCGAAGCTCATTAGAAGCGCTGCGTCCAAGAAGATAGCCACGGGAAAGTGGTAGCTTCAGCTAGCTTCTCGGATCGGTTGCTTCGCGATATATTGTCGTCTGAATTCTTTCGGTATTCGGCGGCGTGGAATTAATGTAAAATGTTTGTTTACTCGGCCAAGTTTGTGAGACGCGAGCAGGGTCTCCGCATCTTCTATTAATTTTCGTAATAATGCCATAAAAATGATCTTTTTATTTGGTGATTGTTCGGCGCAAATGTCAAAGTATATGAAAGCATTATTTTTTAACTCATCATTTGGTTTTAAGCACAACCTAATCGGCCATTACAATAGAAAAACTAAAGGTGTTATTCATATATGCCTTTCTTTAATGTAACTGTGCTCCTTATGGATGTTGCGGTACAATCACGTAATATATATGTGAATACATCGCCCACAATGCAGCCAAATATAAGTAATGTTTCTAATAGCACCATGTGCTACGTTTCTCACATTAGTTAATAGGGTACGTATCGACCATGTGTGATCTGAGTAAAACTCATTTCCGTTTTCTTATTTCTTATTTAGATTATCATCTCAAATTGTGTTTAGACATTTAGGAGAAATATTCACAAGCATTTTAAAAATATATATTTTTCAGTTTATTGACAGATAATCAAGGAATTTATTTTTCATATTTAGAACTCGAAATTCAGCATTGTAGTGTTATTAAAGCTTCATTAATTTCAACCATCAGAAAATCAATCACAACAATTACACTTTACCTCATAATAGTCATATTTAAACCGATTCATTTTTCTTTCTATTACTAGCTATACTTCTAATAATATGGCGGTACCATGCCAGCTTTAGAACGCTGCGCGAATCCGCATGTACACGTGACATAGCGTTCTCACGAGACACATGCGTGAACCCTTACAGAGACCATTGTGGATTAATGTCGCAGGCGTCGTTGCAGAACGCACTTTTCCCGCTTTTCCCACTCTGTCTGACGCTCACACAACACACAATACTTATACCAGCTTCACACAGTAGCTTACAGCACCTGCGATATATCTAAACCATTTTTAACAATGCGAATAACTAATTTAAATCTAAACATATCATATATGAAACCTTGGTTAAATTGTATTTTATAAGAGTAAGTGAGTACCTTTTTTGGAATTCTGTGTTAACTTTATTTAGTCGATCTGAATATATAATGAATTAATAAACTTTGATTATTTATAGTATTTACAGAAATATAAATAGTAACAACGGTAAAAAAGCGCCCTAAATATACAAAATGCTTATTTCGTAAACAATAAAAAATAAAAACTTTATTTAAACCACTATTTATTGATATACCAACATGTTTCAAGACCTTCATCAGGATATAATGTATACTAAAATTAAAAATACAAGCATAGAAAAAAAAACAAATATATATATATATAAGTGATGGGTAACTAATAAAGAACTACCCTGAAAACAATTTTAAAAGGTAACTATTTGCAAAAAGAATTGGTTATGTATAATGTTTAATTTACTTTTAACACTATTTATTATTTCTATAATTTCTAATTTATCCAACTGAAAACCTATGATGTTTGTACGTAAAATTTTTAAACCCTTATTAATGTCAAATGAATGGTTTGTTTCGAAAAGTTGATTGGAAAATTCAGAATAGTTATTGTTATTTAGAAATCTCAAATATTTTTTGACACAAAGTAATTTTGAAAATATTGAAGAAGTTATTTCTAAGCTTTTGATATTAGTAAAAAAAATAACCGTTGTGCATACATAAATACAGTAGTACTGGATAAATAGTATTAGTTCATTGGACTAATCTAACAATCTTATAGGTAATATAAATTGAGTTACAATCTATTATGCAATCTTATATACTTAAATACTTTTGCTACTTCATGAGAAGCGAGGATAACATGGAAGGATTGATGGTTCAAGGTGAAGACTAAAGATGCAGTTCTCTCATCAGGTTCCCCACACCATGGATTCCACCAGTATTTTACTCGGCTAAGGTGCCGAATCATTTCCACTGTAGTGTCGGCAGCTCACCGAAAGAGTGGCTAATTACCTGACAAGAACAAAATTAAGAAGTAAAGGAAGAATAAGATACATAAATTTATCTCGCTACCATAATACAGGTAAATTATGTCCGGCGTTGTCCGAGATTTAGGGCGGCAATTAGGGGTGGAGGGAGGGGTTTACTTTTGTTTTGTGCAGTCCTTAAAAGCCTAACGCCTCCTAAAGAGTATCGATGTATATATAATTTGATCCAGATAGGCGATGGGTGAGATTTCTAGTGTGGTAGGTTAAGGTTGCTAAATTTTTCTCGTCAGCTAAGATCAAAACTTGAATGGATGACATTCAATATAATAAACAAATCGCAGGGAGGGAGTGGTATAGCCAGTGGGAGTAGGGTACCTATGTTTTGCTTAGTGTCCTATTGATTGACGGCGAAAATTTTGGTTTAGGTCGTTCAAAAAGTATACGATTAAATAGAAACCAGATAGACATACATTCAATTTATATATCATTTATACCTATATCGATAAATTAGAAATAGATTGAATCTTACATAATTTCGTCGAGTAATAACGGGAGGATCTATCTCCATTCTGATCCATTAATTTGAATCTGCTGTTCTTATAATTGGGTTCAGTCTTCGATAATGGTTACATAGCAACCATTATCTGCGGAATATCTTCTGCAGAGCCACATAATTTATGGATGTATCGGGATATGGAGTCCTTGTTCGTTGGCTGGGCAAGGCGGCCGCGGCGGAGAGGAGCGGAGAGGAGAGGAAGGGGGATAACAGAATCATGTGACAAACGAGAAGATAAGGATGTTGTTTACTTTGCGTGTCCCTGGATATACCTGGCGACTAATATAAAAAAATATAAAAAGCGTCCACTTCGCGTCGTAGCCAAAGAAAATATATTTTAAAGATAAATATTTAATATTATTTTGAAACAATATTTTATTTTTAGTTTCAACAATAATTTTTTAATCAAATGTTTATTCTGGAAACACCTACAAGCGTATCCACTTTTTATTAAATTTATTACAATTAAACTGGTAGAAACTTTATTTTAGAAGAGGAGTACATTTTTTGCATATTGTGAGTTAAATAAAAATTTGATTGTCTAATGAACAAAATTTAATACATTGAACTTTACTTAGCAATAACTATTGAATTGTGGCTAATTTCATATCATAATTTACATCTATGGTAGCTTAAACATAGAAAACGCGGACAACAATATTTACAGTCCAGACGATCCTCCGTTCCATATTGCATGATTGTATCTTCATCCAATGTCGCGCCGAGGTACATAACTCTGAGCAACTCTCACCGATGTGTGATAGTTACATCAGGGTACGGCCTCAGTAGTGTGTACCTCTTTAAATGTAGAGCCTATCAGGATCATCCCCACTGCCCAGCCAGACAGTATCCAATTTGGGTCACAACACCCATACAAAAAGACCCTGGAAGGAATTAATCATCTGCTAGGATTGATGGTACACAAACCCATCATATCGCCATAGAATACTAGCTCAACAGTCCGGCTTGACAATAATTCTCCGTCCAGGTAGCGGACTCTTTTTACAGATTTAAAATATTCTCGACGCGACTGCTGCCTCTCTCGGCCGGGTCCCGATCGACGTCTGACGGCAGCACTCTATCTTCCGCGGGCAGGCATAGATTTTTAATATTATAGATTGGTTATCACTATTGCAGAATAAAAATTTCCTACATTAATTAAGTTATCGGTGTGAGTACCATAGTATAACGTTACAAAGAATGCAGATGTAAGAGACAACCTGATAAGTGGGTAAGAAAAGAGGAAATATAAACTAGTAGATCTAAACAGAAAATCTCAATCTTTATAATATAATTCTTAGATCTTCGCATGGAGAATCTACAAGAGTTGATAAATTACTCAACTCAGAAATGTCACGCAGATGTTCAACTCGTTCTCGTGATTAATGTCAATAGTGCATACTAGATGTGCAAGCACCAGAAATGTCTCTCTGCCATAATGTATCGAGGTTCAAAAATTACTCAAGCCACGTGCATAATAGAATCCCTTTACTCACAGCTAAAATAAATGCAGGATCACATCTGCCATCGATACTAGAGAAATTGTACCTAGTCTATTCAAGTAGGGTTGATTCTGATTATGTAAAAACATATCGTTACATTAATTTATTTTCTTATCCAATAAATGATAGATAACCTAATGTTTTTTCAATATGTATATTAATATTTGTAGTGCATAAAATCCGTCCTAGAACTTTCATTATATAATCATTTTAATTAAACAACACAAAAATGTTTTAATACCAATGTCTTGTAACATTGAGAAAAATTGTTTGGCGTTTTGACTTAGAAAATAATCGTTTTGAAAAGAAAGATACTTCTCACTGACCAGTTAATGAATAGATTTGAAATAAAGAGTACATATAGGAACGCGGGTTGGAACATATGTACGTTGCGGCATGAGGGGCATTCTATATATTATTTGTGGAAACATAAATCCGATAGTTTATGATACATTCATGCAACAGTAAAAATATTTACTTTTTGAAAAATTAAATATTCGTGTAAACAAAACGTATTTTTTACATTAATGCATTGTAGACGTTTAAATTTTCGTTCCAATCGAGTTATATATTCAAAAAAAGTCGCCTAGCTATTTGATTACTTAAGTGGTACCAAAGTGATCACGTGGGTGATACCAAAATGAAAATATTTAAACAAAGAATTTACGTTAGTCTATATATTTGGTAGTCTGTGATATTTCTAATATAATATGCAAAAAATATTGTAGAAATTAAGTACTTACACAAAATTGGTGTCAGAAATATTCAGTTCCAATTTTAAAATTGTTGGACCATTCTGTTCAAATCACTCTTGTAGGGTGGATTGCCTGTTTGAAAGAAGAAGAAGGACCATTCTGTTTACTACATATTTTGAAAAATGTACCTTCAAAATAAAAATATCACAACCACATATCAAATTAACAATTCACTCTAATGAAATGTTTCAATTACCCTGCATACAATTTTGAAAGAGCCAGGTGGCCTCACATTTGTTCAGAATGAACATAATAGACTCCCCAATTTGTGAGTGTGGTGCCGAGGAGGAAACCTTTGACCATGTCTTTTTTGCCTGTCCATTGCGGATCACAGGTTTTTTTTACAATAATCTTGTTAATGGTAATTTTCAACTCCCGGTTAACTTGTGTCATCTTCTTTCCCTCAACTCGCCACATTTAAGCTATATAATAGCAATTTTTTTAATGTCAATGGTATTAACTTGTAACGCAATATTCCCTATTCTATAATATTGTTGTACTGCTTTCTATGAAATAATGTTTAAACTTGTTTAATGGCACAAATCACTCTTTAAGGGTGGATCGCCTATTTGAAAGAAGAAGAATTTTGAAAGACATTGATGTATTACATAGGTGATACTAAATAAATGTGTAAAATATTATTTAATTTTATCTGGCAACCATTTATACACAATTCTTTTCTTACAAAAATTCAAAATGTAATGTAGACAAAAAAGTTTGTTTTTTTAAGATATTTCAGGTATAAAAATTTTCAGGAAAATAAAATGAAAATGTGTCAAAAATAATTTATGAAAATGTAACTCTGAAACCGTGCGAGGCGCAGGTAATTCACCTAGCGTAATATTATGTTGCACTTCTTGTAATATCTATGATAACTGTTTTGCTTCAGGGCGTATCCTTTTTTTTAGTTGCTCTCGTTACTGTGGCTTCATTGAGTTAATAACAATATTTATTATATTTATATTAATTTTAAAATAAAAATTATAATAATATAATTTAAGTCAAATTGTGGGAGTAATATCTACATAGAAATAAAAGATTATCGTCTTACCTAGAATTTAGAATGTCCATACACTATTGAAAATTAATTGTTTTATAAAGAGTTCCTAAAAGCTATGTAAAAGTTTAAGACGATTCTCAATTATTCTTGAAGTTTAAATATTGTAGTAACGTCGTTAGAAAATAAATCTAGTAATCAATTAATAAAAATACTAATAACGATTTATTTTTAATCTTCTTTCACGGTAGTACATCCTAGGGTGGGATTTAGACTCCTATTCCTGTTTATTCTTCTCCAGTAACCGGACCCCCCCATCTTGTTCCAATCTTCTTTCACGCAATTAGCCCATGTCTTTATTGGTCTGCCTCTAGGTCCCTTTCACTGAGGTGTCTATTTGGTCATAATCTTTGGTGTCCTTGTAAATAAAATACATAGGATAAAACACATGCATTGGACATGATAAATTACTTCAATACTAGCAGATAATAGCCGATTACTTGCTGCTAGTCTCTGCGGACGGCTATTTTGGTCGCTTCGCGGCCGATAGTGGCCGCTACGCGGCCATTTATTACCACTGCGCAATCATGGTCTTAATAGAATCTATATTTCAATGATAGAGCTTTCTCCAAAACAAACCACACGTAAATAAAAGGCTGATGTAATTAAAATTATATTTTCCTAGAAAGCAATCACTTTAGATTAAATAAAATACAATCACGTTGTATGAAACCACGAATTTTGTTACACGCCAACCGGTTTCGATTAGCTCAACTAAAAATAAATACAAAAAGAGTGCACTTATATATACATGAAGAGGGAGATAGAATATAAAATTACATATGAAAGAGAATCATAATAAATATACCGTTAAATAGAAATCAAGGGAGACAGAATAAAAAATATATGTGAAAGAGAGAGAAAGAATACGTATACAGTTAGATGGAACATTAAGGGAGGGTAAAATACAGTGTTGATGGATATTTATATCCGTTAGCCCTATATTAGGTATGTTTCTTTTAACATCAATTTATCTTCCTCTTTATGTATATATAACTGCACTATTTTTGTATGTATTGTTAGTTTTAAATACGTTCTAACGAAGCTTAAGCTCAGCGCAACCGGTTGGCGTATAATAAAATTTGTTATTTCATACATAGTGAATGTATTTTATTTAATCTAATTAAAAGTGTTAGTTAGCTGTCAGAACGAACATAAATGATATAATAATCGTGAATAGATCATTTGATGTACAGATGTCAATATACGATTTCACTAAAATATTAACCTAGAGATATTAAAAACACTTTCGTTTTTACAGACCTGGCCGTTTAATGAAGCACTATTCGGCCATAATGACACTACCGACGCCTAAACTGGCATCCAGAAGTCACAGATGGAGACGGCAAAAAGTCATTATGAATTTTACGCGGACATGAAAACGATACAAAAGATTAGGTTTTTTAATATTGGTATTTTAAAAAAAAAATAAAGATACGTACTATCTATGGATACGTGTCAAATATTAATATTCTTGCTATTTTCAAACTAAGTTAAATGTTTGTACTATTAAAATAGGACTAACTTGTTTGTCACCTAGAACGTTGTTCAAAACCTCGACCACTTGATCACTATGCAAGTGTCTTAACCACAGGACCATCAAGCACGCTGCACATGTTATATTCAGTTGTTTTTCTTGTTGTATTATATTATATTAAGGTATTCACCCATAAAATACTGTGGACTAGGTCTGTTACACCCTGTAAAAATTGTTAATCTTTTTGAAAGATTGATTTTTTTCTTTATATATATATATATGTGTATATTTTATTCTTTATATTTCATCTAACATCTGCACATCAATTTTGTTTCCCCTTGTTATATTTTATTTATAAATAAAAAAATGTTTAACTATGTAAAAGGCAATTTTGGCCGTAAAACTGCTATGCAGTTTGGCAAAAAATAAAATAAAAATTAATATATATGAAATAATGAAGAAATAAAAAAGAAAAATTATATATATACGTCGGTGATCAAATAATTGTAGGAGAGCGTTTAATAGGAGAGCGTAATACATAATTGGTTCGACTTGTAGGAATGCTGAAGAGAGGTTGCGATCGTGATACTTGGGATGGAACATGAATATTTATTAGTGACAAAACACTTCATTCGTTTCTCTGATTGCTACACTAGTTTTTTACTGCATTAAAGCATACAGTGCTTTTCCGTGTTGGTGAGCAAGAACGGCTTAAACTAGGAAACAAAGATGTGTAGTTTGTTTATTATATGAGAGTAAAATACCCAATATAGACAGTCACGAGTCGAGTATGCCAAACTATGTACATTAATTAATAAATATAAATTTAAAATACCATGAATTATTTAATAAAATTAATACTATATAAATTATTCCGGGATCTTCGGTGTCAATTTAAAATTTATCTTTAATATTTTGAGACAACAATAACGATACGCCCTAAAATATATTAAAAATAATCTAAATATGTTAAAATCAAATTATAAAAAAAGACAATGTCAACTCGTGATAATATTTCACAAAAAATACATATTTCATTTATACATTTTTATGTAAGCATTTCCATAACCATTTTCTCGTTCATCTCGAACAATGGAGCACATCGCAAAATTCCATGCATAATAATTTATATGGTTGAATAGAAACTGCAATAAATAAACAAAAAACATACAAAACTGTTCCTTATAAAAAGGATAAATCGCAAAATAAATTATTCAAAAGAACACTGTGGTAATATAAGAATCTTTCTACTTCCATGCTGACGTTTACATTGGATAGAAAATGATGACGTTATCCAGCGAATCTGGCATCGTAAAAAGTATCGCACTTAGATTATATGACTACAAAAATAGTCGAAGTGAATGAAAAGCCTTTTATCTTTAATATCTCATTTTAAAGAGCGTTTTTTTAAGTGCTGTATCTGGCGAACGTCCATCCCGGCACATTCAGTGATACACTGAAAAATGAAAGGCCCGCTTGAAAGTTTTTTTTTTGAATAACGCTTTCACTAAATATTGTCAACAAAGAGAGAACCATCACATTGTGAGTGCGAACGAATGTTGTGTAGGTATGTGCAGGTTCAAAAGGTGTGTATGTGTGTGCATGTGCGCGACAAAATTGTTTTGTGGCGAGCGTTTCAAATTATTAAAAAGTGTTTTACAAAATTGTTACGCCATGAAATGTTATAATGGCCGTCTTCCATTTTATTTAAAGAGCGTTGAAAGTTTAATTAAATTAAATTATAATGATTTTTGCTTGGAAGTTAAAAATTAACAACGAAAAATTGTAGACATTGACGTTTATTGTTTTATCATCATTAATATTAATTAGATTACTTGCTCTTGCTTAGGCCAATTAACTAAAGTGAAATATTACAGCCGAACTTGGATATAACGAGGACCAGGAAACCAAAAAAATTTTCTCGGCATTGCCGTTACTCGCAATATCCCTGATTTAATTGCCGATATGTAGATATCTTAATTCTTCGACAATGTTAACTGTTAAATGTAAAGAAAACTTTTTGTACACTCTAATATAATTCCTCCCACGTTCTAACGAATAATTTCGACTTTTTCGCGATTATCTTTTCGACAAAAGGGATTACGTCTAAATGTGAACTTAAAAAAAACCAATGCTATTTTTTTTTTATATTCTTATTTTTTTAAATTAAAACTAGACCCACGAAACGTCTTGCTAGACGTTTGTATGCACGCATATTTATATCCATTTCATTACATTTAATATAATCAAAACATAACAACTAATCAGTCACAGTTTAAACAATTCATTTCATGCTTACAGGTAAGACAGGTTATTATCGATAAGCCATTTTTTTATAATTTCTTTCAAATTGGGAGAAAGCGCACTCTTTTGTAAAAACTCAGGTAGTTTATTTTTTATTGCAGGAACAACAAATTCTAATGTCCTCAATCCATACTGATTGGTGATTTTGGGAATTGTTAAATTCAGATTAGCTACACCTCTTGTATTTTTTCCGTGTGAAGCCACCCTATTTAAAGCATCGTTGTTATAATTTTCTTTTATTAAAAGGTACAGTGACAGTCCGTGTACAGGAAGAACGTTTACAGAAGAATATAACAATTTAAAGTTATGCCTCAATTTAAATTCTTCCAGGCTTACAATTTTTTTCACTATGGCTGTTTGAAGATTTTGTATTTGTTTTATACTCGAGTTACAGGAGTGACTCTACGATCGGATCCCGTATCTTAATAATGACTCGACCAAAGAAAAAAAAAAAGCTATTATGTAAATGAAATGTAGCGAGTTAATGGAAAGAAGATGACACAAGTTAACCGAGAGTTGAAAATTACCATTGACGAGATTACTGTAAAAAAAATCTGTGATCCGTATTGGACAGGCAAAAAAGACATAGTCAAGGGTTTCCTCCTCGGCACCACACTCACACATTGGGGAATTTATCACGTTCAATCTGAATAAATGTGAGGTTACCTGGTAATGTCCAATTCTTATTCAAGAGGTATTTGAAATTGTTCTTTGGAGACTTTCTTTTTGGAGAACCAGGGGAATAGATCTTTGAATTATTTTATGCCGAATACCCTTATGATTATTTGAATCCATTCATTGTGCAGTTCAAATAGAATTAGTACATTTTAATTTAATTAGTCTGTCATACATCGGGATATAAAATTGATGAAGGAAAACTCCGGAAAGAGTGGCCTTTTTGGTCAGTTTATTAGCACATTTACAGTTTATTAGCATATTCCATGAATTCCCTTATATGCAGGAATCCAAACGAATGACACGTGTTTATTGTCACTGTCCAAATTAAAGAGTACGAACATCATATAAGAGGAAAAGATGGGTTGAAAGTGTCATTTAGGAAGAAGGCTAGATCTCAGAAATCGATGATGCATAGTGCGATGAAGATATTTAATGAAAAGCCAGAAGACAAAAAAGAAGGAAAAACTACATAGATTCAAAATGAATCAAAGCAAATATGTGCAAGATAAGTTATAGTAAAACGGAACATTTTGATTGTATGCATAATATTAAGAATAAATAAATAAATGAAATAAAATAAATATACACATGTATAAGATGTTATTATTATTTATGTAATGTTGGTTACATGAGACGTTATGTTTTCAATTCGTATAGGTAACGGTTTATTGTATAATATTTACCTGTAGGTAGAGATACAATATTTTTAAATGTGTTTCCATAGTGACGTCAGACATGAAAACATATTATATTTCAATTCAATTGAAACTATTTACATTCATCAAAAATATAAATAATTATCCATTAATATAAATATGTTATGTAAAGAAAAGGAGATGGAAGAATGCAAAAAATGTAATACGCGATATTATTATTCCTCATACCATAATCTAGAAATTGAAAATCATTTTTAGGCAACGTTTTGGTGGTCTGGCAACTAAGGCCGTACATTAATAATTAGGAGCGTTGTCGTTTCTCGGGCGCTCAAATCGTGGACTCACTGCACTACCACATGGAATTTAAATATGTTTACTAGTGTTAATTATTTTCACCACATTAAAAATTATTTTGGTTACTTTTCATATGTTAAAATAAAGGTATTAAATTGAATAATTTTAAAATAATAGCCACCTGTCTGTCAGTGTCCCAGCGTGAAGGGGTGAAGGGTTGCTACCCTCATCATTAACTTAATCATGTACAACTAATAATGCTGGATGTTCGTATGGCTTACTGCTACACGAGTGACTTACTAAGGTTTTGGGGCTTCAGGGTGTTATGTTGTAATTTGCCAAAGCTAATGAAATTCGGGCCGAATATATTGCCCGGCGGTGAGGCAGCGGAGGCGACCAACCCAGGGTTAAGTTCTTCCAGTATTAACAATATAGATGCGTGAGAAGTTTTCCACGCCAGTTAAACCCCTGCATGACCAAAACAGGGTCGAAAATACCCTTCATGTGAATAAACTTTGTCTTGGATAAAAAGTTTTTTAAACTTTTCTGTTACTTCTGTGGATTCCGTGTCTGGCTGTTTAAAAGAAGAAAATAAATAATTCAAATTTATATATATATTTATTTACTACATCATTTTTATTTTCATTATACTACACACATCAAAATAAGTGTTGTACACTTTTCAATGTATTTTTTAAAACTATTGCCTATAAATCAATCAAATGGGCAAATAATTACTTTTTGAACGACATAAAATTGACACTTTTTAAATGTAGTTTCTGAGCATAGCATACGTAATAAATAAAATATTTTTATTTAATAGTCGAATTTTAATATACTGTTAAATATTTAATATAGTTAACTACTTATATACAATTTTAAATAAATACATAATTATTTTTAGAACTAGGTATACACATGTACCTACAACAGTATACATAAAAAAATACATTATAAATATTAAATTATGCCTTAAATGAACAAACATATAAATAAAATAGAAAGCACAATATGTAATTTATAAAAAAACTAGAAATTTTATATTGTTCGCCGTATGAAAGCATATGAGAACGAACAATTATTTTTATTATAAGATATGTGTAATAAAGGGCTAATTTAAAAGTAAAACAAATTAAATAATATATACTTATATGTTTATTTACCTTTTTATAACAAAAATTCTTATATAATTAAGATGAAAAATTTTGAGATTGAGATTTATATAGAATGTACTGAATTTTCAGCAACTTTTACGTAATTTCTGTTTATTATAATTTTCAGTGCCGATAAATCGGCGTTTATTTTTATAACAACATTCCTTTTATGGCTTGAATCAATATAAAAATCTAAGTACAAGTATTACTAATACATTTAATTTACATGCAAGTCTGTTGGCCGCTTCTTATCTCGCTAAGTACATATAAAGTGCCTGTTCTGAGGTAGGTAGCCATAAGATTCCATAAGTTAAGATATAAGTTGGAAGTAGGGTAACAAATGAAATGAAATGGTAAAAAATAGAAAAATCAAAAATTAAAAAGGAGACAAGTAGATACAGTATAGTACAGACAAGTAGTAATGCAGACTAAAGACGCGTAAGAAGTAAATGAAAATAAACAAACAAAACATGATAAGTATGAGGAAGGATATAAGGACAAAATGAATTACGTAAAGAGAATAGCTTTGATTATTTAAGGAACTCTTTTAGCTGACTTCTTTCAATTTTGAATAGCCATTCCATTATAAGCACGCAGAATTTATATGTTTTTCCTCCTCAACATATATGTATAATATTTTTATTTATTATCTTTGTTTTATTAATCACTAAAATGAGTTTAAATACATCTAACGGTTTCGAAAAATACCATTTTCTTCTTCAGGATGTCATAACTAAATAAAACATATATTGTTTCTTTGACAGAATCTATTTTTAAAAAATCTATTTATCTTTAGTACCCAACTCAAATCATTACTTAATACAAATTTACTCGAATAATTTTTAGGAAAAAATTTTAGAATGGGACTCGTAGTTAAATTTAGTTGGTTGTTTATAAATTTTGATTAGTTTTACACGCTTTATTTATCTCCAACGATTCCAAATTATTTAATTTGTGACCAACACCGTTTATATGCAAAATTGACAATCCCAATTTTTTATCAAAATCATGACCATTTTCTATCAAATGATTAGCAAATTCTGAAAACCCACAATTGTTCAAACATTTCAAATGCTCCCTTACTCTTATATTAAAATTTCTACCCGTTTTACCAATATAAAATGCAGCACAATCCTTGCAACTAAGTTTATAGACACCAGAATTGTTAAATTTATCATCTTTGTCTTTAGAATTTATGAGTAAATTTCCTATACTATTATTTGTATAAAATGCCGGTATAATGTTTCGTGGTAGGTGTTTAGATATTTGATTAGAAAAGTTATTTATGTATAAAATCCTACGCCAATAATCATTATTATCATTATGTTTTATCTGTGATTTATAAAAAAATTGATTATTATATTCTTTTAATTTATTTTTTAAAATAGTGTCTATCAAACCTGTATTATACCCGTTATTAACTGCTATTTTTTTAATTGTATTCAATTCAATATTGAAATTGGATGTTGACATAGGAATATTGACTAAACGATGTATCATGGAGTGGAACCCTGAATGTTTGTGTGATAATGGATGATTAGATTCATTGTGTATGATAGTATCTGTAAAAGTTGGTTTTCTAAAAATTTTGAATTCAATTTTATTATTATTTTTAATCAATGTTAGGTCCAAAAAATTTAGGGTCGAATTATTTTCCATTTCTAAAGTAAATTGTATTTTATTATTAAATGAATTAATGAAATTTAAAAATGTAGTTAGTTGACGTTGTGAACCTGACCAAATACATAATATATCATCGACATACCTTTTCCATAATAAAACATTTTTGGTGTTGGTCACAAATTAAATAATTTGGAATCGTTGGAGATAAATAAAGCGTGTAAAACTAATCAAAAAATTATAAACAACCAACTAAATTTAACTACGAGTCCCATTCTAAAATTTTTTCCTAAAAATTATTCGAGTAAATTTGTATTAAGTAATGATTTGAGTTGGGTACTAAAGATAAATAGATTTTTTAAAAATAGATTCTGTCAAAGAAACAATATATGTTTTATTTAGTTATGACATCCTGAAGAAGAAAATGGTATTTTTCGAAACCGGTAGATGTATTTAAACTCATTTTAGTGATTAATAAAACAAAGATAATAAATAAAAATATGAATCTTAACCACAAAGATAACATTGCTGATTTTAAAAGTATATATATATAACCTCAATGTTTTTTCAGAAAATATATTTTAATTTTTTATTTAAGTTCTCGTGCATAATGATTTGAATAGTATATTTATTATGTTTATTCTACCCAATATTCCTGGAATAAAACCTTATTCAGGGCGAATTACAAATTAAATTAATCAACTAGAAATATATATACAGAAAAAAATAAGAAATTATCTTTAAACATATCATATATGCCATTTATCAATCTTGTGATTAGTAAATATGGAATGCTACACAAAAAAAAACAACGCATTATTATTGTTAAAACTCATCATGAAAATGGAAAAAAAAATCTGAAACAGTTCGTAAGCGTCGTAGAATTTTTGGTCGAAATAATTGTCCAAATGAGTCATCAATTTGAAGACAATAAGTTACCCATGCGTCCTCGTAGCGAATGTTCACTCGAAAACATAGCCATAGTGATAGAAAATGTTACTGAAACCCCAGGAACATTAATTCATTCACAAGAATTATACGTTTCAAGAATTATAGAGAATTCTCGCGAAAGATTTGGATCTGCATACCTACAAGATCCAACTGATCCAAGAACTTAAAACCAAAAACTAAATTCGGCGCTCTTAATGGGACACCCTATATAACTGAAAATGCAAGCTTAATACTGTTTCATATTTTTGCGCCTATAAAAAAATCAAGAAACTGTCATTCATTTTTCAGAATGTTAAAATAATACGTACATTTAAATTTATTTATTTTCTATCCATTTATTTATTATATCATATAACTTTTTTGATATTAGGAATACATTTCACTATAATTATTACTATTAACTTGCTACGTAAGATAATTAATATTATATTTAACCAATGGTTCTGCGTTGGATGATTATTAGCGAACTAGGTATGTCTGGTTTGTCTTTATCCACTCCCTGGAAACCTAATCGTAGCGTATTTTGCGTTCAGCATTCACAACTGACTGTGCATTCATCGAGAAATTGGATACAAGCCGCCAAATAATTGAAACTGTTTGCAATATTTGCAAGATGAAATATACGTCTTTGACAAGCTCTTTGAGTCAGTATTCAGGATTGGTTTCTGAAGTAAAGTTTTTCTGTTTAAGTTCATCTTTGAGGTTCAGTCCTCATAGATTTACTATTTTCAAAATTTGAATGTAATTTATTTCATTTTTATCGAAGTATTATTTTGCACAAAAATACTGTATTATAATTTTCAAAAAACTTTCAATAATCTTAAACCTTGTATAATTTTTGAAAAGACACCAACTTGTATCAAATTACGAGATTGCTAGTAATAATTTAGAAAATTAGAAGTATGTGCCTATAAATTTTACACATTAATTTTAAGAAGACGATGAAAAAATAAAAAAAAGACAAACGATATAAATATAAAAACATATGTAGATTAAATTTGTGTATCATAGCTAAAGAAATCTACCGGCAATATAAAGTTTTGGGTTGGAGCCTAGGTGGTGATTTTATTTTTCTATAGGAGCAGGAACTTCTTTCGTTCCAAAAATAATCCCTAATTTAAACTCAGGTGGTAAGAGAAGAGTGGAAAGATCCACCTCTCCGGCGAGTGATCGGGCCAGACTCGGGCCAGCTGCTCTCTGCTGTAGCCTGGTATCGATATCGGTTGAGAATGGTAGATTGTGAATTAGAATCACCGTCCCCATATTTGTTTTGATATACAAGTACTGGTAAATCGATTATATTTGTTTAAATTACGTGCAAACAACTCTCGGATTATGAACAAATTTTATTCCATGACGTTGTTTCTTATACGTTTTGTACTTGTACAATAAATGTAGTAAGTATTATTTTTAAAGAATTAAAACCATATACATGATATTGAATGGCACAATACATTTTATTATAATGTATTTATGTGACTTGGCGTATGGTATTTGTACGGTATGTTAGGAAACACACTAGTATATTAAATAAATAAAAACAATTAAACAAATAATAGATATCTCATAGAGACGAAACAATTTTTATTATATTTAATATATCGATATGGAGGTATGGGTGATTACAACAGTAATTAAGAATAAGAATGGTGAACGTTATATTTATTTAATGTTATCACTAAAGCCAGCCGAAGACAGGTCGTAAGCACTGTAATTACTCATACTTACATATCTTTTCATTAAATATAATAAAAATAGCTTCGTCTCTATGAGTAATTGTGTGTTCTTGGACATATACAAATATTGCTAAAAACAGTTAAAGTTTTAAAACAGAAATAAAGAAAATTAGTATTACTCAATGTATATACTTCATAATATAAGTTGTATCAATGTGTCCAAAATTTAATAAAAATGAATTGATAATTCTGGCGTCTGCAGTCGGTTTACTCAAAGGTATTAGTGATTCCGTAAAAATAATGTAGATGGCTTTCAAAAATTTTGGATCGACAGATGTATTAATTTAAAAAAGAGTAACATATAGGTTTGAAAATTTGTCATGAAAAATACTGGCGTTATAACACAATTGGTAGTGTACTTCCCCAGATTGGAAATAGAGATCCAGGTTCGAATCCCGGTAGCATAAAAACAATATTTTTCGACGAAATTGATTATATATGTATATATTTATAATTAATACATTAAATTAGTATGTATAATAATCATCCACGTTGGTCCCTCATGATTGAGGGTCGCGTTCTCCGTGAACTCCCACCCCCTTGACAATGCTCCTCCACTTTTCTCGGCAAACTGCAGACCGTGCTATCACGAGAAAAGTTCTTGTTACCTTTTAGTCCAACAGGTCTTCCTTTTCCTCTTCATCCTTTGGCGTGGCCCACCACAACAAGCTTCTCCAAGCTATCTTCCCTTCGCGCAAGATGCCCAAAAAATTGAAGGATTCGTCTCAGGCAAATGGTCTGTCCTTAATGTTCAGTACCTGCAGAATGAAGACAATTGTGCGTCTTGCCTTCCATGGTACGAGCAACGTGCGTCTTCAGCATTACATCTCAAAGGCATCAATTCGTCTATAAATTACTAACTTACCTAATATATATTATGTACAAACATATGGATACAACTTGTAATTGTCAATATCTTGGTAAATATTATTTATAGTTTATATTATTCACAGTTGCAACACTATGCATAGTATTTGTGACATTAATAAACTTTGCATGAATTGTTATAATCGTTTTCTAATATTTGTAAAACGAATGTTCGTTAGAGAGTTGCCTGTATCCGAAATGTCTCGCCCGTTTCGAGACGTTGTGTACACGTACATATTACATTATAATATCATGTAAAACGTACAAATTCAAGAGCTCTTACTGTAACTACGTTAATATAATATATAACATTTTACATTTAAACATATACTATATTACTTACATATATATATATATAGGTATTTAGAAATTCCGAATATCCAAAAAAACTGCAGAGGTATTAAATGATACGTTTTATATTGTTTATTAATTTATTTTTTTTTTTCTGACTCTACAACTTAAATTACATCGTCGATCAATCAGGAAGCTGGCTTTTAACAACAAACATTGGGATTAAGAGTTCCAAGACCAAGGAATTTTTAATACCGGTATTTTTCGATATCAATTTTTCTAATATCAGAATTTTGGTATTTGAAAATTTGATCATTTCGGTATATAAAGATTTAAAAAATAAAATAGTATTATTTATCAAGCCCTTTATTAGAGAATCACACTGTTATTTTTTACGTTAATATCAGATAAAAATTAACAAAGAATCATTGTCAAATTCTGTCCATGTTTCGGTTCATTAATACAACTATGTACTGTAATATTAAATATCGAATATATATGAAATCTGCATTTAGCTTCATCGTTTTTATAATGTGCGTTAATTTTGATAATACCGGAAATCCGGTATTTTCTACACTGGAATTCCCGTATTGCACGAAATCGTCCATAAGAATATTAATGTGATAAATATTGACGCTTACTTTAATTATTTTTTCAAAAATGAACTTTTTGCAACAATTGTTCCCTTATTCATCAGCACTCGTTCATTTTATTAAAATCAACATAAACAACATCTCTGTAAAATCTGGGATTGGTCCTGGCCTCATCACGAATATACCTCCATCGAACCCTGCACAGAGCTGCTTCCCGCCTAGGTCAATAGTGGTTTACCAACCAGGTAACTGTGAAGCGCGTTCTTGGCCTCCACATTTATAGTGTCTTGTTACTTTACTTCTATCTATTCTTCATTTTCCTTTAGGTTTATTATTGAGTAGCCATTTTAGAGGTTGCGTATCATTGATAAGCTTTATATTGCATAGCCATCGAAGCCTTCCTAATTTTATGACTTTTGGCTTTTCATACATGTCGTAAAGTTCCTGATTATAAAGCTGTGGGGGACTCATAGTGCTACTCAGTGAGAGTACGCGGAAGCCCGTTGCCTCGCCGAAGATCAAGTATCGTACATTAGGTCTTGTCGTTCAGGTTAATTGGTCTTCAGGTAGAATACGATTTAAATTAACAAGTTGCAAAATAATTCAATAAATATTTATAGCACACTTTAAGAAAAAACTGTTGATCGCGCGAGCCATAGAAGCAGAATGGAATTCAGGGTTCGCTTATCTCATCTTGCTTGGCCAGACTCTGCAGCTGCATCGCTAATTAGCGCCACGTTCATTTAATGTATGTATGTATATTAAATTATTATGTTACTTCTTTCTATTCTTTGATTTTCATATCTAGCAGCTTTTTGAATTACTTTTGTCATCGGTCCCGTGAGCTGTGGAGCGTATCACGATTCGGCCATCAATTCAGCAACATTTTATCGCATAGTGTATGTCTCGTTCAGCCAATTGCCACCTCTGTTATAATTAGACAGAGAATGTATTTTGCTTTGATCATGGTGGTGACTGTATTTTACAAGGGTATACCGAACACAGTCCCTTCCACGGCTCGCTGGGTCACATTAAATTTGGATGAAATGTATTACGAATTCTAGTCCTAGTTTTGGTATAGTAGGTCAGAACTGGGAAGATGTATTTTTTTATAAAAATAATCCAGATTTAAATTTCACAGTTATAACATTTGAGTAGATTGTTGGTGTAGTGGTTAAGACGCTGGCCTAGCGATCTAGTAGTTGGGGGTTTGCGCCTTGTTCCAGGACACCAGCAAGTTAGTTCTATTTTCATAGTACAAGCGTATAGCTTAGTTTGAAAATAGTAAGAATATTAATGTGACATGTATTCCGTGTACGCATCTTTATTTAAAAAAAAACATATAAGGCAGTCAAATAATATATTCGTAGTGCTTATTTCATTGTCTTGGCATTTGTATTATAGATTTTAAATGACTACATAAAATACCACTAAATAAATAAAGTGTTCGATCTTTATAACAATCCAAGGTTCGCCTCTATGGTCTTTGTAGCAGTTGAAGTTGAATCATCGATCTATCAGGATAGCGTTTACCAATTAGGTGTGATTATTGCCGCCAAGTTTGTCCTGCTGTGTGAACGAATTGTTGCCATGAATTATCGTCCTGCTGTGTGTGGCTGATAGTTTATTATGTGTGTTTTGGTTTTTCGCTACCATGCTTGCCGAAACCTGTACAATGTGCGATTGTGAATGGTATTATTTGACACTTTCGTGCTATCACCGAAAGTACGTATCCTGGAGTCAGAAGACCTGTGGATCCACTGGAAGAAGATATCGAAAGGAGCATTTCACAGGTGAGTCGTGTTTTCTGGATTTGGGTGGTTCTTCAGCTAGTACTTATTCCCAATTCTTATCCCTCTCAAGTATTCGTTCAAGAATGCATCCCCTATTTCCCCACCTCCTTGAGTCAAAGCATTCGACAAATGATTACAATATTATATTTTAAATGTAAATTAATTATATTTGAATTGTTATAATTAATTTTCAATAACCAATGGACGGACACATATGATATTCTTCAGAACAGGCCAAGAGCCTAATGAAGAACGCACCAAAAATTAATAAATAAATTACATATTCTTATTTACAAAATCCCATGTACTTTAGGTATATTATTATTGAAATTATTATATTTTTTCACATAAACCGTCAATTGTACGTCTTCTGTGCCCTCTTAGGATAGATTTTAAATACTTGTGATGCCTATAAGTAAGTTTTTATTTTTATAACACAGTAGGTATGTATTACATTTGAGACATTATAGTCTTAAAATATGTGCATTATATTTATATTGTTATCTACTAACAATATATTTATAAATATGATAGTTGAGACATTTTTTGGTGGCAGGATATATTCACTATTATCCTGGGAACACGTTTCAATGTCTACTTGCTTTTGGATGCTTATTTCTATAAATTATTATACATATAGGTAACATAGTGCATTTTTTTCAGTTTTAAAATTTTTAGTCGTAAAAATTAATTGTACCATTTAGGTATTCACATTGAACTTTAATATATCTTTGCAGAACTCTATTAAGATCATTGATGACTCGTTGTTAATGTTTCTGATTTAAAATAAAATAAAATATACAGATTATTTTGTGGTGAAGTTGAATTTTATCTTAGATTGTAATATATTTTAATTAGTTTGAATACGTTCGTTTTATTTCATCTTTTTAGTAATACAGTTGCAATAATAATTTGTTTAAAAATTTTTTTTTTACCTTCAATAGATTTTTTGTTTACCGAATCGTATTTTTACCGTGAATACAAAATACTATTTTAATATCAAATCTCTGATTTTATCTCCCGTTGGCATAAAAAGCCGTACAATACAACCAGTTTTTTTATACCATTTTGGTACATTTCTACTTGTTAAAATCGTAAAAAAAGACAATTTCATTCAGCGAGAAAAATTTGATTACAGTAAACCAGTTTTCAAAAGAATCATAAAACAAGCGCTAAAAAAGATATCGTAGTGCGGAATAAATTTCTTCTCCACGTTCGTTTTGACCGAAAGGAATTCACTTCACAAATGATGTAAACTAAAATGAAACTTTTTTACTATGACGAATTTTTATAGCAGCCGGGCAGGCTTTATCTGAGATTATGCCCTTTTCGAGATTTTTCTACGAAAGTATCCTAGACACTGTGGAATCTTGGTTAAATCAAGTCTTGAAATCTCTATATATATTATTTACAAATATTTTCTCAGTGGCATTGTTAAATCTGAGTACCCACGCATCTGCCATTGTTTTGTCGTAGAAAGTTTTTTCATATGAAAATGTAGCTGAATAATTTATTTTCCCGATAAGTTGAATTTCTTGGTAAGAAGTAAGATTTCATTTGAAATATATCTAAATGTCTTGCGAATATTGCATATATTGTTGTCTCTGATTATTTTAGTTGATTCGATCGAATCATTATTAATTAAGTTAAATTTATTATTCTACATTTTTTTTTTTAAATATGTATTTTAAAAAATATTTTTTATAGAGACTGTTAAAAAGGGGAGAGAAGATACTGATGAAAACTAACAAAAATATCGTTTAAAACTGACAAACTTATGAAAATTTCAATGTATTGAAAAGAGATAGAAATACTTTTAACATATGGTGACTACCTATATTTATTCCTAAATAAAACCTAACCTAACCTACATCATTTTTTTTTTCAATTTGAAAGTGCAACATATAAATTCGAAAATTTGTTATCAACTCACTGTACCGGTGTAGAATAATCGGTTAATGCATTTCCCTAGGTAAAAACAGATTTAGGTTCGAATTCCGGTAGCAACAACAATATTTTTTCGATAAATTGATTTTATATATATATATATATCTTTCTAATTAATACATTTAATTTGTATTAACCTATATAAATTGTTTGGAGATGTCTGTAGGCAAAACGTAAAAGGTTTGTTATTTACATGGAAATAATAATTTATTTTGGTTTCACGATTTAAGGATTAAAGAAATGGATTTAAAATGTTTTACACCATTACAATGACGTAAACGACATGATTTTTTTTAAATAAAAACATTATTTCAGTGAAATATTTGAAGATACATTTTTAAGTAACCAAAATTATATCATTTTCTTGTGACGATGGCCTTGAATATCAATTAAAAGTACAATACAGTGGCTAAAGAAGTTTCACTTCAATAATTTATACAGTTTTTGTCTCTAAACTGATACTAAAAGGATTCGTTAAATATAAAATAACTAACATAATTTTAATTCTCTTTTCAGCTCGTACATTAATTCTCTTAGTAGGGTATTTTATTTCACGTCTTTACGAGAAAAATACGCATAGACGTCAGCGGTATAAAATAATTAAATTTGGATGGCAATGATAATTTTATTTTCAAATTAATGGCTTTAAATTATTCTCTTTTAGGTTTGCTGAGATGTTGAAATGGGGCAATTAAAATCGAGTTAATACTTGGTGGCTTATTCGAAATTTCAATATCGGGTCTTAGACAGGTTGTAGGGCAAAGGTTTTTACGCTGTGGTTGGTCTATGAGAATCCCTTAACCAAAATGGAAGGAGTTTTCAAATACTTCCCCGCAATTACTTTTATTGCGCAAGTGTTCTGGGGCTACGGCCAGATAAATTAAGAAATACCTGCGAAAAATATTCCGTTGAAAGGGTTCGTTTTTCTGATGACTTTAGTAATGATTTAATTGCTTTTTCACATTACCAACATCGTTTGTAAATATATTTATACTTAGGCGTATATGTGGCAAATCTATTCATGGCAGAGTAAAGAATGAAAAAATAAGCACTTAATGTAAAGCTGATGTTAGTATCGTGAGTAAGATTAAGAAATTATCACTTAGGTAGTTTGGTCATATGGAAAGGATGAATAAGGAGAGAATGGTAAGAAAGATATATGACGCAAGTGTTGATGACACCAGAAATTAGAGGACGTCCGCGGAACGGACTTGGCACGACCAGGTAAACTGGTAAAATGGAGGATGGTTCTGTTAGTAGCCTCAACAATCGGCGAGCTTATATGAGAAGATGTAAGAATGTGGATGAGGCGTGAATTGTGTGTCAGAACAGACGGGTGCGAAACTCTATCCTCTCTGCCTACCCCTCTAGAAACGGCGTGATGGTAAGTTAGTAAATATATTTGTGGGGTTTTTATTTTTCAACTCAATAAGATTAATAAAAAATATATTTTTGTCTTTGCTAAAACCGAAATTCATGATTAATTACTAAATGCAAATTTTTCACATTTTAAATTTCACTAAATTAAATTTTTGGCGTATCTTCTTACAACAAACTAGACTAAAGAAAACAGGTAAATTTGAATTATTGATTCATATTACAACCTATTCAATTAAAATATGTAATTAATTTATGTTAATGATAATCAAGATATATTTTTATTTACAATAAGTTATTTTTCAAAATATGTGCTTTAGTGGAAATGTTATTGGAACTTATGTAAACAAAATTTGTCATCGGTACCTACTCCAATAAATAAACACATCGCCGGTTCAAAAGAAAAACTCATTATTAACTAGTATATTAGCACTAAATATACTTCATGCGAAAATCAATTCATAATCGAAACGGATTTCAAAATTTCAGATATGGAAATATTGGAACATGAATGCAATTTAAAAACAAAAAACTAAAATGTAGTTCAGCATTGATTTGCATTACCATATCATCAGCACAATTTTGTTTTTTCCATATGTTGTAAGTGTGATAAAATTTTGGTCTTATAATTCTAACATGTTTCATCATTATTGAAGTTGTTATTTTATGGAAACAATTAGAAATAAGAAATATTAATATGTACATTAAAACAAATACTTTGTTAAACAATAAACAAATAATAAAAAAATGTCAAGGTATTTTTTATTTAACAAAAATATATTTATTAAATGACTTTTTTTATTGTAATGCACTAACAGTTCGTTTTAGAAAACAAAGTATTCTAAATATGAATTAAATATATTAATTATAAAGATATACATATAAAATCAATTTTATCGAAAAATATTGTTGTTGCGCCACCGGGATTCGAACCTGGATCTCTTTCCTAACCGGGGAAGGTGCTTTATCCAACTAAGCTACAGCGACAATATTTTTAGCGACAATTTTCGACCCTATATGTTACCTTTTTGATATTAATACATTTAATCGTTCCATCATTTGATAGAGCCATCTACCTTATTTTTACAGAATCTCAAATACCTTTGAGTAAACTGATAGCAGACGCCAGAATTATCAATTCATTTTTATTAAATTTAGGACACATTGATACAACTTTATTATTTAGGATAACACATTCTTATGTTCTGAATAATTACAACTTCACAATAAGAATGTGTTCTCCTAAACAAAGTATTCTGTTTATTTTAATGTACATATCCCTGTTAAATCGTAGCCATTAGAAATTTCAACTTTTTTTTAGTTACGTAGTGACGGTTACAGTGCTGGGTACTTACTTTATGTCATATAATATAATAATTACTGTACTGTTAGGGCCATCCGCCATTTTCAGGGCTGAACATTCTTATTTTTCTTATACACACTAAACATATTTAAATAATCAACTTTATTTTCGCATAAAACCTAATTTAAAAAAGTGTCACCCTGTGTGTTCTGCAAATAAAATAAAATAACTAAACAAACTTTATTTATCTAATTCATCAACAATCGTTATATTACTTTTCAAATGTGTCCAGTAGTACTTATTTTGAATTTATTGTCTGTTAGAAAAAGTGCTACTTTGGTGATTTTTGAGTCGATATATTTTCCATTAAATATAATAAAAAATGTATCTATGAGATATCTATTATTTATTTAATAACAATGCCTTTGTAGTTGAACATTTATTATTTGTGTGTTCTTGGACATATTCAAATATTGCTAAAAATATTATATTTTATGCAAGGGAAGAAGGAAGACAGCATTGGTGTATGTAGAATGAGATTATCTTAGTTCCAAAATGTTGGTGGTACAGGATAAATCAACATACTGCAACATGGTTGCCAACCTTCGATAGAAGGCGGCACATCAATAAGTCTTATTAAAAATTATTCCTTATAAGAAACATTGGTTTTGAGTATGGTGAGCTAAAACGACTTCTTATATTTTTGCTATCTAAAAACCACCCCTGTCTAAAAATTGTTTGTTAAAGCATACATATTTATATTTTCTCCTTTCTTGTATTTGTTTCTAAATATTAACATTACTTCTTGTAGAATTATGTACCTAGTCATGATTCATTGTGATCAAAGTTAGCTTCATGAGAACAAGTCGTTTATCCAAATCATTCACTGATGTGATCGAAAACTTTTATCGACTCTTAAGTTGCGCGCTATGAGGGTTCGAGATTCAGGTAAGTAGAGATAAAATTCAATCCCTGTCGGTTGGTTCAATGTACACTTCATAAAAATTGCAAATGCAATGTTTAAATGAATGATTTACACTGTGAGTTTACGGATTTTTACTAGCGCTCGGGTGTCGCTTTTGTGGGATTTCGCCCATACTACAGCCGTATCCTTATGTTTCCTCTATTTACAACTTGTGTTTTTTTTAAGGCACCAAACAATATCCCCCTTCTCTCTACCATCAGTTACCCTCGAGTGACAAGTATATTCTTCTAATTCTGGCCGTATCCTATATGTATGTTATGCGGGATACTATTTTTTAAAATACTTTAAAAGTAACATGATATCGTCATGATTAAATCTGAATAACAAATTAATAATAAAGCCAGAGCGTTGTCTAATTTCTGACTATGAAATGGCTTTTCCTTGTTTTACAGAAAGTTGAAGGTATATAAATACATTTTAATTAAATATGCTTCAAAGCCTTCGGCTTCAAAATATATTCATGATATAGATTTGCATCGTTTTAACTCATTTGCACTTTTAATGCTAATTAAAACGCTCCTCGCTCCCAAGGCTCGGATTTCCTGGCTGAGTCTTATTAAATATGCAAAACGTCGAGCTTCTCGATATTATTCCTCATTTTAAACAATGCTTTGTTTATTCTGTATTATTCCGTCAGGTCTAGGATTTCTCGGAAATTCTGTCAGATTTAAATACACAAAACAACCTGTCATCTTTCCGCGGAAATCTTTGCGTTTATATGAAAATGAACAAAGCAAAAATGAAATAGCGTAATATGAAATGTGTGTACGTGTTCATTTTTTATGGATATGACTGATGAAAGGATAGTTAGGCAGGCAATCGAGGGTGACCACAAAGGACGAAAAGATAACAATAAATAACCGATGAATTTATATTGAACAATATCGGGCTTGCCTCACCCGTAAAGGAATAAAGGGCGATTGGGAGGGTTATTTGGGATCCGGGAATATAGGTAATGTAGGTTGGGGCTTTAACTTCAAACAATGATGGCTAAAATATCAGATCTTTTAAAAAAACGAAAGACAGGAACTTGACTCACCTGTTGAATGAATAAATCTCCCGATGAAATATCAAGGATCACTGATGTAACGAATATTGATTTTCGCCCCACAACGTGATAACGGAGCACCGCGCACACTTATTAATCTTCAGTACTACAGTATTATCATACACATATTAATCCTCAATACTACAGTAATAGTCATACACTTATTAATCCTTAATACTACAGTAATAGTCACACACATAAATAGTCATTGAGTGAGTCAATCACCTGAATGCAAAGAAGTCTGTTAAAAATTCGCTTAAGATCGTTCTATAGTGAAATACTAAATGATCCACTGAAGTGTCCAAAATGTAGAACGTCAAATCACACACACAAAACTCGACAAACTTCATGATGAAATCTCCACTTAATGGACCACACGATAAAATTCACACAATATGGTCGATAATCAAATTAACACAAATAAGTGCTTGATCACGAACATTCAACTTACACCCAAAGGCATCAAAGTCTAATTTTACATTATAGCGTGGAGTATAAGGAAATAAGAACGAAAGAGGGGTGACATTTTCATATAACAATTAGCAATAAAATCTGCACGATTTTTACGCACATCAAAGTGTGTTTATATATGCATGAATATTTAACATAGGTATATAATATTTGATGACAATAATATTCTGAAGTATTTTTTA
Organism: Eubasilissa splendida; assembly: GCA_031772225.1. Lineage (NCBI taxonomy): Eukaryota > Metazoa > Arthropoda > Insecta > Trichoptera > Phryganeidae > Eubasilissa > Eubasilissa splendida. Next base: position 20,146,082 of record CM062859.1, on the reverse strand, counting down.
TAAAGATAAGTAGATAGAAAACGTGTCAAAAGACTATTATTAAAATAAAATAAGCGCTCGTGTTATGAAAAATTGGAATAACTTAGTGGTCTCTAGAGACGAAGTTTTAACCCCCAGTCACGCGACCACTAGGCGATGAACGCACACTAATATAATTCTGATCTTTTAGAATGATTAGCGTCTATCCATGATGTATATTGACTGATATTTCGATGTAGTCTTCCATATATCTGTGGTGACCCTGCTCGCGCCCCTCTGGTCTGCATAAAGAAATCGCTTAACAGCCGCACAGTCCAATAAGCTATAGAACTGACCACTCTTCTCCTGGCCAGCTCCTCGGACACATATTTTCACACGCATATCAGCACCGCCTTCAGTGAACTACGTTTAACTTGAACATTGTATAATATAATAAACTATGTAAATTCAATTGTGCTTTCTCTGTAAATAAATGCAACTAACGTAAGTTCTGTTTCATTCATAATATGTCTGCTCTAGCCACAAACACTAACACAAATGCCAGACTTTACGTTAGTAATATTTTATATACCAGCATACGAAAGAAGCGAAGAGATATAGGGCCTTCAATTCTCATCGTACACAACCTTCTAACACATCATAAATACAATCCTCATACTGGTGACCCTACCGAGTCTATAATAAATAATTAACACGAGACACTATATATCTATACAAAATTAGAACATGAGCCTAAACCTTAACAATACCGACAAAGTAAATATTAATTAGACTCACACTAATCATTAATATAATAAAATTTTAGTATCTTTGTGTCCAGTATCAAGACATATGACATGCCTCCCTGAACTCCACCCAAAATTTTCTGTTGTTGGTACCTGTGATCAACCGTATACCCGGTGCTGTCATTGTTCCAGTGGACCTTTGTCTTGTCAAACGTTTCCTGCTGGTCTGATTATCATATTTCGATGAAAATTTTTTGAAAAATTGACCAATTATATATCTCGGTAAAATTTGTTTACCAGTCTGATCCGCCGTCTTGTTTCAAAAATGCGATTGTTCGAAAATAGTAGGGAAAGAAGTCAAAAAAGCGTAAAATATCCATTATTAGTTATTCTTACGATAAAACGATAAGTATTCTTTTCTTTTACACACTTTATTTTAAAGAATATTATATTTGAAGGTATTTTTACTTTACATGCTTGTTTGTAAAAAAAATATATGGGAAAATTTAAATTGTAATGACGCGACGTATTTACATTAGTAAATTAAATTTATTATATTATTTATTTAGATAAAATTAAATGAGATAATGGTCTCCTTAGAAAAGGTTTATATAATATATATATATATATTATTTAAGGCTTCCCCGCGAGCACTAGTTTGTGGAATTGGCATATCTTTTATAGATGGTTTCCTCGGGAAAATCAAGACTGACTTATCGGCACGGTAAAACGTGCCATTGTCAAGGCGTTACCTCAAAAAATTAAGATACAATCATACTTTTTTGCAGGATATATAAATTTTCTGCAAAATCTCTCCTTGAATCTTTTCTTGTACTCAAATGTGGGAAGTTTATAAAAAATACAGTTCTACCGTAATTTTTTGAGGAACGCCTTCACAATGGCACGTGTTACAGTACCGAAACGTTGGCCTAGGGTTTCCCAAAAATACCATCTACAAAAAAAATTACGATCTAACCTAGAAGAGATGCCAGTTTCATATATACAACTGATCTTGGAAATCATAGATGACACACTATAATATAAGTAATAACATATAAATTCAAAAGTTCGACGAGAAATCAAATAGATGTTGTGATATAATCGGTAACTCATTCTCTCAATAAGAAACAATTTCGGGATCACGTCCCGTTGGTAACTATAATATACCTATATTTTTTCAACAGATATTTTTTTTTGTTTATCCTTCTAAGTCTAATCTGTTTTAAATATATAATCCATTAGAATTATCATATGTATAATAAAATAATCAGTACAATTAATACTATTGCATTATTAGACGCACAGATTTATTGGCATCTTACACTCAGTTTGTATCCACGATCTTTTTGGCTCACGAGTTTTCTCAAATTTTAATCTGACTTTTTTATAACACGGGTTAATAAATCCCTTCACCTTACAACCTTTTCCCAACGCCCGACTGGCAGATGAATTGCGGCTGAATAAATCAATGTGTTCCGGGTACAAGTCAAATACCTATATACAATACATATAAATAAAACATTCAAAACAGATATCGGTAACACATTACAATTTTTATTTTTTTATTCTTTGCACAAAAAGGTTGTTGAATTTACCATGAATATTTTAATTGCACATATTTGTGATGGTATCCACTTGGTTATGATCTTTAGTGTCCAACATGGCCATCAATTAAATTTTCGAGCTCATGATTCATTTGTATTCTGTCACTGCTATTTTTTTTTCGATTTGGGTTAGGCACCACTTTTAGCAACCATAAGTGACCACTAGTCGTATTATTGTTTCATGTATTTGCAGATTCCTTCGTTTCAGTATTTTCGACCCCTGCAGTTGCTTGTTGGCATACAAGCTTATATTTCCAGCTAGAAAGCGAATTTTTAATTCATCCATTGTCTTATTTAAGGCGTTCAAATTAAAGCCCAGATGTTGTGAATAAACATAGATGCCAGAAGAATTCAGAATACGGATGAATTTGGCACTCACCACAATCCGGATTCTGCTGACACCTTCAAAGATGTGGACTGTATACTATTTAACTCACTATTTCGTCAAGGTTCCGACACAAAGTATAGAAGCAAAGTCTTGAGATTAGGATAACATTGTAAATTATTTCATACACGTTATAACCGTACTGGTTCAAGGTCGCCAATCGACTAGAAGGGAAGGGGGGGGGGGAAGGCACAGTGCATTATTTTCGTTCAATAGTTAATATTTTTACACAAATAAATATATGTCCCAAACACCAGATATGTAAATATATCAACCCCTTTATATACTTATTGCCCTACAAAAACATTTTGGGCTGATATTTGTGTACGTGTACTGATAAAGTACTTTATTTTTGAAATAGTCAGATTTTTTCGGCTTCCTTTTTCAGGATGGAAACACGGGTCGTAATGACTAAATCATCAGCATAGGTATAGCTGTAGTTAATGCAGCCCATATGAAATACTAACTTTTCGAGTTATTGCCTTCAACACCTGATCAAAATATTTTTGATTTCATAAACATTTTAGAGGCAAGTGGTATCAATCCTGGTACTAGTCAAGATGAAAATCAACCGTTAATATATTAATATTATTTATTGCGCTATTTATAATATAGTTTACTGACTGACATTTTACTGTGGTACCCATTCGCTAAATAAATATACTCATTGTTAAAAGTTATTTTCATTTATGAATTTAAAATAACAGTAAGCATATTAAGGTAGACATTTTAAGTATAGTTAATCTCACTGGAGAGAACACTACAGTAGACATGTCGAACAGCGAAATCGACCATCAAAAACGAAGTATATTTACTAATAAATGTCTAGCACAGTGAAAGTGACTGTTGATTGGCCAGTTTATTAAGGTGGACATATCGAGTATAGTGAAAGTGACTATTGAAAGGTTATGTTAAGTACCTAGAATAACAGATTGATTACAGTGAAAGTGACTGTTAAAAATAAAATATATTAAGATTAAGATAGACAAATAGAGAATAGTATAAGTACTTTTTAAATTAGCAAAATTAACTTTGTGGTATTTTTCGAAACCGGTAGATGTATTTAAACTCAATAAGTAAGTGGTTAATAAAACAAGTTAAAAAATAAAAATAATAGTATAAATGAATGGACGGTGTACTTGGTTAGAGATTAGCATGAATACATATGTAAAGCCACTGCGGATAGTAATTGAAACTGGGGGCTACGCAAATACGTTTAGGTAAATATAATATTTTACAAAACCTAATTTGAAAAGTTTTAATAAGTAATTAGCGTAACATGGTGATAAATTAAATGTAGATTTTTTTAAAACATATACTGAAATTGTAAAACGCACGCATTACGAGTATTTTATGTTAAAATATCATTTATAACATTCTCAAAAAAGTTGGTTAGATTATATAATAATAAAAAATATATTTTTATTTTTAAGGAGAATAAATTCTTATTGTGAAGTTATAATTATGCGATATTTTAAATTTAAATTAAATATATTAATTAGAAAGATATACATATAAAATCAATTTATCGAAAAAATATTTTTATTGCTACCGGGATTCGAACCTGGATCTCTTTCTATCCGGGTAAATGCATTAACCGATTATGCTACACCAACACAGTGAGTTGACGACAAATTTTCGAACTTACATGTTGCACTTTTAAATTGATACATCTGTTGTTCCATTATTTGAAAGCCATTTTCTTTATATTTACGGAATCGCAAACACCTTTGAGTAAAATTAGATAGAAGACGCCAGAATTAATTGATAATTCATTTTTATTACATTTTGGAAATATTAATATAACTTATATATTTTAAATATTTTTGTATTTTGATACTTCAGCGTTTTACATTATTATAGCTGAAGTTTTTGGCAGTCAAGCACTCTATCCGGTGCCCTGCCTGCTACACTAGTGCATTTCTATATTAAAGTTAACATTGATTTTCCATTTCATTAGTGCAAATATTATAATTAAATCAATCCAAATTAATGTAAAAATGTAAGTACAAAAATACAAAAATAAAAAAAGATATATATATGCAAAGTAAACGTTAAAGTAAAAATAGTAATGTTCAATTTATTGCATCAATTTTAATATTATATTATCTAAAAAAATAGTTAAAATCATAAAAATGAGTAAGCTTTTAGATTCAAAATAATATTTACAAAAACATATAAGAATCTATTAAAGAGCTCACAATTTTTCACCCTCTATCCGATGCATTTATTTAGAGACGTATATTTTTCCCAATGCATTAGTGATTTATGCACTTTAAAATTGCAGGAAAATATTGAAAAATAATGGCTTCGACCAGGACTCCGCGAGTAAAGCTCGCATTTACAGTGATATGGTATTTATGTATTCGTTTGTATTTTTCATGAGTGAGCAAGCACCGATGCACAATGCTAACATTTGCACAAATCTCATGACGTCACAATTTTTAATTTTACTAATTTCATAATCCCGAAATATGCATATAATAATATTTATATTTTGCACTTCAAAAATTGGCTGAAAGTATTTCAAAAATGGGCTACAAAAGTTTTATTTAATACAAAAAGCTCGCGATTATCGGATTAATTTTTTTTCTTTCGACTATCTACATAACATGTACCAGAATATTAAACTGCTGAAATTGGTTATATACATATCATCGACCGTAAATTTCAGTAGATGACGTATTTGTAAATTATTATTTGCGCGTGGTTAGATTCAATGTTTATTTTTTATACAAAGGGGCATGCGGATGGAGTATATACAAAGGGACATTTTTTTCCCTAATACCTCGGATAATCAAGAGTATACTGATAACCTATACAGAAAAATTACAATATTAATATGGGTAAAAATTAAAATAAGCACTTTACTAAATATTAAGAAATACAAACAAAATACTGAGTAAAAATTTTAAGCCTTAAAAGTTTAATAAAATAATCCTTCCCAATTTCTTAACATTAAATGTAAAGTATAATAATAGTGTATCGTATTTCGTAAGTGATTTTTTTTTTACTTTGTTCAAATATTAATTTATTGAATGATGTATATTACGAAATATCACTAATTTTTCTAAAATATCTCAGTATTACGTATTCAGTTTCAATACACGCATGTGTTAAATACAAAATTTAAAAAAACATTTGTGTGCTGTCAATTAATTCTCGTTTTCATCCTAACATATTGCAATGATTTTTGTAGGTACAAAAAAAATATTTTCTGAAAGTGTGCACGGATATATTATTTTGTTGAGAATATCATGATACATTGATAAAATTGAATTATTTATATAAATTAAAAGTTTCAATACAGATTCGAGATTTTATTTACGTCATTATCCGACGGTGGTCCCGAATAACACATAGTTCCACAAAATTACACTGTTGTCGTGTATTAGAGCCACTTGCTAGTTGATCTTTAACCGCGGATGTTTAAACATCTTATTAGTACCTGACTTGATATAAATAATTCATGTTTGTATTTTATTTTAAAAATGATATATTTTGCACAAAAATTGTAGACACTTACCTTTGTCTAGTAAAAAAATATGTTTTTGACATTGAAAAATAGGTTTTATTTATCATTATGTACACAATAAGGGTCATGGTAGCCTCAGCATGGGAATTGTGGCTAGCCAAAATGACCCAATAGTAATTTATAATGTATAATTTATCTGTAAACAATTTTGTTGTTAAATTTAATAAATTAGAATCATGAGAAATAAGTAGAACGTATAACTTATTAAATTTAACAACCTGTCCTAATCTAAAAATGTTTCCAATAATTTCGGGTCATTAAGTTTATTTTCTCACATCATTCATAATCATACTAATTTTATATTATATGTAGTCGGATACTACAATTATTATTTAAATTAAATCTATTCTAGAAAATTATGTGATGTTTAGGTTTAGTTTTTTAATCATCCTTATAAATGAAAAGGATTTTTACATTATTATTTTAAATATATGTATATATATTTATTAATTTCCCTTTTATATTATTACAAAGCAATCAATAAATCCTTGGCAGCCGTTTAATTTTTATCATAAGGTATATAAAGAACAATATTGACTACATTTTCAAACACCATGAAATAAGCTATGCTAAAAGTTTCACTTTAAAATAACTTTTAGAACATCAATACCACGTTTCTTCTTAACTTTCATAAAGAAAAAAAACTTTTACAATATAATTTTGTTCAATTACAAAATTGACAATTTTTCCCTTTATGAAAGAATATGAAACTAAATATCTTGAAGTAATTTTGGATGAAGAACTCTCATTAAAGAGAAAAGAAAAGACAGGGTACTTTCTTTAGAAAATATTTTTGAATTACGTTGAAAGTCCTTTTCATTAAGAGAGAATCTATTTTATCATTTGTATAGAAGCAGTAAAAAATCTATTTCATCATTCAATGTCATCTCTTACAATTAAAATTCTACAGGAAACTACTTTTTATGAATTCCTTCATTGCCAATCGCAGCTACCCATATTTAACTGTAGAAAACAATCGTTATTAACCTTATTCAGTTTTGTTTATAATTGAAAATTGAATGGGAAATATGTGTAGTTCATTGAACTATTAAATCCCTTTGAAAGTATATTGGTTCTGAAGATACATTTCTTTCAACAGATAAAAAAATAAATCTACCGTCAGACATTTAAAAAAATAGAATATACTAATATTTCTGAAAGATGATTTCAATTAATGCGAATTAAAAATAATTAGGTGATTAAAATTTCATGTAGGTACCTAGGTAACAGTTTGAATTTATTGACGTTTCATTTAGCGTTGAATATATAACGTTGGATATTAAAAATATTTCATGATGTTTATTTTCTCATGTATCATTAATATGGAAGACGATCCAGTTCAGAAAAAAAGAAGCTCAGATAGAAAAATACAGCAAAAATGACGATTTCGATAAAGCAACGAATATTGAACATACGAGTGCTTTATTGGGAAAGTTTTAATAGAAAGTAAATCGCCACGCTCAAGAGAGATGAATGAACAAGCATACTAGAATGCAGCTGATGTTCTTAACAACACCAACTATACTGTGTTCGTTTCTAGCGACCCAATATGGAATATACTCGAAAATATGATAATTTATGAACAGTTTTGATCCCACAAGTGCAATTAAAAATAAACTATAAATTAATGTACATTGCCTCATTTTATATTCCAAATAGATCAGCGGTATTAAAAATATTCTAAGTAAATGAAACCTAATGCTTCAAGAAATAGTCACTTTCCAGTCAAGAATTTTCGTATTTTATGGACTTTAAAGTGAGCGGCATTAGAACAAGTATTAGAAAGTAAAATTAATATCCATGTATAACTGTGGTGATTATCTATGTTCGTAATTATAATCTATTTTTGAATCGAACGAAAAGCTACTAGGATTAATTAACATTTTTATGAAAAATAGACTATCAACAGTTTATAAATTAGATTGATTTCGACGATGACAGAACTATAATTTATTAGAATGATAATATATGTAGCTATGAGTACGTTGAATATAGTACCCATCACATTATAATGGTAACTATTAAGCGTTTACTAAACTTTACGCTTTTACTATAACATATATTATATTTAATGATAACACATTTTTGTTGTGAATTTGCAATATCACAATATAGTTATGTGGTATTTTATTACACATTAAACGAATCAAGTAAAAATATACATAGGAAGAATTTATTTATCAAAAAATATTTTAGTTGTTACCAGGATTCGAACCTGGACTTTTTTGTATCCGAGAAAATGCGTTACTCGGTTTTGCTACCAAGTAGGTTTATGACAAATGTTTGAATTTATATCCTGTAGCTCTTTTAAATTGATACTGTTATTTTATTTTTAAAAGCAGTAATCTTTGTATAGCGATGAATCTCAAATACCTTTTAGTAATACACGCTGGTATAAAAAAAAATTCTTAATAAATTTGTATAAACTTAGATATTTATATATATATTAAACTTTATATATAGTTATAACTATTCCTAACGTTGCAAATTTATTATTATTTTATTGCTCAAATAATTCGTTCTAAGAAACAAAACATTATTTTAATGTACGTAATGATATGTCCCATATTTTTTCTATAAATAGATGGTTTCTGTATATCTTTCTAATTTATTAATTTAATATGTATTATTATATAAATATTTGTTCGTTAGTCATCTTTTATATAAGAGTCAAAGAGAATTTAAGATGGTTAAATAGTAATGGGTTTTCATAGTTTACCAATCATTTATTTGAAAATGTCTCACCTTTGATAAAAAATTTGGGATTGTCTGCTTTATATATAAACAATGTTGGTCTTAAATTGAATAATTTAGAATCATTATAAATAAATAAAACATGTAAAATAACTAATTAATATTATACATAACCAACTAAATTTAACCACAAGTCCTATTCTAAAAAAAAAATCCTAAAAATTTTTTCTAATGATTTTGTATTATTAAGTCAATTTCCACATCTTTCATCATCGTAACAATTTAAGTTAGGTACTAGATTTATTTATAAATCATAATTATTGATTTTAAAAACCTTAGAATAACGTGATACACAGAATGTAGCAGACCTAGTAAACAATATTTTTTGTGCGAATACCTGACTAAATTATGAGTCGAAAATGTTCAAGGAATATGTGCCTAATCTTATTTCTATTAGAGATATAAGCATTTCAAATAAATCGTAATTCGAATAATTAAAATATTTTATTGATACAAATTATACATCGAATACAAACAATTTAAGGTCACCGAATTTCGAGCTGCCAGACCATTTTTTGTTAGATGATTTAGAGCTTGAAGCAAAGATATAGATTAATAATGAATAAATTTCGCAAATATTTATTTCGATTCTAACAATAATATTTTCCGTAACGGTGCAGAATTTGCACATATTTTATTCATAATTTGCACCCATAAAATATTGTGGATTAGGCCGATTATACCCTGTATATAGTTTTGGTTAGTCAATTTGACATCCTGACGACGGAAATGGTATTTTCCGAATTTCCGGTTGGTGTATTAAAATAACTAATTAAGTGGTTAAAAACAAAGTTAAATAATCAATATATATATATTTTTATGTTTTAATAAGTGAATAATCCTTACAAGATGAAACTCTGCGAGTGAATGAGAACAAACGTATAATTGGCTTGATTCCATTTTATAACCCTGTTGGAAAAGTAATACCCAGTAATGCAATAAAGGATTATTTAATGAAAGTCCAACGCATTGGCTGTAAGTATATTAGGGGATGAAAAAAGAATGGATCAAAGAGATTTCCAGAGCTAAATAAAAAAACTTGCTAATGGATGTCTACATATTGTGAAGTACGTTGAAAGGTACGGAATGTAAATTAGATTCCGGTTTTTATGCTTACTTCCGGCGGGGCGGCATTAAAAAATATATGTCTTCATGGTATTATAAATAATTGATTTGGTGTAATAAAAAGGTAATGAATATTATTATTTATTATGAAATTCAAATGAATTTTAAGCAATACGGGCATTCTCATTGTTAACATTTCGACCCCTTAGAATAACAAGGTTCCAACTAACATTTTGGGCTAATTTGAGTTATTGAAATGGGTTCCAAATACATTATTCTTTATTTATTCCATACACACTAACTCAATTTAATGGATATTCAAGGAAATAGCAATAGCTAAAAGTTCTACTGCATCAGTTATTTATTTCAATTTATGGATCATTATTGTTAATTTACAATGTTTTTTTTTTTTATATTTCTCTCATCTCAGAGTAGTCATTGATAATACTGAAAAAAAGTTAAGACCTTAAAACTGATCACATTTGCGTACTCAAAACAAAATATACATGAATATATTTTGAAATTCAATCAAAACTTTTGAGCTCATTATCTCAAAACAGTGTCAGTGTTAGATGGAACCTTGTTATTCTGAGAGGTCGATTTATTATTGATGTCATGTGATTAGTATTGTAGTATTTCTCATCAGTATAAATATTGTTGTTAACCCTAAGGCCCTGTTTTATGATCAGTGTTAAAAATAGTTACTTTTTCGCGAAAACGGGTTATTCGATCGTTGAAAAAAAATTCAATAGTAAAATAATGTTACCCTCCAACATCGGATGGTAATGACTGTGAGTTAAAAATGGCGGACTCTTTACAGCTGTTTCAAAAGTCGTCTGTCACATTCTCACGAATTCGTCACGATTCTTTGAAAGTTGCAGAATACGGCAATGAATCATTCAATATCTAGTTATTTTAATCATAAGAGTTCGTCTGATGATGATCTCGCTGTTTAATATATATTACCGATTTTTCACCAGAAAAGTGATAGATTTCAAACGCAGGGGTATATACAGTCATACATAAAGCATACAATTGTATGTATTGCCAACGGTGAATATTTAAAATAAATTAATTTTGGTAAGATTAGCTAGTATTTGATGATTATTCGCCATGCCACACTATTAGGTGAGATTGACTATGACAGTAGTAAATACGACGCACGAACAACCCTCAAATGTTTTTTACCAAGGGTGTAAAATTTTCTATGCTCAAAATTTGTTTGTGGTATTTCATATAAATTTTTAGTTTTTCATATAAAACGCACATTTTGTATTTCACTAATCGTAATTTTATTGCAGAAAATATTAAAAATAGTAAATATTTTTAGAAAATCTAACAGAAAAATAAATATCACGTACGAAAAAATATCTATTAAGAATGGATGAAAACCATACTGGAAAACAACTTGCTACAGCATGCATTATTCTAGATATAAAAAGCTAGGTAGCATGCATTGTATCATGTGAAATATTTTCAAAGCATTTCGCATGTTTCAAACTACACAATGAATTTACAAAAATATGTTGTTACATATCCTTTGTGATTTCCGTTTGCAAAATTCAAAGTAAATCGTAAATGATACAAATGAAACGAATACACATGTTGATTGCCACATCCACAATTTTTCCGATATTTTTTACAGCGCCTGTTTCTGGCGTAGACATTTCTGAGGGAATTTTAATAACCTTCAATGTTACAATGGCTCCCAAAATTCAAATGTAGTTTTCACTGTATCATCACTCGTAGTGTACAGTAAAAGCCCGAAAATTAATGAATCCTAGAATTTACCGATAAATACTTAGATTTGGTGTTAGTAAATGTTGGCATTTATCGGAGTTGTATGATAAAAGGTTGAAATGGAAGAGTTCACAAGCTTCTTTCATAGTTTTGCCATACTGTGGTAAATTCTAGGTTTTACATATTTTCGGACTTTTACAGTAACGTATAACTTTTGCTCAATGAAAGCAGAAAGAAATTATTGTGTTTTTAATATAAAACTTGAATAGTAGCTGAAGCCTCAAAGCATGCAATTAAATATAATATATTATTTAAGATAATTTGTTTTCACTAACACAAAGTGTTTTAAAAACGTCAAAAATTAATATGTATTGCAAATTGAATGGTTTATAACTCTAATAATTTTTAACATTTTGCTAATTTGGTTCAATGCAAATTTGTCTCCGTAATCTTGGCTTTAAGGTGATAAGAAACTACATTTCGTATATGTAATAACTTTCTATAATACGACAATTTTGTGGCACGCGGAAAATAAATTGAATGGTCGCGGTCTTTCTCATTATACTTGTATTTTCTTAATTATGGCAAATAACATTCAGTTTATTAGTTTTACATTAGAATAAAGGTCTTATATAAACAATAGTTTTAAAAAGAGTCAAATCTAGTCTTTTGATATAAATGTATAAATGTCATATTTTAGTAAAACACGCAAAAATATGAATTATTTTAATTTAATAAAAAATAACAAATTAACAAGAATTTGCATATTGATAATTTAAATTTATTATATTAACTAGGTATTTAACTCTCAAGTAAACACTCAGATAAAAACGGAATACCGGTATATTGTTAGATCGTACACTGCAATTGAAAAAAAAATTCATCCATTTCCGCAACTGGCTACGAAAAAAACCACAGAAGTTAATTTTGTATGAATACTTAATAATGAATAATGAATAAATAATATATGAATCAATAAGAAAAAATATAGTTTCGTAGCAAAAACAGTAGTATAACATAGGCAGCACTTGTTTTGCTACGGAATTTACTGGAGGCAACATTACAATATTCAATACTAGCAATACCTGTCCGGGATTCAGATTTAGTTATAATCTAATATAGGGGTTGACGAGAAAGGGGTAGCGGGATCCTTTGCTTTGTTAGAATAAACGGTATTCAAAATAATACACATTTACATCGAGGCAAGAGATGGGGTGGCCAGCTGAGAGAAAATTTATATATTTAACGCTGGGTCCTAAAGAACAATTGTGCAAAATTTGGAATGATATTCACTATAGTTAAGTTTATGAAAGTGAGTTATCCAGGGGGTGGATGAAACATTTTGAACTGATGGCACTCAATATTATACACACTTATATTGCTGGGAGTGGGTGGCCAGAGGAAGGGTACCAATATTTTGCAACGGGTCCAGAAGAGTAATTATGCATAATTTGTAGTGGAATGAATTCACTATAAAACACATTTATATAGTGAGTAAGGGGAGAAGTGGCCAAGAGGAAAGGGGATGTTACTCAAGTTTTGCGCAGGATTTTAAAGAGAAAATTTGGTTTAGAAGGTCGTAGGATTATATTGAAAACAGAAAGACAGACAGAAATTTAAATTAATATATATATGTACACGAGTATATGTTTGATTTAAGGATTTCGCGAGCACTAGTGTATGGAATTGGCGTATTTTATAGATTAGATCACGTTTTTTATAGATAGAGAAACCTAGGCCAACGTTTTGGCACGTGATACCGTACTAAAACGTCAGCCTAGCCTTGCCATTTACAAAAAAACACGATCTAACCTAGCCAGTTCCATATACAGGATGTAACAGACCTAGTCCACAATATTTTATGGGTGAATACTTGACTAAATTACACGTCGAAAATGATCAAGGAATAAGTGTAATATTATTATTGGAAATTTTTATAAATTCATATTAAACGTACTTCGTCGACGTACTTCGAAATAAATAATTGCAAAGATATAGAGAATATAGCGAAGATATTTACAAAGATATAGATTGATAAATCTGTATCTTTGCTTCAGGCTCTAAATCATTTAACAAAAAATAGTCTACCTATAATTTTTTGTATTAAATATTTAATTTAAAATTAATAAAATATTTCAATTAATCGAAATAATCGCAATTTTTTTTTAAACGCTTATCGTTGTAATGGCCATAGTATTGAGTTTATTGGAAATATAATTTTATGCCAATATTGTTTAAATATGATTTAGCGCATATGAATCTCAATTATCAACTAACTTTTGAAGCAGTTGGGGACGTATATCTGCAATAACGCGACTGTTGCCTTCCAAGTCGTCTATTATCTCTGGTTTATCGATGTAGACTAGCGACTTCACATATCTCCATAGAAAATAATCCAAAGATCACACGATCTTGGAGGCCAATTCATAGGTCCATTACGCGAAATTATGCGCTTATCGAATATTTCCTTCAATAAATTGTGGCGCGCGCTGTGTGGCATGTTGCGCCGTCTTGTTAAAATCACAACTTTTCTACATCAAGGCCATTCAACTGGGGAACAAAAAAGTCTAGCAGGCATCATTTTTGAAGAAACAACCTCTTCTTCGGTGCGCACTCTACGATGTCTCTGCGGATGCGTATTGTCAATTAGAGAATGCGTGATTCGAAAACGATCCATGCTTATTCAAATTACTTACTTGGATGGACGATTATGTCCACCGTAAAATGGACGCAGCGCACGCTAAGTTTTGCCAACTGAACTACGATTTTTGAAATAATTTTTCACAATTTGCAAGCGTTATTCTGGCGTAAGTTTATTTATGGTGAAATGGCAAACCAAATTGAGCATAAATCATCTATTAGCTGTCATTTGTGCTGCCAATTCGAAAAACGAATCTCTAAAAAAAACACCCCTTATATATATATATAGGTAGAAAATATACTTACTCTACAATCCGGCTGACCCTACAGAAACATTTATTATGAACTTTAAATACGTTGTAAGCTTATTCAAATACGAAGGTACTTATAGAGAAGTGAATAATAATATTTTTTTATAGTAATCACCGAAACAGCACTAAACCTTTACCTTTTTGTTATAAGTTATCACTTTTATAAAGATCTGTCGCATTTTCATTAATCTTCTGCGTTTTTATTCCGCTACTCCCCGTGGAAATCCATAAATAAGTGACTACTCCACTTTCCAGTGGTCTCGCCGTGTTCAGAAGCTCTTCTGTATGTTTTATATAGCCTGTTTGGACTAACACGACAGTTAACCGATGTTTCAAAAGATAAAGTGCACTTATACAAAACTGGGAACTCTGTGAAATAAAAGAGAGGAATATTTAGTTTATGAACTCTATGAAGAGAAAGAATGGAATATATAGTTTGGATAGTATAATGGTTAAGTCACTTGCCCAGTGGTTGGGGGTTTGAGCCTTGTTTCAGAAGACAGACAAGCAAATCCCTTTTTCACAGTACAGGCATTTACATTTTAAAATATTAAGAATGTTATATTTCGTGAACGCAACTCTATTTTATTTTTTAAATATACTCGAATATATATTTTTTAAATATTCATCGATAATTAATACTATGTAAATTAACTAACTATATAAATAATTACATGAATCATATTTTTCCGTATTCGTAAAAATTTTTTTCAATACGTGAATAAATAATTTCTACATATATTTAATGACAAAACAAAATTATTATTGTATTAAATAAAATAACAATCACTTTGTATAAAACCACGAAATTTATTATACGTCAACCAGTTTTGCTTATCTCAAGCTTCATATGGACGTATTATACGTAAACTAATCATAAACACAAAAAGAGTGTACATAGGGAGATAGGGTGCAATAGGGAGATACAATATAAAATTACATGTGAAAGAGAGACAGAATACATATGTAGTTAAATAGAACATCAAGGGTGACAGAATATAAAATTATATGCGAAAAAGAGAGAGACAGAACCGGTTGACGTGTAATAAATTTCGTGGTTTCATACAAGAACCACAAAGTGATTGCTTTCTACGAAAATATAAAATTATTATTGTTAAAATGTAGTATTATTGTCACCATTTTTAGTTTTGTTTCCTCACCTAGTTGCATCCAAAGCCAGTAAACATTGCTCTTCAGCTCGACTGGTTTGTTTTGGATTCGTCAAATTCGTCGAGATTTGGAGAGGAAATTGTCCTCGTGGTATCATTTCGTGTTGGATCTTTAGTTCACTATACATATATCCCTTAGCTCGACTCGTTCGTTTTTTGTACTTGTAAACTTCGTGGAGAATCGGAGTGGAAGTGATTCCGCTGTGATTTTGGTGTTTTGTGGGCGGTGAAGTTCATCAGAGTTTTGCCGTGGCAGTTTTGTTTACAGGGGTGATCTTCAGGATAAGCCGGTGATGACGTCAACATAATCAGGTGAGTCCAGCTCTCCTTATCCCGTAAGTCATCCTGGTCCTCATCCCTCATCATTTCCCTATTTACAAATACCTATGCATTCCCTACTCCATCTAACTACCCATTAATTGTCCAATTTCATTCCGTCCCGATTCCATTATCACCACTAATGTAATCAGTGACTTGCGTCAGTGCAATTTTAAATGTATTTCATATTCATTATGCATATTAACTGAGATTCTAGCGTACACTACATAAATTTGTTTATACACTTTTTCTAGTTTTCTAGATAGTTAAGAATATAATAACTATTCATTTCATGAACTAAATATTCCTAATGAGCTGAGTATAAAATATAACGTAAAATATTATCAAGTTTAGGTTTCATGACATTATGAAAAGGAAGTAGTGTCCCGCGTATGTATGCAGGTAATACGTTCCTCTGACAATCCACGCGCTCGTGATCGCTGATTTTGCATAGTAACGAAATTTTACTACAATATTTTATTTATTAATTTGAAATGAAAACAGACTTTGAATTTGTCACAATGATTTTAAATGAGGAACATGGTTGTTCGATACAACAAAGAAGTAAACACTTGTATATTTTTGAAGTATCAATATTCATTAACGGGAACAAATATGTATTTGATTTTTCTATAGAAAAATTGATAAGCAATAAAAGGGTGTATAGCTTAAAATATGTAAATAATCTTACTGTTGCATTAAGGTTGTAAAAATCCATAATTCTGGATACCACCAATATACTCCTATTTTCATAATATTGATGTGGAAGTATTACGTGTGTGCATCTCTATTTTCTAATCATTGATGTTTTCTTCTCTCGTGCTCTCAATGACATCTAAAACTATCCAAAATCTCTAGCCAGTGTAGTTTACTAATTTACAGTTAAATTAGATATATGCGCAACTCTTGGTTGACTGTTCCAACAATCTAAATCCCAATACCACAGTCGTTGGTTACCTCTCACGTATACTCTTGTTGAATTATTTGTTACATTAGACGTAAAACGACATTAACCTGTTGAACGCCCTAGAACATAAACATAAGTCCAAATAAAAAGGTTTCCTGGACCTGCTATAAATATATTTACATAATTTTTTTCTATTTTTAATGGGGAAACTACTTTTTATTCTCGAGCCTTATCCATTCAATGGAAGTTGGCAATCATGTTAGCTATCATTACTTTGGTCACTGCGGCTCGGAAAATTTCTATAGTAGACTGGCCAAAGTATTGCCACAAGTTCTTTAGCCAAGTTCTTTATTTTAGTCTTACTTTAATCTGTTATTTGTGTTTTTGTTTCTTTGTTTTTATATATATTGTATTGAAATTTATTTATTTGATATGTTTTTGTTTATACCTCAATAAAGTGGATATTATCCGCATCTGTGAGGGCACTTTTGTGTTGACAGCTGTGCCGCCCTGTCACTATGTGCGGGACGTTGTTGCACAGTTGTCATAGTAGCATTAAATAAATGCTAACCTGGCGGCGAATGAGTAGGACCATATAGGAGATTTTGCTTGTAAACGGTCCTCGGTGAGCGGTGGGTCTGCCCTCATAGCCACGATGTTCTCCTTCTTCTAGGGCTCCGACTTCTAGCAATCTTTTCCTGCGTTATAAAGTTTCTCATAACTCTGGATATCTCATCACATGTTCGAGATATTATTTTTGGATTTTTATTGTTTTAAATATTCATTTTTCTTTATTCATCCGAACCATAATATCTTCATTTGTAACTCTATCAATCCAGTTTATTATGAGTGTTTTTCTGTAGATCCAACTGGTTAAAAATTTAATATTTTCATATATTAAATTAGTTTGTTATTCTTTGAAAAAACTAGGCAGTACTTTGAATATTTAATACAAACACGTTGTGGTTATTCATTTTAATAATTAATAATTTATTAATTTTGTTTTTTACCACCGTGTATTTATAAACTTAGTTGTAAAAATTGTGTTAGATTGATTTTCTTCTTTCTGCCTCGGCTTCATATTCAGGGAGGAGGCATCTAGCCTAACTGGTTCTTTTTTCAAATATTAACAAGTCAAATAATTATGAAATGAAAGAATAATGGTATATAAAAAAGTTGATTAAAAGTGGAAAATGAGCATTTTACGTAAATACTTATAAATTAGGCAATTAAAAAATAATTACATTGAGATTAACATTAATTATGTGTCCATCATGCCAGAATAAAGTTATCTACTAAATTGTTTATGTTGATGCTTGTCTGATTTAGATTATGCAGGTCCCTCACGTAAAGGATTACCTCTCAGAGGACGCCTTCCACGTGT
Source organism: Eubasilissa splendida (assembly GCA_031772225.1). Taxonomy (NCBI): domain Eukaryota; kingdom Metazoa; phylum Arthropoda; class Insecta; order Trichoptera; family Phryganeidae; genus Eubasilissa; species Eubasilissa splendida. The sequence continues at coordinate 20,127,566 of CM062859.1, read as the reverse complement.
AGATGATGGTCCTGGATACTGGACGTGAAGTGTGGCCAGCTGTTTGTGGTGCCAGCGTAGGGTGATGGAGTTCAGGCTTGTAGTAAATTGACCACCAGATGATGCCCAATTATCCAGACGAACCGGGACTCTGGACGCGATGTTCTTATGCAATATTTGCGTGCCGTGAACCCAATTGTATAGGATATCGTCTGCCCTGATAGCGACAGTCTGTTTTCGCAACACCAAATTATGTTGATCAATCTTTTTTATAGATCCACCGGGACCCTTTTGATAATTTCACATCAACGATTAAACGCAGAGAACATCATAGTTTAAGCTTAAACTCAAGGCGCACAGTTTAAATTTTCACCGAAATCACAATTTATAAAGCGCTTGCTTAATATTTCATAAACGATATTGATTTTATTTTCTACTTGAAAATTAGATCCCGTCTTTGTGGAGCGAGTTCTCCCTGCCAAAATTTGGTGTATACGGGCGCGCATAAATAAATGCATCCCCTATTGTGCATTTGCCGTCCTGATATTGGTCACGTACGCCAGTCTTCATTTCTTACCGCTGTACCCACGCTGTGTCGGTGCACCTGCGTCTAACAATACCTAGTTTTATTACTCCCGTCTCTTACTTCGACAAAATGTTTATGTATCCTTGAACACCAAAATATACTGCTTTCTGTATTATTTAAGATGTTTAAATAATAATGGTTTTTCATAATTTTCGAATCATTAATTAGAAAATTATGATTTTACTTTTGATAAAAATTTGGGATTATGTGTTTTACATGTAAACAATGTTAGTCTTAAATTAAATAATTTAGAATCGATAGAAATAAGTAAGGTTTGTAAAATAAACCAAAATATCATAAATAAATTTAGTCACTCTATTCTAAAACAAAATCAATAATTTTGGATCATTAAGTCAATTTTTATACTTTTCATTATCATAATAACTTTTAGTCAGGTACTAGATTTAATTTTTCAATTAATTTATATATTTTGAATTTACGCCCTTATGAGCTTTTATAATGTTAATTATAAATAAAATATGTGCAAAAATTAAATTATGCAAAATAAACAATAATAATTTGGGTTTAACACAGAATAGCTGAGTACCAAAATCAATGACACCTTTGACTCAGAATAGCATCAAAAACACTACTCTTATATTTCAACATTGATCATCGGAATATATCTACAAGACCAAAATCGTTCCCAAGCCTGTGAAATTAAAAACATAAGAACAATTTGACACATGGTTTTAGTTAGTTTTTTATCACCCAGATGAAGGAAAAAATAGTTTTTGAAACTGGTTGGTGTATATAATTAACTCGGTAATTAAAAACAAAGTTAATGAATTATTTATTACTATCACGGTAGAGTTGTCTGTTGAATTATTATTTTTGTTTATTTATATGAATTAAATAATACCTTATGAAAGTAAAAGTAAAAACATAACCGTTTTATTAATAATAAAATAATTTAAATATGTAGTATACATATTTAAATAGGTATGTTGATTCCTATTTTGTTAGTATGTATGGAATTAATACGTCATGTTCAATTCAATAACTACGTTACAGAGATTGATTGAATTTTGTAAATTGATTTGATTATAAGTGACCAAAGGGAAGTGACATAGTCCTTCGGAGTAGCGATGATGCTTCTTCTTTTATAATATATATTATATAATAATAGGCCTATACATTAATGGATAATTATTACGATATTAAATATGATATTAAAGATCAGGAATCAAATAACACATGAATTGTGCAGTCTCCGGGTCAAACGTCTCGCGGAATAGAATACGAATACGCAAATCCCCGCGGTTGCCGCCGAAATCACGCAATAAATGGTACACGGATAAGCCAATCTTCGCTCCCAATTGAATGCGGGGATGTCAGAAGTTCACCCACGGCACAAACAAATAATATCACTGTGCACACAAATCACAGGATCACAAACAATACAGTGCTGGTGGACTGGAGCTGAAAGGTCCACACCGCGAATGCTATCGCGATGTCGAGATCAAGCAAATATCGGTCATGTTGACGTCTGTTGGTGTCAAGGTCATATTTCACACTGAAAAGACAAGCATGAGGAAATGTATGGATGCGAATTTGGACGCGGAAATGTGTCAATAACATCGGTTGCAGCTGATTCTAAAAGACGCGCCAAGAGTATGTTTACGAATTCGGAACACCATACAATAAATAATCAAATTTTAGATTATTAAATACGCTTATCACTGATGAAATAGCGAAGAATGCATTCTACAAATATTTTCATAAGATTTTTATTTATTCATAAGAGCGCACATCGCTAACATCACATTCATTTGTAATATCAGTGGTGTGCCGAAAAGATCTGAGCACTGTATGCGGCGCTTTCGCAAGTGGCAGGATGTGTAAAGTAACGTATTTTATTGGAGGCCCTGAAAATGGCCTTTCATTAGAAAAGTGAAGCAGTGTTATAAAAATAATGTGTAAAATAATTTAAAATTGAAAACTTTGGGCGGCGTTCCCACAATTAATTTATTATGATTATTATGTATATGATATTATGCCTTAAATACAATTATTATTACTAATAGCATTGTTCTGCGAGAGGTTCTTGTGAGTGAATGCGCGTTTTGTGTTGTTTGTGTATGTAATGTACTGTGGTTAGCCAGACAGCCAGCATACGATAGATGTATATTGTTTTAAATAAATAAAACTCAATTAAGCCGCTGATGTCACTTAATTCTCAACCTTCTACATGACTTTTCTTTTTTTCAACTGACCCGGCTTTACTGGACTTTATTGACCATTTGCTACTACCACTAGCCGAATCGCTCTTTAGAGCTGACCTGATGCAACACCTACAAGTAACGGTTCCAATTATCAAAGCACTGCATTTGGACGAGACTTCAATCTCTCGATTCAAAGATTTGTCGGTAAATGTCGTTATTCTATCCTCTTTAACGAACGGCATCACACACGGCTACAGACCATATAAAGCCATGGTCTCACGAATTTATATGTAAAAATTACAATAAATAATTAATCATCAGTACTGTCCGTTCGCAACATGTCTCATATGTGAACACGTGCAATAAGAGTGCATGTATACATACAGATGAAAGTTTTCAGATAGAACTTTCGCGATAAATGATGTAGGTTTGCATTTCTTTGTCATTTTACATTTCAAAATACAAGGTACAATAAATAGCAGCTCGCTTCGCGCTTATTAAAGATAACTTGATCTGTTTATTTATTTTATATCTAATAAACATTTTAGTTACAAAATAATAATTTTTAAATTGAAAAGTATTTTTATTAATGGATATAATTTTACGTATCGCGTGTATCGTATGGAAACTATCGATGAGGCTTTCACAAAACTTACAAATTTTACATATTTAATGCAAATTAGGTACGCTCATAATACCGTTATTGAAAATTAATAATCAATATTAGCAGCAACATAGTACTTACAGTCTCATACAACACGAAGGATTTCAAATGAATAAGGATTAATATTAAATCCTAAACAACATAATTAATAATTCATTGAAACAGTTTACTATTTATTGAAACGTCTAAATATTAATAATTAAATTATTTAAAATACTTATTGTAAATATTAACCCAGTAACTAAACACAAGAATGTTAGAATGATTCAATAACCTAAGCTTTGTTACTACCATACATACGTTAGATTATTTTGTCACTACTCTAGTTTCGGATGTGGAATTACTCTCATCATCGGGTGATAACTAAACTAAATACATTTTAATATTTTTTAGGAGAACACATTTTTATTGTGAAGTTGTAATTATTCATAACATAGGACTGTGATATTTTAAATATGAATTAAATATATTAATTAGAAAGATATGCATATAAAATCAATTTTATCGAAAAATATTGTTGTTGCGCCACCGGGATTCATAATAATCGTCATAGTTGGATAATGCACCTTCCCCGGTTAGGAAAAAGATTCAAGTTCGAATCCCGGTGGCACAATAACAATATTTTTCGATAAAATTGATTTTATATGTATATCTTTCTAATTAATATATTTAATTCATTTCATATTGAATAATTCGGCTATATATAGGAGTTATACTTCACCTAATACATGACTAATACTGTCCGTATTCCCATTAACTACTGAAACCTCTTTCTTTACACCCCACCCCTCCATCCGAATAAGTCGACACGAAACTATATTTAGTTTAGTTATGTATCGATGTAACAGGTGTTTTTTTAGATGTTTGTTTTTCGAATTGGCAACACTTTTTTCAGCGAATGCCAATTTGACAGCTGATAGGATTTGTGCTCAGTTAATTTGCTATTTCAGTATGAATAGACTTATGCCAGAACGACGCTTGCAAATTGTACAAATTTATTGCGAAAATCGTGGTTCAGTTTGCGAAACTTACCGTGCGCTACGTCCATTCTACGGTCGACATTATCATCTTTCCGAGCAAGTAATTCGAATAACCATGGATCGTTATCACTCCACGAAATATTGAACAAGTCTCAATATATAAATTTGTCTTACATCTAGAACATTCTACTCTTTAAAAAGGAGATCTGATGGATATCTAAAAGGTCAACCAAGTATTATGTAATATTTAAGATATTATAGTATTTCATCTGTGTTCGATCTTTATAACTGATTTACGGATTTACGGTCACCGTGTGCACGCTTATGAACGTGACATACGAATATATATATAATATTTTCTGTCTATTACCTACATATTACTCCTTTTCCCATACCAGAGCACGACTATTTCTGTGCTTTATCTATGGTTTTGGATCAGTTGAAAGTTGAAATTGAAGTTGAAGTTGCACATTTATCGTTTATCATTGGGTACATTAGAGTGTGAAAACTGCGTGAATTATCATCCTGCGGAGTGGAAGCGATAAAGTGACAGAGAGTTTACGTTTGACCTTCGGAGTTGATCGAAGTGCGTTAGACTGTCGTGAGATTGACGTCCTACTATCGAGCTTATCAGACTGACTATGCGTGCGTGCGTACCGATTAGTGTTGTTTGTTCAAGAGTACTTCGTGCGGTATGTTTTATGAAGTAAAAAGACCTGTAGCATCAGTGGAAGAAGAAATTCCAGATACCTGAAGGAGTTACTCTCAGGTGGGCCATGTTTCTTCTTAGTTCTGGTTGGTCATGACTCCTCTGTTTCCTATTTCTGTCTCTCTTCCAAATTCCTTCCAACTTTCCTACATCCCGTTACCTAAACCTCTTGTTCATGCACACATGTATATATACTTTTAATAGCTTATTACGCCTAATCGGCAAAGGCCCCAATAAAGAGAAAAAATAATGACTACAGTAGTGAAATAACACAATATAAGTACGTACAGAAGGTACAAAGTTAAATTTTTTTAACATAATAAAATTGCACATTAAGTAACCGCCATATCAATTAATGATATTAAAAATGGTAGAAGTTTAAAAAAATATATATAAATAAACTAAATAACAATATTTGAATGTGTCCAAGAGGATAGGTCTTAAGCCCTGTAATACCCATGCTTTCCATATAATATGATATAAATAGCTTCGTCTTTATGAGATATCTATTATTTGTTTAATAAACTAACTAACTTACCATCGCGCAGTTTCTCTGCGGGGGTAGACAGTAAAATATAGAGCGCCACACTCTTCTATCCTGACACAATTCTCGCCTAATCCACATCCATACATCTTCTTATGCAAGCTCGTCGATAATTCAGGCTTCTAATAGGACCATCTTCCAGTATCTGATTTACCTGGTGATGCCAAGTCTTTTATTTCGGGCACCAATCACATTAGTGTTATATATCTCCACATGCATCTGTTCCACAAATCACATATTTTTTTCATATTCACTATGCTAAGACCAACTTTACATTCTTTCCTTATTTCTTCATTTTTTACTGTATCATAAATGGGTAACATACGCACTTTCGTTTCTCTTCCGCCAGCTCCAGGCTTTATGAATATACATAATAAAACCCTTACATTTTTAGGTGATTAACCATTTTTAGAGACGAGCTTTCTTTTTTTTCAGAATTCTAAAATATAAAAGCGAGAAATAAGAAATCACAAAATATATATTCATATTTCTCGAATTTAAATTGTTCTTTCTAAAGTAGTCTAAATGCTGTATTCACTGAATTTTCGCTCCTCTAAGTTAATATTTTTCTTGAAGATTTTGGCTTATTTAAAAAATTTTTTTTTTTGTTCATTTTTGTTCATCATTTATATAACCCGAACGGATGATTGAAATGATTTTCAGTATGAAAATTAATTAAGTTTCTTAAAAAAAACAACGTATATTTTTGATTGATATTTTAAAATAATTGAAAAAAACGCACCACTATGCAAAAATTATGTTAATATTTTAAACATTATTATGGTTATATTATTATTAATAATAAAACACTTTAAACAAATATCAGATATCTCATAGAGACAAAGCTATTTTTTATTATATTTAATGGAAAATATATGGAAGTATGGGGTAATTACAGGGCTTCGGCTGTATATATATTGATGAACGTTATATATATATATACACCAATTCTCACCCCTCAAACTCAATATAACAATATAAAGTTAAAAACAAAAAAGATTTAGGTTTAACACAGAAAAAATAAAAATTGAGGTATAACATAGAATGGATAATAACCAAAATTAATTACACCTTTGACTCAGAACAGCATCAAAAATATCACTTTTATATTTAAACACTGAACATCGGAAAATATCTACAAGGCCAAAATCGTTCCAAAGCCTATGAAGTTTTTGTGTGGGTGCATTTCTATAAAAAACAGCGTCGATGATCTGCTACTCCGCGCGGGAACGTGGTATACAATCAGTTCAGTTAAATGAAGGGCATCCAGCATGCCATTTACTATTTTAAATAAAAATAATAAATCACTTAAAGTTCTTCTACACGACAAGATAGTTAAATTAAGAGTGCTCAGTATAAAATCATAATTCATTTGATCAACGGGTATACATAGTTTAAGGTTAATACCCCTTAAATTTTTTTGTTGAATCCTTTCTAATTTCAATTTATGCACTTTATAGAATACAGACCAAATTTTTAAGTTGTATCATAAATTGCTACGAACCACAGCCGTGTATAAAACTTTAAGCGATTTAAGTAAATTCACATATTTTAATATGCAACAGTCAAATAAAATAGGTTACAAAGACAACCATTGTTTAATTTTTGTATCTGCCAATCAACTAACACGTAAATATATAATATTAAAATGTTAAAAATATTAATTCTAGGGCATGTAATACCAAACTGTTGTACATACATTTTTTTAACATTTCATTGATTTCTTTAATTGTTTAGTGAAAATATACTTTTTTTTTTAAATTTTAACTAAATTAAATAAATAAAACATTTGTACGAAATAATGATTTAAGAATCTAGGGATATTATAATAACAGCAATTTCAATCTCAGTTATCCAGCTCAAGAGAGGCGCAAGATAAGAGATAATTCTATATTCACGGACGCTCTTGTTTTTAAACAATGCCGACGGGAAAACAATTCAGATGAGAAGTGTGATACCAGTGGCGTCGAGTGGGAGCTAGACAATTTATTACTTTTATATAGAAGAGACCTTTCATACCGAGAAACAAACGATTGCTGAAAAGGTAATAACAAACCTTGGGGTGGATGAGCAAGAGATTTCCCTTTCACTTTATAATCTCAACAAATTGCAAAAAAAAGAAGTAAAAAAAAAAAACATTAACATTCAGGAAATATTTCAATTTGTTGAGTGATAACGATGCTAATAAAATAGTCACTTAGGTTTCGTTAAGCTGAATGAATAAATGCCTTTTTATTAGTATGGTAAGAAAGATATATGTCGGGAGTGTTGGTAATAATGAATATCCGCGAAACACGTAATTGGTCAAAATAAATTAGATTATAAATATGCTATGCATTCTAGTGATTTTGCGAATATATATATTCGTTACTATTAATTGCATTCTAGTTTATTTTATTTTATTAACTTTAAATTTAACTTTTTTATTTTATTATTCATAAAAATATACATTTATTTTTATTTTTACTCAAATTCTGTAAATTTAATATTTTTCACCGACTTCTTACTATGTATATTTTACATCATCTTGATATAAACTTCCAGATATACTACATTGTAGTATCTGAAATTACTACATGAAAAAAAATCTTTTCTTTTAAATAGCGTAGCTAAGCGCTAAAATATTAGCTGCTATATAACTATTTGCTGCGAAAATTCTTAACGGTATTGCTATTTAAAACATAAACATTAATGAAAACACTTTCTGTAAAAAATTGCTCAACCAACAAATTATTAGGTATTACAAATTATATGATGATAATCTCTTTTCATTAGTGACGTTGGGTTTCTGAAAAACATACTGTTCCTTGATTATTAAATAAAGCCATATTTTATAAGTTGACAGATTACTACAACTGGAAACAAATATATGTGTCATAGAAGTATGATGTAAAAAGTTAAAGTATAATGGAGATTACCTGATATATTTCAGTTGGATAGTGCTGTTTACCGGTAATAGAAAGATCCTGGGTTTAAGCCTCGACGGCAGCTCAGTTTTTGTAAGATTTTCTCTACATTTTTTCGGTGGTAATTTTTTTTACTCCAAAAAAAAAGGTCTAAATTTTTAAATGTGTAATTTTGAAAATGTAATTTTTTTCGTACTTTTTCGTTTATAATTTATTCCATGTGTAATTTTAACATTTGTAGTTTAATCGTGTAACCTTATCTACGTGTCGCACGAATCCACGTTATTATGTAGAAAGATAAACTTTTTCTCGTTTCATATTCAGACACCTTTTCATACATATTCGTAGATTTTTAAGGCTTTTAACAGAACCATTTTTCAATGTCTGTTGATGCCAGATCGTTTACGGACGTTCTCTATTTCCGCTGCCTTCAACTCTCGCGTCTTAAATTTTTTTTTATATCCTAAGAATGTTATATTTAAATATATTTAAATCAAAAAACATCATTCTTGATGAAACCTGTACTCAACAACAATTTTAAATAATTAATTAAACAAAGTGTTAAACATGTTTCGATACCTATGGTATCTTCTTCAGGAAACATTGTATACTGAAATTAAAAAATACAAGCATTGATAAAAATAAAACAATAAAGTGGTGAATAAGTAAGAACTATTATGAAAACAAAATTAAAAGGTGACTTTTTACAAAGAGTATTTGGTTATTTATAATATTTAGCTTGCTATTAACACTTTTTCTTATTTCTAAAGTTTCTAATTTATCTAACTGTAAACCCCTAGTATTTGTATGAATAATTTGTAAACCCTTGTTAATTTCAAAATAATGGTTTGTTTCCAAAAGGTGATTGGAAAATTCTGAATTGTTGTTGTTATTTAGGCATCTCAAGTGCTCCTTAATTCTATGATCAAAATTTCTGGAATCATGTAAAATAATTGCAATCATGGCAAATTAATCTGTATACCCCCGATTTTTTTTTTACATATGGTCTTTATCCTTGTTATTTAATACATAATTATTCAATTTGTTATTAGTATAAAAACAATGTACTTTGTCTAATTATTTATATAAAATGAGGCCACAAAGTAATTTTGCAAATTTTGAAGAAATAACTATAAATATTTAGACCCTATTGTTTGTATTATAAACTTCATTTTGACTATTGATCTTGAGACATCAATAAATGAAGGTATACGAAGATTAGCAATAATAATTATCTCTTATATAATTTCAAATATATTAACCCTTCTCTAGCCATGCTCTAACACAGGTCTACCGCCCCAATTAAATCTAAATATTTCCGTTAATACACGCAGCACAAAATTAGTATTTTAACTAACTTTAAAACAATTATTTACGCTTAGAAATGACTAATGATGTATAGAATTCATTTTATAACCATGTATGTAAAAGTAATTATTTTTCAAAACAATACTAAGTAAAATTGCTACGTTGTAAAAAATAGTATTTGCAGTACGACAGAAAAATATTAAATGTTAGTTTCACCATGAAAAGAATAACAAACATATAAATATAATTATGTATATAACTTGAATGAATGAATGATACGAAAAATATTTTTTTTTTCACATTTATTGGTCGATATTTAGAGTAAATATGTCATTAACTATTTTAAAGTCATTTAAGCTTAAAAAGGATTTTTTTTCATTAAAAATGCAAAAAAAATCTTAATCTTTAACGGTAACATGAGTTGATAGCATGGATGCTTCCGGATATCTTTAATCGTGGTATGGTAAAGGTTAAGCACAAATATAGGTGGCTGAATGCACGAGTAGTTGGTCATAATAGAACCTGTTCGGTCTTTAAGACGGATTCTCATGAATATTGTTATAATATGGTAAAATATTTCAACAATGTAAGACATATATTTCGGTACCCTGACTGCTACATTAGTACGTATATATAGCAGATCTATGTTCTGAATAATTACAACTTCACAATAAAAATGTATTCTTCTTAATAAGTAAAGAAATATTAAATAGGTAAATTATATACAAAGATTAAGTAAGCTTATTTCAAATTTTACGGTTCAATTTACAAAACAAAGTATGCAAAATACGTAATTAGTAAAAAATGTCTGCAGTATTTGTAGGAATAATGTATAGTATATTTCAAAAATTAAATGAGATACGAATATCATGTTTCAACTAATCTAAAATATGAATAAAGTCATCAAACTTATACAAATTATAGTAAACAAAATATTTATATATTCAACTCATATTTAATAGTTTAGCCCACCTTAACACAGGTTCATCCTAATGAGGGAGCATTTTAATAAATTATGAATGACTGTAAAAATATTAAAAAATAGAATAATAAAAAATAAACCGGTCTTTCAAGTGTTAACGGACAATTACATATTATTACCGATGTTGTATATCAATGCCCACAATATTGTGCCTAAATAATGTTTTGAGGTTGGGTCAAATTAATCAATTCGTGTATGGCAAATTTTAAACAGAATTTACATAATACCGGATCGTACAAAGCACTTTAGATAAATATTTGTAATTTAGCGGCGAAACTACTCATAATGTTTTGTAAATAATACAAACGATATACGCATATATCAGGTTGCCAAATAAATGGTATATAACCAAAATAACCATAATATGAATGTAAATATATTATTTTTAATACACCTACCCTTATTTTTTTACAGTTAATAGGGCTCAACTGATTTCTTCTCAGTTACCTTTTCGATGTTTCTGGGACGTAAATAACCTAAAACATGGCTACAACAAATTATGTCTGATATTTCTGACTGAATATCTTTTTTATTACTAGATACGAAGACTCGAAAATTTTTCGTTCTTGATTTTAAAATTTATTTAATTATATATTTTTTTATTACTACCAGAATTTCAAAAATATACTATATTTATTCACATTTAATGAATTTAGTGATACGATTTGGGTCACCGATGGTAAGGGTCAACCTTCTCTTAAATATTTTATTTGATATAGAATAATATAATAAATTCAATACAAATTAAATTAAACAACTAGAAAGATATACAAAAAAATGTATCTATCGACAAAATATTTAGTTGCTACCTGGATATATTTTTTCGATAGATAGATTTTTTCTGTGTATCTTTCTAGTTGATTCATTTAATTGTATTAACAGAACTAAGTTCTGAAAATACGGGGGTATGCCGATTACTAGCCGCATCCTTGAGAATTCAGTCACTATGGAGCGTATCCTTACTAGTTGTTCGTGAAATTTTTCCTATGAAATTCATATCCCGACGAGGTGACATAAACTGGCCTCCACGTAGCCCTTACTTGTCATCAATGGACTTTTTCCTATGGGGCTATCTTAAATCAAAGTTATATAGTAACAATCATCCCTCTCTGAACCAATTAAAATAAAATATTCGAGAAGAAATGACAGCGATCACGGAGAATACGTGCTGAGCAGTACGTAGAAGTTTTTCCTCCCGTTTATAAGAGTGCCAGCAAAATAACGGATCACGTTTAGAAAACATAATCTTTAAAAAATAAATTCCTAGGGACCGTACTTAACTAACCCATCCATTATTTTATTACAGAATTATTATTATGAAAAATACTTTTGGAACACTTTGTAGTATCTTTAATTCTTGTATATCTAGGTATAACTTTTTTCTATTTTTTCTTCTTCTTTTCCGGCTTCGTGGGATTCGGAAATCTAAGACCGCATGCTAATGGATGCTAACTATCCATTGTGGTCCAATATGCTGGGTACTCATTTACCTCTCGCAGGTCTGTATTGACATTATTTACCTATCTACGTCTTAGTTTCCTCAGGATATCTGGATCGTAACACCATTTCTGATGTTTCGAGTTATTTATCCACCTCCATTCTTTGGAGTTATTACATATTGTGCCATAAATCTTGCGCAACACTTTATTTACGAAGGTCTACAACTTAATTCCTGCGCAAAAGTGAGAGATCAAGCTTTTTACCGTACCGGCATAAGTAGAAATTTTGGATTAATTTTAGAGTACATAAATTAGATCAAGTTTTATTTATTAAACACTAAATATTTTAACATGGTATTCATAATAATCAAATTGCTACCCTTTCATTTTGTTAATAATTTTTAAGTTGCATTTATATTTCCTGGCTTTTTAAATTATAATATAATTACCGAGACAATTAACATTTTCTAATCCCGGGATCTCAAAAATCTAATTTCGAAACCAGGGATTGCAATTTTGGTTCGGAATTGGATTCACCTGTCGGGTTTTAGATCTAGCACAAGTCTGCAACCTGATTTTTTTCTGATATTATATGTGTTTAAGCGGTTTCCTGATTTATAATAATGTACATGTATGTGTGTGAGTATTGCCGCCCTGTTTTAGGAAAGTTAAGAAGACGGTAACCGACAGGCGTCATTCAATTACATCCCGTGCTTCGATCAGTCCAGCGGTCTAAATAAACCACCAGTAAGTACGCTTGAAATTTTGTGAGTAATTTTTTCCGGCCACATAAACATCAAAAAATGGTGATATCGACTGGCCTCCTCGATCACCTGATTTGACGGCACCCGAATATTTTCTGTTAGGGCACTTGAAAATAAATGTCTACGCCAATAAGCCAACAACAATTCCGATGTTACATTCGAAATTAAATTGCTGAAATAACACGCGAATTGAGCGAGAATGTTATTGTAGGAGATGTTGTTGTTTTAACATAGAATATCTTGTTGGTATAGTGGTCAAGACGTTGGCCTAGTGATCTAGTGATCGGGGGTTCGCGCCTCGTTCCAGGACACCAGCAATTTAGTCATATTTTCATAGCACAAGCGTTTAGCTTAGTTTGAAAATAGTAAGAATATCGATGTGACATGCATTCCGTGTACGCATCTCTATTTAAATATATATACGATTGACTCGTCAAAAGATTTTTTTGCTATGAAACCAAAGCTCTTGACATCTTCAACTCTCACATGTCGTTTGTATGTTGCAGTGTAAGGTATCTATTGTAACTAGAGCAAGGTATCTAATTGAAAGAGCTTTTACAAAATTTCGTTTATTGAAGTGATGAATTATACAGTTAAATACGCGTTGAACTCTGGAGTGGCTCGCTCAAGAAACTGTTGAATGTAGATGAGAGGACAATCTGCGAAGAAGTGATCGCTATCTGCTTGGACAGTGTTCATTTCTGGTGCATATATTCTTATTGTATCTTCTGATTGGTCGCTTTGGTTTGGGCCCTATATGGTTAATAGGCAAGTCCTTACACAGCTTATAAAAAATATTGTACGTATTGTTGACCACTTGGCCGATGTCATATCCCATACATAATTGTAATAAATTAAACGATTGATAAATAAAAACCAAATAAAAAAAAAAAATATTTTTATTTATTATCTTTGTTTTATTAACCACTAAAATGAGTTTAAATACATCTACCGGTTTCGAAAAATTAAAATTAAACTCATTTTAGTGGTTAATAAAACAAAGATAATAAATAAAAATATGAATCTTAACCACAAAGATAACATTGCTGATTTTAAAAGTATAAAAAAATATATATTTCATTTTCAAGTTATTTGAAAACAACATCGGCCTGGAACATAATTACTATAAAACTAAAAATATTGTGTATTCATGATAAAAACATTAATGTTATTTTAATATTTAGAAAATTTCAAAGCATATTTTCCGTAAACTGAATGGGGAGTACACCGTTTTTATACATTAAAATGATTGGACACATTCTCGTATTTGCTTGAATGTACAATTTTTGTGCTTCGAAAACTCGTGAATACATTTCACTAATGATTTACCTACACTTTCCATGACAATGGAAAAAGATCCATAAACTTGCAATTAAATATTTAATGGTACGGCGTATCACGTACTTTGGGAAATTTTAATCTTCTCGCTGTGAATGGCGCCCATTGAATTGAAATGGAAAAAAAAAACAATAAATCTTTTCATACAATGGTGGTCACAATAAAAGTGACAGTCCAATTTTACTGCCCGAAATAGATCCTTAAACTCATTTGCTATAAAGGTCAAATGAAAAATATCTCTTTTGTGCCTCATTGTTTTGAAGAAACGTTGAATTTTTAGGTTAAATTTTTTTAGAAGAGTCATTTTAAAGTAATATTACAATATGCCTTTTTTTAAATTTTGACATGTGTATGAAGATTTCACGTTATAATTTGTAAAGTAAATATTATAAAATATCCATTCATCTTACTCAGTATTTTTGTATGAGTTGGAAAAATAAAAAAACACTATTTTCTTTGTGTGTTTCTTCTTTTCTTTATTTTATATAAATCTTCGGATGTTTATTTCATGTTCAAAATATTCATTTTATTCTACCCTAGCAAAGGAGTGGTTATTTTAAAACCACTCGGCATTTAAAATACGTTGATTGGATGTGCACGAGACTTGGTACCCATGTCATATAAAAGGCCGTATCATGGCAAATCGTATCAGTCGGAAAGCGAAAAACTAAAGGAAAAACATAGCGGCATCTAGGGGCGGTGGTAAGTGTCACGTTGGTAGGAACATTAGCAGAACACAGGTCTCCAGGGGTCAACCATCATGCGGACCAAGCAACGTGGCAGAGCAATCATTCTTCTGTCGAACCCGAGTCGGTCAACATATTTCATACTTTGACTATCATAAACCATTGTGAAATAAATTATGTATAGGTAACACAATAAATACATATTTTTAACTGTCAATCCAAGGGGAATATTTAAGTTACTTGAACACAAATGACAGGCTAATAATATAGAGGCGATTCGTTATTCTTCATATCAAATCTTCCAATTCAAACACATATACCAATTCATAATAAATTCAATTCAAGGCCAACTTCTATAACCAATCTCTCTCTGGATGTAGCAGCTCCTTCGGTCTCCTCGGGCATCAGTGAGAAAATTGAAAGTATGAGTCAGATACTTGGCAAAACTGAGTCTTTATAAGCAAGCCCAGGCGATGGAAGTGAAATACATGAAATTAAGCTATAGCGAGCGAAGAAGCCGCCTGCAAGAACCTGGAGGTTCACCTTGTACTGTGGGTAGGGGATGCATGGGTACATAATAATCATCAAATGAAGTGCTGCCAACCTCAGTAGCTTCTATAAACATGGATGTTGCAACTTCATTGCCTCAAACATATTACAAACAATTTATTTTATTTGAATCTCTTATACATTATGTTTGTAATAATTAAATAATGCATATCTTAGGGAAAAAAATGTTTAAATAAATTGTGAATTAAAAGAGTATTTTGTTAGGGATAAATAATATTTTTGCTTGTGTTCTAATCATTTTTTTATATATTAACATATGCCATATACAAGTATCTGATATTAATATATTTTGTGCACTCGAGAGACTGATAAAGTGTTCAAGTTTCTCATGAAAATCTATCAAAGTTAAATCAGGCATCGGCCAACTTAATTATAATATTATTTCGGTTCTTATTGAAAAATCCAATATACTCTATCTTTTGTGTGGATACATTTGAAAAAGTTTCTAGTGAAATATGATATAATAAAAAATGATTCATTGGTGCATAATATTAAAAAAAAATCAATGTAATTTATTTTAGCTCCGTTAGTTTATCCAAATCTTTTTCTCTGACGTCTAGTTGGCGAATTCGCCTTTACTTGTCAATCGGATATGTTGACTACAAATCTAGGAAGTGATGTAGTAAGTAAGGAAATCTAGGCAGAGACACTTTGTTAAACAATATTTGCATTACATGGCGCATATTTAAAATGCAATTAAAAAGTTTCACCCTTTTGGCAATCATTTTTAGCTTTCGAAATAATTTGAAGCCGTGCGGACAAAGCTCGGGGGTCTGGCGCATTGAGATATCGTTTGAGATTAATTAAGGTCGTGTTTGGTTGAAGATAAATGTTCCTTAGCATAACAGTGGCGTAGGAACCTCTGATTTACTATGCAAATCATTATTTATTACTGAGCCGTACTTTCTTCAATTCGGTGGGCTTTGCAGAGAATAGGATTTTATTGAAAACAAATAATTTATTTTCTGTGAACAGAAATATGTTTTTAAAACCTTTTAGAATATTTTTACAATTTTATTCATATTTAAATACTTTTCACATATATTTTTTTTATTGTTTTTTATCTGTTATTCTAATGAATAAAATCTACAAACGATTGATGAAAAATCGTAATGTAAAAAATATGCTATTTTTAAATTAAGCTGGATGGATAGAGTTACGTATGAAGATATTATGGTTTGAAAGAATAAAGAAAAATAAGTATTTTAAACAATAAAATATCTCTGGCATGTGATGAGACATCTGGAGAAGTATTAAAACTGCAGGGAAAGTCTAGGCCCTGGAAGAAGGAAGACATCATGGCTGAAGAACCTAAGACAATGATTTGGCCAGTTTACTGTAAAGCTTTTCTGGGCCGCAGTGAACAAAATGATGAAAGCCGACATAATAACGAACGTCAGTTGAACGGATAAGATATAAGAAGAAGAATAATTAGTTCCGTGACTTACTAGTTAATTGTCATTTTCTAAAGATATACAGGTATATTCACACTCCAATTAATCTCTCCACATTTAAAAAATCATTTAATTTATTTTCCAGGGACTCCTGATTGCACCAACCACACATAATAACAGCAATAATAAATTATAATATAATAATCAGTTGGCGATATATCTGGAAAACACGGGGAACTAAATGATATTGATGGCGAGATATCTTGGAGACATTTATATTTTTACGATGGATCAGAGTTTTATCTGCATCACATCATGAACTGACATCACCTGTGATCCTTCGGATATTTGAGTATCAGTAAAACGCATATTAGTGATATTAGCCTTTTACCTATCCTGACATCCAATTATTAGATAACATCAGACAAGTTGTTGTGAAAAATTGGAGGCATAGCACAAGGGACGTGAAACTGTAGAAAGAAAAAACCTTTTTTAAATTGAAAGACATATTATTAAGGAGAACACATCCTTATTGTGAAGTTGTAATTATTCAGAATAAACGGTCTGTGATATTTTAAATATGAATTAAATATATTAATTAGAAGGATATACACATAAAATCAATTTTATCGAAAAATATTGTTGTTACGCCACCGGGATTCGAACCTGGATCTCTTTCCAAACTGAGGAAGGTGCAAATAATGGAACGATTGAATGTATTAATATCAAAAAGGTAACATATAGATTCGAAAATTTGTCGCTAAAAATATTGTCGCTGTAGCATAGTTGGATAATGCACCTTCGCCGGTCTGGAAAGAGATCCAGGTTTGAATCCGGTGGCGCAATAACAGTATTTTTCGATAAAATTGATTTTATGTGTATACCCTTCTAATTAATATATTTAATTCATATTTAGAACACATTTTTATTATAAAGTTGTTATTATTCAGAACATAGGTCTGTGATATTTTAAATACTCTTTTGAATTACACGAGGTGTAGCTATTTTTTAAATAAATTTCAACATTAGTTTTAAAATTTAATAAAGAATAAGAAAAAACACTGTTTAAAACTACTGTTTATTGATACATCAACATGTTTCAAGACATGTGGTCCCTTCTTCAGGAAACAATGTATACTAAAATTAAAAATGCAAGCATAGACAAAAACAAAATTATTAAAAAAAGTTGTCGGTAATTAGGAACTACTGTGAAAACAATTTTAAAAGGTAACTTATTTGTAATATTTTATTTTCAATTAACACTTTTTATTATAACAAAGAGTTTTTTATTATTATTTATATAATATGATCACTCAAAGTAATTTTGCAAATACTGAAGAAGTTTTTAAAATTTTATGTTAAAAATGTATAAATAATAAAAAGTATCAAAATGTAAATCAGTATATTAAATTCAAGCACAAAAAAATCAGCATTGTATAGCAAGATTGCATTCATAGATATACGAGTGGTCGAAATGATCCATATTCGGTGGTTGAAGTATTGATTTCAAGAAGGTATTGGACGCGGTATCGATCCCGGTATTAGCTAAAATTAAACACGAGACCAATGTGTTAATGGTACCCGCTGAATAAAATTTTTCTGTGTAAACAATTATGATTAATTTGTTTGTGCTTAGTAATTAAAATAATATACAAATAATCCATCCCTGCGTAATCGTGCTTCAACTGAAACGAGTACGCCAATGCAATACGTCTGTCTCCTTTTGAATAAGCTTGCACTGTGCTGTCTAGTATTCGCTAAGAAGACTTGAAACATATTAGAAGATGTATCCTGAATTTAACATACAATCTTAATTATAAATACATTCAATAGTACCAACTAAAATAATGACGTGTAGTTTTAATAAAATTGAACTAAAAAATCATAATTTCTTTATAAAATGTAAAATCTAAATTTATTGAAGACATATTAAAAACATTCTAGCAGATGAGCAATCGGCTCAATATATATTCCAATGATTTACCAAATTACAAAGCTTTACCCAAAACAAACCACACATAAATAAAATGTCGATGTAATTAAAATGATTCCATCTTTGTAAGTTAGCTGTCAAAACGAACAAAAATGACATCTATATGACATATAAGAATCGTGGATAGGCAATTTCAACGCTAAGTAAGATTTCTCCCTCATCATAGATAGAAGAAAAGATGACAGATGTCAATATACGATTTCGCTAAAATGTTTTTTTTTCTAACTATATGTAGATAATGTATACTTCATTTAAAATTGAATATATATTTACGTACTGTTGAATATATAAAATAATATTTAAGTAATCGTAACCTCTAGATATTAAAAAAAAAACACGTTCGTTTTTACGAAGCGTAATATTATTATGGATAATTTTCAAAGATTTGATTATGGAAAACAAATACTAAAATACCTTTTTGAATACAATCAAGTTTTAAGTTTTTAGTAGTTTCTTGGTTATCCAGTAATCGAGGTTTCGAACCTCGTTCCAAGAGATCATCAAGTTCTTTCTATTTACGTGGAGCAAGCGTTTAGGTTAGTTTTAAAATATTAAGAATATATAAGTGACATGCATTTCGTGTACGCATCTTTATTTATTTAAAATAATTCTATTGTTCCAATAAATATTTATACCTGTCATTTTCTGGCCAACAAATATTAAGAGACTAGGCCGAGGTGGGACAGATTGCATTTCGACGCGGACATGTCAACAAGCTTTTTTTGTGTCGCCATGCGAAAAATCCAGACCATAAAAAAGCGGTTTTCTACAGCATCCAGAAGTGCAGTGATATCTCCGTTGTTCACTACAAAAGTGCAAGTTAACTGGAGGTGTAAATTGTCGTCCAACCCAGATCCATCTGCCATTATTCCTTTCTTACTCCAATTCGGGTTGTGTCAATTAAACAGTAATTTAAATCAATACAGTCCACGGGTCCTATCCCCATCATATTATATATTTAAAGACACTGAGAATTGTGAACTACTACTCGATGTTCAGACATAATGACGAATTTATTCAGCACAATATTTTTTTAGCACTTCTCAAATATGACTTTAAATTATAACCTCCGTCAATATCAGAAATGTTATGAATCCTGAAGCAATGTGACTGTTGTGTTTGTTCGTTTGCCTATACACTTTCATAAACAACAACGCATCGTCTTTGAGAAAAGCGATGAACAGGAAGTTCACGATAATGCAGTGAACCGAAATATGAAGCTCATGACATGGTTTCAATTGAATTGTGCAAATAGACTACAGAACAAGAAAACAATTCTGAGGAAATAAAATAGTGTCTCGTATATATACAGTTACATTTTTTTAAAATAGAGATGCGTACACGGAATATGTGTCACATAAATATTTTTACTATTTTCAAAGTAAGCTATACGTTTGTGCTATGAAAATAGGATGATAGCCTCCTGGAACGATGCTCGAACCCCCGACCACTAGATCACTAAGCGAGTATCGTAACCACTACACCATAAGCACGTCACATTTAATGATTAAAAACGTTTATATTTTCGTATTTTGTTACATCACATACATGTTCACAACAAGTTACCTTTTTTTTATAGTTGATATTTGACAAAAATTAATATTTCACCAAAAGTTATTGGAAAACGAATGAAGCTTTTTAAAATGAGTTCAAAAAAGAAAATTTTGATACATAAAATTTTATTACCGAAGTTTTCAGCTTATTTCGTCAAAAATATATAAGTACGCTAATAAATAATTTCTAATGGTGTATAATAATATATGGTGGTATATAATATGCAGTTTGAATAAATTGTATTATATCAACGTATAAAATAAATATTTTATTTGTACTATGGAGAAATCCTAAACAATATACTAGTAAGTTACTAAAAATATAGTTCATTTAATATAATAATTATTCAGAAAAAGTGTTCAATGTAGGTACGATATTCCCGGTGTAGCGCTGCAGTTGCAATGTTGCGCAATAGTTTTATTCATCTGTTGACTTACCACATGGAACGTTATAGATATTCACATTGTGTGGCCATCTTGTAGTAAGTGCTTGAAATGTTCAAGACAATAGATCAGCACGCCGATTGTGAGATACGGTCTGTGATTCGTTTCGTGAATGCACAAAACATGAAACCAGCTGACATTCATCGCCGAGTGTGTCCTATTTTGTCCTGATTTGGGGCCAAGTGATTTCTATATTTTCTTTTGTCTGAAGCGGTCCCTTGGTGGCAAGCGTTTTGATGACGATGATGAACTCAAAGACGGAGTACAGACATGGTTTTCATCCCAGGCAGCGTCGTTCTATGACGAAGGTATACAACAATTATTTGTGCCCCATTATGACAAGTGACTTAATAATGGTGGCGACTATGTTGAAACGTACGTAAATTAAGATGTAAAGAAAAAAGTAAAGTGTTGTAAAAATGATTTTGTGTTTCTTCAAAAAAAAAACCCGGTACTTAAAAAACATTTATTTAAACTAAGATATTTTTAATGTGAAACACGTACATTTTTATATTAAATATTACTGTTAACTTATATATAATTGATGTAAAATATATCTATAATATGTGAGATATAAATCGCTGATGTTATATCAAAGGGAAGTATCGAAAAAAAAAATTTTTTTGATATTTTTCTATTAATTATGTAACTTTTTTTAAAATACTTATTATTGCTATTAATTTTGTAACTTTTTAAATAATTATTTTAGGTATGCATAAATCAACTTAGCCGTTACAAAACGGGGTGCACTTTTGATGTATTATGAATCATATTAAAATAAAATGTGAACAAAAAAAACATTTTTTTGATTGCACCGGCGAAATATATTTAATCAAAACTCAAATGCTAATTTCAGTAGTTGTTTAATGGTCTAACATATCGAGCGACAAAACAATGCATTAATAATATTATGATAATTAAACTAGATAATAAGTAGCATAAAAGCCAGTAGTGCGAGTATTCTAGACTCTAGGCAATATCAAATTTCATAAATAAAATAGGTTCCTTTGATAGTATTATTTCATATAAAGAGATATAAGATATATGTATAAACAACCTAGAAATATAAAATGAACCATACATAAAAGGATAAGCATGATAGAATATGTTTTTATTTTATTAAATAATATATTAGTTTGTTAATAGATACAGTTAAAGAGTTGTTGATAGTATCATAAAAGAGGAATCAAAAAAAAAAAATTCACTCCTATTTTAAGCACAAAATATGAAGAACTAAATATTGTTCTTTATTCAAAAGCGTAGTTTTAAATTCATGTTTAATTTAAGAAGAATTAGAAAAATTGAAAAAAAACTATTTAAAAAAAATCTACATCTATCTTAATTTATATTAAATTATTTATTGACTAACCCTGTTGTGCTACAAACCATTAGGGTTCAAGTCTGACGTCACTACTGCTCTTCAGGCAACCCGGTTTTGAGTTACATTGTTTCAGCTGGCAATGTACAATCATAATGCGACCTTTTTCAAATTGTTAGCCCACCCAATGCAAAGTTGCATAAATTCCCTCCTGTATTTTTATAACGTTATAGAATTATCCATCCGTTCGACGTAACGTTAGTCTAATGGACTTCTGAATTAGGTTATATGGTATATTTTGTAGAATAGCGATGAGATGAACACTGTAATTGTCTGAATGGTGATCGATTGTAAAAATGATTCGGTAAGTAATTTAAAGGATAGAAGTGTAGTTTTTAGTGTGCTCGTTCGCCACGAATACTTCTGCGAATATTTTTTTATATTGAGATGCGTACATGTAATATCTGGCACATCCATGGTGTTACTATTTTTAAACTAAGGTAAACATTTGTGCTATGAAAATATGACCCCAAACCCCAGACCACTAGTTAACTAGGCGAATGTCTTAATCACTAGACCAACAAAAATAATGAATCATACTTACCAACCACTGTTACCATAGATACTTCTACATATAGAAAGATTTTATTTAAGTTTGCTTGGACATGTCTTGAGAATGGTAAAAGTACGAATTCCGAGAGGTATATTTTTGCTAACTCTGGTGGGAAGGCATCCGGTAGGTCATCCAAACTAAGCTGGGATATACAGCAAAAAAAAATGAAAACAGATTATTCAACTGGTACTGAAGAAGATGGATACGCCTTATCGAGTTTCCGGGCCCCTGACTATTCTAGGATGAAGATGATGATGAACCATCGAATGATGATTTCGCGATGGGAAATGCTGGGCAGACCAGCAGACTGAAATAAGATAGAAGACAGCATGACTTAAACATATGTGTATTGTCCTTTCTCTCCCTATGTAATAACATCATTAATTTATGCTTAATCATAGTATATACTACAAATAACTATATATCTGTATCTTATTTTCCAATCTATTGAGGATTGTTATTCAAGTTTATCAACTGTAATTTAACATTACGATTAAAGGACTGATAAACGATAAATTGAATAACGGGATAAATTGTTGCTCGCTTTTCCGCAGTTTTTTAAGGATGTGGATCTTGCGACGGGATACGCTGGGAAGATCAGCAGACTGAAATGAGATAGAAGGTAGCGTGACTCAAACATACGTGTATTTTCCTTTATATATATTGTGACATTACAAATAAGAGTCACGTTTGAAATTATCCCATCACTTGTTTTATTTCCAAGTACCTCGAAATTACAAATAATTGCCCTTACGTTGGTATCGCAATCCGTTTTCAAGGTTATAAAAACGGTCGCCGTCTATGGTTCTTTTTCAAATTATCGAGCAGAGCTGTCAGATTTGCGCGGTAGATTTCCACGACCAGCGTTTCTAACATGTAACTGTGAACGATCCGATATAACCAAAGGGTACATATTTTTATGTTATTCAATCACTAGTACATAATTTACTATAATTTGTTAATATAATCGCATTGTGAATAATCTTTACAGAAAACGAGATGTTTCCCTTTCGTTTCGGTTTTTGGTTTCTTCGCCTTCGTTATTCTCGGCGTAGGCTACATTTTTGATGTGATGTGATCTTTTACAATTCCGCTTATGAATCCAATTGCGTCGGCCTGGATACTGAGGATCATCTACTATGATAGGCCAAGCACATGGGCTTGTTTGGATGGGCATGGACCGGACTGATGCCATCTAGTGGAACATTTTGTTGTCACCTGCCTGCATCGTAGAACGTCGATTTCGCGTCCAACCCGACGAAATTAAAATTTATTAATGTGGACTGTTCTTTATTTTATTTCCTTTGCTCATGTTTCTTTTATGATTAAATGCCGTTTTTATAATGAATAACACCTTTTTATTTGTTATCTCAAGATATTATTTATAATTTTTCTCAGTTTAGGATGAAGGCAGAGTGTGACAAAATAAGGTGGGTATGTGTTTCTGAAGTAAAGAACCCGCGAATCTTGTGTTCACCACTGACTAGTCGATGAGAGGGTAAAACGCCGGTCTCTACTCCCACAATATAAATATGTTGTTACAAATAAAGAAAGGACATAGGGACGTCAAAATCTGTAGTTTTTAAATACATAAACTAACATATCATGTTTTTTTTGTGTAATACATCTTAAATAATTACATATAGATTCTCTATAGAGTTAAACTTTTCTTGCTTTTGTTGAGAGAAACCGATACATGAGTGAAAACTTATATAACAGTTCCAGGAAAGGGTGGGGTCCTTTTGATGCTTTTCGATGAACCATCGAACATCTATCACACAACTACTAGGTATCATAATCACAGTTAATCACATCAGTGCACATAGTTTCACACTTTTTTGGATGCGATTCTTCCATCGTGAAAGCATTCAAGTATTTATAAGTTGGAGAAATTAATATTATAAAATACTCGAAGAGTCTTCTCCCCTTCTCTAGTTACGCTCTACTCCTTACGCCCTCAAATTAAAATAATAAATCAAAATAAAATTATTAACTTTCTTAATAATAGTGACTCATAATTAAAATGATTGGGCGTGTGTAAAGACTGGCGTTTATAATTAGTGCTTACTCATTTACATCAATTAATCAAGGGGTTGGCATTGTTCAGTCGAATCGGCAAACTTTAACGATTTGAAAAATAACGAACGATTTTTTGCGAAACTTTCCGTTACTAATTGTATATTTAAAATCAATTAGCAACTTAACGAAGAAACTTTTCTAACGAGTTGAACGCAAACTTTGAGATTTTCGCTTGAATGATTATTCATCAAAGTCTAAAGAGAATTTTCCTTAGAATAAATTACAAGAACGTTAATACGACCGTAATTGTAAATCCAAATCTACATATTTTCCACAGTGCAAGAAATCATTTTGCGAACATCAAATTATGATTACTTGTGATGAATATATTTTCCAAAATAATATTGTTCTGCGGATGCGAGGTACGAGGCGTAACGGAGAAATAAGAAATAAGAAGTAATAATAATCCAGCGAATACTTGAATCGATGAAGGTAGTTTAGAAGTGTTGAATCAGAAGGATTTTAATGAGTATGATATCATTCGTCAGTTTAATATTCATCTTGATTTGATAGTTAGATATAGGTATTTGGACAAGAATCGCGAACAGAGAAAACAATACTTACTTGAGGTAGATTGAATTTATTGATCAAAGGTTTACAAAAGATTGTGTGGGTATGAATTGAACGATGTTTTCAAGCTCGATTTCGGCAGAGGAGTTTAGTGAGGCGTTCGTTTTACGGCCTGCTGCTGGTGCTAGTTGAGTCTACTGTATCGTCAAACGTAATGCGGCCTGTAGACGAGTGGTGACGTCATGGTGCTATAATCGCTCGCTGGATGGCGTCCTCGGTTCGTTTCTATAAAATATATATAATATATGGTGCATCTGAAGAATATAGTCTTGTACAACGTAGGTGGACAAGTCACGTGGTACGCGCTATAGTCCAGAGCAATCGGTTTGTAAGGGAATTACAGGGGTCATGGAGTTTTTTGACGCCCAGTCGAAGGACGCAAAAAAATTGTAATTTCCAACTGGGATGAAGTACAAATAGATCAGGAGTGAATACCCGAACAGTAGTCGCAAAGTCGGACTCGGACTTTAATGATCCGTATCAGCAATAAAGTAAGAAAGTAATTGTGTATTATAAGAATTTAAACAAATTATAATAATCTATGTTCTATTATTATTATATCCTAAAATTTATTCTGTTACACCCAGTATATATATATATTGTTACGTTGCGCGCTGACACCGGTGGATAGAATTCCAGCGCACTACGCCACCAGCTAGACTCTGTCTGTGGGTTGATAAAGTGTGGTGTCGGGATGCCTGTCTCAGATGGATGTGGGTGGTCTGAATAATGCGAAACACATCATAGCACT
Source organism: Eubasilissa splendida (assembly GCA_031772225.1). NCBI lineage: Eukaryota > Metazoa > Arthropoda > Insecta > Trichoptera > Phryganeidae > Eubasilissa > Eubasilissa splendida. The sequence continues at coordinate 20,101,231 of CM062859.1, read as the reverse complement.
AAGAACAATTAAATCACATAATATAAATAAGACCCGACATTGCGAGCACGAGCAGAGTCTTTCATCTTTTTACACGCTTTAGTTCCATCCACTGAGTGTGGACGCTATTGGTTACGAAAATGCCACTATGTTTATGGTTAGACTAGAGGTTGAAATGTTACTCGAATCACACTTGGCTACTATGGTGTGATGAGGCAGCCGGGGTTCCGAAATGTTACGAGGCCGGACCAAAACATCTCTCGACTTCTGAAGACTTCCAAAAGGCTCTATATTGACGTTGCGGGGTGGACAGTGCTCGTCCCGCCACCATTGCACGTTAGCAATCTACCGCTCGTTCTCGTGGATAGTCTCTCCTTACACGAGCAGAACAAGGCCCAATTCTCTCTTATTCTGCCGCGAAAATAATCCTCCAATTGTCGATCTCGGCGGAGCGCCGCTCGGCGCTCGCCTCACACACCTCCCCGCTCGGGCGCTCGCACCGAAGTCCCCGCTACTTCCTCCAACCTCCCTCACCGCGGGCCGCGCCTACTCGCATCGGTAGATGGCGCCCTGGGCCTTGGCGCGTTTATTCGAAATGTCACAATACATGTGTGTGTGTATTAGGAATAATATTGGTATTCCTATACAAAAAAAGTAACTTACGTTCAACAGATAATAACATATTTTAACTAACTGACTATCTTACCATCACGCGTTTCCTCGCGTGGGTAGGTAGAGAATATAGAGCGCCATACTCTTCTGTCTTGACACACAATTCTCACCTGATCCACATTCATACATCTTCTCACACACTTCCCGATTATTAAGGCTTCTAACATGACCATCCTCCAGTATCTGGTTAACCTGATCGTGCCAAAACTTCTGCGGACGTTCTTTATTTTTGGTGCCATAAATATTTTAACGTATTCTTACAGGTTATTCTATCAAAGATCGGTTTTTGTCGTTGCCGAATTATATGCCCAATATGATCCGATAAAAATCAATCTACGGAAAAAATCTTGATGAAATCATACTTTAATATATTGAATAGTAAAATCTATATAACCATAAGTTTTTTACTAAGTTTAATTAATTAAAAAAATAAAACACAGCGATGTTTACTTAACACTAAATTAAAATTTAAATTAAAACGTGTTTGATGCTTACTGCATCTCATCTTCAATAATAAACTAAAACATAAAACTAGTAGATATTTTATCGACTACATGGGAGAGGGGTATGAGAACGGGCTTGAAGAGAGGGGGATTTCAGTGAAATGTGAAAATCGTGGGGGGCTAATATGGATAGAAGAGGATGTGTAATAGGGGGTGTTTGTATGTTAAGTACATTATTATTGTTAAAATTAATTTCTATATTTTCTAAAATGTCTAAATTTCTCCCTTTTCTGCATATATGTAGTACTTCTACGTTGTCATGGGCGAAACGAAAATGTTTTAATTTTAATTAAAGTGTAGTGTGAAGTAAACAACGTTATGTTTTATTTCAATATTTTTTTCAAAAAATTATTTTTTTAGAGTTAATTTAAATGGACTTCTTCAAATTTAATCACGAAAATTTATAAATATTGAAATGTAATTATTCTCCCTTAACACTACATTATAATTTTTAATGTCTGCATACCATCAAGAGTTCATTTAAACCTTTATTATCAAACGTGTGATATCTACCGTCGAAGCGAAATGAAATATTACACTTCTAGTGATATTGTAATTAAGAGTGGCTTACAGAGAAGTCCCATCAGTTTTTGTACTATTATTTACACGAAGATTACAATGTATTTCATAGTCAGAACTTTTTTTAAAGAAATCAATAGATAAACTTAGAAAGTTACACTGAATAATGTACAAATCTATATAAAGGGTGAATATTATGTTCCAATCCGATTTTGTTTTACCGCCATTTAGGTTTAACAAATATTTGTCAGTTTGTATTTTCTAATCGTAGAGGGTAGTTAATTACAATTTGTTCTGAAACATATAACGCCTCAATAAGGTGCAGATGTTATTAAAATATGTTATCTTAATAATAATGGTAATGGTTAACCATTGTACGTGATCGCTATCGTCACATGTTGGAAAACATTTTGGTAGCCGAATTGAGTCAATTGGGTCTGCAATACATGTGGTTTTAACGAGACAATACCACCTCATACATTGTCCGAGCCACGCTTAAAATTTTTCGATTTGACGGCTCCCGACTATTATCTGTAGGGGTGTAAGAAAGATAATAATAATAAGATAATAATAATAAGATAATAAGCCAATAAGACAACAATAATCCGATATTTTTTCCTCTGTTTAAAAAAAGACGGTAATTGAACAGCTGATATGTTTGACATTACCTTAGTCAGGAATGCAGTCAGTGATGCCATGGACATTTAAAAAAAATACCTCAATATCTTTTATGGTCTCCAAAATAATAGGACTAATGTACAAAAAAGTAAACTTTTCAGGAGAGCCGAAAAATTAAAAAGTTCCACTGATCTGCCGCACTCGCTGTGCAGTATTGATTGGTATAAATACTTGAAGGCGCACGCTGAAGGAAAACAGTATTTTCACAAAAATCATTTCCACCTTCCAAAAGTATTTAGGAATATTTTGAAGCCTGTGTTTGCCAATCTAGCTGTATTGGAAAAATGCGTGCATGGCAAAACTCAGAATACGAAAGAAATTTATAATAACGCATTATAAAAAAGGAAGAAAGAAGAAAAAGAAGGCCCGTCATATGAAGCTGGTGCATTTTAGCAAAGAACTGTTCATTACATAATAATTAATACTTATTCATTTTATTTACTTATATAAATAAAATTATTTTTAATGTATATAGTAAAAAACATGTATCATTTATAAAATGTTGGATATGGGTGGGATGCAGCGCGCGGCGGGCGGCCGAGCCTCAGCGGACTGTCTCACCGCTACGATATTGGCTCGTATCTTGGCCACTTTGTACTCAAATTTCAAGCAAGTCTACGAAATGTAAGGATTGAATTTTCTTGTATAAAATAAAATTCTAGAATAATAAAATGAAAAATGATTTTATTTACATTTTTCTCCCTTAAATTCCATATTTATTTAATCCCAGTACGAAAACAAACACCCACTCCTCTCTATTTTACCTGGTCCATAATTTTTACATCTTTCACTGTTATGTTTTGTCTCTTTCTATATATTTCCCTTTTTCTCCCTTAATATAATTTCGAATATTTGGTGATATATTCAAAGCTTTACATTGTATTATACAGATTATTTGAACTCATTGCCATTCAATTTTGTAATTCATAGAAATACATTTTCTACTTTGGTCCTGGTCCTGGTATCTATTTTATTTAATTTAATATTCTATCTCGCAAGAATACTCCTAACATAACTTGTTTCATGGCTCGTTGGGCTCCCTTAAATTTGTGGATGAGGCCTGTTAGTACCTAGGTCATTTTGAGATATTGAAAAGACCCACCTTTTCTCTAAAACTGTTATATGAGTAGTCACTCTCGCATTATAACCATAATTTTTGAGGCGAATTGAAATTAATTAAATTTACATTTTAAGCTCCACACTTATACAACCTTTCAACGTCCGTTGGGGAAAATTTATTTATTTTTGGCAAAAACAAGAGGAACAATACGTTGAAACAAAATAGAAATACGTTATATGAAGATATCCTATATACACGGAGAAGACAAAAACACAATGTATATAAATTAACAGATAAACAATAATATAATGTAGTAATAATAAGTAAAGTAATAATATAGTAATGCAATATATCAGTCGTATCTACTACTCTTTTGAGAATAATTTAAGCTTTGAATATACGTTTTAGTTTCCTCAATGCTGCCCATATTATTAGCCAATTGATACCTTGTAAAATTTAAACGATTTGGCCAAAATACAATTACATATATTTTAACAATCCCTATCATGCCGTTTTCAATCGATATTTATTTCGAAAGAATGCGGCAATATGATGAGAAAAAAAAGTGATGAGAAAAAATGCTACTCTTGACTGACTGATGTGATTTTTTTTTTTAAATAGAGATGCGTACACGAAATACATGTCACATTAATATTCTTACTATTTTCAAACTAAGCTAAACGCTTATGCTATGAAAATAGTGCTAACTTGCTGGTGTCCTGGAACGAGGCGCGAACCAACGACCACTAGATCACTAGGCCAACGTCTTGATCACTACACTAACAAGGTACTCGATTGTGATTGGTATTCGATAACATCAGTGATAGAAAACTGTGATTGTGATGACAGTTTCTGATATCACTTTAAATAAATTTTAAAAACATAAATTTGAGCATATTTATTTATATTATTAATACTTCATTTGCTTAAAAAAACACATTCTTGCATAACTAATTAGTAGAAAATTACACACCTACAAAATGTAAAATAAAATTAAGTTACCAGCAAGCTAGCACAAACATTAACAACAAAAATAGATTCCAGTAGATGGCGCTAGTCAAATTACGGAAAATTCGCTGATTCAAGTGATAATTGATTTAAACGGCGGTGTCAGAAAATCAATAGAATTTAAAAAAATAATAATTTTGAATCGCGATATTCCCAGATATTCAGTCACTGATAGTGAGTGTGACTCAAAGATATCAGTGATTGACTCACGGTTCATGATTTTGAGCTCATCACTACAATATATGATTACCTTAACTTATCCATATCCATATTAACCCATTTCTGTCATGTTACGCTGTATACTTGGGCATAATCTTCTTAATATAGAACTACAGAAATAGAAAATTTAACAAAAGCTGTGATTGAAAAAAGAAATATGTTTATACTCATTGGGGTAATAAAATGATTAAGATTGTTCCTATATATGTTTGCACAACAATAACTGCAATTTTTAGGGTATGTTTATTAGAATATTATCATTATTGCTTATATTGTAATCATTATCAATGTAATTAGTGTACATGGGAATTATGTGTGGAGAATCCACCTCGGCTCCTGTTACACATGGCGACTCTTAAGAAAAATTTTCAATAACGGATTCACATAAATAGATACGCATATCTGCAATGGCATTAGTGATGGTCGTCGATGGCTTCCGTATTCTTGCCGTACACTTGATTTAATTCTTCACTGCATTTAATGTCAGTAAACGCATTGCTGATATTTTTACATTTTTTATAATTTCTATGTGTTCTTCAATCGCGTACCGCTGCATAATTAATTTATAGCTTATGGCAGCAAATTTAAATTGCAGTTTTAGTTTATCCATTTTTCTGGTCTATTCTGCTGAATATTTCTGTTATTATTTTGTTATTTGCAGTATTATATTTGTTGTTTTTTTTTTCACTATTACTTCTTATTTTTTTTGTCACTTTTTAACTAGTAATACCAATATCAGTGATTTTCTTTGTTGGTTTCTCCCGTCATTAGGGACAAATGACAAGTCAGATCGTTATTATTTTGTTTTGCCTTTTTTCCTTTTTCGGGGGCGTGTTTTTAATTTTTTTCCTCGGCTCCCCGACTACAGCGCCATTTACCATGTTGATTCCCTAATCTGCTATGGTTTGTGCTTGAAAAGATGTGAGATTTTTATTTGCCATTTTTTAATTCAACTGTTTATTCTGATACAGATTTGTATGTTAGTATTTCTTATTTACTATGTTTTTTGTACTCAATAATTCTTTCTGCACATTGCTATGTTTATTTAAATGTATTTTGTTAATTATTCTGTAAAAATAAAAGGTCGGGGACAATTAGAGTGTTTGTGATGGTGGCTGTGCGGCTCGACGGAATTGCACAGCTGCCTATTAGTATTTAAAAAATGTTTATGTGGCGGCGAATGAGGACCATAGAAGACGAATGAGAAGGACCATGAGAAGGATCAAAGCTTTTCCTTATAAACGATCCTGGGTAAACGGCCTGTCCACCCTCATTATACATTTCTGACGTCTCTATTGCAGAGTTTATCATCAGGAATGTTCTCGCTGATGGCAGTGACGATGTATTTGGGGAAATATTAAGTGATATTTCACGATTTTTGTTACCCGTTTTTATGATTTTTTCTGTGAGAAAAAAATCTGATGATGGATAAAACTCGGCCGTATCATCGTATGTTTCTTCTTCTTCCATTACCATATTAATCGAGTATATCTTAAGATGAGTAAGATGCTAGTATTATAGTAATAACAATAATTTAGATTTAGCAAACAATTTCAGAGAATGTTTAGGTTCATAGATTCTACATATTATGATAATAATATGAATGTTTAGGTTTCCACATCCGTACACTATATATACACAAATGTTAACCTACCTCAATACTCATTGTTGCCATACACACACAAACTCTCATTAAATCTCCCGTATTAAACTGGATTATATTCAAATAATAATAATCTCTTGGAATACATATTTATTTATTAAAGTAGACGAGAAACTGTACAAAGAAACATAAATTCTACATACAATATTCTTATGTACACTGTTTTCATTGGAGTAAAATCTACATTTATTTCATATTTCTTTGGGTGTATGTAGTAATCATTGAGTTAAACTATGATCTTCATACATATTGAGTCAATACAATTATTTACAGAGCTTAATTAGGGTTTGGTCAATTCATGTTCATTGTCAAATAACATCTTTCAAGGATGGTCCAAGGTCCAAGGCTGTATATATATATATATATAAAACGAACTTATATGGGACTTTTTCGACTTAAAAAGTTCGCCTACAGTGAATATGGATTTTTTTTTTTTAATTAAGAGAACGCATTCTTATTGTGAAGTTGTAATTATTCAGAACATAGGTTTGTGATATTTTAAATATGAATTAAATATATTAATTAGAAAGATATACATATAAAATCAATTTTATCGATAAATATTGTAGTTGCGCCACCGGGATTCGAACCTGGATCTCTTTCCTAACCGGGGAAGGTGCATTATCCAACTATACTACAGCGACAATATTGGAATATAAAAAATCTCAATAGATCATAGCCACGTGATGAACAAATTGGATTTTTAAACAAAACTAGTATTAAATTTTTTGTGAATACATTTTGATCGTCAACGTTTATGTTAAAAAATTGTTTTTTTATAAGTTATAATATTTTAGTGAGCATTTTAGTTCAAACGTTAGATAGTATAAAAGCTTTAATAATTATTAAAAAGTTTTTTTTTAAATAAATATTGACTATAATAAACATTATTACTATCACGTAGCTAACATCAATAATTCCATATTTTAAATATGAATTAAATATATTAATTAGAAAGATATACATATAAAATCAATTTTATCGAAAAATATTGTTGTTGCGCCACCGGGATTCAAACCTGGATCTTTTTCCTAACCGGGGAAGGTGCATTATCCAACTATGCTACAGCGACAATATTAAAAAAAAAACTTTTTAATAATTATTAAAGCTTTTATACTATGTAACGTTTGAACTAAAATGCTCACTAAAATATTATAACTTATAAAAAAACATTTTTTTAATCTAAACGTTGACGATCAAAATGTATTCACAAAAAAATTAATACTAGTTTTGTTTAAAAATCCAGTTTGTTCATCTCGTGGCTATGATCTATTGAGATTATTTATATTCTTAAGTAGGTATAAGTTTTCACCACTGTCGACTATCTTCACAGATGGTCTTCCAGTAGCAAACAACAAGTCTTCTTGCATCTTCCTCAATATTGTCACCCCATCTTGTTTGAGGACTTTCTAGCGGTTGCTTCCTTTAGAGTTTGCTCATACAGTTTCATTTGTGGGTTACCTTTGGAGATGTAATATAATGTTAACGTCCGTGAATAGACATTTAATAAAAAATGTTATAGAAAAAACAAAATAATTCATTATGCCTATCGCCAAATATTTTTACACCAATCATGTCATGTCATCGCCTTCTCTAACAAGATAAATTAAATTCTATAATCATAACTTGAAAAATACGACCGAATTCATAACTAGTAATGCATTCATTGTTTGATTATTTATGAAATAATCTGTACTGTCGTTGTTTTCTTTACAAATATATAATTTATGAAGTACCTAAGTTTAAAATATATTTCCGGTTATATTATACTTACAACATAAAAGTCCACTGTAAAAACAGCCCCCATTTAGCACTGCATTCCTAAAACCGACATAAAAAATGTTTTTTGCTATTCAAGCCGTAAGTAAAAACATGATCTTGACAAAAGCACTAAAACATAAAATGATCGAAAACCCTTCCCAACCAACTCGAAATTAGTAGCCTGATTTTAAAATTTTATACAATCAGTACAACATAAATTAAATTAAAAAGTACAATAAACAATAATTTTGCACCCTCCTATAAAATTTGCCCAGCCTGAATATTCACTTGTGCTTTGGGTCGAAAATATTACAATGCTAATGCAATATAAAATGAAATCCACTAAAAATGATAAAATGATGAGAGGGGTACAAAACCTAACAGTTTTGAATTTCACTCTAGATTTTAAAATACACTCTAGCGGTGGCGAGTCACAACCAGAAAATGTCCTTTAATACGATTAAATTTGATTATAAATTAACACACTACCCGTGTTTTTGTGCCCAAAAAGTTATAAGGTTAAGCTGAAATGGAGGTGGTTTATTTCTGAGGTAATTGAATGCATACATTATTCATGAAGCTTTTAATTACAATTATTTTAACTGAGTTGTTTGTTCCAAATAGTTTAATTTAGCACTTTAATGTATTTTGCCTAAATCATGTTTTGAATACTAAACTAAACAAAAAACATATACTTTCAAATTGTCTAGCAACTCAGCCTTTTCTAATATTTTTTTTTTTTAAATTATTTAAAATTTCTATTAAAATATTTTTAGGTATTATATATATATAATTAAAATAATGTCAGGTAGATATTCCGAATTAGTAAAAACATACTTTTAGCACCTTTAATATCGGCCGCGAAAAATTTTGTTATCACATGTCCGCCTCCAAATTCCTACCCTTTACCCATCCTACTGTTTGCCTTCAGTATGAATTGAGACCTGGCGCTATCGCGGCGTCACTTGATCGATATTGTTTGTTTGATCTCAACATCGCGATACCATTCGCGGTGTGGACCATTATCTCCGGTGCACCAGCGCTGATTTCGTGTTTTGTGTGATCATAGTGATTATTGTTTGTAGATGCCGTGAGTGAACAGCGAGTCCACCGTCACCGTCCACGTGCAAGTATTTGTGTGTAATTTCGGCGGCGACGGCAGGGATTACAGAGGCGCCAGATCAAGGTAAAGCGAGCATTCCTTCAAAATCCCGGTCCCGGTCCATCCGTGATATCCATCTCTCGATTCCTTCCCCACCTTGCGGTGATTTCGACTTACAACCGTAATTATCGTAATCCATTCCACGGGAAGTGCGACTCGGACATCGCACAGTAGGTATATATATATATAGTTTGCAGAACAATGTCGAACGGACTTTATTAACATGGGGGAGACGAACTGGTGAATAACAACTTTGTACTACGGAGAGGCAACCTTCTTCAGACACGATGAAGATTACTATTATCCAAGTATACGTGATATTTTCTCCATCTGTTTTAGATCAATAAAATCTACGATAATAAAATTATCGAATATTATCGTTAAATAGCACTGTCTTTTATAATATAATAAAAAACGATTTTAGAAGTGTTTATATTGCTTCGTAATGTTATTTATCTATTAAATTTATTATACTATAATATTACGTCTCCCCGACTATTTGTATGACTTTCTGGACGTCTAGGATGTAGTGTTAATATGGCTATATAATGCTTAATTAAACTGCTAGGTCGTGTTTTTTAAGTAAGGTTTTAAGGTAATTTCTCCCAACCGCGCGGCATCAGAATTTCGCGCGCCTCGCTCTTTTCATTACGTCGCGTACTGCGGTGGATGCTGGACGTTTGGCACTTAAAGTTGACTGGAAACGTAGGTACGCGTTATCGTCGGGTCCAAAGGGACCCACAATATATTTTGTAATTTTTAGGGTTTTTATTTTAAAATGGCGGGATATCTCAATGACCAAGATTTTGTTGGAAGACAACAATTGGACGGATAATGGGGGCCAAATAAGGAACACCAAGTAGAAGATGCATCTGAACCTATGAAGTCAACGGCTCAAGGAAGACGTAAAAGAGGTATATGCTACTTATGCGGCCCTAAAAAATATTATAAAAAGTCGCAAAAATGTGATAAATGTTAACATTTGAGAAAAAATATGTTCTAAGTGCCATACATAGAGTGACGTTGAGACTGATAAATATTTTTCTAAATTTTAGCTTATACTGTATTTTTTTAATATATTTTTTATCTCAAAATAAGTTTTTGTTAAGGGGAAGATACATGAAAACCAGTAAAATTGAAAATACCACATTTTTTCTTATTTTTTCCAATTTTTAGATAGGTACTTAAACTATAGGACTAAAATTTTTTACTTAAATATTGGACCCAAAGAATAATGTTAAAGTTTAAAGTTATTTATAGATGTTTTTAAATAAAAATTGATTTACCTTATGAAAGACGCTCATTTTAATAAATTCCTATAAAAAGGGCACTAAAATAATAACCATTTTTAAGAAAGTCGTCGTTATTAAGAAAGGGTCCATTTAAACTCACGATTCCATATATGTTTGTCAAAATGACGATTCCGGTTAAAGGTTAAGATTAGTTTTTTGTTATATATTCAATAACAGTACGTAAATGTATATTCAATTTGAAATTAAGTGTACATTATAAATCAAAAAATTGCAAAATCGTACGGATTTCAGCGGTCATCTCTCTTATCTATGGTCATCTCGCATCGTATCATAGAAGCCATGAATGAAATCGTACGAATTTTTTCTATGGTCGTACTGTCATTTATTTATGTTTACGTGATCTCAGTTTTAAGAATATGATAGCCCTGTCAAATGCGATGCGAGATATAAAAATGTTTTATCTTTTATTACATTACATTACAGTTAAAAAATTAAAACTGCCGCGAATAATTATTGGTTATGATAATATAATGTTTGGTTATAATTGCGACCTAATATTTATCAAAATCTGCGCGGGAATAATTCACCATAGCTAAAATTTTTAGTGTGTTCTAGTCAAAGATTGATTATTAAAAAAGATCAACGAATAATTTTGAATTGGTATGGTAAAACATGTAAATAATGATTTATCGTATTATTTTACTATATTATTCTGTTACGTTATTTAGGACTACGTTTACTATTTTTAATAAAAATGATAAAAATTACTTCCAAAACTATTTTTCCATGTCTGTATACAAATTTAATCAAATATGAATTAAATATCACAGATCTATGTTCTGAATAATTACAACTTCACAATAAGAATGTGTTCTCCTAATAAATTTAATCAACCCTAAAAAATATTTTAGGCTCAATTCTCGTCGTTATAGCAATAAATGCTTCGGGAAATGGATACCCCACTTTATTGGAGAGATTTGTATAACAATATTATTGAAATAAAGTGATTAATTATTTCAGTAATATCCAAAAGTACAAAAGTAATACTTCAAAAATCAGTGGAGCTAATCACTCAGAATGTCGGTGAGTCTGCTTTGTTGGGTTGTTGTGCCCGGAAAGTTATAAAGATAAACAAAGCCGGATAAATAGAGTGCCTCGCTGGAGGCAGGGGAACATCTGACACGTTTGTTTTGATTAAAATGTTATAAGGAAATACAATTACCAGAATTTTGTTATTAGAGAGCCTTTATAAAGTGTTGAGTTCGACGAGAGTCTTGAATGATGGTAACTTAATAATCATCATGTCTCGGAGACTAACAATAGATAAAAAGCCAGAATAATTTTAAAAGTAAACATTTAATTCGATGGTAGAAAGTCTGCTTTTATTCAAAATGGATCGCTATTCAACGTAAGAACGCATTCTTATTGGTGTATTGCGCAAATTATGTCAAATTTTTGGTAATCAAAATTTTATAAGTGTATCAACTGTGAAAAGAATAATCGAAAAAATTGAGAAGACTGGGTGGATTACTGATTTAGACCATCGATACGTGTTCGTCTAGGTCGTACAGCAGAAAATATCATAGCTATTTGCCAGAATATAGCCGAGAGTCCGGGAACATCGATTCGGCATTATACTCAAGTATTGAACATTTCAAGAAGCACTTATAGCATATTCTGATGAATGATTTGCGTCTTCATGCTTACAAATTCCAACTGACTCAACAACTTAAGCCTACAGACGAAATACAGCGAAGAGAGTTGATCATCGTAATCTTCCGTCTGGGCGACCAGAATTGGCCGCCTAGATCGTGCGATTTGACACCTTTAGACTTCTTTCCCCGGGATTTTTTGAAATCAAAAGTTTACATTCACTAGCCCACGTAAACCAAAACTTTGAAGGATGAGATTAGATGCTGTATCACTGAAATATAGTCACAGTCATGCCAAATCGTGATGGAAGATTTCGTCAAAAGAACCCAATTGTGCCAGTTAAGACGAGGATAGCATTTATCAGATGTGTTGTTCCATACATAATTTACACATGTCTACTTTATAATTATGATAAATTTTGGTATTTTCTAAAAAAAAAAATGTGCTTCGTTTTTTTTAAATTTTAATTTTCCGCTCTTGTTGGAAAAATCTTTATAATATATATTTTGATAAAAATAAAAGTATCGCTACGAAAGATTCGAATGTTATAAATTAGTGATAAGGTCAATATCACGAGCTGTGAGTAAATTACTGATATGCCACAATGACTAATGGCCTATATCTACGATAATCTCTCAATAAGACTTTGATTTCTGAGAGTAAGTAAAGGTATGTATGTACAGGATGCGTCATTTTAACCCGCGAGCGAAATACATACGATGTCGATTATTACCGTGACTAAACTTTTGAGTCAAAATCGATGAACCCCTCAATTAAACTGTTTAGTTGTTAGAAGTGCGCATATTGCAGTTGCCAATGAGATCTCCCAAAATTCGTATGCGTGCTCCCATACAACTGAACGGTCGCCGATCGATTGTTTAGTAGAGTGTATGCGCACACCATTACACGTCAATGTACATAGTCATCGACCGATAGGTGTTCAACTGTTTTGTCATAAGACGATTGATAACATTCTTTTGATTTTTTATAGAGCAACTATCTTGTCGATAATACGCGTACTCCCATATTATCCAATAGCCTTTTGACATATAACTAAATAGTTGAGCAATTCAAAATTGTACGTATGCGCCTAGCCTTAGGCACAATTGAATCGAATCTCCGAGAAAAATATCATTTGTGAATACGGATGCCAACAGTTGCTACAATAACATAGACACAAGTTCAGCTTCAACTTCAAGGCTGAATCTATCAAAGGTAATACCTATTGCATCCCACTCAAAAAAAAATGTTTGTAAAAACTATTATATTATATTATTATTGTATATTCACTATCTAATATATATATGTATATGCCAATAAAGCTTATCATATATTAACCTTTTCTCTCCTGTGATGTAAACTGTGTTGGCATTGCCTATAATTATGTGAATATCTCTTTAAATATACTAAATATAGAGTTCATATTTTATATATTCCTCCATAATATATTTATGTATAGGATAAAATAATTACAATATATATATATGCATTTACCATACGTAATAATAGAAACTGTTTTCTTGAAGAACCTGTCGTGAATTTGGGGCCGGATGCCGATCATCACTTTAGTTAGTGGCAAAGCGTACGGTGGCCGAGTTTGACGTTTCTTATGCATCTTTATACTATCGTTCCGTAGGACCTATATTTTTTCTCATTATTAGCACTTTTTCACAATAACTGATATATATTCACTTATATATATATAATATATGTCATTAATGTAAAATATTCATATTTATCAGACTTAAAAATCGCAAAACTCCATGTACCAGGTTTACAGCACCATATAATAAAGGTTAATCAGAAAATTGAACGTTTCGTCTTCTGAAAATATTGTCAAAAAAAAAACTTATTTTATTTATTAAGACATTGATTCGTTCATCGTTCGTTGGTTTATTTTGATTTGATTTTTATATATCTATTGTTAGGTTATTTCTTCTTTCTGCCTCGACTTCATATTCAGGGGAGAGGCATCTAGCCTAACTGGTTCTTTTTCAATATTTTCAAGTCAAATGGTTATGAAATGAAAGAATATTTTTTTATAAGAAAGTTTATTATCTATATTTTATAATACTTGCATGTGTTAACTGTGGAAATGGAGAAATTTACTTGAACACTTATTAATAAGGCTATTCTAACATAATTATATTGAAATTAACATTAAATATGTGTGTTCACCATGCCAGCATAAAGTTATCTATCAAATTGTCTATCTTGACGCTTGTCTGATGTAGATTATACAGGTCCCTCACGTAAGGGATTACCTCTTAGAATAGTCCTGCAAGTGGTACCAGCATAGGATGACGGAGTTTAAGCTTGTAGTTGATTGACCATCAGACGATGCCCGATTATTTAGGCAAACCGGGACTCTGGACGCGATGTTCTTATGCAATAGCGAAAGTCTGTTCTCGCTACACCAAATTACGAGTATGTTGATCAACTTTTTTATAGATCCACCGGGACCCTTTTTGATACTTTTACATCAACGATTAAACGCAGAGAACATCACAGTCTAAGCTTAAACTCGAGGCGCATAATTTAAATTTTACCCGGAATCATAATCTATAAAGCGCTTGCTTGATATTTCAGAGACGACATTGATTCTATTTTCTAATTGAAAATTAGATCCCGTCTTTGTGGAACGAATTCTCCCGGCCAAGATTTTGTGAAGACTGGGTGATGCATCTCTTATGGTGCATTTTCCGACATGACTATGGTCACGTACGCCACATTCCTTATTGCTGTACACACGCTGTGTCGGTGCACCTGCGTCTAACAATACTTGGTTTTATTACCCTCCGTCCCTTACTTCGTGTTTTTGTATCCTTGAACAAAATATTATTTTGGGTAATTTCGCATTCTAACACTATATATGCCAGAAAGCTGTGAATCACATATGTTTTTTACGTGATGGAAGGAAGAATGATTTGTCAGGTTTAATCTGTTAAATAGATTGTTAATTAAAAGATTTTAAACGATTATAAAAAAAATGATATTATATTCTTATATGAGCTGCTAAGGATTCTCCACATATTTATTATCAAGTTTTCATTAGGATAAAGATAAGCATAATTTACAAACATTTATTTTACAGTGGAGCTCAACATACAATAATATAACTGTTATTCATGAAAAGTAAGTATAATATATTATTTTTATACCTTAGGATATGATATTAACCTTTACCATACTGTGATATAAAATACTCGTAAGCAGCCATGTTGTCAACTCGTGTTACTGTAAGAAATTAGAAAATTAAATATAAAAAATATGTATAATATTATAATTCGGAGCATTCATCGAGTCCTGTATTGGAGGTTGCATTATATAATACAACCTTCTTTTTTATCTATCTTTCTTTAATTAGTGAGAAAGAGACCATTATATTCGTATGTTATTCTTTTCGGTCTGAAATTAATATGTGATTTATTTCTGTCTTGACACAAATTGTATTTTTATCAACGTATTAATTTTATAACGGATTGAATTGAAAGATAATTATTTTTGTAAAATTCGTCTTACATACTTGATTTTTCACTAGTCATTTCTAATCGTAAATATTTTCCTTCAATTTTACTAAAATGTAAATTGCATGTTGCACGTATTTACCGAAATATTACAGGTTTAATAAGAGCGGTAGGCCTGTGTTACTGCATGGTTTGGGAAGGGTTAAAAAACAATATATTAAGATCTGCATCATGCCTTGTATGGAAATTAAATATTAATAATTTGTAAAATACACGAGTATATACTAATCGGTGTAAGAAGACTACAAATTGTCCCAACATTTCAATATTTATTACTAATTTGTCAAAACACTTGAGAAAATTATTTAAATGGAGATTTCTTATAAAAACACTATAATCCATCTAAATACCAATATTCCTTGAAGGAAGGTAATGGGTTTTTCTAGTATCTACTGCTGAAAAGTTGTGACCACGATTTCGTAAACTAAACTATACTCAGAATAACACTTCAAAGTAAGAAGTCGGCTCCCCTTAGGAAACTTGAGTTGAAGTTGAAGTTCAGTTGAGTGTGACAGCAACCTTAACTTTAACTTTGATCTGATATGCTTAATAATTAATGAAAAATGTTATCAACTGTAAACAAAAATAATTAATAAACGATTATTGTTTCATTAAAATGGGTGTTCCAACAATAGATAGCTGATTTGAAATTACCGCTAATTCTTTAGCAGTGCTTTTTGGAGATTGATACTTAGCAGTTGTCATGTAAAAGGTTAAATGTTACACTGTTCAGCAACGATTACTTATTGTGAAAGTATATTATGAAAATATTGAATCAACTGTGGGTACCGAAGAACAATTTTCGGTCACCATTGGTAATTGCTAAGTAGATAATTGGGCGTGTAAAGTTAAAATTTAAAGAAACAGGCTCTGCGTGTAATATTCACATACCTATACATAACTGTCAGATATCGTGATAGCGTGGCTGCTGACATCACTATCTTCATCACACGCCGTGTGAAATAATTGTGCGCATAAAATCAAATTATCCCAATAATTGAAGCCAATCAATCAATCTCTTATTCGAACACCCTATACATGTGTATTACAAAAAATATTACACTTTTGTATATATAATATATTAAAGACAAGGACATATTTAAAAAATACATACATAAAAAATAACTCAAAAAAGAAAAAAAAAATGGTATTCAATTTTTTATAAAATGTCGTCACAGAGTTGATGATGATAACATCATTCTAAATTATCTCACTGACATGGAATCGTTTATCTCTGGAATGATTTGGTCCTGTTTTATTACTCAATATGACCAAGAGTAAGTTGTTTCTATAAAAATGGAGATGGAACAGCTCATGTCGACGTTATCGAAGATATGTGTCGGGGACAAAAATACTGATGTTAGTCATAATGACGTAATTATTGACAGAGGATCGTTGCAAGTATATAAACTTGCCATATTTTTATAATATCATTTTAAGCAAAAAAAAATTAAGATGAATCGGTTGGGTATAACCACGGATCACACCCACTTTTTCTGGAGATTAATTTATAACAGAAAACCATTTTTTTCCAGCAATAGATAATATATCGCATGTCATCTGGGGCCATATCATCGATCCTCACCACTAATATGGCCCCATATGACATATTCGATATATTAGACATATATTATGTTATTTTTTGTTAACATCATAAAAAAACAAATATAATAAATTACTCCTAATTCCCCAGAGATATTTTTTTCTTTTCTACCACCACCCTTGAAACCACCTGAACCGTCACACCCTATTTAGCTTGAAGAACCATTTTCCATTATTTTGTATACGTAATAATTCAGCGCATAAAGTTCCACGGGTTATTTTTTAATTAGATGTAAAAAAGAGAACTGTAAAACTAAACTGAATAAAGAGTTCTCAAATGATGTCAATGAATATGTAAAAAGGCTTCAAAATTAATACGAAATTTCACTTAGCCTCAAACCAATTATTTAAAATATACCACACGAAGCAAAAATAACTGAAATTATCTGCCGTTTTTCCACTCGCTCTAGTGAAACTCAGGAAAAGCTTTTAGCCTGTGAATGATCATATATGTAGGAGTGAATACTGTATAAAGTATTCAGAAAAGAATTGCGATATACAGGGTGATGCGTGTTAGCTTTCTTTTGAAATGCTTTTTCTTTTCTCATAAACTGTTCATTGTGTATTTAAATTCAAAATGAAACGCAATATTAATATTATTGTATAATTTAAAAAACTAAAAAGAAGTGACAATTATAAAGACCTTCCTTTACTTATACTTAGACTTATATTTTATATTTAAAAGAATTTAAATACTTTATGCTATAACAAATATAATATAATATATAAACCTGTAAAATTGTTTAAAAAGGTTTAGATTATATTATTTTGATATTTAATATTGTGTTGATAACAAATATAATATATAAACCTGTAAAATTGTTTAAAAAGGTTTAGATTATATTATTTTGATATTTAATATTGTGTTGATAACAAATATAATATATAAACCTGTAAAATTGTTTAAAAAGGTTTAGATTATATTATTTTGATATTTAATATTGTGTTGATATGTAATAATTCATTACTTTGTAAAAAAATTTACCAAAATAATAATAAAATCGCTTTGCACTTTAAGTTAATGAAACGATGTTCAATAACCTTGAGATTTAATAATGATAATTAAAACTTTTAACTCCTTAACTAAAAATGATATTATCCAAGTTGCAATAGTCCTTAACTAGGGTTGCCGTATCACAAATTTTCTTATGCATTTAAATTAGTGATTAGAATACCAATTCGAATTTAGATTGAGCGTAAACTTTTTTGAAATTGTATGTACAAGATCACGAAGTCTAACTAATGCAAAGTATATAAGTTACGTAATTTATTTTGTATATATAAAGAGTGTCCAATGTAAAATTTTCAAGTTTAATAATAAATTTTTAAAAAAACTACAATGTTATTCTCATATTTTATTTATACAAATGGAGTTTAACGATGCAGATTTTACGTTTTATAAACACTGTCGTCTAAATGTTGTACATTTCTCTCAAGACACCCTTGCAATCAGACTCTTAAATTTGCGAACACGCGAGAGCAAAGCGTTGGTTCAATGGCAGCAACTTCATGGCGGATATTTTCTTGTAGGGTCTGAATTTTTCGAGGATTGTTGCTGTACATTCTCGACTTAAGGTATCACCACAAAAAAAGTTGCACGGTGTAAGGTCTGGTGATCGAGGTGCCCAAAGTATGTCTCCGTACTTGCTGATTAATTTATTGGGAAAAATTCCCCTCAGCTTCTCCATTGAAACTCTAGCTGTATGTGTAGTGATCCCATCTTGCTAAAATTGTGTTCTGTTGTTGAACCCGGGAAACAGGTGCAGTTGCAGTACCAAAAACTCGTCGATCATTCGGCAATACAACTGTCTCTCGCTGGTTAAAAAAATAAGGGCCAATTATCCCTCGGGCAGAAATTGTACACCACACGTCGTTTTTGGACAATGCAAACATTTTTGATAACATTCCATTGGGTTGTCGGGGCACCAGTATCTCAAGTTTTGTTTATTAACATAACCATCGATATGAAAATGTCCTTTATCAGTAAACAATATGTTTCCAAGCGTTCGTGCTGTTCCAAAACGTTCCAGCATCGTTCTCTCTAAGATTTCACGTAAAGAATAGTCACTTTGGTTGAGAAACTGCACGATTTGCAGTTTTTATGGGTGAATCTGTAGTTTATTTTTCAATGGAACGTACACTGTTGATTTTTTTATTCCAGTACAGGCTGCAATATTCCTTATCGATTTATGCGGATTGCGCATAACTTCACGTCGAACTTGAGCCACATGTTCTGGCGTCGCTGCTGATGTTGATGATCCCGGAAGAGTTTGGTTAACCATTATCTCTTCTTGTCTGAACCTTTGAACCCAACATCAGAAAAGTTGCGTGCTCGGCCCATCACTTACTCGTCGAATATTAAAGTGAGTACAAAAAGCGCGACGTGCGCGAACCAATGAATCACCGCACTTTAAAAATTGTTCAACCGCAAACACGCGGTGCGTTCCCGACCAGTGACTCATTGCGACTGGCAAATCACGCGCGTCGAATAATACCCCTCCCACTTGCCTCACCCTAATGGTTTACGAGCAATTACAATTTAATCTTCAAATTTTTACATAATTAACACATAATCATGTTCTAATAAATATGGGAACATGACATTACAAAAAAGTCGTATGTAGAACTGAAAAAAAAAGGAAAATCTACAAAAATAATATATTTATTCAGTTGAAAGTGGAGTGGAGAGGTCACTCCACATTTTTTATTACAACAGCTACGCACGTTTCTCCCTTTTCCTTCTTCCACCGTGTGATTCTAGACTAATGACTACCTAAGGAAGCTTTTAAAAGTGCCAACAAATCGTGCCCTTGTGTAAGTTCCAAGAGCACAGCTAAAGGTCAAGTCGCGAGATTTGTCCACAGTGCCAGGTTGAAATTAAATTATATCTTTCTGTGTCAACAACCATTACCTTCAGCATTTTACAATAACGCTTTTTTATTTGAAAAATATATTATTCCTCAATGTGTATATCAAAGATGTTAAACAAATAGCCGTGTGAAATAAAATATAGGTATTTCCTTCTTCTAAAAATTCTATTGTCCTTTAATGTACACAGAAAAAACTATTATTATAACTATTATTAAGCTCAATCCGAAATCAGAAATATTACTGAAAATAACGTAAATATTTATTCTGCAACAAAGACTGCGCTAGATTATGGATATGACTGTTTAAAATAAATTATTGTTAAATTTCTTGGTAATTTTAATTAACTAGGTTACAGGCCTGCGGCACTCGTATACCGCAAGCGCCAGCTTCTGTTATTACTTTATATGATAATACATTTTTTATAAATGTAAATTTTCTTGATATTTCCTAGAGAGGATGTGAAAAAGAAAATAAAACTCCTATAGACTATTTTTTGCGGTTGTTAAAATTCTTTACATTATTTAGCTTCGTAATATTTTACGTTTTGGTTGTATATTTTTTAAATATTATTTTATTATATCATTAACATTTGTATTACTTAAATAATTTATTTGTAATATGTTGTACTTATACTTATCATGATAATATTATTACAATGCAGAATCATACCTACTCATATTTAAAAAAAAACATCATCTTAAATGTGGGGGTGCACGTAAAAATGTCATGTTTTACAATTATTAAGCAAGCTTTTTATGTTAATTTCTGTAATATAATTTCTAATGTTAAGATTAATTTTTAATTATAAAAAAAAACGAAAAATTTGATCATAATAAACTGATTCATAAATTATACTATATACTTATCATGATCTAGACACAAATTAGCATCTATCGGATCAACTCCAAACTTTCATCGTATTATGTCTGACACCCCGCTTCATGAGTTACTTCTCTGTCGAGCTCCGTGAAGACAACAATTTTCATTCACAGCGTTCCATATCGTTCATAAATTAACTGTTGCGTAATATTGTAATCTGTTATTGAAAAAATTAAGTATTTTCATGTTAGTTTTGTTCACACTACGCCATTGTCTTAATTCCTTTTATTCCTACTTTGTAATTGAAGATAAAACATAATGTCAAATACATAAGTTAATTATAAAACTCACACTATCTATTATTTGTTTATTTATGATGTTCAAAGCGTTAACTTTGTGCCTAGATAATAATCATAATAATACATTTATTAGATTCACTTTTTTTACATGTATTATGTACTTACATTGATAAATAATATCTAATGGTCTGACGTATTACTCTTCCAAATTAATATTCATTAAGTATACATTTTCACCAAGTTAACTACTATGAGTGTTGCGTAATATTTCAAATATCAGACAAATGAACCGAGGGTATGCATATAAAATTTGGCAAAGTAAATACAACAATCAGTAAGAAAGTAAGACATACATTTGGGTACCCTGCCTGCTACACTAGTAATTTACTGTGTTACAATCTACTGTATTACAATTAATATATTTAATTCATATTTAAAATATCACAGATCTATATTCTGAATAATTACAACTTTACAATAATAATGTGTTCTCATAATAATAAAGTTCTATCAATGTGTCCAAAATTTAATAAAAATTAATTGATAATTCTGGCGTCTGCTATCAGATTACTCAAAGGTATTTCGGATTCCGTAAAAATAAGGTAGATGGCTCTTTCAAATAATGGAATGATTAAATGTATTAATATCAAAAAGGTAACATATGGGTTCGAAAATTTGTCGCTAAAAAATCATCGCTGTAACATAGAGCGCAACAACAATATTTTTCGATAAAATTGATTTTATATGTATATCTTTCTAATTAATATATTTAATTCATATTTAAAATATCAGCGACCTATGTACTGAATAATTACAACTTCACAATAAGAATGTGTTCTCCTAATAATATATTTCCACCAATGTAGAAATAAATAAATAAAATTTTGAGGATGGCTTACACATAATTATAAAACTTGATCAAAATCTATAATAGTATAATAATTTATATATTTTTTAATATGTAGCGAAAAAATTAGAAATGGATTAAATTTGAACCTTAGAATTAAAAGATGTACAACACATTTGTCTAAGAAAATGTTGACGGAAGTCGATTATTACCTTGTTCTTCCTTTCAATCGTTTCCATAATCTTTGTATATACATGTCTCATTCTGGCTAACTGGTGCCTAGGGATTTCGGTCAACCAAGGGGATTATAGTTCAAACGTCGATGAGTCAACACGTTTTTTTGTTCGTCGAGAGTATCGCCGTCACAAGTTAAATCAGAACCATAAAAAAACTGCTTTTCGACAGAATTGCGAAGTGCCACAAAATCTTCCTTCTCCACCAAGACAGTACAAGTCAATGGAAGGTGTAACTTAGCGTTCAACCTGAGACTGAGATAAAGGTACGCCCAGGTCCTTTATGCAAGTATCCTTTTCTTAATCCAATTCGGGTTAGTCAACTCAACATAACCAGCGTAGATTACGGTCCTCGGGATCTATTCCCACCAGAACCTGTTATTTGTTATATTTATTGTTGATGCTTACAGCGTTAACTTTGTGGCTAGACATAATTTAAAATTGTATCTATATTTAACTTTGTTTAAACTACTGTGTTATTTTACATCAACCGGTTTAGACGAAGATACGTTAGTATTGAATAGATAGTTTCCAGTCCTGACGAAGATACGTTAGTATTGAAATCGGTTGACGTAAAAATAACACAGTGGACTAAACAAAGTTAAATATAGAAACAATTTAAAATTTTGTTTTTTTTTCAATTAATATTTATGTTTTTTATATTTATATATCAATTATTGTAAACATTTGTATTTTACAGAAAATAAGAACTCTTAACCCATCAACAAAAAATATATAATTAGTAATAACAAATTATGTAATAACAGCGTGAGTTTTTTTTTGAAAACTTAGGCGATTTCGATAAAAATCATTTCTTTCATCAGGGTAAACATTGTTTTTACAGTAAATATTAAAAATATAATTCAAATTATGTTTGCACATATCTATGTTATAATATATTTATTTTTTTAACGAAATTAAACTATTTTAAATACATATCGTATTCTAATAGGCAAAGACAGAGCATCGAGTGGCAAATAGCGTTTGTATTTTGTTTCGACTACACATTTTTTCGAGCAAAAATTTATAAAAATAATCGGCTATTCTCTCTCTTAAATACATTTTTGTTAAATAAAAATCTGAGAAAAGCGAGAACGATTTGAATAATCTCTTAAACATCTACTTATTCTTACGGAAAAAGTAGTACTAAATGATGTACATCCATCAAGTCTCGTAATGTAGTTTGTGGAAGTAAGCCACCGTTATAATTAAAATTCCGCCATAAAGACGGTAGCTATCGTTTTGAAGGATGCATAAACACTGTTTAACTGGATCTGTTTAAAAAGAAAGATGAATTTGTATCAGGCACAACTTTTAAAGATGCTCAAAACGACTCGGTAATTTATCAAATGAACTTTTTCTTATTTATTCTTTAAACGAGCCATCCGCTTTAATGTTACAGGGGAGGATCCTGCCTCTGGAACAGGAGAAGTTTCCCATGGTCGGCATGAAAGGCTTAATGACTCTCAGTTTGGAAATGTTTGCAGGGTTCCAATTTAAACTCGATTTTCGAATGGCTAAAAAAAACCAGCCAGAACGCTCTCGAACAAAAGTTTGAGCAAAAAGCCGGCGAAGTGTGAAGAACGACAGAGTATTTAACTGGGAGAGAACATAATGACACAGTTAGAAGTGGAAATGCGAAAAGAAAAGGAGTGATAAGAATCTTTATTGGACGAAGCGTTTTTTAAATTCTTTAATCGACAATAACGAGATCCAGCTTCGTTGAATATAATTTCAGATATAAGAGTTTAATTTTCTATGTTCTGTTTACGTTCTTTAAGGTGCGTAAAAATTGAGACGTATTTTTATTTTATGATGGCCCGCCTCCATTTCATTTATTTATTAGACTTTATTGACATACATGTTTTGTTGTAACAGGGGTGAACATATTATAATATAACATGATTAACATAAGATACAATTAAGTATAATACTCGTAGTTTATTGCGTGGGATGGAGTAGACTCCACCTCTGATATATACAGCATTGTCCCGGCTACATTGCTAGACTGCCGTCTGTATTATATACAGCATTATTCTGGCTACTTTGCTAGACTGCCGTCTGTACTAAAGTAGCAAGTTTTTTTCGTGCCGTTGTGATGTTATTTAATTCAATAAATATAAAGATTCTACAGGAGTAAAAAATAAAATAAAAATATATAGTGAGAGTGTTATAAAACTAGTGAATTAATGCTTTGAAAAAAAATCGACATATTTACAAAAGTAACGAATATGTCGAACGTGTTTTTAATATCTCTAAGTTAAGATTACTTAACTGTTTTCTATTTTATATATTCAATAACAGTACGTAAATATACATTAAATTTGAAATGAAGTGTACATTGTCTTTATTATGAATAAGAAAAAACATACATTAGCGAAATCGTGTGAATTTTTACGACAGGCAAGTAGTACAATGACCATGTATCATCTTGCGTCAGCGTCGCACTGTATTTTCTAATCTATGGTCGCATAGTCAAATGCGATGCGAAGTAACTATAGAATAAAGATATATTCAGATGACAGTTGCCAATATTGACATTCGTTCGTAATGTTTACGTTTATTCAATAATTATTTATGCTAACATGATCTCAGTTTTTTCAAGAATATTTTTAAGTAGAATTATGTATATATTTCAAAGTTGATAGGTAATAATACAGTTTGTACAATTTCAGGGAGGATAGCCGATTAGTGATCGCTACGCGGTTGATGGTGACCGCTGTGTGGCTAGGACTTTTGTAGAATCTATATTTCATCTAAAGCAAAATAATAAGGGTGCACAATGCTATATTCTTACAGAAATATAGATTCTATGGAAGCCTTGACCGCGCAGCTGTCACCACCGTTCGCACAACACTTACAATCAGCTGCGAAGCGACGATCATAGCCGGCCGCAGACCGATTGCTTTCTTGTTGGTTTATATTATATTACATTATAAAGATTTATTTGAATTATTAAAATTTCAAACCGCAAAGTTTCATGTATTCAAAATGTTAATTTATATTTCTTATGATGTCTTACAGAAATAATAATGATTTTCCAGTTACCGTTCATTTCAATGTAAATTTTGTTTAATAAAATGGGCTATTTTCAAGGAAACTCGGAATTTTTAATTTTCATATTAGTTATGGAGGATTTATGTTCATACATTCAGTTAATTAATTATATGTAAAATACTTGCGGTGGGGCGTCAGCTAGTAAATTGCGCGCTCACTCGTTCTTCTTTAGCGAGCTGTATCAATAAACATGTATGCGTCTGAAACACATAACTCGTTTATTGTTGCTACTCAAAACACCCCGAGCGCTGCGGTGCCCTTATCTATCCACCCAATGTAGCGCTTAACGCTTGTCGTCACTAGCTTCGTTCTTCACCACACCTATTTTGAAAATCGTCATAACTACGCACGTTTACTTTCTGGCGTAATAGTATTATAAATTATTATTATAGTATTATAATATTTGTTACGTACATAACAATGATCGTATTTTCATTTTATGTAACATTTTATAGGTGCTGGTTTTGTCAATCTCCATATGTTTTTGATGAATTGAATGATTATAAATGCAGTAGAAAATGCGGTAGAGAAGATTCAGGATGTACTCGTCAATGAATAAAATCTCAAATTGATGTAATACGGCAGATTTATCGAAAAGAACTAATGTTAAAAAATTACAGTGTGCTACTTTATTGACAGATTTACACTATATGTGTTATTTGCGTGTTTTATTATATAACCTTTGATTGGTAGCCTTCAGTTTTATGTTGGTGTTGTATGCCTGTTTTGCTATGTATTGGCGTATCGCTGTTACTTGTGTCAGAAGTATCACAACCGCTATCGGAATCGGTCCACCATTAAAAAAAACGACTTTGGAAGTTCTTCGGCGCATGCGACCAATTTACGGAAACCACATACATACACCAGGAAACATCAGAAGATCAGCTAGAAGTCCGCATTGCATTTGGAAGATCGGTTGATCCAGGTTAGTAGTGATATATCTTACTAGAATGACACGGTCTTATATTATCAATAGAAAACCCAGGATCAGGATTTAACGTTATCGAAGGTGTTTTACACGCACATGTATCGTTCACGTATAATTTACTCAGCCCATGTGATATCTAACGGACGTGGAAAAATAAAATGATGTACATACATACAAAATATACAGTCCACGTGGACTGCGCATGAACCTGCGTGTTAAAATATTTATATATGATCCGAGTATTTCTTTAAGATTCCTTGAATGCAAGTATTACATGCCACCCCATCGAATAAAAATACTACAGGTGCACAATTTTCCGATAACACCGCGGTACTATCATCATCAATCAAAGCCGCCCTAGCAGTCAGACGCGTCCAACGATAAGCCAACCTCATAGAGGAATAGTGAAAAAAATCTCTCGAAGAGTGCCGCTACTATATATTCACGTAGGTATCCCAAAATTACACATGAATCATCATTACAGTAATAATATAATAATATATACAATAATAATAAACATACCCCATTTTTGCTAATGCACCAAGAGCAAGGGGTCCAAATGAACCCTGTACTCTGAATGAAATGATACAAAAGTCAAACATATCATGTATTAGTTCCTCCACGTGTAACTCATTTGTCGTTGGCGCGGTAAACATATAATATTGTGCATGGTGCATTTGTTTGCAATAATGAGTCAATTCTATTAGTATTTAAGAATTTAATTATGTTCGAACACATTCGTAACAATATTATTAGAAGTATTGAATAAGTAACATGACTTAAATAAATATGCTCTACGAGTCAGAGTATTGGGTGAGTATAAATAAATAGACGGACACATCGATGTAGCCGAAACGGGTCAGCGGAGTAACTAGATTTGACAAAGTTCATCTATAGTTTTTTTAAGGTGGTCCCTATTTTTAAAACAATTAAAAGAAGGCCAATTCAGATAGTATGGACATGTGATACAAAAGAAGGAAGAGTACACGATTCACAATTATCGAGAAATCCAGGATATTAAATATTTGAACCTGACCAAGTATGCAGCTCAGGTTAGAATAAAGCGGAAGAGAATGATTAAACTAGCCAACCCCGGATGAACGGGATGAAGTGAGAATAATGATGATGATACTAGAAGATTCAATGATTGTTGACCACGTAGAATATAAAAAATGTAGAAAAAAATCTGAATGAATTTTTTTATTCATTTATTCAGTGAAACAGACTTAGTTCACAATATTTTATAGGTGGATACCTGACTAAATTACAAGCCAAAAATGTTCCAAAAATATGTAGTAATTCTGAACGTTACGAAGAATATTATTGTTTGAAATTTTTACAAAATCATGTTTAGCTTTAAGTAGCTGTATTTCGAAATAAATATTTGAGAAATTTATCCATTATTAATCAATATCTTTGCTTCAGGCCCTAAATCGTATAACAATAAATAATCTGGCTGCTCGAAATTTGATGACCTTTAATTTTTTGTATTTAATATATAATTTGCAATCAATGAAATATTTAAATTAATCGAAATAATAGCATAATTACGTTTATTTTTAAATGCTTATATCTCCGATTTGGTTGGGATTAGGTACATATTCCTTGAACATTTTCAACTTGTGATTTAGTCAGTCAAAATATTGTGGACTAGGTCTGTTACATCCTGTATATTGTAAAAACCTGGATTAATTTAACGAAAATACCATCTAAGACTCGGACAATGTCTGTCTATTACTGAACGTGTTTCAAAGTATGTAATATACGATGTGTATCAAAATATTGTTTCTGCTTAACTTTATTACACGGAGACGAGCTATTTCGTGAAAGCTTCACATTTTATAGATAAAGCTTGTATTTTTAAGACTCATCAGTATTATTTTTTACAGGTAGTAATTTATTATCACTTTTCCCGGGTACGTTGTCTTGTATTTCTTGTCCAAGAAATAACGGAAAAAGCCTAACTAAAAAAAATACTAAAACAAAGCAAACAAGGAACAAAGAACATACTGAGGTCACATTAACTAAGTATTTTTTTTCTTTAATAGAAATTAAAAAAAAAAAAAAATATTTTCTTAAAACTATCCGGTAAACTAGCTAGTGGAAACATTATGTTTAAAGCTATGAAATTAATGTAAAAAAGACTAAACGGCGCAATAAATAAAAAGACTAAACCAAGAAAACACAAACTCTCAGAATATACAATCAAATAAAATTAGAACTTTAACTGACATTAAGGCTTTTAAAAGGGATGTTTCAAATTGGTTGTTGAATTTAAGAAGAAAAGATACTGAGAGTAAACTGTTTTATATAATGAATTAATTCTTATAACTGCATTTTGTGTATTTTGATTTTGCATATTTCCCTTAACCTGTATGTGCATATTACATTCTTTTACATATTGTATTGCACATTGGTATTTTTTTCTCTCTTTTTTATATATTTTTAAACATGTTTACGTTTAACTGCCTTGAATGTTACGTATTCTATTTGATTGTGTTTTGCCTTCAATGAGTTATTTGGTTTTGTGAAATAAAATTTGTTTACCAATTTTCCCTAAAACAGGCTTGCCTAGATGGGCAATGCATTTTTAAATCCGTGTAAAATATATCTAACAATCTGAATTTTTTGTAGCCGTACAATGCTAATATGTATCTAAATAAATTAAAAAATACAAATGAAGTATATTAATTAGAGAGATATACATATAAAATCAATTTTATCGAAAAATATTGTTGTTGCTACCGGGATTCAAACCTGGATCTTTTTATTATTATCATTATTATTATTATTATTATTATTATTATTATTATTATTATTATTATTATTATTATTATTATTATTATTATTATTTGAAAGTCATTTACTTTATCAATTTATTTGTATCAATTTGAAAAGTGTGTGTGCTGTAGCATAATCGGTTAATGCACGTTCCCCGGATTAGAAGAGATCTAGGTTCGAATATTTAGCAACGGAAGCAACAACAATTTTTTACGATAAAATTGATTGTATATGTATATCTTTATAATTATTGCATTTAATTAGTATTTAAAATATCACAGACCTGTGTTCTAAATAATTACAACTTCACAATAAGAATGTGTTCTTAATAAATAAATAAATAAATAAAAATAAAATAATTCGTTCAATAACTCTGATTAAAAATAACGGTGGCAACAGGTACAGATTAATAACGGCATAATAGCATCTTGTATCGGTTGCCGCTCAACAATATCCGTTACTTGACGCAGCGGCGCTGGCCAAAGGGTTGAACCATTGGGATGAAGGGATTACGCTATTATTATGAGTATGCGCGTAATCTGTGCACCTAATTATATGTTTGCACACCTCAAGTGTCAGCCGCATCGCACTAATTGGATGTCATTCAAATAAGCGCTGCGGTTTCTGCTCAAATTAGTGCATAATGAATATTGTACACACATTAAATACAGCGGCTACCGCGCGTGCCTTGCATGTCATAGTTCAATTTAGTGGCTCTTTTTGGGATTATCATGTTTTTCATAAAGTTACAAAATTTCATTATAATTTTTTTAAAGATTATACAATCACTAAATCACAATGCAGTGAAAAATGTTTAACATGTTTATACAATCACTAAATCACAATACAGTGGAAAATGTTTAACAAGTTTATAGTCACTAAATTAGAATGAAAAATCTGTTAGCATCACAGACCATCAAATATATAGACATGAACAAACGCAAATTTCTTGTCCCAATATTTTAATTTTTTGTGTCACCCATGTGATAACTTTGGTACCACTTACGCAATAAAATAGCTTCGCGACTTTTTTTAAAAATATGACTCGATTGGAACGAAAGTTTAAACGTTGGCAATATAATATGCATCAATGTAAAAAATACCTCTTGTTTGCACAAAGATTAAATATAAGAGTAAATTACTTTTACTGTTGCATAATTGTGCCATACGATGTCGGATTTATTTTTCCACCAATAATGCGTCTAGAATGCCCCTCGTCTCGCAACTAATGTTACAAATCCCTCTTCTATATGTACACTTTATTTCATGTACTATTTATTTACTGGCTAGCATGAATAAATATTCTTAATTAAATGCTATATTTTATACATTTAGTTTCTTTTAACGTGAAACAAAAAACGCGAAATATTTCAATTTTTCGCATCTTAAAAGCATAAAGTAATGTATCGGCCGCCACGTCGTCACCAATTTTTTTTACTACTAGGCCGACATTGGATAATAAACCATATATACAAGGATGCCGCTTGCCACACACAGCCATTAACATTTTAAATATTAGCCGGATTACCTATCAACCGCATCGTCATGCTTACTGTTTATGATTTAACTATCTATTAACTAGGAAGGCATCTGTCATTTCTTTTAACATGAAATCCATTTAAGATGAAAAAATAATTCGGTCCCCATGGTTTCATATTAAATTATTTCTACTCTATCTAGGCATACTTCATGATATTTATAATTAAAATTAAATTTTAATCTTTATATAGAAAGAAATTGATAAAAAAATATTTATTAATAAAATGAAAGGTGCAGGTGTATAAAAAAAATTCTCTCATACGAAAGCTTTTGTCTTAACTTAACATACCACCATGCCGATTCCCCTCAGAGATAGACAGAGAGGATAGCCATATTATTCCGTACTACTTATCTCATCTCGTTTTCCAATTTCTAATTATATTCAAACACACGGGTACCATTGGAGGACTGACTTTATTTTGTAGGTTATATTTTTTCTTAGTTATGTATTTTTGATTATTGAATTACGGGAGAATTTAAAATATTATTTTTATTAAATATTTGTTTCAAATTTATGAGTTCGAGTTATATTTAATGCACCAACTGGTTTCATAAAATACAATTATCGTCATCAGAATGTCAAATTAACTAACTACAACCATATATGTCAAATTGTGATAATGTTTTAAAATTCCATATTGAAAAAAAATAATTGAATAATCTTTAGTAATTAAAAAATAAATCTAGTAGGCACCTAACATAAATTGTTACGATGATGAAAGACGTGGAAATTGAATTAATGAAACAAAATTATAGGAAGAAAAAATTGGAATTTTACTTGTGGATAAATTTAGTTGGTTATTTATAATATTTTAGTTAATTTTAAACGCTTTGCTTATTTCTAGTGATTCTAAATTATTCAATTTTGTTTATATGTAAAACAGACAATCCCAAATTTGTATCATAAGTATGATCATTTTCTAATAAATGATAGGAAAATTCTGAAAAACCATTACTATTTAAACATTGCTCATTGACTCTTATGTTACGACCTGTTTTTCTAATATACAAAGCAGTACAATCTTTACAGCTATGTTTATAAAAACTGTAATTATTAAAAATTAACGAAGAAAAATATGTGGTGACTTTTTTTTTTATAATTTGGATCTGTATTACCCCGAATACTTTCTCTGCCTAGAATACTTCCCCATTATAACGGATTGCATCCATTAATACTAAATTTAATATAATATGTATTTTTCGTATAACGGAATCAGTTTAAGAGCGCAATTGTATTGTATTCGATTGGTATGCGTTCGAGCGTGTAATATATGTTTACATTGCAGGCAGGTTCACACAACTGCGAGAACACAAAACATTTTTATGAACACAACGCATTGTCACGTCTTAGGTATTTTAATATTAATAATCTTCAAGCCAGGCATTTTGCACTGCAATAATCGTATTCAAGATATTTGTATTTATTTTTAATATAGTACCAAACATTTAATTTTCATTGTTGATTTACTGCGTTTTTTAGATGTTGTATCTTAACTCGGATTTTCTATGGCATTAGCTTAACCTTTATAATCGCTTTTTGTTTGTTCTACCTTAATATTGTAATTTAACTTTGCGGGACTTTAACTATTTTAGGGGTCGTTAAGAGATCTGTTGATAATATGTTGAAATAAAATAAAATATCTCATAAATAAAGTTGCAAAACTACTTGTGTATGACAACAAATCATAACTAAAAACTTCTTAATTATTAGCAAAATTACTTTGTGGCTATATATTATACAAATAATAAGATAAAACACTTTGTTTAATCCACTATTCATTGATAAACCGAGATGTTTCGATACCTATTGTATCTTCTTTAGAAAACAATGTTTACTAAAATTAAAAACGCAAGCAATGCGCTGAAATCGCCGATCACCTTTTGGAAACAAACCATTATTTTGATATTAACAAGGGTTCAGAAATTATACATACAAATACCAAGAGGTTACAGTTAGATAAATTTGAAATTTTAAAAATAAGAAAAAGTGTTAATAGCAAGCTAAATATTATAAATAACCAAATACTCTTTGTAAATAGTCACATTTTAAATTTGTTTTTATAATAGTTTTTACTTATTCACCACTGTATAGTTTTCATTTTTATCTATACTTGTATTTTTTAATTTCAGTGTACATTGTTTCCTGAAGAAGATACCATATGTATCGAAACATGTTTAGCACGTTGTTTAAACAAAGTATTTTGTCTAGTTATTAATTTATAATTATTGTTTAGTACAGGATTCATGAAAATTAATGTTTTTTTAAAAATATATGTAACATCCTTAGAATATAAAAAAAATTATGACGCGAGAGTTGAAGGCAGCGGAAATAGAGAACGTCCGTAAACGATCTGGCATCAACAGACATTGAAAGATGGTTCTGTTAGAAGCCTTAAAAATCTAAAAATATGCATGAAAAGATGTCTGAATACGAACCAGAAAAAAGTTTATCTTTCTACTCAATAATAATAACACTACAGTTACAGGGTTACAGTTAGATAAATTGAAAATTTTAGAAATAATAAAAAGTATTAATATCAAATTAAATATTATAAACAACTAAATACTCTTTGTAGTCAACTTATAAGTTTGTTTTCACAGTAGTTATTAATTAGTTACCAACCATTGTTTGAATCTAAGCTTGCATTTTTAATTTCAGTATACATTGTTTTATGAAGAAGATACTATAGATATCGAAACATGTTGATTTATCAATGGACAGTGGTTTCAACAAAGTGTTTTGTCTAATTATTTACATAACTTTTTTTTTAACGTCAAAATGATCTTCATTAATTATTTCATTGATCACAATCAATTCGTCAAAATTTTGTTGTGCTTGATACATACCTTAGGCTTGTTAAAATATACATAAAATTAGAACTGCAGGGTGAAATTTATTAATTTAATATTTTTTCTCTCTGTTTTTAATATTATTCGTTAAGCTGTGTACTCACACATAAGCTAAATTTGTAGGTGTTCCCTCCTGTGTAAAATCTCTGTGTTCATTATATTGAAGCATAATATGACTAGTATTTAATTAACTGTCGCTGTAACTTACAAAGGCCTCATTCCTTGGGTTGGGATAATCCTCCTTAATGACAGTTGGAAAAACCAACCCCTGATAAGGAATTTCGGGTATTCTAACTCTGTCATTACGCTACCTGGATATTTCATTGTACACAAGTTGAAATAAATTAGTTGAATTTAATATTATATGTGTATTAAATTTGTTGTGAGAGAGTAAAAGCAGAATGGGTAAAAATATACGAGCGGTAGTGTATAATGCTAACGGATACATAAAGTTTCTAAACAAAATGGTTAATTTATAATTCATTTGGCATTCATAATATTGCGTAACGTAAGACTGACACACATTTACTTAGTTAAGTGATCATATTATTATGATCACTTTGAAATATTATCTTGGTATATCAAAAAGATTAAGGTGAGTCGGAATAAGTGTACCTATGGGGAAAGTGCATCTTATCATTTTTTTTTTTTCGTGATCTGATTTATCTGTATTGCCAGGTGGCCTCTTATTTGTTCGGATTGAACTTGATAGATTCCCCAATACGTGAGTGTGGTGCCGAGGAGGATACCCTTGATCGTGTCTTTTTTGCCTGTTTATTGCGGATCACAGGTTTATTTTACAGTGGTCTCGTCAATGGTAATTTTCAGTTACCGGTTAACTTGTGTCATCTTCTTTCCCTTAACTCGCCACGTTTAATCTGTATAATAGCAAGTTTCTTGAACGACAATGGTATTGACTTGTAATATAATATTTCCTATTCTATTATTGGTGGGATAAGATACCATGGACTGTATCTAGAATGGTTTTAAATATTTGACGCAACCCAAAATGGAAGTCTGAAGGAAACTTCACATTATAATATTATTGTACTTTTTTCAATAAAACAAAGTTTTTAAGTTGATTAATGACACAAATCACTCTTGCCTATTTAAAAGATGAAAAAAAATAAGATCTGTATTTAGGTATATTTCAAATAACTTTTATATGCGATTTGTTTCCCTCTTGGAAATGTATTTTATCTAAGAATTTAGAATATCACTAGTTCGTGTCCTTTCTGAAGAGAGTATGTTCCTTTACGAAACATTAAGGAAGATTTAATTAATTGGGAATGTTGTTCTTAGATTTTCTTTCTGTGTAGCATTGTATAGCGGCATCCATATGTAGCATTCCACGCACTTGTAACAGGAAGAGAAAGAAGATAAAACGTGTTTTCTGGATTTCACGATCGTTCAGAATCTTGTCTGAGCTTTTCTGCATGTATTTCCAAAATTTCGGTTCCCACTGCGCACCAGCAAGATCATCCTTGATGACAGAACCCCCGACTTTAATCTGAGAGTCATCTAACAGCCAGAGAAGTTGGATATATATGCCAAAATATGGAAAATCATTAAATAAATATCCAAAAAAAACATTTTGCAAATAAACCGATATCTTATTTCAAAATGGTAAGTATTAAACGTGATTTATTAGTTTTTTTTAATCACTTTTATAACTAGGCTATCATCGTATGTCCAGTATTAATAATTTCTATAGTAACTTTTATATCCGTATAAAAAACAAAATCTTGCACTGGTTCTTATTTTGTTTGTAAACTCATATTTTTATTTTTTTAGTAATAAGTCAACATTAACTTTTCTGTAAAATAGTTCCGTTATCATTAAAATTATTAAATGTCAAACCACTACTGGATGAAGACCTTCTTATTACCTACCGCCAATCACGTGATTCTGTATATAAAAAGTACGATGATTAATAAATAATCTTCATCTTTTATGAAAGAAGGACAATATTTAAATATACTTACTTACCATCACGCGATTACCCCTCGGAAGTAAGTAGAAATGATAAAGCGCCACATTCTTCTGTCCTGACACACAATTATCGCCTCATCCACATTCATACATCTTCTTTACCTGGTCGTGCCAAGTCTTCCGCGGACGTTCTCTATTTATGGTGCCATCAATACTTGCGTTATATATATTTCTTATTATTCTCTCCTCATTCACCAGTTCCATATGACCAAACCACTTAAGTGTTCCTTTTTTAATCTTACTATGCTAAGATCAGCTTTACATTATTTTCTTTTCTTCGTTCTTCATTCTGTCATAAATGAATATGCCACATATACGCTTAAGAGATCTCATTTCTACTGCATTCACTCTACTTTCCTACCTTTTCTGCAAGCTCCAGGCCTCAGTTCCATACATCAGTGTTGGTACCAGGACTTCATTGTGTAACCCTAGTTAATATAAAGTAAAAATATTTCATTAAACTCTTCAATTTGGCTATATAAATATGAGAGCCTTTTGGCATTATTTTCTCATAAATATGAAAAATATCCGAGAGTCTTGATTCAGAATACAGCACGGAGTGAGACAGTCTCATGTTTCACGTATTTGTTATGACAAGGGCTATAGAGGATTGCAGCACTGAGCAATCTGGAATAGGGGCAGGCTGTATAAACAGTCCTCCCTGATTAATCCGGGATCCGTTAAGTCAAATCCGGGAGAACGTCTTAGCGGTTCGCTGTGAAAGGAATTAGCGTCTGTGTGAGGGACGAACGTAACAAAGAAACATGTTTCTTGGGAGCTTAAAGTACAATATATTTTATACAATTACTATACATTGTAGATTATCGATTTTCCGCGGTCCTACTAACGGGGTTGTGAATTAACCGGACCAGTTAATAATATATATTTTATAAATAACATTTCGTAATATCAATCAAAATGTAAAAATAATTTTTCATTCTAGTTAAACTGGCAAAAAAATCATTCAAATTATTATTATTCCGTGTACGCATCTCCATTTTTTTTATTAATATTAACAACAGTATTTTATGATCAAATCTTAGTATTATTTCCCATATAATTTTAAATAGTTTTTTGGGTGTACGCTGATACGCAATAATATTTATTTGTAATAAAAACACTTTGTTTTAATTTAACATTTTAAACATACATTTATTATGCTCACGTTCATAAAATTACTCATTTAAATAAATCTGTGTAGAACAATCACATTTGGACTGGCACAGAAATGCATAGAAGCGGTTTATCCTAATTTAAGGATTATCAAAAACACAGTATTAGAATTCTCATTTCCTTCCCCGAAACACCCTCGAGGTGATCATTTCCTTAATGGCGCAATAAATATTGACCAGATATTATTTTTATTCAACCTTATAATCCTTGTATTGCGTGAGAAAGAGACGTAACGTTTACCAGTAATATACATGATAACGTATAAAAGAATGTGAGTACATTGAAATCTTAATCTATTGCTCGTCGGTTAAACGTTTTCCCACATCTACAGTTATTTATTTCAACAGTTGAAAGTATAACTCATAAAAGAGAATGTACCGAGTAAACTTAACTGGAAAATATAGGAAGTTAAAAGATTTTGGGAGTGGTATACCAAGGAAGATACTAAGGAACGTGAAAGCAAGGAGTTGCTAGAGTAGATGAGTTCCGTAATACCTACATGCCAACAGAATCAAGATTGAGGAAAGTACCAAGACGTGGATGGTCAGATAATGTCACGACGGACCTGCGAAAGGTTAGCGAATATCCAGTAGACTGGACCACAACCGGAATGTCAAGTAGCGATTGCAAAAATGGACTTTCAAGCCCATATGGTCAAAAAAGTATGAACCCATTGTTCTTAGAATTTTTTCTACATTCATTATTCAGAATCTTACGTTCAGTCTTGATATCAATGCAGTTCGTTGGTCTCGTGCAGGCCAGAGTGCGACTTGCGAGCCTCATTTGCGACTCTTCAACTCACATTTTCATATACAATAATATTTGATACATTAAATAGTTTTCCTGAAACACATGACACAATAAAAGAACTAGCATTTTCCGTTCTCACAATTTTAACTCTAACTATTTATACGAGCAAAAATTCTCTTCCACGAGTCAAATAAAAAATAAGTTGAGAAATAAATTAACCGGCGATAATTTAATAATCATTCCTAAAATTGAACAAGTGGCAAGTAATGCCAGTCATCGTTTTAACTAGTAAACATTACAAAGTTTAAAAAGTGTTCAATTATTTAGGTTTTATTGTTTTATTAGTAGAGCACTGAGCGACTGAAGTTTATAACTCCCTTATACATATCAAGTAGCCTACAACTGTATTATGAATTTGAGTTTTAAATAAAAATTTTGATTTTGCTTCTTCAATATTTAAATAAATATCCCAAATTCTATACAACCAGCTTTTTACACTAATAATAAATTAAATAATTATATATTAAATAACAAGGATAAGGACAATATTTAAAAAAAATCGGGGATCTACAAATTAATTTGCAATGATTGCAATTATTTTTATGTAGGTAAAACTTGCAGAAATTTTGATATTAAAATTAAGGCGTATTTGAGATGCCTAAATAACAATAACTATTCAGAATTTTCCAATCATCTTTTGGAAACAAACCATTTCTTTGATATTAATAAGGGTTTATAAATTATACATACAAATACTAGTAGTTTACAGTTAGATAAAATTGAAATTTTAGAAATAAGAAAGTGTTAATAACAAGCTTAATATTATAAATAACTAAATCTTCTTTGCAAATAGTCACCTTTTAAATTTGTTTTCATATTAGTTCTTACTTATTCACCATTTTATATTTTTATTTTTTATCTATGTTTATATTTTTAAATTTCAGTATACAATTTTCCTGAAGATGATACCGTAGGTATCGAAACATCTAGAATTAATAATAAATAGTGGTTTAAACAAAGTATTTTGTATAATTATTAATCTTGATTTTATCTTGTTTTTTTCGTCATTAATATTTATATAGCTGTAATAAAAAATTATGTTGCGGCTCTATGAAAATATTGAGATTCGGTTTAAGTATTATTTGGCTCTTCTTACTAGAAAGTCTGCTGACCCCTGGTGTGTTAAGGCGCTGGCCTAGTGATCTAGTGATCGGCGGTTTACACTTCGTTCCAGGATACCAACAAATTAGTGTTATTTTCAAAGTACAAGTGTTTAGTTTAGATTTAAAAGATTATTTTATGAAAATATTCACATTTCATAATTTGATAAATAATATATTAATTAATAATTTTACAATAGAGATTATAACTTTATATCTAAAAAAAATGTATATAAATATTGTCAATTTTTTTAATGTTTTATTATTATGCAAAATAAGTATCAAGATGCGTAAAATTACATTTAGGTAATCGAAAAAGTGAAATAATGAAAATAAAAATGGTGATAATTATTTTAAAAAAATTATACATTGTTTAATTCTCGTATTATTATTCGCTGGGTTCACACGACACCATTAAAACGGATCGTTAAAGGTTACACTGCATGGACATCATACATTATTATCCTTTATTTAATTATTATAAAATTTAAATAACTTACTTAATACGTAATATATATGTATGTACTTAAGTGCATATATTATGAAATTTAAAAAAAAACATATTATAGATAATTTACTTTTGCTTCCATTGTAAATATTTATACTCCTTTCATCAAAGATAAGTGAAGACTATCAACTTCTTTTCACTTCTTAACACAAACTAACGTACTCCTAATTACTCATATTTTCAAAAAATACTACGAGTAATCTTCTAGTCGTTTTCAGTCGAATCATTATTAATTAATTGTCATTATTCACTTTATATGAATAAATTAATAGATATAAATAACAAGAAAAATAAAACAAACATTATTTTACGTAGAATACAATAGGCATTATTTTGTATTTATAACATCGAAATGGCGTAGTTACGGGATAATTAACAAAACCAAGCGAAAATTACAAAGATGTTTATTTCAAAGTTAACAATTTCTGTTTCTCTCTTATTTATATTTGACTATTAAGAAAGCATTTATATTACACCAAGCCAAAAATTACATTGTTGTTAGATTGGTTCAGTTGTGGTAAATATTTAAAAAATAATTTAAATTATTTTTTTGTAGGAAACTTCTCACTGGTATCTTGATTGTGAGTATTGTCTCTTTTACAAAACAATCGTTAATATTATTAATATATAGTGTTTGTAATGTAATACAAGTACAATAATTATGTTATTTTTCACTTCTGAATTAGCATTTATTATATCTATTTACTTCTAAGATAGATTTTATTAAATTACCGCGGCTCGTAAAAATTCTCTAATAATATATTTATTCAAACAATTTTAGGATTATGAAATAATGTATGTGTGGATTTTGTTCGTTGTTTGTACATTTGTTTGTACATTGAAGTAATTTCAGTTGGATTTTGAAAAATATGTTTTAAATGATATAATGTGATTAATGTGAGAATAATGTATATGATTACGGGGCATGGATAATTCCGAAGTAAACTGTTTGAATTAGGACTTGTGGATGCCCCGTGATGTATATACATGTGGGAGAGTGGAACAGACGCCTGACCATATTTTGTGGAATTGTGAGATACTTAGAGGTGCACGTGAACGTATGATTGGTGGTTTGACTGGATTTAGACACCGCCCATTCAGGAATGTAGACCTAATTAGTAAAGGGACGAATCTTGTTTTATATAAGCGATTTATTCGGGCATGGGTGACACGTTGGAATTCCTTAGGTAGGTATCTTCATCTACGTGCCTACCTCTCACTCTCCATATCTCGTATTTTGCAACTCTGTTAGTATGTCCGTGTAAGTGTGACTCAATAATGCTGTGTCTCGTTCACTGTCTCTCTTTTGGGAGTTTTTTTGATGACTGGATCCCCGAGAGTCTGCCTTGAACTACTGCACCTTAATTTAATATGTAAAACTATGTATTCTATGGATTTATGTTATATGTTTTTTTTAATGAATAAAGACAGCACTTAAAGGACGCTGAAGGGCTTAAATTAAAAAATTTGCGAAAATTACTAATAACTGCATTGAATTTCTTTACTTTTTTGGTTTTATATGCTGTATAAACTTGAATGTGTTATTGAATTCAAATCGCGTGTTTTTGTTAGCTTTGATGAGTGGAAGCCCTAGCTTCTAAACTGGTCTTAGGAAAGGGTGGGTCAAAAAAAAAAGTGGTTTCCCGAATATTCCACCCACCGCTCTCGTGTTCGTTTGAAAGTCGTGGAATGTATTATTTATATGTGAGTATGGCAAGCTGCAGATTATAAGGAAGAAACCACTTACTGTTTTATTGTAAAACATTAAAAAAATAAGAAGTTAACCTGTACAATGAAGTTACAACGCGAATTGTTGTCGGATGCGGTTTCTGTAGCTGTTGACTAGAAGGTGCCGATAGGAAGAGATAAGCTCTTGCGACCCTCTTCCCAAACGCCGCTGGCCGCTCTGTTATTGGTATTGTTGCATGCGTCGGTACTGGGTATCTTTCCGACTGATGGGAATTTCTTTTTGTGCATCGGTACTTACTGGGTGTATTCAGCTTCGCCGGTGATGATGAGAGTGGAGTGGAGGCGATAGATCTCCGCACACTTTTTTTACACTATTTTTGGAAAGATTTGTCATTTTTGGTAAGTTTGTAAGTAAGTTTTAATATTATTATACGAACTATTTTGCGCTTGAATTACTATTACCACATAACTTATTCACTATCGTACTATTACTAAACTCTAAATCGATTTAAACTGATAAAATGGCTTTTGTAGGTTCTGCGCAAACTTGACTAAAGTCGGACCGTCGTGTATCTTGGTAGTTTATAGCCTCACGGACTTCTTTTGAACTCTTTGAATGATTTATGCAATTATTCGATTTGCAATACATCTTATCTTTGACGTAATTCAACAATTTATTTTAAATAAATATTTTTTGTTGAGTTTTTGATTTTCCAATAATGCCACAAATGGGATCCATAATACTCGTATATTGTCCACGATACTAAAGAGTTTTCTTGCCGGAGGAGAGTGAAGAAAAGTATATTTTATTTGGTAACCGTGTATCGCCGCCCTGGTACGGTTGCCATGAATCATTCAAAAAATACTAACCTGGCGGCGAATTAGATGGACCGATATGGGAGTATTGGACGATCATGGGTAAGTAGTGGGTCACCTCTAACTGTTCACAATCTACCCAAGATTATTATTTTTTTAAATTGCAACTCACGGTGTTCTATTTCTGAATAGTAAATCTGCCGGCAGTGGTGTGTGGGGTGAGTCCTTTGTTTGTCTTTCTTTTTGTGGCGTTCTGTGATATTTTAAATATGAATTAAATATATTAATTAGAAAGATATGCATATAAAATCAATTTTATCGAAAAATATTGTTGTTGTTCTATGACACAGACCTATGTTCTGGATAATTACAACTTCACAATAAGAAAGTGTTCTCCTAATAATACAGTTGTATCAATGTATCCAAAAATTTAATAAAAATGAATTGATAATTCTGGCGTCTCCTATCAGTTTACTCAAAGGTATTTGAGATTCTGTAAAAATAAGGTAGATGGCTCTTTCAAATAATGGAACGATTAAATGTATTAATATCAAAAAGGTAACACATAGGTTCGAAAATTGTCGCTGTAGCATGGTTGGATAATGCACCTTCCCCGGTTAGGAAAGAGATCCAGGTTCGAATCCCTGTGGCGCAACAACAATATTTTTCGATAAAATTGATTTTATATGTATATCTTTATAATTAATATATTTAATTCATATTTAAAATATCACAGACCTATGTTCTGAATAATTACAACTTCACAAAAATAATGTGTTCTCCTAATAACTTATATTATGGTAATTTTACATCAATAATTACATTCCTACGTGACTAAAATGATGCTAGCAACTAAGGGTTAAGAACTTATATATGAAACCCGTATTTTTCTTCACTCTTTTCTATACTTATCAAATCGACCCTTAAAATAACAAGGTTCGAACTAACATTTTGGGCTAGTTTCAGTTTTTGTGTGAAAAGGGTTCCAAATGTATTATTCTTTATTTATTTCATACACACCAACTTTATTTAACGAATAAAAGAAATAGCAAAAGCTGAATGTTCCAATTGCATCAGTTATTTATTTCAATTTATAGATCATTATTGTTAATTTATAATGTTTATTTATTTATAATTTCTCTCATTTCACAGTGGTGATTGATAATACTGAAAATAAGTATAGATCTTAAAGCTGATCATATTTGCATACTCAAAACAAAATATACATGAATATATGTTGGATTTCAATCAACACTTTTGAGCTCAATATCTCGAAACAGTGTCAGTGTCAGATGGAACCTTGTTATTCTGAGGGGTTGAAATTTCTTTAGAATTCAACTGATTTATTCGTTCTTCAGCTCCACACTGACCCTTTCTTTCTTGAAAACAGATCCGGAAAATTGGTTCAAGTCGTTGGGACTAAAAATAAATCAAACGGGATTGAGAAAGACCCTTTTTTCAACCGATTTAATTTATGAGCGAGGCACCACGTGCCGTGTTAGTAAATTACTCCAGCATGAATTAAGCTCGCGATAAACTTAATAACACAATTTAAAGTATTAACCACTCCTACATTACACGAGCACGCGTATTCAAGCATGCATGTTCTATGCAAATACAGTGGATCACGTTTAACATGAAACCTTGGGGATATAAATATTTTTTCACGTTAAAAGAATTTCATGTTAAACGGAGCAAATACAGAAAACTCATCTATGTTTTCGATGTCGTAATAAAAGTCTAAAGATAAGAGTGTACAGATTTTATTCACATATACATAGACTGTTAATGAAATGCTTAGTTTGCTGACGGTTAAACCCATTTGTTTAAAATTGTTAGGATAGTATGAGGCAAGTTCGCTTAAACAATATAAAGAAAATCATGATGTCGCAATATTTGAATATGTCCAAAAACACACTATTACTGGATATTCACATACAAAGGTACTGTTATTAAACTCATAATAGATATCTCATATAGACGAAGTTATTTTTTATTAATGAAAAAATATGGAAGTATGGGTAATTACAGGGCTTACGACCTGTCTTAGACTGGCTTCAGTGATCACTTTATACAATGTAACGTTCATCATTCCACCCAATCAATCTCCATATCTATAAAATTTTATGAAAGTTGTATATATGTTAATATGTGGAATCACTTCAAATACCACTACGCTATCGAACTACCACTACCTATGGACTAAATTTGATATCTATTTTCCTGAAATGGCGTATATATCACAATAAGAAACTAATTATTTTTTGAAATTATTTAAAAAAATATTATTTATCTGTAAAATGTTTTTAACACATTATAATACTAGAGTACGCCTAAAAAATCATATTTTTCCATTTTTATATATTTTCTTATTTTGACCAGTATATTCGGTTGTTAGCTTATACTTCCATATTTTTGCATTAATAAAAAATAGCTTCGTCTTTATGAGATATCTATAAAATTAACAGTTGTCGGCCTATTAATACAAGTCATAAAATCAAAAACGTTTGTTGATGACACAGACGACTAAATGAATAGACATGATATGAAGTATATATATAGAAGAGGGTTTTGGAATATTATGAGGGGCATTCTTCACACATTTATCAACGAAACATAAATCTGATAGATTATGACATGTTAATGCAACAGTATTTACTCTTCGAAAATTAAATCTTTGTGTAAAAAATACGTATTATTTACATGAATGCATATTATATTGTCAACATTTAAATTTTCATTCCAATCGAGTCACATTTTTAAAAAAGTCGTGGAACTCTTTGATTATATGAGTAGCATCATAGTAATCACGTGGGTGCCACCAAAATAAAAATTTTGGGACAAGAAATTTGCGTTAGTTGTCATGTCTATTTATTTGGTGGTCTGTGGTTAATGACAAGTTCAGACGGTGCGGCCGACTGTTTAAAACACCTATCTGTTTGACTTGATAAGGGAGCAAGTTTTGGATTAGTTGTTATTGGATATCATCGTTGTTAAGAGAGAGTTGAGTCACGTTGGTGATGACGCGGCCGCCGGTATATTATTAGTGCGTTTGGTGGCCGGTGTTCTTCTGAGACATGTAATTTTTAAGCAAAATCTGAGACATGTAATCTTTAATCACGTTAAGCGTTTATTTTTCATGTGAAAAGAAAATAAATGTATGAAATCGCATAGCAGAATATTTTTCCATGTTAACAGATTTTGCATGTTAAACGTGTTCCGTTATACGTTAGTCATTATTATAAACGATGGCTTTACTGTGATCTATTGGTGAAAAAATACGTCTTGTGACGATAAACGTGTGGTCTTGCAGGGGATATAAATTTAATGAATCTTCATTTTGAGTAAGGAGGCTCTGGTGAGCGGGAATAGACGAATCCCGTAACATGCATAAAACCCGCACAG
Source organism: Eubasilissa splendida (assembly GCA_031772225.1). Taxonomy (NCBI): domain Eukaryota; kingdom Metazoa; phylum Arthropoda; class Insecta; order Trichoptera; family Phryganeidae; genus Eubasilissa; species Eubasilissa splendida. Next base: position 20,056,255 of record CM062859.1, on the reverse strand, counting down.
GATCAATATTGAGGGAAAACTAAGGCGTAGGTGGGCGGATATTAGATTTCCTAATCTCATGAAGCCACTAAAAAGAAGAAGAAGATCATACAATAGTCGATACATTTAATAGTAAGACTGTTGCTGTTTTTACTAATTCGCTTTTTTTTCTCTAAACTTTTTTATACATAAAGATTTATTACACGATAAATAGAAAAATCCCTTACTTCTCGAGTTGGTTTCGTTTGTATGTTTTCAAGTCCAATATTAACATAACTTTTTTTAAAACAACGCACGTATTTCTTGTATAATACTTCAATAAATATATTTTTTTTAAATATATAATGTAGATACAGCGTATATAAGTACATAATATAAGTACCTACATAAATTTAATTACAAAAAAATCAATAAAGGTCTGTAAAAATGGATTAAGATATTCCATAGATTTTTTTCATAAATTTTAAAATTTTGATAATGTCACTTTATAAAATGTTTTAGAAACAATTTATATTATTGAGAACATGTTTCATTAATATTTTATTCGGATATATTTTTAAGAAATCCTTAACAAAACGAATAGTTAGATTATCGTACTGGTTACTTCATGACACACAACATTTATTAATTTTCTTCACTACTTAATTATTCCGTTACGGGTCTTTGATCTAAGAGATATTTTACAAGTCTCGTTTGATCAGCGTGTTGGTAATATTAAACGTTGATTTTGTTGATGCGCACGAATGTATTCCGTTCTCGAGACGCGATTCGAACAACAGTTGGTTAAGAATAGCGACCCCTTGAATAAATCTCGCAATAAACGATCTGCGCAAATTTTATGGGTAATTCGCGATTTTTCTTTCTTTATCGCGTACATTCGGACGGAAGTTTATGAGCAATACATATGTTATTACTATTTATATTATATATATTACGAAAGTTAGAGTGTTGAAAATATATATAGTACAATGTTTAGTTTAGTAAATTAATGTTAAAAAAAAGTATTTAATTTTATCATGTCAACAAAGTTTTATCGCTGTTTTTAAGATTAAGTTTGACGTTAGATATTATTTATTTAGTTTATTATAATATTGCGGGCCGTAAAGGGGGTATGGGGTAAGTAATACTACACTTAATGGAGAAAAAATACATTTAAATTAATTTGTGTTTGTAACGTCTGTAGACATTTCGGAAGTTTTTTTTTATAACGATGCATTTTATATACGCCAGAGTAACTAAATTCCTACTGCATTCAGCCTATTTTCGTTCCTCTGTTGCTCTCAAACATCAATGTTGATACCAGAACTTGCTGATTATGCACTGCTATTATATTTCGGCTGACACCCTTCCTTTAGCAATTACTGCATTCAAAGCACCATTCACTTTACTCTTTGTAGTCACTCTTCTCTCTATATCTTCTGATCGAAGACGCTTATGAATTATATTGTAAGTATTGTTAAAAAACCAGTAACCTATTCCAGAGAGATACACTAACGAGTAAAGGATACGTTGTGAAAATTCCAAAAAAACATTATTTAATATAATCATGTGACGAAACTCAATAAAATTGCTGGCTACATCCATTATTTTATTTTCATGTTCTTATATTTTATAAATATACATATATAATTTCAATCGATGATAACGCCAATTAATATTTTTTTAAATTGTAAATTTATAAAAAAACTCAATAATAAATAAAATTATTTCACTCTGTTGAATTTTTTCCGCATTAAGGTTAAGAGAAAAGTATTTTTATAAGATATTAATAAATATGTAATCAATTATTCGTAATAAATAATTAACATAAATAAGTTAAACTTTACTAAAATAATAATATAAAAATAGTTTAAAAATTTGCTTTGATACATCTATGTATAATTTTTACGTTCCTTAAAAAAAATATTTCCCACAAAATCGTATATTTGAATAGTTATCAGTAAATCATTCTCAGAGTTATTATTTTACCGATAACAATTCATGTTAACTTATTTCTCAAACATAATCTTTTATTTGGACCTACCCGTAACTATTATGGTAGGTAGGGTCCATGTTACTTGCGGGACAATTACTGTGCGAGAAGGGTAGGGGATTGTTGAAAGATAGCGGTTAATCTCAGTAATTACGAAAGTTACAGTTAACACAAAATTTTGCAAATCATTTAATACCCGAATCAAATGCACATCTTTCATAATGTGTAGAACTCGTTTCTTTCTCATGCGACCACATATTATAAATGTTATTTTAAACTAATACCTACAATTTTTTATTACAAATATTTCATCGCCCAGGTGAAATCGAATCCGTAACCCAATAGCAAAAAGTCGTTTTTCGTTAAAAATATTATTTTATTAAATCAACTGGGTTTAAAGCAAAAAAATATATAAATTTTAAAAATTATATTTTCAGTCTCCGTAAAATAAAAATTCGTTTAAAATATGTTTACATCATTTAATTAACCTACGCTCTTTCTAATAAAGCAATATTTGATTTTCCTTTGGCCCGGAGTGAATATTGAAATTCCAACGTACTGTGATAAGTAACATAAATTGAATTTAATGTCGTCCTCCGGGTGCTAGGATTTGTGTTCATGAAGTGATAAAATGCGAACAGGTCCTAAAGTCTTTCGGAACCTCCTGTAGGATCAAATTACCTACCACATTCGTTTGACGATAGTTAAACTAGCCACACGAACACAATGCCAAGCTTCAGGATGTCGCATAAAACATTTTACAAGAAACACGCAATCGTGTTTATTTGCAGCCATCAAAGTTTAGACTTTAATATTATGTTTATTGCAATACTCATAAACAAGTGAAGGTTTTGGAAATGTAACATTTTCGTGGATTTTATAAGTGCTTTATTTCCACATTTTAATACCGTTCCTGTAAAATGCGTAAAATTTGTAACAGTCCGATTAGAAAATTTCTTATTTTGTAAAAAGAAAATTTTTCGTAATTTCTGATCAATATGATTAATTTTATTAAGGGATTTTGACAGTGTAAACATAATTGTAATAAACATAATAACTATTTAACATGTGATACTAATAATGAAAATCATCAAAAAATATTTGGATACATAAGTATGTTTAGATGAAAGAAAAATAAGGGTGGGGAGGTTACAACTAATGTTGCGGTAAAGGAAGAGCAACATGTGTAGACAACGAGGTAGAGTGGATGGCCAAAGCTAAGATTGTGGTGGTTCATAAGAAGAACCCTTTGAGCGTAGTAAGGCTAATGTTGAACAGGTCAATTTCTGTAAATTTCTCATTATGGTATTTTCATGACCGGTGAATGAATGAATTTTGTATGTAAGATGTTCTACTTCTGGGAATGTGAAAGAGTACGGATTGCCGGGTTGATCTAGATAGTACATGTAGAGATATTAATTCCAATTGGCTGGGACAATCAATATGGCCTTGCAGTAGTTTTAAGAGAAGTATTTGGTCAGCATGTGTTCGTCGATGTTCTAGGGTCTTCATATTATGGAAGTTTGCTGCATCTAAATAGGAGCCGAATGATAGATTAGATCTAACATTCAGATGTCGAATAAACCTATTTTGTATTCGTTCTAATCTCGCAATATATGTAATCTGTCATGGGTTTCAGATTTGAGAAGCGTACTCTAAGTGACTACGAACGAATGCATATTACAGTATTGTTATTAAGTGTTTGCAGGTTCGAAGTATGAATCCTAGCATTCTATAGGCTTTGGAGGTAATTTAGTCAACGTGATTTTTGAAAGTAAGTTTGCTATCGAGGATTATTCCTAGGTCTTTAACATCGCTTTTATTTTTTGAGTGCTGTATATTATGTAAGTAAAATTAATATTATTTTTTGAGATATTTCAAATATATATATTCCAAAATTTAATAAAAATGAATTGATAATTCTGGCGTTTGCTATCAGTTTACTCAAAGGTATTTATAATTAATATATCTTTATAATTAATATATTTAATTCATATTTAAAATTAATATTGTTAAATTTTCTTGAGAATGATATTTGAAAACACTTTTTAGCATTCAGTAGGAGTTTGTTCACTTTACAGTAGGCTGCAACATTCGGTGATATCATTTTGCATTTTATGGCAGTCATCTAGGGAGCTCACTTTGGCAAAGGTCTTCATATCATCCGTATAAAGAAGAAAGTTGGCAAATTGAAAGCATGCAGTATTGCACATGTCACAAATACGAATATGTATATGATACGCGCAATATTTAGCTTAGTTTGAAAATAGTATTGATGTAACATTTTTATAGAAACAAAAATATTGACAATAAATAAACTGAATTTTTCTTAATCGAAAGCGTCATACGGTAGACTAAAATCATCGTGAATTATATGAAATAAACTTGTTACGAGTTATACAATGGAAAAAAGTACTTGCGCGTTATAAAGAAACTCGTTGTGCGTAACATGGTGGAAAAAAGTTGTTATGCCTTATATATTAGAAGAAAGTCATTGCATGTTATACAGCAGAAGAAAGTCATTACATGTTATACAGCAGAAGAAAGTCATTACATGTTATACAGCAGAAGAAAGTCATTGCATGTTATACAGCAGAAGAAAGTCATTGCATGTTATACAGCAGAAGAAAGTCATTACATGTTATACAGCAGAAGAAAGTCATTGCATGTTATACAGCAAAAGAAAGTCATTGCATGTTATACAGCAGAAGAAAGTCATTGCATGTTATACAGCAGAAGAAAGTCATTGCCGCGATGTCTTCAATGACAATGTTTATAGAATATCAACTATTTTAAATTTAAAAAAAAAGCTCTCACACCCTCTACAGGTACTTTGTTTCTTCAGAAAAATTGTTGATACTGGATTAATTAGTGGAAAATATTGATTTAGTGTTATGCGTAATGTTCTATTGCCACGCAAAAGGAAATATACTAAGTATGAATAATTTTTGAAATGTAGTGTGGGCGATGAATGGCCTTGAATCTACCCAGGACTAATTAAAGGCATGGATACTGTTAATAAACCATACCTTTTCCACTTTTAACTTTATTCAAATAATTTTGTGATTTTAACTACATTACAAGAACAATGAAAATCTAAACAAGCTTATTGCTTTATCCTCTGTGCGGTGAAATTATCATGTGAATGAAGCAGCAAAATTCACATGATAAGATAAATTGAACTTGCCAAAGATATAAAAACTTGGAAAGTTTTCATGAAAGAGTTGTTCTGAGTAGACACGATTTTCAATCGAGGAATGAAACAAAGAAAACAAGAGATAAATATATATATATATTTTTGTAGTATAAGTAGTACGTATGAAAAAATAAAAGTAATTGCTTGATTAGACGTAAATTAGTTTGATTTTGATTTCTACCCACATCAAGCAACCACTTTGTTATTTTTGGTTTGAAGTCATTAATCATTTTAGACCCTTTAAGGTCTAGTGGCAATTTATTAAATATTCTCGAAGCACAAAATAAGAAAGTATATTGAGCGAATTTGGTATTAAATTTTGGTACTGAGTAAGTATCCTAAAGATTTGTTCCTGGTTTCCTTTGGATCGGATTAAGGAAGTAGAGTTAATATTTTTTTTAAATAGTTATAAGATTGCTCTGGTAAACAGTTGTCTTATATCCAAAATTTGAAAGGATTAAAAAGGTCTAAATGGCCTCATTTTAATTACTCTGATGACCCATTTCTGAGCCTTAATTAGAGAATCCATTAAAGTAAGAGCTGCACCACCCCATGCACATATTGCGTAACTGATTAGACTCTGATAAAGTGAATAATATACCATTTTCAATAAAGTAATACCTATTGTAGATTTTCATCAATTGTTAATCTGATATAAATTATTTCATTCGATTTTTCAATGATGTCACAGTTACATATTTGATATGAATCTAAAATGCATGAAAGTATTCTAATAGTATTTGGGATGGCATGGTTCTTTTGTTTTTTTTAACGAAAAGGCAATAAAATATGTTTTTTTTTAGATAAGTGTCAGTAGGTGATTGTCTAGAGTACTTTAAATTTCTGCAGTAGCTAATTCTGCCATTTTAAATGTTTCATCATATATATATAATATACGCAATCATCATATTATGTGAAATAATTCTAAAAGTTGTATTCTTTTTGTACGAAGATTTTTTTAAACTTCTTATTTTTAACTTCAGGAATACAACATAATTGAATGGAAAACTTTACACTTTAAACTTCACAAATCAGTCAATTGTAATAAAAAGGGACAACGGAAGCGGTACAAGTCGGAGACTGGAACGTTTTATAATAATACATGCTTACGTAATTATTTATGTTACTCATTTTATGTGACATATATAGTACAAGTTTGATGTTTCATACTGTAAATAACGTGTTTTAAAATATGGCAATTTAAAAAATATTTTATGAAAACGATTTAATTATTTTAAAAAAATTCATATGTTTCATAGATAATGTCATAGTTTTCAAACCACACTGTGCCAAATGGTAGTTTTATACCGCTAATAAACTCTACTAGCCACTAAGATGCTAAATATTGCATGCCAATTCAAATCAACCAATTAGGTCGAATACTTTGTGATATTTCATTAATCTGGAAAGATCTTTTCTTTTACTATGAAAGGACTACATGGTATTATATTTTAAAAAATTGGTTATAAGAAAAACAGCTAATTTTATTTACATACGTAGCTCAAAATTAACATTTGGTGATGATTTTTAAATAGTACTTATTTCAGATAGAATATGTTTTTAAGAGGGTCTCGCGGTACAATTTGTCGTTAATAGCTCGTTAGAAAATCTTAAAATTTGTTATTATCTCTCAAATTTACCTTGTACTATATTTTCAACTTTATCGATAACAGTACCTCTCACACGCTAAATAAACGCTCTCCCATCTTGTTATCCCTCCATTTGATTGTAGTGTAAAATTGTCAAATAAGTATATAATGTTGGTTTTTTAGTATAAGAATATAATGCATTGATTTATATATTTGTTAAACGTTATTATTTATACATTAATAACAACAAATTTTATTTCAATATTAAAATTTAATTTTATTTAGAGAATAGTTACCCCTGGTGAAATTATTAGCAAGCTTGTATTGACAAAGAGTTAAAATATTTTATTACGACTATTTTAATTTCTTATTTGTATTTTTCTGTTGTATAGCGGTAAATATTCTCGTATTAACACGAGGATGAGAGACCGGCGTTTGGTACCCTGTCATGGAGATTTTATTTTAATTGAATGTAATTAACTGACTAGATTAAACAAAAAACATAGCATAACAATAGTTTTAGAAAACCTCAACAAAAATAAGCCGCCTAGATGATGGTTTTGCCTTTTACGCGACTTTATCCTTATATAAATATAAAATAATAATCCCTAGAATCCATGTTTTGAAACCAGTCATTATTATCAGAGTATGTGGAGTACGGCAGTATAATCTAACCTTAACTCCAACACTTCTCCAATCAGTACACCAATTTAAATACATAAAAGAGCACTAATCAACAGCAAAATGGATCGCACGGTTAACGTAAAATTAAATATTAAGATGTTAATCATCTTTGACGCAGGTAACGCGTGGCTAGGTAACCACATGATTTTCACTGCGCTAGATTAGGCTCATATATTAATCATCAATATATTTGTGGACTTCCTGGTGCCTAACTACCATTTAATTTCGAAACTTGGTAACGGTTGGATTCCAATTAATAACCAAGTAACATGAATTTAACTACATTTTCATCAACTTTGGATAAAGGAGGTCGTATTTTAATAAAAATCCAGTCAACAAAATATATTAAACGATCGAATAAACAGAAAATATGAATGTAATAATAATATCTTTCACTACAGAAAAGGATACTCTTTTAAATACAGTAAAAAATACTAAACACAAAAAATAAAGGGACATTGCTTTTTTGTTTCGGTATAAAAATTGACAACTGAGACAAGCCAAAATGTTTGTATTCGTGGAGGATTGACAGTTTTTGTGTAAAAACACAAGAAATTCCAAACTTTCTCAAAAATATTTCTTAATACGCTTGTCGCAGAGAGCATTTTTGTTAAAATTAGACAGCTAGGAAAAATATTGCCATTTACTTCGTTTTCGTGTACAGAAATATTTATATACAAAGCAGAATATATGTACACTTTTAAAATTTAGTGGTTAATAAAACAAAGATAATAAATTTAAAAAAAAGAATATATATAAATATACATATTATAAAAACATATTAGGAGAATACATTCTTATTGTGAAGTTGTAATTATTCAGAACATAGGTCTGTGATATTTTAGTGGAGGTGGATAATGCACCTTCCCCGGTTAGGAAAGAGATCCAGGTTCGATTCCCGATGGCGCAACAACAATATTTTTCGATAAAATTGATTTTATATGTATATCTTTCTAATTAATATATGTTTTTTATTTTAAAATATATGTATAATACAAATACACCAATGTTTTTAAAAATATTTATAAACTATTTAAACATTTGATGTGAAATACGATTAGCTGACTGCTGGACATGTTAAATCTACATGTATATTTATATATTATAGACGAACATTCTATTACATATATCACATAAAAGTAGCAACATATTTTCTTAATCGTATATTATATACGTATTGAACACATGATAAATGTGCCCTGGGGCTCTATAAGGTATTACTAATTCATATATAATATATATTTTAATTAATTTTAACATGTTTTAATAACATGTTCGTATATTTATGAGCGTTGTCTTTAACGCAATATTAAACAACTAATTGTCGCAATACTAAATCAATAATTGTCGTGTTTTATTTTAAGACATACTTACCATCACGCCGTTTCCCCGCGGGGGTAGGCAGATGGATAGAGCGCCACACTCCTCTGTCCTGACACACAATCCTCATCCACATTCATATATCTTCTCATACATGCATTTTAAAACGTACTGAAATTGTAAAAATTAAAAATAAATAAGACTCAATACAATGAAAATGCTAAAATACTTAAAATCACATATTACAATATTCTGTATAGTAAATACATAAGAAACTATGGAAAATAAATTGAGATCCAGTATATATAACGTATTTTTGTGCGAAAATTTTTATGAAAACTTTGTTAGAATTTTAAAAATTGTTTCATTGCAAAGTATGCGTATCTTGAATTTGTTCATTTTACAGCAGACTTATTTACTCACTTACCATCACGCGGTTTCTCTACGGGAGTAAGCAGAGAGGATAGAGCGCCACACTATTCTGTCCTGACACACAGTTCTCGCCTCATCCACATTCATACATCTTCTCATACAAGCCCGCCGATTATGGTGGCTTTTAACAGGACCATCTTCCAGTATCTAGTTTACCTGATCATGCCAAGTCTTTCACGTACGTCCTCTATTTCTGGCGCCATCAACACTTGCGTCAAACATTTTTCTTTTCACTTATGCTTTCCACATGACCAAACAAACTAAGTGATCCTTTCTAGAATATACTATACTAAGATCAGAATTACATTCTTTACTCTTTCATAAATAGATTTGTCTACACATTCGGTCTACTTTCGTTCCTCTTCTGCCAGCTCCAGGTCTTACTTCCATACATCAGTGTCCAGGACTCCATTGTGTGCCGCTAGTCTTGCCTTGGCTAACAATATACTAAATAGACTATTAAATACAAACTTCTAGACCATATTCATAAATTTTCAAGGCTATCCATATTCGGCCAGAAAACAACATCCCCGCCGTGTCTCAACCCCATAAAAGCCTTTGAGTTACCTCTGGAAAATAACGTAGCCACCCAGCCTTGAGGCTGAGGCTATATTTCCCGCAGGGCTGTGCCGGTCCGCCGAAGGGTCCGCTGGCATCACATTTGCATTCAAATGAAGGGGAATGAGGAAGCTGTGCAACTCGGGACAGCTATTTAAAAAAATAAAGAAGGTCTTAGGAAAATTACAGGTCAACAAGGGAATAATGTTTATTTTCATGATTCGTTTACTAGTCCATGTTAATTTTTTTACTTCTTTTACGGTTTTTTTCTTCGTGATCATTAAAAAAACACAAGATAAACTTATATAATTGGCAGAATAAAACTTTATATTAATTTATTAAAGAAAACAAATTATTATTGTGAAGTTGTAATATTACAGAACATAAGTTTTGTGATATTTATTACTTATTAAATATATCAATTAGAAAGATATACAGGAAAATTCAATTTATCGAAAAAATATTTGTCTTGCTAGTGTATAATTTGTTTATTTAATCTTTTTTTTTGCATAATTAGTTATATACATATTAAAAAATGTTGCTGTGTGATTTGACTGAAAAGCTACACTTAATTCGTTATACTATCTACCACACTAGTTTTTTACTGTAGTGTAGTAGAATGAAGAATAATAAATATTTATGAATTTATTTATACGTCATATATGGTTCAGTGTAGTTAAATCAATTTATTGCACATTATCTTTATGCCATAAAATAAAATAAAAATACTGGCGCCATCTAATGATTTTTAATTTAAGTTAATTCGTGCGGTGCGTTTCCATAGAGCTATAGGTATGTTGAGATATACGTTTAAGAACAGTCTAGAATTAACGCTGAGTTTGAATTTAATTTTTTAGATAATTTAAAAAAACACACATACACTTATAGATAAATATTAATGGTTCTAGGTTTTACGTAGTGTTTATAGAAAATAATTTACCAATCAATTTGGTTATATGAAGAATACTAAATATATATATATATATATTAATTTCTCGACACGCAATTAGAAAATTATATATATCAGGCTTAAGTCCTGATTTTAACAATATGCAACGTAATTTATTAAAGTGATTGAACAGAAAAAAGTGACTAAGTATCAATATAATATAGTGCGTTAACAAATATTTTCGGGTACACTGACTTGTACAAAACCTTAAAATATTTCGAGAGATCTGACGTCCAATGCTGACCGGGCTACGCTCAAGACTAAGCAGTAAATTAAATATAAACATTAAAAAATATATCTGTGTATTTTTGCGCAACTTTGGTCGTCGTGATCTAAAACGGAGACCCATATCTAATATTTCTATTAGTTTGTGCTAATGATTATTGAAATGTTGCTTAAAACTGTGAAACTGGCCTAAGCGGCTTTGTTATCGGATTACCCAGGCTTCCCCTTTTCCCCATGTTTACTGAGTCCCAAAAGTTTTCCCGAAAATGTTGGTGATAAGCCTAACATATGCTAAACTGACGGCATTATTAAACGAATGATCCACTCCGGGGTTTAAATTCAAATTTATTTTATTCCAGAAACCACGACTTTTTAAATTGGAATTCTTTATTTGAAAACCTCCGCGGGTAATTGAGTAACCGGACGAAGACATTTCCAAAACATATTTCTCTCGGGAGATGAAAATTGGTTTTCCGACTAAAAATTGCCCGCCACGATTCTGTCGAAAAAAATTTATGATTATTTTTGGCATATTGATATCGGCTTGAATATTTTTTTTATGGAACAATATTGTTGAATGGGATCGTAATTATATGTTATATATATTCCAATTTTAGTTCATTTCATTATCAATTCTTCATAATTACCCAATAATGTAATTATTAACATTTATACCACAGTTTACTATGTTTTTGTATTCAAAAATTAACAACATACGAGTACATTATAGAAAATATAAATTAAATCATTTTAGTAGTACATGTAAAATTAAGAATTATTTTGAATATTTAATTATTTTATATAAAATGTCAGCTCCGATGTAAGTATTGCATGTAGGAATAATGTAAAAATTTGATTTATCGAGCATCGAGCATCAATAAATCGAAACGTCTTGTTTATAGTCGCTAGAGCTAGTAATTTAAATTTATTAATCGACTTTTTTTTAAATTTTGTTTTCGAAACTGAACAATTTTGTAAAACTGGAAATACTGTAAATAAAAACAATAAAAAACTAAAGAATTTTAGGGTAATACTTATTTATGGAAGTGGAAAACAAGAAATGATGAATGCTGAATGATAACAATCTACAATGTAAAAACGTGTTTTTTATTATAATTACGTTTAAAATAATTAAAAATATAAAAGTGATTACAACCAGATTTCATCATATTATTCTTCAATTTATTTATTTAACGACCGCATATTTATTATCTTTCCTCCGCATATATCTGTTTCCTGTTAAACTTATTTTTTTACTTTCTCCTGCGATATATTTTTTTCCTGTAATCGGAGACCTGTCCCAGTATATGTAGAATAAAATGTACATTTGTATATCTTTACGCCGTCAATTCACGTTCGCAAGAAGACAAAAATTTGAAATCGTGAATTTTGGGCTGGTCTAGCTTATCCCCAAAATGGGCATAGCACGGTATCTAAAGGGTTGCTCCCATCCCTTATTAAAAGATGAGCTACGAATATGACTCACATATATCAACAGCACTATGTTTAATAAGGTTATTAGTAATATAAATTTAAGAAATTAATTATTTTATTTGTAAAATATGACGCTTAAATTGTTAAGTGTAAAAGTATATGAAAATGTAGCTTTAAACTTATATACGTATAAATTTAATCATATTCATCATAACCGAAACTTAACGTCTTAGTGATGAAAATATTTTAATCAAAACGTAAACTGTTTTGATCTACAAAGATAAATATTCCCAAACATAGTCTGTCTGTGAAACTGGTTCGAGTAAAACTTAAGTCTCGTCTTTCATTTTCCCAAATTGCATAGTATATTAAGTATAGTTTTCTTTGCTTGCTTAACCATGGCGCAGATTGAACCACCACCGCGTAAGATATGAGACGTAGCATTCAGAGATTAATTAAAACCAAATAATGTTTAGATAATATTTTTATTTTAATTAAGATTTTCTCGTAAATGTCATTCCTATTATTTTAGAATATCTTCTATTTAATCCATGATCTCAAGACTGACAGAGATTTTGAATGATTTTGGATGAACGATGAATGGATGATATTATATGGTCGAAAGTATCCACCTTTAACCGGAACTGTTATAGGAGTGGTTACTCTCGTGACAGTTCCTCTCGATAAAGCAAAGCAACGCGGGTCTCATGTAACTATAATTTGAATGTGGTATAGATTAATTCTTTAGCTCAAAATTAAATATTTAGTACTCCTTCAGCTTTCTGCTGAATTTTGATAGTATGTATTAAGAAACAAAGAGTACGGCATAGTAAAAAAAAATAACAACATATTAGTTTCAAATTGAAAGCATATTGAGAGATTAATTAGTAACATAATAAAATATAACATTATTAAAGAGAACACATTCTTATAGTGAAGTCGTAATTATTCAGAACGTAGGTCTGCGATATTTTTTGTGTTCTCCTTAATAATATATAAGTTGTATCAATGTGTCCAAAATTTAATAAAAATAAATTGTTAATTTTGGCGTCTACTATCGGTTAACTCAAAGGTATTTGCGACTCTCCGATGGCTTTCAAATAATGGAACGTTAGATGTATTAATTTGAAAATGTAACATATGGGTTCGAAAATTTGTCGACAAAGGTACTGTCTGCTGTAGAATAGTTAGATAATGCATCTTCCCCAAATTGGAAAGAGATCCAGGTTCGAATTCCGGTATCAACAACAATATATTTTTCGATCTTTCTAATTAATACATTTTATTAGTATTTAAAAATATAACAGTAGATAATTAGTACCAAAGAACGAGAGAGATAGGTGTTGCAATTATGGCTTTCATACAGTTTGTACGTTATAATAGAGATACTCCCTGAAGGGAGATTTATACCAAACATGGACATAAAAGTATCATATTATATATGTTCTAGTGAATTCCTTCTACAGCTTGTTATTTCCGGGTATCCTACTGATAATATGATTACCTATGCAGAATGAAAAATCAACATTAACCTGGACTGATAGCAGTTGGGTTGGTCCGATGGACCGAAGTATTATTCTTCTTGTGTCCCGATCTCCAGGTTTTATTACGACCTGTTGAAATAATAACTTCCGGAGCTATTTATTAGGAGATTTTTATCTGGCAAATTACCGATCGTAATTGTCGCTTCGATCATGGTACGACAGCGATTCCCCGGTTGCATAAAGCGTCGATCTTTACATTACATAAATCAATTATACCAACAACAAGAAAAACAAGGGTGCCAGTCAAAGGAATAAGAAAGTGCGTAAACAATATAGGTACAACTTTTCGCTATTTAAAGTGGTCCTGGGGTATACGAAGCACGCTTGCAATGCAGGCATAAGTGGTGTTCTGTATAAGGTTACTCTATCTTGTCAGAGATCTTTCACGTGATTTTTTTTAATTCCCGTAATCAGTGTAAACTACATGTTCCTCGAAATTGTCAAAATGTCTTCTAGGAATGTGGCTAAAACATTTATGTATGCGTATCGTGTAGGTTACAGAATGATGGTATTTAAAGTCTTAATCTTGATTAATGCACGTAGTAATCCAATAAATAAGCACCACCCGTACCGAATTTTGAAAGCATATATTTTTCATCTCTCAGTTTATCTCAAGTCTTAGAGGAATCTGAGAATATGAGGGTTTTTTAACATTTTCATTATTATTTTATATATGTTTTCAAGATGCTACCATCGTTCCGTATCCGTATAATATGACTCAGTATACTTTATCCATGCCTGCTCTTCTTATCATTATCATGTCTATCCGGAGTTGTCAGTAATTAATCCCAGTTTCTAAATTATTGCATACACCTGTTTAAATAAACTCGGTGGCTTTATCAATCACTATTACTTATTTTTTTACTCAGTCTAAAATGGATCCACATTACTCCATAATCATAAATTTGGTACTGGTATAGATTCACATTAATCCAAAAAAAAAAAGAATTATTCGAAAGTAATTTTAGAGAACAATTTTAAATAAGACAGTTACAGCTTTTGCTTACCGGCAGGCGGCGGTAGGCTCCGAAGTATAACATTTTTATTAATTTCTCAATTATTTCTTATTTTGCGCATCCCTTAACACATAAAATTAGCAGAACTAGTATTTTATTATTGAATTAAAATATATAACAAGAACTTAACATTTTAGCACAGCATGTATTGTTTTTTGCTCCGTAAGAGAAAATTTTAAGAAAAATGTGGTCCCAGTTCAGCTGAGAATAGTCAATTTTTTCTATTTGCGAGAGAGTTCAAATATCACATAGGTACTCCAATCAAATCTACGTAATATCCATTCTATCCAATCTGGGTAGTTTATATTTTACTTTATATATATATATATATATTATTTACATTTTTTCTGCCCTATATTGGTGTTAGTGTTGCTCCGCAACCAAAACGCAAAAAAATGAGGTTGTAAAATAAGGTGATGTACGTTCATTTCCAAAATCGTTACTTGTCCTTTCAGAGATTTCATATAAAGGTGTAGATGAATGAAATAACGAAAAACAATCAATATTAATTTATCTCAATTAATTAACTAAATTTGTATTCGTATATTACAGGACTCAATTAATTTCACATAATTATATAAATGAATGCATTTTTAATATGATGTGCAGGGTATCGCTTCCACTCCAGAGACAATAGAACGAAACTGAACGCGCCCAGCAAGATCCAATTTATTTCACTTGTTAAGTTGTTGTGTATTAGAAAAGGAAATATATAATTTAGTAATGTGAAAAAGGGGTTTCAGATCTATTCAATAAAAAAGGGCGGTCATTATCGAAAAGGGCGATTTTCACTTCATTTCTCTTAAAGATTTTATTAACACGTGTTGACACATCGAATTGAATATATTTATATCGCGAGTAATTTATCACCTCATCGTATTTTAAAAGGATACCTAAATATAATAGAACGCCTCATATATTTAGGATCTTTTGCATTCACCTAATGTTTGTATATTTTGATTACTTAGAAAAAATTCACAAATAATACAACGTTACGGCAGTTTGCATAAGCATCAAATAAAAACGCATTACTTGTCTCAGACAGATGTATCATATCACCCCCGCATAGAATATGATTTTTCTACATACCTCGTATCATTGTATTTTATTTTAGTCCCATCAAACATCGTCTGAATTATATTTCAAGTTCAGATGGCGTTCATTCGTTTTGTTGAAATAGGATTTCTTCGTTGGTGTCTACAAAGACACTCAATACGCGTAACAATGTTCTAATAAATTATTACCCTACCCGCGAAAGTCCTGCGAAATACCAAATATTGCGGATTTTTTCACGCGTTTCTGTAATGCAGATCCGTGACACATTTTACTCCTAAGTGTCCCGAGCGGCAGCTTCAAAAGCTGCTTCTGAACCTACCCAAGTCACTCACCTACCATTAATCATAAATTTTGTACAATTTAGCATTAATAAATTCACTGCATCCGTAAGGATTTTATTTTCGTAAAACCTGCCGAAATTTCTCACATTCGTATCAACATATTACAGACACAATACACCTCGTAATACAAGAGAACACTAGGATATCACGTGAGCACTGGGGCAACCAATCCCCTCACACAACTTAAAACCATCGCTCCAACGAAGCCTGTAGCACTTGCAACACCCCATAAGGATGACATAAAACCATACCCCATAATAGATTAATTAAATACTTATTTTATAAATCCATAAGGAATAAATAATATTAAAATTATTACTTACATTATATATAATAAAATATATTTAATTACTATTTATTAACATTGACGTATATTTAAACTATTTTTCCCGCGAGGGTAGACAGAGAGGATAGAGTGTTACATTATTCTGTCTTGACACACAGTTCTCGCCTCATCCACATTCATACATCTTATCATACAAGCTCGCCAACTATTGAGGCTTCTAACTGGACCATCCTCCAATATCTGGTTTATCTGGTCATGTCAAGTCTTCTACGGACGTCAATCTATTTCTAGTGCCATTAACACTTGCGTCATACATCTTCTTTACCATTCTCTCCTCATTCATCCGTTCCATATGACCAAACCACATTCGTGATCCTAAAAACTAAATTCATTAATCAATTGAGTGTAATTGTATAATAAATCTTCTTAAATTGTATATATTCTTCAAACACTGTATTTATCTAAGAAGAAAATGAAAAAATGTAAATGTGTATTGTTGTCTCGATAATATTAATTTTGTTTTGATTATTTACATACCAAAAAGGTTTACTCGTGATTGAATGATCGAGGATATCTCTCTTCGTTTTATTTCTGCGATAAAAACAATTCAGAAATATAAATTATTTATCAATTGAGACATCAAACCTTTGATTTCAAGATTTGTTTTGGATGGAACAATGAATGCTTTGAAAGGCACGTCTCATGACTTTCGGTACAGAATAGGTCGAGTGGTTTGAATAACTTTCACATTACCCTTACCAATGGAAAAGGAACAAAGAAATCATGTTTTCTGGTTGGTTCCATTTTCCTCGTTCTTCCCAAGAGTTTACCCACAATAAGTGGATTAAAACAGTGTTTTAATCGTTCAATTACAGCGTTACGCCTGAGGGTCTGAACCCCTGAATGTTTTAAAGTATTTTCTAAATTATCAATAAATGTTGATAACTACTTATCATGGGTACTTGAAATTCAACGAATATTGTTAGGTTGGTAGTTACACAGTTTTCGACCAAAAATATTGTTCAACTGATATAATTAAAGTGTTAAACAGACTGGTGCTTAGAATGATTACCTTGGTTTTAGATTTTGTTTTTTTAATATTTCACAGATCATCAAATATATATACTTGAACTAACGCAAATTTCTTGTCCCAATATTTTCACTTTGGTACCACTTACGCAATGAAATAGCTCCGCGACTTTTTTTAAAAATATGACACTTTTTAAACGAAAATTAAAACGCTGATGAATATAATATGCATTAATGTAAATAATGCATTTTGTTTACACAAAGATTTAATTTTCGAAGAGTAAATACTTTTTCTGTTGCATTAATGTGTCATAAACTCATATCATATAAACATCATATTTATGTTTCCACCAACAGTGTGTGTAGAATGCTCTTTGTCCCGCAAATAATGTTCCAAAACCCTCGCCAATATTATTTCATGTCTATTCATTTACTGGTTTATGTAATACTTAGTGTAATTAGTGTTTTCGATCTTTTCTCGTAGCTCCTCGATATTTGTTCGAAATCAACTCTTTCAAAGAAAAGTTCTAATAATGACTCGTATATACTCCTTCTCTATACACGAGTCTTACTCTCATAGAGAAGAAACAAATGTTAAAATATATATATCCACTGATTATTCAAATTGTATTATATTTTTAATATTAATAAAAAAAAAAGTTTTTAACTATCAGAATTCATATATAGAAGAACATTTTTTTGTATTTAAAAAGACTTATCAACTAATACATCACATAAAATATGTTATGTCAATTATTTAGCTATTATATTTCGTTGACTTTTATCATTTCAATTTGAAAATTTTCGAACATTTCATCGGAGGTTCACGGGTGGACTGTAATATGTAAGAACGTCGTTGCGGGTATTCAGTATCTGTTCCAACGAGGAATAAATATATATAAAAGCATTAGAAAGAAATGTGCAGAATATATATATTATACAATTGCCTGAGATATTTTATTACACACATACCATCAGAATCCAAATACTGTAACACCGTGTTCCGTACACATGGATAAAAAAAAACCTATAGGGATAAACAAAGAGGATATTAAGCCACATGTTCCAAATTCTATTATGCATCTTAAGCTAACAACAACCATAGATATGCAATGGCATAAAATTATCTCAGCTTACCTTTATGGATATACCATAAAGGTAGTTGGAATGTGTGACGGTTCTTATACAATATTCCAGTAGACTATTTAATTCGACGGCATACTGCCGAGTAACATTATAGTGTCGTATGAATGTTCCATAATTATTTTAAAAAGAAAAATATTAATTACTCAAAAATTTATTTTATACACAACTCTTTTGAATATTTAATTATCAACCTTCTTTAAAAGATCCCAAAATCATAAAATAATATTATTTATTATAAAATAATTGAGTATACTCGCAGTATATTTTTATCAGGAAATATAGAGGGATAGCATCATATAATATCATGTACAATATGAGTTTAATATATGTAATATAATATACAAAGCAAGAAATAAGGATCTGACTTGCCTTTCTTTGATGTCAAATTGTAATAAAAGTTTTCTTATCCGGAAAAGTAAAATTAATTAAAATTTTCCAAGCTCAAGCACTAGTCGGGTTAAAAGGAAATAATTTAGCATTTGTGCGTAGGCATACTTTAGCGTATAACTTAGTTAATAATTGGGTTCCCTTTCACCCGCCATTGTTTGAAGAGCAACCGAATGCGGGATGACCTGCATACAATATTACTCCCTAAATCTCTAAATACTATTGTATTTACTCCTTTAGTGATACGTTGCGCACTAGCACACGCTATAATGGCACTTATGACGTTGTCTTTGTTGGAGAAAACGAGCTATTTAAGCGATGCGAGGGAACTGTACAAAGGTTATCAAAGCAAAAATACAAACACCCGGTCCTGATATACCAATGGAGTCATTGTACTCATCTTAACATAACTCTGTTGCATATTCCTGTAGAGGGTATTTCTACAAGATGCACTAATACTTTAGGCATGGTGTTGCCATAACACATTATCGGTCCTACGATATGAGGGACGACTTGCGTTTCATCTCCCAGTAACGATCATCTACTTAAGTACCGCTTTCTTCATTAACGATCGTTTCTCCTCTGTATCTAATGTCTAAATTATGTTAATTTCATTTCACCTTTTTCTTCTACTTTGAAATTATTTCTATCCATCCTTAAAACCTCCATATTCATTATATATCAACGTTTCTGTAACATGATCATCAGAATAATATTTTAAAATCTCTACATACTCGTACAACTTTCAAAACCCTTATTTAAACAGCTCATTCATATGTTGGGCTGCAACATAATTATTTGGTTTATTACTTACTTTACAAGTACACAATTTATTAGTAAATACACAACTGAATATTATTTTTAAGGACTAAGTTTTAAAAATGAAGTCTCTCTCATCAACAGGTGTAAATAAATAAATAACTATGTATGTTTTTTTTTTTTTTAGGAGAACGCATTCTTATTGAGAAGTTGTAATTATTCAGAACATAGGTCTGTGATATTTTAAATATGAATTATATATATTAATTATAAAGATACACATATAAAATCAATTTTATCGAAAAATTTAATTCATATTTAAAATATGTACGTATGTATTCTGGACACGAGAAAAATTCTTTCCATGTCTCTCGTCATCTTAAAGTTGTGGACGATGTCTCATGTAAATGACTAAGTTAAACATGTAGGTTAAGATTGGAAAATTAAAAACTTTTGTTGGTGAGGTATTTGTAAAATATTGAAAATTTATAGTTATTGATTATTTATTATAACTATTTAAGCCAATATTAAAGCTATAAATAGTCAAGTGGTGAATAAAATGAGATATAGCCAAATAAAATAATAAGCTTATTTATAAATAAACAATGCATGTGTGCAAAACTAACTAACGCTGTTTCGTAGGTATAGAGGATAGAGCGCCACACTCTTCTGTACTGACATACAATTCTCACGTCATCCACATTCGTACATCTTATAATATAAACTCGCTGATTATCGAGGTTTCTAACATGACCATTTTCCAGTATCTGGATTACCTGGTCATGAAAGTCTTCTGCGAACGTCCTCTATTTCTGGTGCCATTAACACTTGCGTCATATAATATATTTTTTTCCAATTTCTCCTCATTCATCCGTTCCATATAACCAAACCACTTAAGCAATCTTTTCTGAATCTTACTTACTAAGATCAACTTTATGTTATTTCCTTATTTCTTTATTCTTTACTCTATCACAAATGTATCTGTTATATAAACGTGTCTATTAATACATTAAAAAACTTATAAATAGTTGTAGATATTATAATAATTTAAATTGAAGAACAATAATTAAAGAGAAAACATTCTTATTGTAAAGTTGTAATTGTTCAGAACAAAGGTCTGTGATATTTTAAATACTAATTAAATATATTAATTAGAAAGATATACATATAAAATCAATTTTATCGAAAGATATTGTTGTTGTTACCGAGAATCGAACCTGGATCTCTTTCCAATCCAATAATAGATGTATTAATACGAAAAAGTGTAACATATGGGTTCAAAAATTTGTCGTCAAAAGTTAGTAGTTGGTTAATGCACCTTCCCCGAATTGGAAAGAGATCCAGGTTTGAATCCCGGTAGCAACAAAAATATCTTTCGATAAAATTGATTTTATATGTATATCTTTCTAATAAATACATTTAATTAGTATTTAGAAGAACAATTACTTTATCAAATAATTTAATTACGGAAATTACTATTAATTTTTTAAAGACAATACTGCAACATGTGTACAAAGACAAGAGATTTAAAAAACTTAAAGATGTTTAATGTTGAGGCTTGTTTAAGAAAGTTTTTTAAAGATTTGTAATGCATTCGTAAGGAGCTTTAAAATTAAAATTAAGCGACTACTTATTAATACTAATTAAATATATCAATTAGAAAGATATACAGAAAAAAAAATCAATTTATCCAGGTGGCAACAAAAAAATTATTTATAGAAATTGATTTTTTCTGTATATTTTTCTAATTGATACATTTAATTTGTATTAAATATAACTGAACTATATTCTGATAAAATTAAAAATTCACAATAATAATGTGTTCTCTTTAATATATTAGTTGTATCAAAGTTTATCGAAATTTAATAAAAATTAATTGATTTAATTTCTGGCATTTCCTTGTGCAGATTACTCAAAGATATTTAAGATTTGTCGCAGTTAAAAAAAAGGTGATAACTTTTTAAAATGAAATACTAGATGTATCAATTTGAAAGAGTAAGTCAATAAAAATAAAATTATGTTCGAAAATTTGTCGTCAACTTTCTCTGTTGGCGTTGTGTAACTGGATAACGCATTTTCCCGGATAGCAAAAGATCCAAGTTCGATTCCTGGTGAGAACAAAATATTTTTTTCGATAAATTATTATTTTTTGTATATCGTTCTAATTAATATATTTAATTTGTATTAAATACCACAGAACTATATTTTGATAAAAAATACAACTTCACAATAATAATGTTCCTTAATAATTGACTACTTATTAGTTATTTGCAATGTCACTTGCATAAAATAATGTATGGAATATAAAAACTTACCCATAATACCGATAATATGAGGTATTACCATTATTCTATCTTAAGCAGTTAACTGCCTACCCCCGCGTGTGCGGCATTAAAGGTTAATGGCCCCACAGCCAGGGTAAATGGTCCATAAATAATGGTACGTTATGGATATCTTATGAACCGTTCCGTAATTTAATTTCGGTGTATCTACAAAAAATTACTGCGTAAATAAGTATGAATATACACATACAAGGACTTAATGGATTTATAACACAAAATCAAATCTTCTTTAGAAAACCACTTCGGCACAGTTTTATCCAGTAGCGAATTAGAATTTCCTGAAAATAAATCATTTTAGAAATTTATTTGCATTTTTATAAATTTAGAAAGGCAAACATGTGAACAATATGTGATAACGTCTGTCTAAGAGTAATTATATAATATAAAAAAATAACCCTTTATAAAAATGTACTGTAAGAAAAAAAAATTGTTTACAGTTATGTATGGCCCATGTCAATAACGCAGATTCTACTCAAGTGGGTATAAAGAACAATTCGTAACCTAGCGCAAATAGATTTATGTGTTTTGCTCGTAGATTAGATTCTCTTCTGGTGCGTGTGTTTGTAACATTAACAACTCTCAGAGTGTCATTGAGACATTATCGTAGATACAGCCCATTACAGCTAGAAGGAATGATTCTTTTGTGGCACTTAATAAGTCGATCTTTCGCGGTATTATTCTATTTCTCCGTCCCCAAATTTGAAATCACGACGAAAAATATTTTGTTTAGTACAAATCTATGTCAGGTTAATCCAATTTTTTTGTATAAAAAATATGAATATGGCGCCCGGTGCAGTCAACGCAGATGTTAGTCTAATCCGAATCTGTGTGGACATTAATTCAAAACAAATATATTGAATAACATTTTTTAAATTTCCATATACAAACCCTACCACTCCTGCGGATTTAAAGTATGTCATCTTTAGCCGACTTTAGATACAAATGGAAAATAAATTAATATAAAACTAAATGAGCGAATATTTAATTGAAAAACCAATAATTTAATTTATCCTCCATAAAGATAACCATCAATAAATACTACTGTTAGTTATCAAATTGTTACCATTGTTCATTTATAATACTGTACTTAACTTAGTATAACGTTCAGCAGGCAACAAGAACGGAGTTAAACAAACAACATACTTACAATAGAACAATAAACTTAACAGAGAAATGTCGGAGCTTTTTATTATATTTACGACTAACAATCATCTACTATACGCGAGGATCTCCTAAAAATGAACATTGTGTGTAATAAAATGACCTAAATAATATTTAATATGACTAAAATATACAAATAATTAAAATTTAAATAATTTTTGTTCGTTTGTTAGCGATAATAATTATATATCAAATTGTAGGTCGTTCACACTCAGTGTTTTGTATTGAGAGCAGTTATAAAGATTGGTACACCTTGGCCTGTTTAATCTTATTTCCGTACATACACTAGATTGTAACGTTAAAAAAAGAACTCGCAGTTTTATTTTATGCGCATGCCACTTATTTTTTGAATGAGTGGCAACCCAAGCGTCACGATTGACCAATAAGGTACAAAGAATTTTAAACATGGCATTCCCGTCATTTCCGTCAGCGTGGCGTCAAACCATTTTTTTTAAGAAAGAACCGGGTAGAAATAACACACACTGTGCCTCAGACGGTATGGTCAGAAAATGATTAAATTCAATATCTGATCTGCAAAATAATAAGAGAACGCTTTGAAGTTCCCTTGTTATTGTTAATATTATAACTATAATTTTTGACGGTGCGTTGAGGACGATGGCGTTATTTTAGGTCGTTTACATACTATGATGTGGCAATCTTAATTATTATGGACGAAGGAGAGATAATGGATTATTAAGAATCTGTGATTGAGAGTGAAGTTGTTTACTTTCGCTTCGATTCTATTCAACAAAGCAACGCGTGCAATATTTTACAAAATTATCATAGATTTATTGGAATATATTTTAAAGTTAGAACAGTTATTATGTTCCGAAAGTTATTTACTAAAACTGTGTGGCGCCCCTTCATAGTTAACTTTTTTCTTTTCCTTTATTATTTGGCACAATTATTACATTTGGTCATTATTTCATTCAGGCATTAACTGATATAGGTTGGCTCCGGTATCATCATACCAGAGCCATACTAGTACAATATGTATCAGTTTGACGTGAGACTCGTTATCATATTAAATTCAAAAGGCGGCCAGAGAGAAGCTATGAAAGTCATGCACCACCAAAAGGGGAGGGTAAATGTTACATTTATGTGTTAAAGTTGCAAAACTCGGTCACAGTCCGGCAGAAATATATCCAGTCAAGGTTGCAAGAGGAATCAAGGGAGAGCCAGTGGAATGCTCCGTTAGATCTCCCTAGTCACCGCTCTTTCCGGCATCGTCCATCCCAGCAACCTCCAACGGGAGACTCACACCTTAATAAATCCCGAAAAAGTCCGAAATTCTTTTAATTTCTTAATAGGTCATCGATCTGGGGGAACCGATGACCTATTCCTTCTAATCCCGCAATAATGATCTCACTTGTATCATTCATAATCACACAGTCCCAGAAAATATGTTCCGGCGTCTGCCTCACCTGAGCGCAAACACACCACGGTTCAGACACACCAGACTAAAATAGATGCTGTATGTAGAAATACCATGAAAGTACCTCGTGATATGAAGAACTCTTTCGATAAAATATAGTGAATTACTTGATCTGCCTTCTGTACTGCTATCCTTGGATTCATATGTAATGTATTTCAGTGATAATTTGCGTCGCATATAACATTTGTTCTCCTTAACCAAACTAAAGCCATAACGTATACCCTTAGACACTCATTCGTCTTGTAGAAATTAATTGAAAGGCACGTTTAACGTGAGAATAGAATCTAATAGTTTGTGTGAGTATGCAATCTTGGTATTGAGAACTAACTGACTCATGCTCTGTTGGCTGATGCAGCTGATTATGGAGCTCATTTTAGATTTTTCAGGGGTTGTTCGAAGCTAAAATAATAGATAGAAAGATAAACTTCTGAAAGAATATATCTAAAATTAAGATGAACATAACAGTTAAAATGTAATAAGATTTATCAAAAAAGTATCGGGCGTAATATAATGGTTGGGTAATGAAATATTTATTATTATTTATTATTTATTTATAGTTTACTTTCATTGAAGCCTCATTTTTATGATCATATTTATATTGCATTAAATAAATCGTCTCCAGATAAATTTATTTAAACCACTGTGTTGTTTTTACGTCAACCGGTTTCGATATTGATGTATCATATTCAAGACTGGCGTACAACTGAACTATTCAATAAAATTTAAACGACATCTATTACAGGATGTTGGTGAAGTCTTGGTAAGAGTGGGGAGGTGATTGACAAGAGGGCATTGAAATAGGGAATATATTAAATAGCAGGTTGTTTGTAATGTTTAATTCGCTGTTAATTGTATTGGAATTATTTTTAAGTAATTTTCTGATTTTTACTTTCTTAATTATCCGATATAATGTCTTTATTATTAATGTGTAAAATTTCAATGCCATTTTCTTTTATGAAATTGTAGTCGGTCTCTAAAAGTAGGTTGGAAAATTCTGAGAAGTTATTATTTTTAAGACACCTTTAGTGTTATTTTATTCTAGTATTAAAATTCCGTGCCGTTTTTCCTATATAAAATGCCAGACATTCATTGCAGTCTAGTTTATATATACCGAATACCTACTGTAGGGGGATATAAATATTTCTCACGAATTGTGTTTTTTTGTTTTTTGTACTTACAATAAAGTTAAATATAAATACAATTTGAAATTATATCTAACCACAAAGTTAATGCTACAAACATCAACAATGCTTAATAACTTTTTGTCGATAATTTATTCGCCTGTCATTATTTTGAACACAATATTTCGAATTATTTAGATTTCAATTTAAGGCATGTGTATGTATGTAATATAGTACAATAAAAACTTACAAATTACTGTAATTTAAAATATCTTTATTTATGTTTATATTATTATGTAAGTAAATTATGTAACTTTTTTTGTAAAAAAAGTTGCACATTTCATGTTTAAAATTACAAGACAAGGTGCATGATGCTAATGTAATATGCTAATTATTCTTTATTCTTTAAGGGTAGTTTAATCAAATTTAATCGTTTTGATTCGAGCCCAACAAAGTATAGAGTCATTAATCATTCAATGTGTGAGCCCAATGTGGTAACACTTATAATTTACACCAATTCATTAGTTAACAGTAGGGGGCCATTTATTTTCAAGTCACAATGCCTAGATAATGCGGGTGACGTTTACAATAAAACATATATATGCGTTATAAACAATAATTTATGGTGTTTGTTTAAATTACTGGAAAATTTAATGAATTTCAGTAGTTATTCTACCATAAACGTAAGAATATTATTTATTCATTTGTTTTTACACCATATTTATTTTTAAATACTAATTAAATATATTAATTAGAAAGATACACGTATAAAATCAATTTTATCGAAAAATATTGTTGTTACCGCAATTCAAACCTGGATCTCTTCCAATCTGGGAAACGTGCTTTATTTAAACCAACACAGTGGATTGACGACAAATTTTCAAACCTATATTTTACGCTTTTCAAATTAATACATCTATCATTCCATTATTTGAAAGGTATCTACATAATTTTTAATAATACATATGTTATATATAATATATAAATATCCGCCGTGAAGTTGCTGCCATTGAACCAACGCTTTGCTCTCGCGTGTTCGCAATTTTAAGAGTACAATTGCTAGAGTGTCTTAAGAGAAATAGACGGCATTTAGACGATATTGTTTATAAAACGTTAAATTAGCATCGTTAAACTCAATTTTGTATAATTAAAATATGAGAATAACATTGTGCTGGACACCCTTTATTTTTAACATAAATAAAGATAGATAATAAATAAAAATATACAAATAAAACTATTATTATTATCGAAAAAATATTTATGTTGCTACCAAGATTCGAACCTGGATCTCTTCTTATTCGGGGAAATGCATTAACCGATTATGTTACACCAAGACAGTAAATTGACGATAAATTTGACATTGACACATCTGTCGTTCCATCACTTGAGTCATCTTCTTTATATTTACGAAATCTCAAATATCTTTGAGTAATCTGATAGGAGACACCATAATTCATTTTTGTAAAATTTTGGAACTTATATATTTTTAAGGAGAACACATATTCAAAAATTCGTTTATTCGCTATTACTTATAAATTGTCTCAAAAAGTAAAATATTTCAATTGTAAATGATTAATTATTATTAACAACCATTTTTAATGGGAATATCTTTTTAGTCACCGTGATAGCAAACAGGTTTAGAAGTAAATAATGTTTCATTTCGATTTTACTAAGTGAGTAAAGAACCAAGTTTATTATTTTTCCTCGTTCTTATTTTATTATATACTCTTTTTCTTCCTCGCATCATCTTAACAAGCGAAAAAATTATAAAACACAATATTGAGTTAATTACTACAAGTAGGCCACTCTTTTCGGAGTTTTCCTCCATAATTTCCATATCCCGATGTATGACAGACTTAATATGGTAAAAAAACGTACAAATTCTATCTGGACTACACATTGGATGGTTCCAAATAATCGTAAGGGTAATCGGCTTAAAATAATTCTAAGATCTATTCCCCGCACCATCCGGTTCACCAAAAGGAAAGTCTCCAAAAGATCAATATCAAATATCTCTAGAATGAGAATTGGATATTGCTAGGTAACCTCACATTTATTCAGACTGAACTTATTAGATACCCTAATGTGTGAGTGTGGTGGCAAGGAGGAAACCCTTGACCATATCTTTTTTGCATGTCCGTTGCGGATCACAGGTTTTTTTAGAGTAATTTCGTCAATGGTAATTTTCAACTCCCGGTTAACTTGTGTCATCTTCTTTTCCTTAACTCGCCACATTTAATCTATATAATAGCAAATTTTTTGAACGACAATGGTATTGACTTGTAATATAATATTTCCTGTTATATAATATTATTGTATTTTTTTCTATAAAATAATGTTTTAACTAGATTAATGGCACAAATTACCCTTAAAGGATGGATTGCCTATTTAAAAGAAAAAAAGTTAATTTCTAAATAATAATTTTAAAAACTAATTTATCTAGGTGCTATTGACCTCACAAGTTGAGGGTCTAGATGTTGATTTATCGATGATACAAAACGGTAGCACTTGTTACCTAGAAAGTACCCCGAAAAACAAGTGGCATGTCATTGTGTTAAAAACTCTCATCCCTTGTCAATATTCTTTGAAAAAATAACGACTTGGATAAAAACAAATTTATGACTTTCCAAATACAGATCGACAGAAATATAAATTGCTTACCTGCCTCGTCCACTTCAGTATTCTGGAATGACGGGAATAAAAGTAAAGTGGGTTCTCCTTCTCCGGAATATTCCCACGTACACACCTGTTGCTCCAGGACTTTTTTCCGGTTCGTCCGGGAATTACTCAGTCCGTCCGCGTTCTCCGGGACATCACATTATTTGCCCCCTAGCACGTGACCCAAATTAAAATCGTCCCAAGTCTCGAAAAAACTGATGACGCCGCAATAAGTCAATTATATTTTTATTTCTCATAATTATACTACGTCTATAAAAATTTTGCTCTTCCGCTACAATTTCAAGAGTTCAATCTTCCGATAATGTACCTACAAAGCCATATACAAATGTCAAAATGACATGTGTCTAAGATGTTTCCACAATTAACTTTTCACAAATATATCTACATATTAATGGCAGCTAAGCAATTTCTTATCTTAGCAATATTTTCATATGTCCAAGAATACACAATTACTAATTTTTACCTACAAAGGCACTGTTATTAAACAAATATCAGACAAAGCTATTTTTTATTATATTGAATGGGAAATATATGGAATTGGTAAACGTTATATATATATATAAACTGATCACTTAAACCAGTCGAAGGCAGGTCGTATGCCCTGTAATCTCATCTCCAAAGAATTAAACCGATTTCTAGCATACAGGGTGCAACAAACCGTCCGCATTATTTTATAGGTGGATGCCTGATTAATTAGGGGTCGAAGATGTTTACGAAATATGTATCTAATCTTTACCATGTTAAAGTTCTTATATCTTGCTTATATATACTTATCATTCCAAAAAAAAACATAATTTAAACATTTTTTTGATTTGATTTTTTGATTTGACATTGAATACAAAAAATTTAAGGTCGTCGTATTTCGAGCGGCCAGAATATTTTTTGTTAGATGATTTAATAACGGATAAATTTCGTAAATATTTATTTCAAAGTACGTATAATTATTAATTTATTTCGAAGTACGTAAACTTATCATAATTTTGAAAGACATTTTGATGAGAAAAAACATAAGTTGTGTTGTTTAATAAGAAAATGAGAGTAGACATTTAAAATAGCCATATTATACAATCATTATCGTGATCGGTCATTTTCTGTTCACAGCTGGATGAAAGCCTCTCCAAATATCTCACACTTTTCTGGGTCCATTGTTATTTGCTGACACATATTTCCGCAAAACTTGATAATTTTGTCAATCCAGCGGTTTTCAATGCAACATATAGACCTCTTGATTCCCCTCGGGTACCACTAGATAAAGTGCATTAATTCAGCAATTGTCTGTCCTCCGAGCGATGTGGTCTACGCACTTCCATTTAATATTCTTGGCATATTCAATTACATCAACATCTTGTTTGATTTTTTACCAACACTTACGTTCATTTTCTTATTTCTTTGTGTAATGTCTGACACATTGTTCCATGCCTCTTTGGGTTATTAAAATTTATTTCCCCGTTTTGCAAACTACATCAATGCTGGAAACATGCATTGATTGAACGGTTTTTGTTTTAACCTTTCCTTTCCTGTCATGTAAACTGAGTTGACACTCCCTCTAATTATGTGAATATCTCTGTAAATATACCAAATATAGAATTCACAATTTAGGTATTCCTCCGTAATATATTTATGTATTGGATAAAATAATTACAATATATTAGTATTTACCATACGCAACAATAAAAATTTTTTTCTCGCAAAACATGACGTGAATTTGTCAATACATACATGTATGTGTAGGTGAGGAGTGATGCGGAAGGCGTAGTGCGCGGGGCGCGGTGTGCCCGATGCCGATCATTACTTTAATTAGTGAGAGAGCGTGCGCTGGCTGAGTTAGACGTGTCTTATGCGTCCAATATTTTTTCTAATTTTTCACAATAATTGATATGTATATATTTACTTAAATAATATTTTTTTTTTATTTGATTCTTAGTACAGTGTGTTATATTATAATCAGATAAACATTTCATAAAAGTAAGAAATACATTTGGGTACCCTGCCTGCTACACTATTTTACTGAATTATAGCAGACGGTGTTCTTCCAGTATAGTAGTAAACAAAGTGCAATGATCAAGGTACAAACAGTTAAACAAGATGTCATTAGATTAGATATATACTTGTTCAATGTGTAAGATATAATATTTGATATAAGTAAAGAGTAAAGCAAGATGCAATTATACAACGTAAAACTTAAAGAAAGTCCAATGTTCAGTGTATAAAAAAAAAGTGTGTATATACATATTACCTATTATTTTAATGATTAATATAAGTAATAAATGTAAAAATTTTATATTTATCTGACTTAGAACTCGCAATAGTCTCCATGTAAACTGAGTTTACAGCACCAGAGCGCGCGATATTATTTTAGCACCGTATGGAAAAGGTTAAGCACAGTGAAGATGACTTTTTAAAATCATATACATATAAATACTCTAGCTTTTTATATTTATCCTGCAATGGAAATTTGTAGTCCTAGGTAGACATAATCAAGTTGATTTCCATTAATATTAAATTAAATAAAGCAATTCGTCATTATTTTAGTTTAGAGATGTTTATCTTCAATCCTGCACCACCACTGATACTTCTAGCATTCTACTTTGAAGATCTTCTGGTTGGTTTGAGAAGATCATTTGTAAAACAAAGATAGATTAAATACTCTATATTTATGCAAAGCCTTTATCCTCCCACTATAGTTTTCTGAATGATGATTTTCGAGAATATAATAATTTTATATATGCCTCTGTAAATTACTGAATTAATATACTACTCGAAAAGTTATGTATTAAGTATAATTTTTCTGTAATCTCTTTCATACATATTGCATACCTATAGTATTATAAATATATTATCACTCAAATGAGAAAAATATTTCTCACTACGGTGTGAGCCTCTCGGTTTAATAACTTGGTGGCTGGGCAATAATAAGTTATATATTATTATGAGAATAAATGTACATATTAATACGTGAGTCATTAAAAATGTACATTTAAATTTAAATAATACCAAAATAAATTATATTAAGATATATAGAGTGAGGTAAGTGGAAGGGATATTGTTCGATGCGCGTGATTTGCTTATTTGCCAGTCACAATCAGTCACTGGTCGGGAGCGCACCGCGAGTTCGCGGTAGTGCAATATTTAAAGTGCGGTGATTCATTGGTTCGTGCGTACTCACTTTAATATCCGACGAGTAAGTGATGGGCCAAGCATGTAAATTATCTGGTATGGGTTCAAAAACTCAGACAAGAAGGGACAATGGAAAAAAATTGAAAAATAAACTACAGTTTCATCCATGTAAACCTTAGCGAGAACGTTTTGGAACAGCACGAACGCTTGGAAATATATTGTTTACTGGCGAAGCACATTTTCATATAGATGGCTATGTTAATAAACAGAACATGAGATATTAGTGCCACGACAATCCAAGGAAACGCCATCAAAAACGTTTGCATTGTCCAAAAACGACAGTGCGGTGTGCAATTTCTGCCCGAGGGATAATTGGCCTTTATTTTTTTAACCAGAGACAATCACTGCTGATGTGTATTGCCGAATGATCGACAAGTTTTTGGTACCGAAACTTTCCCGAGTTCAACAACAGAACAAAATTTCAGCAATACGGGACCACTCCACACACAGCTAAAGTTTCAATAAAGAAGCTGAGGGGAATTTTTCCCAATAAATTGATCAGCAAGTACGGAAACATACCCTGGGCAACTCGGTGACACCGTGTGACTTTTTTTGTGGTGATACCTTAAGTCAAGAGTTTACAGTAACAATCCTTGAACAATTCAGGCTCTACAAGAAAATATCTGCCGTGAAGTTTCTGCCATTGAACCAACGCTTTGCTCACGCGTGTTCGCAAATTTGAGAGCCTGATTGCAAGAGTGTCTTGAGAGAAATGGACGGCATTTAGACGATATTGTTTATAAAACGTAAAATCTGCATCATTATACTAAATTTTGTATAAATAAAGTATGAGACTAACATTGTAGTTTTTTTTATTATTTAATATTAAACTTGAAATTTTTTCGCTGGACACCTTTACAAAAAAACGAACATTTCTGACATACTCATGTATATTGAATGCTCAAACATTTGAACTTGTATTATTTAAACTCTTTGAAAATGAACGTGTATTGTCTTTTACATATTTTAGGTACCTATTGTCTTATCTTCTATATATATAAAGAAGAGTGTTTGTTGGTTTGTTTGTTTTTTCATACATACGTGAACATATATATATCACAGTGATATATTGGATTTTATTGTTCATGTGAAAATATGAATAAAATCATATATCTACGATGCCATTTCGCGCCATCTCTTTTATTCTGGCATTCCACTAATATCTTGTTAATTGTTTTACATCATCCTATGGTGGTTAAAGGCAATGTCTTGACAGAGCCGATATTTGATGTTTAATTTACCTGTTTTTTTGTGATTGACTTCTGATTCTGCTACCGCCAATACACCCATTGTTTATTTAACAAACCATATTCTAATCAATCATATATTCTACATGCTCAAGCCATCTTAGTGATCTTTTTATCCTTGACGATTAAATTCATGTTAATTCTTCATACAATTTTCATACGTACATTTGTGCATAAAAATTATTTATAATTATTTTACCATTTTCAAGCTTCATATCTACGCATTAGTATTAGCTCTAGAACTCTAATGTGTAGCGTTAATCAATATTCTATTCGATAATTTATTCAGGTAACTAGACTAGGAGGAGAAAGGCATTTACATAAATATATAGTGTTTAGCTATCTACGTTTTGTAGATTGTGATCTTCTCAAACGATCGAAAGATCTTCGAAACAGAATGCAGGAACTATCAGAACTACTAAAGGTTATTAGTAAAATATTCACGAATCTAATCGATAATGAAAAATTATTGAAGAAGCCTTCAAAATTGTTTAGACATTTCACAGCATGGAAACAAAATTGAATTATTCATTTTTGAGAGTATTTAAATAATATTACACAAAATTACCTTCATTGTCTGATTTAAAT
This sequence comes from Eubasilissa splendida, assembly GCA_031772225.1. Taxonomy (NCBI): domain Eukaryota; kingdom Metazoa; phylum Arthropoda; class Insecta; order Trichoptera; family Phryganeidae; genus Eubasilissa; species Eubasilissa splendida. The sequence continues at coordinate 20,022,603 of CM062859.1, read as the reverse complement.
ACGTGTTTTTTGATCATTTTGAGCAAAACTAACCAGCCGTTCTTTGTAAGACAATTTTAATAACAAATTTCATTCCTTAATAAATTCCTAGCTTTGATTTTTTTAAATTATTTTTTTCGCATTGCTTTTGTATTATTTTAATATAATGCGTCGTAAACAATATTCTGAAACATTTCCAAGGCAAGAGTTAACTATTTCATTATATTCTATTTAATATGTGTAAAAAATAGCCTTGGTACCAATTAATTTGAAAATTTTAATTAATTGGTACCATTTAGGTACTCAATATTTCAATGAAAATAAATATTACTTCACATTTAAAAAATAATAATAAAACATTTTATTATTACTTTGTGTAATGACAAATACTATAAAATTGTGTATTTTAACATAACTAACATTATTAAATTAAGATGTAAAAATAATAAATGTCTGGAAAATATAATATATAACATGTTTAGTAGATAGTATAAAAAATATTCAAATATATAATTTCATGAATTTAATAATTCCTAAAAAGGTTATCAATTATTTGGTATACTCTGCCGTGTATCGCATAGACTAGTATCATCAGCCCGTGGTATTTAAAGCGTCGGCGTCGTCCAAAAATGATAGACGGCAAAATATCCTAGATAACTCTACACAGAACATAAATTATTTATTTTAGTATTCGTAGTTTTATATTAATTTATAAATAATTTGTTTAAACTGATTGTAATATTGCCTTGGTTTTTATATTTTTTATTATTGCGTTTTTTGTTTTAATTGAATGTTTATTTTTTTAAGTATTACTCACAAGTTATAATATACTTGAAATAGTTAGTAAAAATTCAATGTATTATTTCTCTGTCTTTCTTGCGTCTTTCACCTAACTCGATTTACCTTCCACCCGTTCTCTATTCTCACCTTATATCACTACTTTCCGCCTCATAATAAACGTTTCATCATCATGAAAAATTCTAGTAGATATATCCTCTACACTTCATAACTTTAGGTCCGTGGCACATATTTTTAAAAACTTTTTTATATCTCTTTTTATTTCGGGAAATTCACCGAATTATGTTTACAGTTTTGAGTTTTTTCGCATGCATATTATAGCTATTAATTTTGTTATATATTTTTATTCATTTTATTTTTACTTTTTCAGGAACGTAAAAGGTAATATTGATAGTGGAACAATTTTAGAAATGTACTTTTTTATAGTACTTTTTTTTATTTTTAGACAAAACCACGTATCAACGTGCACGGACACAAACATCTAATATTCAGGACAAATTACCATAACGTATTCCCCCTTCAACATAAGTGCGGCGCATCGTGGTATAAACATTGAACAAGTGCACAAAAATAATGGTATTACAAAAAAAGAACCTCTCGAAACGGTTGCAAGTAAATATATGTCGGCATTTCGCTCTTCAAATGTTCGCTCTAAACCTTCCGCTGCGAGAACGTTAAATTTAATAGCGGGTATTTTTCAATGTAAGTGGTCGTGGAATGCTTAGTTCGATGTACGGACGCGGTAAAATGGCTCTTCGGAAATGCCGTTGAGGTACGAACGATGATACATTTCTTCACACCTGTAAAAGGTGAGAAAATCATATATCGTGTACACTCGTTGTGAAATGATAAATTTAGACTTTTAAAATATATCTGAAAATCATTTTTTTTAATAAAATTTAATTAATGTACATAATTTATGTTAGTTTTTTTCTTTATAATATTTTTATTATGCTTTCATATTACATAAGATTACATTTATTTCTATTATATATTATATTTTTACATTCTATCATCATGATTCCACATATCAAATACCGGGGTGCTCTTTAAATTAAACATATATTGTATATAATATAAACAATTACTTTAGACGTAGATCTTTTACGATTTATCCATATTAATACAATAAATATCAAATGCTGGTTTACATGTAGATCTATTATGATCCATTCATATTAACATACATTATTCATTTGTTATATTTATATGGAAGTAGGTTTGTGTCATAATGATTAACAATACTAATGATGAACCGCCTTCATATTTCAATCCAACATTCGTATTCAGAATGATTCAATACTAAACTTGGTTTAACAGAAGAAAATGGATAATAATTTGCGTCAACAAATGGTTTATCCAATACTGGTTGCATTACAACACAGGTTGATGACATGCACGATTATAATTTATAAATAATTTTTGGAAGATGACGCAAAGTAGCGAACTCCAACTTCGTGGCGTGTTGCGTGCGCCGCTTTCTCACTCGCTCTGTCATCATACAGTTCTAGTCAAGTATTACTACGAACAATATCTGTATATAAATTATATTTTTGTTTAATAGAAAAATATTTGATATTCTTTAAATAATCAGAAATTAAATGTGTATAAGCTATTTTATTAATACATTTATTAAATAGCTTCCAACGTTTAAATGTATCGATACGTAATAAACAAAATATTACATATTTCTTAGCACGAACTTCGCATTATAAAATATATTTAAATCATCATACTGTATGTGTGATGATCCATTATAAGGATTTTTAAAAAATATTTGGAGATGCCATGTTTTTCTAGAACATCTCCGACTCGCAACATTCACGTCTGATTCATAAATCTTTCCAACAAACTATCTTTCAAGTTCAAGCCGGCTGAGCGACCTTTTATTCTTGTTTCCTCACCAAAATTCATATTCACGCGTGTCCGTAATTTATTACGAATCTCTACAGTTTTTTTATTTTCTCTTTTCTATTGTTATTACGTCGAGAGCATCGTATATTAACTTTATAGCATAGTTAGTGACAATATTAATAAGGCTCATATTACTTATATATCCGAAAAATAATAAGCCTTTTACTGGCGCGTTTCAGAATTCAAGATGGTTTAGTGCAGCTTCAATTTCATTGAAATCTACTCATTATACGTGAAATATATCCAAACAGATTGAAAGGAAACATTACATTCATAAAATATGAAAAGAAATAAGAAAGCTTTTTCATTGTGATAAATTTCAAAGAGAGAAAATTTTCTGAGAGGGTATTAATAAATTTTTCATTAAATATCCTTGGAAATGAAACATTTACGAGGATAGTGAATATTAGTTTATTTATATTTGCATATTTATACCATATAAATAACGACCCTTTTCGATGTAAAAATAAACTCGGTTGCTTTATTAAATTATATTACACTTAGGGATTCTATGTCGAGACAACCCGGGAATAAATTTCCTGCCTGAGTCCCGGGACTTTAAAAAAAATAACCCGAAACTCGAGTCTTTGATTTCTCTTGATATTATCTATTTAAACAAGTTCAAACATAAATTAAAAAAAACAACTAGAAAGATATATATATAAAATAATCTATTTATCGAAAAAATATTTTAGTTGCTGACCATTGCGATACAGCAGGTAGCGACCTAGCGGCGAGTAGTGCACGTGTGTCAATTATTGTAGCTTCTAATTATTAACAAAGCAAAATATATGGTCAGCTATAAATATAAAGATTCTAAAGGGAATAGTTTTGTCGGTTTGTTCAAACAGGGGATTACGTTTCCTAGTAAAATGTGATGTAAATATTTAAGATAAAATCGTGTCATCTTTTGACGAAACAATTGTTTTTTTGGCATATTTAAAAAAATGTATTTATGTTTTGTAATTTAATAGATGTATTTGTTTTTTGTAATCATCTTATAAATGTAAGCTTTATTTCATTTATAAACTATATTTTTTTTTTATGAAACAATTTTTATTCGATGGACATACATAAAAATATATTTATTAAAATATTGTAAATTTTATTTTTAATTCAATTCTTGACTTATCTGGTCTTATTTAACATTTTGACTCTCAAGTCCCGGGAATTGAAAAAAGTCGAGAATACATAATCCCAAATTATAATGCGTAAACCCACACGTGAGTTGGCATTTTGTATCGTGAATCAGTTCTTAGTATTTTTCCATATATATGATAAGATCCAGAAATATTTTTTGGGATAACAAACTGGTTAATTTAATAAATAGCCTGCCGTCTATGTTCGGTATTGAACGTGTTGCCTCTAATTCAAATGCTGTCCGATAACACTGCCGTCGAATACAATGACGTAGAATATAATATACGTAATTTAGCGGGTGCGCACAATAATCCCATCAAATATATTGGTATACAGGGTGTCTTAGTTTATAATATTATATTATTAAATACTAATTTAATGTATTAATTACAGATATATACATATAAAATCAATTTTGTTGAAAAAATATTGTTTTTGCGCTACCGTGATTCGAACTTAGATCTCTATTTCCAATCCGGGGAAGTACCTACCAATTGTGTTATAGCGCCAGTATTTTTCGTGACAAATTTTCGAACCTATATGTTACACGTTTTTCAAATTAATACATCTGTCGTTCCATTATTTGAAAGTCATCTACATTGTTTTTACGGAATCTCAAATACCTTTGAGTAAACCGACTGCAGACGCCAGAATTATCATATATCAATGTGTCCAAAATTTTATAAAAATTAATTGATAATTTTAATTTGTCAATTTGGTAGAGAACTTTATGCTGGAATGATGAACACAAATATTTAATGTTAATTTTATTGTAATTATTTTTGAATAGCCTTATTTATAAGTATTAAAATAAATTGATCATTTTCCACTTTTAACACATGCAAGTATCTTAAAATATAGTTTATAAACTTTCTTATATAAAAATATTCTTTCATTTCATAACCATTTGACTTCTCAATATTTAAAAAAAAAATAACCAGTTAGGCTAGATGCCTTCCCCCTGAACATGAAGCCGAGGAAGAAAGAAGAAATAACCTAACACAGTCTGATTATAATTCCTTATTTAATTGTAATTCATCATTGACATTGATAAAAACACGTTATATGTAAGAAAGGACAACTAATAAAATAAAAAAGCGTTTTGGAGGGTAAGTAAGGTAGTAAACATAAAATAAAACAGTAATTCTAGCGTGAGTCCATTTCGGAAGGCTAATTTTACATATCGTATACAAAGGAGTAATTTCTGTTATTGTCAATATCTGAAAAAGAGTAAATTTTCAGTTTATTTTATTTATTTAATTATACAGTAACATAATTAAATTTATTCAAAAATAGTGTGCTTAAAAGCTTGTTAAATCTTTTGATATGTTAATGTCTCTTATTTTTCCTGTTTTTGCATTACGTATGTGGTTGATGTAATTTTTTTAATCAATAATAACTTTTGAATGTCCAAGATTTTACTACAAAACGCTTGCATATATTTTATATACGTATTACATAATTTATTTAATGTTTTGTGAGTGGTCGTGGATGGCTGATGATCAGATATCAGAAGGCTGCCGGCGTAAGATGTAATAATGAAACACCTTCAATCATTCATTGTGTTCGAAAATTAAATGATCAGCATAGTTCAAATAAGGAGACTAAATAAATCCTCTTCCCCAAAGACATCGTTCTATGTACACCTCACAATAAATGTATCCATATTAAAAACATTGTGGACTAAGTTTGTAACATCTCGAATATTTTTAAGATACCTATATATCAATAACATCATTATATTGCCGTATAAAGGTCTCTACAAGACTCTTCCACTATTATCGATCATTTTCCATATTATCATACCATACTTTAACTAGTTTATAAAATTATATATTTTCACAAAAACAATCAACCACTCAATTTTGTATGTAACTCGGTACTTTCGATTTTCAGATTATCAGATTTTCGCTGATATTAAATCTACTTTAGTACATGCTGAACCTATAAGATATCTGTAATAATTCCATTAGAAAATATTAGAAGCTTAATTTCTTCTATATTGTAGTTTGGATAAGGGACTACATCCAGGGTGTGTTCATTTGGAAATATAAATGTCAACCGAAAAGCGGAGGCAAAATACCGATTTAATATTGACCTTTCAAATATGGTAGCATTATTTTAATATTTATTTATTAATAGAAATCTAACACACATTATGAATTATATAACATTTAGAAATACACAAAAAGTCCACACGAAAGTTTCTTACGAAATGGATATTTATCATAGGAAAATATAAAAAAAAACAAAATGGTTTTACTACTTATTTAAGTCTGGGCCTATTGAGGAAACGAGACGAAGGAAAGGTGGAAGGAATTCGGTATAGGGACAGGACAGTAATGGCTCAAGGACCAACCAGGATGAACACGACTTACCTGGATTTATTTCAGCTGTAGATTCACACAAAAAATTAAACTACACACAATATAAGTTGGACGCTGGAGGGTTTAATTTAAAAATTTTGCAAAAATTGCTAATAACTACATTAAATTTTAGTTTCATGCATTCGTATGCTGCATAAACTTGAATATGTTATTGAATTAAAGTCGCGTATTTGTATGATGAGTGGGACCGACAAGGAAGCCTTAGCTTCTAAACCGGTCTCGGGAAAAAGTGAACTCCCCCCCCCCTCTCCAGGTGTCTTTAAAAAAATGTACATTCGGCATGCACAGCGAGAAACCGAACATACAAAAAGTACATTATCAGCCTCACACAGCGAGAAGATAATTCACACAGTTTTTACAGCCTACCGTACCCAATAGTAAATGAAAACTGTCAACTCAAACTTCTCAACTGGTCCAAAACCAACACCTCAGAGAAAATATTGTTTTCTGGGTATAGGGCAGAGGGTAATATGAGGTAATAGACAGAAACTATACTCTATATCGCGTTCATGCGCGCGCATGATGGCGATCAGCGATCTATGAATCATAAAAATCGAACAAGTATTATTAAGTAAAACAAATTGTTATAAAAGGAATACTGGTTTACATGAGACTGATGGCTGACGATGGATTAATTTAACGGAAAGGAATTCACAAAACCAATAAAAATAGTTAAATTATTTTATTATTTTATGGATTAATTATCTCGGGTTAAATCAGATGACGCGTGGATATGGTGAAAAGTTTCACGTCTCGACTTGACAAAATATGGAAAGATCACGGATATACAAAACGTACAGGAGTACGACCAAAGAAAACAAACACGGGTAGTTCACCGATCTCCGCTTCTCTCGATTTTGATGATGAAGATGAAGATTTTGATGATGAAGTCAGGAGAAGAAATAAAACGCACATGTTCTTCAGAAGATAACAGAAGCGAGAATGGAAATAAATGGCTAACGACTCTGCATGTTCATTTTTTGATATTTCTCTGGAGCCGGGTGACGCCGGACAATTGGACACCGTGTTTCATACATTTTTATTTATAACTATTGTACTTTAATCATTCATTGCGATCATATTAAAATAGTATTTCAATATTAAATGCATTCCATCAAGTTATTTAGGCGCCAGTGCGTCTAGTAGGAGCCCCGCGCACGGCGCTCAAATCCTGTTCGGCAGTCAGGCTTGTGAGATTTCTGTAGCATTCAATATTTATTTATGGTGTGGAAACGTGGACTCAAGTTAAAAGGACATAAACCGTACGATGGTAATTGTCAAATAGATCAATACTAGAATTTTTCGTCTCAATACGCGAGGATTGTGTGATTTCTCGTCTGAATACGATGTGCTAATTACTCGTACTATTAACACAATTTATGTTTTCTCGGTATTTGTAAAAATTCATGATATTTTACTTATTTCACAATGTTTTCGCGAGTTCTGAATTCATTAATTTGATTGATTCAATTGGTTCAGCGCAATAAAAAAAAATTGGTTTCTTGAATTTTGAACTAATGATGTTTTACTTCATATATAATATGATAATCCATTACTATTCATGGTATCCGCTAATTTATTTGCAAGAAATTAGTTAGATTAATTAAGTCTTACCAGCTTTTTTTTATATATTACCAACACAAAGGTAAAATTGAATATGGATATGTTACCTGACCTATAAAGGCAAGGAACATTTTCCTCCACCGTTTACTACTAGAGCACATCAACAAACATACATTCCATATATTTCTAAAGGTACACACTAAAAAATATACAAAATGTTTACCTCCTCAAAAGCTGAACTGTCTGTAAGGTTATTTCTTCTTTCTGCCTCGGCTTCATGTTCAGGGGGGAAGTATCTAGCCTAACTGGTTCTTTTTTAAATATTGACAAGTCAAATGGTTATGAAATGAAAGAATTTTTTTTTTATTAGAAAATATATAATCTTATCTTATGATACTTGCATGTGTTAAAAGTGGAAAATGATCAATTTACTTGAACACTTATTAATAAGGCTATTCAAAAATAATTACAATTAAATTAACATTAAATATTTGTGTTCATCATGCCAGCATTAAGTTCTCTACCAAATTGTCTATGTTGACGCTTGTCTGATGTAGATTATGCAGTTCCCTCACGTAAGGGATTACCTCTTAGGATGGTCCTGGATCCTGGACGTGAAATGCGGTCAGATCCTTGTGGTGCCAGCGTATGGTGACGGAGTTCAGGCTTGTAGTTGATTGACCATAAGACGATGCTTAATTATCCAGGCAAACCGAGACTCTGGACGCGATGTTCTTATGCAATAGCGACAGTCTGTTCTCGCTACACCAATTATATTTATCAACTTTTTATAGATCCAGCAGAACCCTTTTTGATACTTTCACATTAACGATTAAACGCAGAGTTCATCACAGTCTAAGCTTAAACACGAGGCGCACAGTTTACATTTTCCCCGGAATTACAATCTATAAAGCACTTGCTTAATATTTTTAGAGACGACATTGATTCTATTTGAAAATAAAATCTCGTCTTTATGGAGCCAGTTCTCCCGGTCAAGAATATGGAAAAACTGGCCCGCCTAAAGTGATGCATCCCTTATGGTGCATTTTGCCGACATGACTTTAGTCACGTACGCCGCATTTTTTATTGCTGTACCCACGCTGTGTCGGTCCACCTGCGTCTAATAATACTCGGTTTTATTAGCCTCCATCCCTTCTTTCGACTGAGTGCTTTTGTATCCTTGAACAAAATATTATCTTGGGTAATTTCGCATTCTAACATGTCCCAAGAGAAGTTTCGATACATTTGAATCATTTTTTTATATTTGTAATCGAGATATGATTCATAATTGACTTGTAATAATATTGCATAGTCAGTCCAAGGCATTATTGGCTATTTCATCTGTCATAAATCTACACACCTAATTAAAAATAATGAAAACTTCATTAGACTTTGGATATATATATATTTTTTTAAATATAGAAGTAACACAAATATTTTTTTTATATTTCCAAGTAAGTAATCCAAAAACGAAAGGCAAATTGATGCCTTTGAGATATGGTGTTGGAGACGTGTTGCGCATTTTATAAACAGCGAGATGTGAAAATATTTATTTTCTACAGGAACTATACGTCGAAGAGAGACTCTCAACCATTTGCCTGAGATGAATCCTTCAATTGTGGCGGCTCGCGTCAAAGGATCGTGGTCCTGTTGGACTAACCAAGTGGAAAAAGTAACGCATATCTTTGATACGAGCCTTCAGATATGCTGGGTACCGAGAAAATTGTAGGAATACAGTCAAGAGAGCGGGAGTTCATGAAGATCACGATCGACAGTCATGAGAGATGGATGTGGGTAGATAGGGATTTAATTAAATTTATTACAAATTAACATTTATGAAAATCACATATATGATAATAAAACACTCGTTTTTGTATTCTTCTCGTTTAATTTACTTGAGATGCGTTTCGCCTTGTAAGGGTAATATCAATTTAACTCAACAATTTGTATTTAAAATTATAATGGGGGACAGCTATATAATTTTATCATTAGTGTTGAAATTGAATGGTTAATTAAAATAATTGGAAACATCCAAAATGTACACAATTCCAATGAATAATGTTGTCCATTTTCATTTCATGTGTATAGATCTCCCCCATTATAATTTTAAATACAAATTTTTGAGTTAAATTGTTAGATTGATAATGCCCTTACAAGGCAAAATGCGTCTCAAGTAAATTAAACTAGTAGAATAAAAAAAACAAGTGTTTTATTATCACATATGTGATTATGAAGTTCTACACACTTACCCCGGAAACATTACTTATGAAAATCGTTAAAAAATATTTTTTTCTTCGTGCATATTTATACATATAAATAAATACAGTACAAATAAAAAGTTGCGTTTGTTTTCTATATCAATAACTGAATGGATGATTTTTTATTTTTTATTTAATGACATATCTTATACGTGTAGTGAGAGAGATTGTTATTTTTTTTAAATATTTCTTTAAACAATTTTTAAATTTCTCCTTTTGAAAACAATTTATCGGTTATACCTAAGTTGTTTGATTTTTTAGTAATTGGGATATTTTCATGATAAAAAATATTATTAATATTTTTAATTTACTATGTAGGTCATATCTTTTGTATATAACAACTAGAAATAACAAAATAAATGTAAAAAATTAGATAAAATAATTAGTTTACTTAAAAATAAATAGCAAAATAATTAACTTCGTAAGACACGATTACTGCACACGTTCAAGTGATATAATTGATATTAGATCTAGTTTGTTTTATATTGTTGTGAGAAATCGACATAATATATATGACACGGAGAGGCTAAGGAAAGTAAACATGTGGTTAAGAGACCAGGCAAGAGATGTTGATATTATTGAATACGTCAAGAAAATTAAACGGCAATGGGCAGGTCACTTCGCTCAGAGGGCGGACAATTGTTGGACGAATACAATAATCTAGTAGAACCCGAGTGGAATCAAGAGATCTACCCTAAGACCCGCTAGGCTGGCGATATCATAACATTCTGTAGAAATACATGGGAGCGAATAAAAATTGGAGACACTTGGGGAGGCCTTTATCCAGTAGCAGATAGAAAACGGATGATAATGATGATGATAACGATGATATGCGACACGAACAGATTATGAGACGAAAGTAAGGAAATTATATAATCTAGGATTATTTCAATGTAAGTATGTAAAATCACATTTCACATGAAATATCACAATCAAAAAGTGCACCACAGCTGATGAAACTGCCAATAAATTCAGATATATATTATATAATTAATACAAATATAATTAATAAATTAGAAAGATATACAGAAAAAAATGTATTAATCGAAAAAATATTTTGGTTGCTACCGGAATATTTCCTATCAGGGAAACAACTGATTACGTTTTCGACAAATTTTAAACTTATATTCTGTAGTCTTTTTTACATAATAATTTATGTAATATTTATCAATCCCATATACATTAAAATACACGTCAGGAGACGTTAGAATTAATTCAATCAATTTTATTAAATTTGATATAGCTTACCGTTATTACAACCTTATAACAAAAATGTGTTTTCATTAAAATATTATATAATTGATTTGCGTCCGTTCGTGTGGAATATAATCATCATCTTCATTACCAGTCATCCTCACCAAGTGTCTCCCGCTTTTCTCTGATATTGTTATTCGTCGAAACATATTTCCGTAGAATTTAATCGATATATATTTTGAATGATGTCTGAAGATTGTGTACGTAATAACCCAGCTTTGTATTGCCTGCTGTTATCACTATATTATATATGCTGTATATTATGTTCATACATATATGTAGTCTGTCATCACCTTTACTAGTTTCATCATTTCAGTCATAATATTTACTAAATAAAATAGTAAAATACATTGTTTTTGCCACGGTTCATTTTTATTAAGTTACAAATTAAGAAGGCACAAAGTAACTACAATGGAAACAGGTTTAAGAGAGGGCTATTTACAAAATCAATTTGATTATTTATATTGAACTGTAAATCCGGATCTATAGGATCTAAATGAACGAATTGCGCAAGCTCCGGGTCGCGCGTCCCGCGAAATGGAATACAACAATTCCGGTTTTAAATCGGAATCACCGCACGGTAGTAGAGGGAAATAAGGAACCGTGATACATGATGAAAGGATAAGGGTTCTAGTCGAAGGACCAGTGAATTTCGGGGAACCGTGATTTGGAAGGACTGCTCATCTTACCTTGTATATGATGCCTTCGTAATCCCTGCTGTCGCCGCCAAGATCACACAATGGCACGCAGATGAGCCGATCTTCGATCCCAATTAAATACAGCGATGTTACAAGTTCATCCACGGTACACAAAACAACAAACAATACGTGATCTAAACACAATATCACAAAATAGAGTGCTGATGCACTGGAGCTGAAATGTCCACACCGCGAATGCTATCGCGATGTGGAGATCAAAAAAATATTGGTCACGTTTGCGTCTGCTGACGTCAATGTCATAATTTACACTGACAAAACGAGCATTAGAAAATATGTGAATGGGAATTTGGACGCGGAAGGATGTCAATAACAGTGGTCGCGGCTGAATCGAAAGGCGCTCCAAAAGTGTGTTTTACGAATTCGGAACAATATTAATGTTTCTATTTACACTTTTCTTAATTTATAATATTTCTAGGTTATCCAAATGAAAATTCTGAATAATTGTTATTGTTCATCAACTCTAATTTCAAAGTTTCTTGAAGTTTTTCCTATATAAAAATAGTTGTAATCCTTGCTATTTAATTTTGTAAATAGCCCTTTCTTACTTGTTTCCATTATAGCTATTTTGTACCTAATTAATTTGTAACCACGCCCTCATTTAATCCCCCTCCCGCAATAATTAACAAATATACCTGTAAATTAGTTTTAGTACATTTTTTGTCCTAAGGAAGTATCGGATCTGAAACATGTATATTTATTTAAATAATAAATAGTGCCACAAAGTCTTCTTCTTCTTTTAAATGGGTAATCCACCTTTTAAGAGTGATTTGTGACATTAATCAAGTTAAAACTTTATTTTATAGAAAAAAATACATTAATATTATAGAATAGGAAATATTATATTACAAGTCAATACCATTGTTGTTCAAAAAATTTGTTATTATATAGGTTAAATGTGGCGAGTTAAGGGAAATAATATGATACAAGTTAAACGGGATTACCATTGACGATACTACTGTAAAAAAAACCTGTGATCCGCAATGAACAGGCAAAAAAGATATAGTAAAGGGTTTTCTCCTCGGCACTACACTCACACATTGGGGAATCTATTAAGTTCAATCTGAATAAATGTAAGGCTATCTGTTGTGTAGTCTAAATAGAATTATTATGTTTTTTTTACCATATTAAGTCTGTCATACATCAGGATATGAAATTGATCAGTGAAAACTCTGGAAAGAGTGGCTTCCTTGGGCAGTTTATCAGCAGCACATTCAGTGGCACAAAGTCAATTTGCAAATAATTTTGACTGCTTGCTTTGATTACTAGATAATATATGCTATATATTATGTACGTACATATCTATAGTTTATCATCACCTTTACTAGTTTCTACCTAATATCGTCATAGCAATCGTCAAGCACAGGATTCAGTAATAATTTTAAAATTATAAAAATCTTAAAATTGTTAATATTTTGTGAGTTTCTTGTGTGATGAAAATGTGTCGTGACCGAAAAAATATTTGGTACGTTTTGTTTCATGCATCGTCGACTCGAGATTTCAAAATTTAATCCTGAGATATACTGCGATACGAAATATTCAAAGTTCTGCTTTGAAAGGAAACCAGCCCCGACAGGCCTGGCGCAACTTTTCTCGTGGAGCGGATTCTTTCTGCTGAAATAATATTTGATATGAAATCTGAAACTTCGTCCTTAAACTAACATACAACTTTTACAAAAGAATGATGTAATAAAACCAACTAACCAGTATTGATAAAAAATGCTTTTAAGCATTTCATACTAAATAGTTGTTTAGTAAACTACTACTAAAATATTATATTTTTATGTACTTATTGTGTTTTTTTTTGCTGTCTGTGTTAATGCTATAAAATAAATATATACATAATTTTGATTTATTTCAGTTAAAATATTTCTGTCCACAGCTGATAGAATATGTGGGGATCGGGACACGATTCCGAGCGCACTCAGCAGAGCAACCACCACTAGGGGACATCAGTGCCTACAACAGGCCGACAGCTGATAGACACGTTGAAGAGTAGCTTATCGGTCCAGTATTCGGGGGTTCGAGCTTCGTTCGTAAGTTAATCATATTTTCATAGTACATAGTTTAGTTCATAGTTCATAGTACATAGTTTAGCTTAGTTTGAAAATAGTAAGAAAATTGACCGCCGTAGGCTCCGCGGCAGACTTCACTTCTCTTTTACTTCTCAGACCTGAGAGTAGTATTTGCTCCAAACTCCGAACTAAAAATTCCACCGCACATTATCACATACACAGTCTAGTAACTTTCGTAACTTCACTCTAATAAATTCAGTGTAATCATGTAAGTAACACGTTTCAGTTAAATTATCATGTCACTGCCACTCATATCTACCTTATTCCTTACATAAATCCGAAATGAACATCGCGATATACAGAACGCATATGTTAAGCTGAATTTTAGGGGGAAGTTTATCATTCACACAACTTTTATTATTCTGGTTAGGGCTCATCATCGTAAAACAATTTTGAAAACTCAAACACTGATATTTTTTATATGATGATTTTTCTTTAGTAGAAACAAAACAAAATGTGTATGTACCAAAAACTTCAGAGAACATTTGTGCAAAAAAAATCATAATTATATATCCTTTCCAAAGTCATTATTCAAATCAAAATCGTATTATACTGATAAGAGAATTTCAAATGATAAAATTAAAAATTGTAATGAAAAATAAAAATATGTTTCGTATACCTACTCGTGGAACGCGCGTGGTTAAAACATCCTGTTTTTAATACGACTTCAATAGAAATACTACCTATTGCGGATGGTCTCATGAAGCAACTTTCGAAAAATTTCAAAGCATTTTACTTAATCATAACCAGGAGATCCAGAAACCGTTTTCCGTTCAAAGTTTATATATACAGTATAATTACGATAATTGCATTACGTTTACATTTTTATTAATTTATTCATTCATTTTACGATACGATAGTTTACTTATTGACTAATCCTTACAGGTATTTTTAAATATAACGATTGTAGGTGAATAATGTACAAACAATTCCCACCTTTCCCCCATTCATTTGCTTGGCATCGTCTCATCATCATTCTGCCCCAATTCGTTCTATAAATATGTAAAAATAATAAAATGTGTGAGGAAACTAATATATCGAAATATATGTATGTATATCAGAGGAAAAGTTTATTGATTATCACGCGTCTGTTGGTCCTGAGAAGGACCGTTGTTGTTCTAACGTTTCGGGTAAATCTCATTACTCATCGTCAGGGGATGCGTTATCGAGAAACACGTATTTTTACGTAACGCTAAACTTCCGGCCCGAAAATACATTATTTTAGAGCGACACTTCACCGGTAACGCATCCCTTGAAGATTGTTATATTTTTATTAAACAATTGTGGACGAATATTGCTCCGGAAACCTGTAAATAAATATATAGGATATATGTGTATTAAACGAATTTTGTGGACATATCAGATATCGACCAAACTTTTACTAACCGTGTTAATATTTAGTTAAGTTCACTAGTCACCTCGTTTTAAAATAGCTGTCATTTAAAAACTTTAAAAATCCTAACTCATTTATAAACTATTCTTTCCTTCACAGACAAATCTATCTAATTTAAAAAAATATATTTCTACCCATTATTAACAAAATTTATATATACCTGGTGCCGACAATATCTCGCCACGCAAGTAAGCGAATCTAACCCACCCATTAACGGATATTTGATCGGATCCGGTCGCCACAGACCAAAATAGACTAATATTTTTTAATGCTTAATTTTTAGGTCATTCCTATTTGGCACAGTTTTTTATGGACAGTGTCCGGTCAGCAGCAGAATCTATTAATATTAATCAAATTGCGTGAGTTTTATTTTTTCTTCATCAATTTCTCTTGTAGTTAACGAAGCAGGATCAACGTATGTTGGTTTTTAAGTGAGTGCTTTCCGGGGAATAGTTAAAAATATCTAATATCTATCGTATTATGTATATTAAACTGGCGTCTCTTCTAGGTTAGATCGGTTTTCACTTCATGAAAATTCAAAGAATATAATAAAAGTCTAGAAATTTGTGTATGTTATGTGACGCTGTACCTGGGTAAAGGTGTATTATGAGTATATATGTTTAATTTGATGTTATTGCGAGCACTAGTTAATTAAGCTGGCGTCTATTTTGGGTTAGATTGCGCTCTTTGTGTATGATTTCTTTGGAGAAACCTTGACCGACGTTTCGCCACGGTAAGACGTTTTTTATTAATATAATATATATTATTTATGTATATATATGGAACTGGCGTCTCTTCTGGGTTAGATCGTGTTTTTTGTAGATGGTTTCTTTGCCGATGTTTCGGCACGGTAACACGAGCCATTGTCAAGGCCTCAAAAATCTCACCCTTTTTATAGGCAACGCATATTCCACTGCTATGAAGTAAATATTTTTATTGTGGGTTTTAATAAATGAGGCTGCGTACAGTACAGTACAGATTTATCAAAGGGAGTCTGATGATGAACGTGAAGAGGACACCGATTAAACACTGAAGTCGCGACGAGGCTCCGCCAATACGGAGTCTATTTTTTATCTATTTTTTACCTAGTACAATAACAATAGTCGCTCCGTATAGAAAAATATTCATTTCAAGTTGTTATAAATTGTTCCCGAGCGATATTATTCACACACAATAAAATCTTTCGTAAAGAATTTTCACAGCGTCCCACCCGAATAAATGTGGAATTACTAACGGCGTAACGGCGTTACGGTGAGCGGGAATTCGTTATTCCGCCGCCGTTATGTGCAACATAAATATTTAACGGCATTCATTTTCTTGGCCTGGTATTGTAGAGGAACAATGATATTTTTGCAGTTAATTTGGACCTTGTGCTAATTTCACGATGTTTTGCCAACGATACAATGCTACTGAGTTTCATAAAATATAGAAGGTATTATATTATTGGTGTTCCTTTAGAGTTAGGCGAAAGTGCAATGATAAACTTAGTTTTGATAAACAAGGCTTTTTTTAAAAAAAAAAGGTGCCGGAACTCAAACTATGAGAGCGCCAATTTAAAATTCGTCCATATTTCATCTACTTCATAAAAACATCATATTTTATCATTTGTGCGAATTATATAAATATGAATTGTAATTATGTACGCGCGAACATTATTTCATCTAATTGCTTTTGAAACATTAAAAATGCTGAAATAAAAGGTTTCGGAACGCCGTTCCACCGCATTACATGACAAAAAAGCACTGGTTAGTCATATTAAAATTAATTAAAATATTGTATTATGGAAAAATCCAACTCTGGCGGATAGACCGCCAGATATGTACCGTCTCCGGCCTAGCTCATTGTGGGCGTGTGTCTCGGCTGCTACATCGGACGGGTGGAAATGGGACTATTTAACGCAAACCACTATATCGCATGATAAACAATATAATTTCCATAAACAAGAGTTTGCCAGACAAGATCGTTGCACGGTTAGAGTTCTGATTCCCTTTCACCATTCATTTGGCAAGAGGGAAATACACTT
Source organism: Eubasilissa splendida (assembly GCA_031772225.1). NCBI lineage: Eukaryota > Metazoa > Arthropoda > Insecta > Trichoptera > Phryganeidae > Eubasilissa > Eubasilissa splendida. The sequence goes on along the minus strand of CM062859.1, from coordinate 20,005,103 downwards.
TTAGTTATGAATTTGTCACGATGGCCATACCAAAATTCCTCTTACGTGCGAGCGAGACTCTCTTGATTCACCGCGCTCACCCGTCTGCTCCAGAGCTCTTTTTATTGGGTGAATCTCTCAGGCTGTTTCCACTTATTCTCTGTCTCACTATTTTGATACCAGTAGTCCACTCTCGCCGAGGCATGGCGAGAGGAGCCGAGTAGGATAATGTACTGTAGCTCTCGGCTTGCATCACCTATTCTCTTGTCGACACGGGTCGTACCGTGCCATCTCGCTTCGCCTCGCACGCATCGTCTCAAACTCCGATCGGAACGGAACGTGGACGAGGTGAGGCGGGATGAAAATCCTCGGCGAGAATGGACTACTGGCTCATGCCAGTAGTCCATTCTCTCCGTAACGTGGTGACCCCGACTTCAATTAATATTTATACCGCGACGCGAATTTCTCGGGTCTACCGCAATAAGTAGGTTAACGTGATTTTTATTATATAAGAGACCGTTTAAAATTAATTTTATTATAGATATAAACTGATGTCATGTAACGGATTGCAAGATACAGACTCTGCATGATAATGATGTCATCATAGACCCAAGAAATTCGCGTCGCGGAATAAATATTAATTGAAGTCAGGGTCACCACTTTATGGAGATCATTTATGGTTATACAGTGATTATGATAATCCGCATACATACGTCGGACCGTCATTTGTATTCTGATATTTTAATATATATATCTTGGCTATAAAGAGGACCGATAATATAGGTTCGCGCGGCAGGCCCGCTACGTGGCGTCAGTTGCGTTTGGTATACCATCGGACGTTATAGTGCTAGTTGGAAAATAATCTAAAATGTATTACACTGTGTCCAGCTTACTATATATTATATATATAACCAATCAGTAAATTGATTATGGCGAATATTAACCTAAAAGGTATCAAAGAAATCGATGTACGCAATCTGCAAGTTCCTTCCATTCAAAAGAGTCTCTATTATCAATTTGTTTACTTACAAAGTGATGTGTAATCACTCTTAAATAAGTTTTTGTATTTTGTAAGTTTTCAATGTTAAATGTAATTATTTAATTAAATTGTCCTAGTAACCTACAATATTTCTGTTAAAAAGCTCAATATTTCTATGCAGTCGAGGATTGATATCCTAAGGTTATATGTAAGTTTAAGATCTACCTATACTTACTTGAAATAAAATGATGGTAAAAGTACCTTTATTTTATTAAAAAATGAATGTGTATATTAAAAAATACTATCGTAGTGATTGAATTATTGTTCCTGATGCGCGACGCAACGGGAAAAATTTATCCCTAGACTTTGATTTTTCATTACATTTTCTAATGAGAAAATTTGGAGTATTTTTATTACGTCTTCTTTTACTGTAGTTAATGGACCGTAGCGGCATCGTTATTTTTTTGTGTGAGAATAATAATAAACGGCGAAATGCTCGGCCATCGGTAAAGAATAGCTTTGTTGATCGGAGTTTTCTCCCGATATTATTATTATTATTTATTCAGAGGCCGGCGAGTAAAACTCCCGCAAAAAAATTTCGCCGTCATTACATCCAATATGGATGAGAAATCGTGATGAAATTTAAAAGTCGTTTTTTTCTTTTCTATGTCAACATCAAACAATAAATAATTTCAAATCCAGGCAACAAGAAAATTGATTTTTGCTTCTTGAAATCTGCCATTCACTTTACTTGTCTGCATACAAATCAAATGTGTTAATTGAATTGTATTTTATTAAGGAGATTACATTCTTATCGTAAAGTAGTAAATATTCAGAACATAGATCTGTGATATTTTAAATACAAATTAAATGTGTTAATTAGAAATATCTACATATAAAATCAAATTTATCTAAAAATATTATTGTTGCTACCGGGATTCGAACTCTCTTCCAATACGGGGAACGTGCATTATCCGATTATGCTATACCAACGCAGTGTATTGACGACAAATTGACTTATGTTCTGAATAATAAGTTGTATCAATGTGTCCAAAAATTTAATACAAATGAATTGTTAATTCTGGCGTCTCATATCGCTTTACTCAAAAGTATTTGTGATTCCGTAAAAACAAAGGAGACGGCTTTAAAAAAATGGAACGATAGATGTATTAATTTGAAAAGTGTAACATATAGGTTCCAAAATTTGTTGTAGATGTCATTCGTTTTTTCAGAAGAAGTATGGTACTGATTATATAATAATTTTATCCGGAAAGCACTTCAGATATTAATTACCTAATCAAATCTTGAGAATATATTTTTATTTCGCTCAAGAACGCTGTTGAATATCACGATTTCTTCGAATAACTTCATTATAAAGAAAATTATTAAGGAGAACAAATTCTTATTGTGAAGTTGTAATTATTCAGAACATAGGTCTGTGATATTTTAAATACTAATTAAAAATAATAAGATACATATAAAATCAAGTAGATGGCTTTCAAATAATGGAACGATAGATGTATTAATTTGAAAAGTGTAACATATAGGTTCGAAAATTTGCCGTCAAAAATATTGTGTGCTGTAGCATAGTCGGTTAATGCACCTTCCCCGGATTGGAAAGAGATGAAGGTTCGAATCCCGATAACAATAACAATATGTTTTGATAAAATTGATTTTATATGTATATCTTTCTATATAATACATTTAATTAGTATTTAAATAATATTCTCAGATAAAATTAATATTTTGCAAATTACGTAAAAAATTCACGTCATGCGTGCTTTGTATAGATATCGCACATCTAATTCAAAACTATGATAACTCAAAAAGTTATTTTTCAGTAGATAAAAAAAAAACATTTTATTTTTCCTAAAATTCGAGAAATGCGGTTGCGTATATGACAGAGTATCCAAATACAATAATAACCCAAAATTCTGTTATTTTTGAGTGGTCTTAGTTTTAATCTAGGTGTGTGATATTAGATAGTCTCATATTAGAATTAGAAATGATTTTGTGAAAATATGTGTGACAGTTCTTTTGGCATCTGATGAAATAAATCTTACATCTATTATTATTATTATTATTATTATTATTATATCTTATCCATATTTTTGAGCATGATACTGCAAATGCTTGTTTACTAAACTTGATATTATGGCAACAATTGATATAGACAAATATGATGTAATTTTTACTAACTAATGAACAAAATATTGTTGTAATTAGATATGTAAAGTCGTCAAACGACTTTTCGAGAACAATATTTAACGCAATAAATGATTCTTATTTCTTTCACACTATGTTTTACTTTAAACACTCTTACCTTCATTCTTCATCACAACTTCCAATAAAAGATGTTAAAATAGTAATAAAGCGAAAAGACACAATGTTTGTCCGTGGCAGCCGACTTGGTTTTTTTCAAATTAAGATAAAACCTTTTCTCGAAGAAAATTGTAAAATATAGCCAGTCGGCCTTATCCATCTGTTTCGTGTTTATAAAAATACTTTTTACATTGTGTATGTACGAACCTACATTTAAGGCGAGAAAGGTTTTTAAAATGAAATAGTGCGTATATAAATCATACTTACTTTTTGCTATAACATTTCATCGTCATTATTAATAATGAGGTAAACACACTTCATAAAAGTTGTCATGTAAAAAAAAAATCGACATTTCTTTTCATTTGCTTATTAAACAAATGGTATTAATTAATAAATTAACGATAAACGTAAATACGTATAATTGTAATAATTTAACAATACCTCTGGGTACATAAATCCTTATTTATTTTTAAAATAAGCAAAATTAACTTTGTGATTAAAATTCATTATTTTTATTTTTAACTTTGAAATTTAAATATCATTATCTTCTTCAGGATGTCAATAACTAATCAAAAATATATGTTACTGTTTCTTTAACAGAATCTATTTTTAAAAAAACATTAATTATTTGAAGTTTGAGTTGGTTACTAAATTTATTTTTTAAATAATTATTGTTTTTCAAAAATTGATTCTATTAAAGAAACAATAACATATGTTTTTGATTAGTTATTGACATCCTGAAGATGAAAATGATATTTTTCGAAACGGGTAGATGTATTTTTAATCAATAAGTGGTTAATAAAACAAAGTTAAATATAAAAATAATACATGTATAATTATTTAATTATTTTATATTCTAAACAAATCACCAAGTTTAAATGAAATTTAAAATGTATAGATGATAAAAATAGTATTCAATTTGGAGAAGGATTATTTTTATGGAACAATTAATATGTATACAGGATGTAACAGACCTAGTGCACAATATTTTATGAGTGGATACCTGATTAAATTTCGAGTAGAAAATGTTAAAGGAATATGTGAAAATTCTGCACTGTTACGGAAAATATTATTGTTAGAAATTTTTACAAAATTATGTTAAGGTTTAACGTCTACGTACTTTGAAAGAAATATTTGCAAAATTTATACATTATTAATCTATACCTTTGCTTCAAGCTATAAATCATCTACCAAAAAATAGTCTAGCCGCTCAAAATTCGATGAATTTTAATTTATTGTATTCAATATATTATTTGAAATCAATAAAATATTTCAATTTATCTAAATAATCGCATAATAATGATTTTTTTTAAATGCTTATATATCTGATAATGTTAAGATTAGACACATATTCCTTGAACATTTTGTAATTGAGTTAGGTATCCACCCATAAAATATTGTGGAATAGATCCGTTATACCCTATATATATATATATGGAGCTGGTGTACCTTTTATTGTAAGTTAGATCTCGATTTTTATAGATGGCTTTCTTATGGAAACTTAGGCTGACGTTTCGGTATGTTTACACATGCTATTGTCGAAGTTTTACCTCAAAACTTACGTTATAACCGTACTTGTACACATATCATATAAATCTACTTAATTGTGTAAGACTTACGAATATATTATTAATAAAGATGTTCCTTTATTTTGAAAACATGCTTAGGTCTACTTTGACTTTACTATTACATCTGTCTACTACGAGATAAATATGTAAGTATGAAGTATTAATCAATAAGTCCAAGAAAGTACTATTTTGTGTTTCGTAGTCGAATTGTTTGCAAGTTTACGTACGGATTCTTAGGCAGGGGTTCTGAGTCCCAACCCCTGCATGCCGCCCGCGGCTCCCGAGTAAGTTTTAACTTCGCAGTCAAGTCACTTATTAGTCTTGGATCAGAGGACAAACTTTATTATAAAAGTTATCTTTTACTTGCAAAAATATAACTTCACATTATGACCAGCAGTCAGTAGTAATAGTGTATTTCCCAGTATTTTGTATACCACCTAACAATGCTATCGGAAAATAAATTGCTGATAAATAACAACTAAATAAATGTTATTTAGTTGTCTTTATTTGTTCAACTGTTAAAATAGAAAACGTTTCATTCAGCCCAGATTCTGTTCAATTTGAACGATAATTGGAACATTTGAAACAATGTCCAACAAAATGGTCGATAAAGTTTTAATTGCTTACTGAACGCAATTGCCTTTTGTCAATAACCTTTCGCTTTTGCTGGAAATCAATAAAAATTTACCGTTGGTCTGTATTTTTGGTTTGTCGATATAGCATGATAGTCTCAACCTGAAAATTTCGGCTTAATTCAGTATAATTGTACATAATAATATTAAACATATGATGAAAGCACTTTCAAGCGCAGTTTCATGAACGCATCAATCGTAATAAATGTAATTGAAATTATTTTGATTAGCGATTGATGATAGAGCGCTTTGTAATTTATTTTCCGAAACCGACATACATTTTATTCTCACGACTAAAACTCGTTCGTGGAGAAGACAATACATCACGAAAGTTAATATGCCATTCGTACCCGTCGACGGTTTTATTACTATCAATGTATTAGTACATGGTAGGCATTTATCAGGTGGTAGCAGCAACTGGAGCGCCTGATGCGTTATCATCATCAGAAGGTATATATACTGCATCTCGAGTTCTAGGGAACAGTTTTAGAAAAATCAATCCTTGATTCGTTCTTTTATCGAATATAACAAGAATAAAGCAAAATGTAAATAAGAGGATTTAAAAAATACACCGCAAAAAAATGTACACATAAATAGTATTTTTATTATTTTTCATTCAATCAGAATATATTAAGTGAAAATAATAATATAAAATGAGAGAACATAAATAATTTTTACTTGCGTGGCATACATATCGTTTTCCTTTATACACCCATCTAGATAACTACCATTAAGGTGGCTAATGTAAACAGTGCTACACCAGGTATAAATTATAAGAGAACATATTGCACTCAGGGATTAGATTTTAGATTGCTTTTAGGTTGTTTCGTATTCCTAAATAGAGAGAAGTTGGTATTATTTCTTAATCAAAGTTGTAAATAGGTTGAAATTAAAATTGATGAAAATATTTGAATGTACTGAATGAATATTGTGATTAAATATGATTTTCTACTGAGCTCAATCTGCATATGGGATTAGAAAATATAGGGATAACTCATAAATACAATTTACACGCATCAGATTAATTAACCAGTCATGATGAAAGCAATTGCGAAATTCCCAATGATATGCAGGTTTCATTCAAATTGGTTAAACAATTGGCAAAATTCAAGGAAGACCAGATTTGAGAAGACTTCACCGTTTTGTGACACGCTGATAAAGAAGAAGAATTTTCAATCACTAATTGTAAAAATAGTTAAGTTCAAAATATTCCACTTATAAAAGTGTATTAAGAATCCTGGCACAATTTACCATATTTCCTTTATTGAGAAACATTGCATTTAATAAAGTTAGTTATCACTTAATGATTACTTAACAATTCTATGAAAAAATTTGACAAATATTAATTGAATTCACATAACTCAAATAGAAGGATGGTCTACCGGCAAAAAAGGTACCGGATTCAAGCCGATGGGCGATGGAAAAATATTTGTTTGTAGCAGTTTTTACATTTGTTAATTATACTATGTATATTATACCAAATTTCTTGCCACGCATACTATTTTCAGAATTTACAATCTCATATTATATATACGTTTACACTATTTTAATTTTATTAAGCAAAATTGCTCGCTATCGAGTTTCATACTTTTGGTTATATACATACGGAATTAAACACGCAAGTAATACTTTTAGTATTTAACTGGTAAAATAGGAACTATTTTTATGCAACATTATATTAATGCCCAAAATACATTTATATTTCAAACTTTTACTGCATAATATCTACCATATTTCTATATACGATATAACTAAGCACCTGTGTCAATCATATTTAAAACAAATTGTATTGTGGATATTTGTAAAATATAAATATATATAAGTTTAGGTATTATATAAGGCAATAAATCAAACCCATACATGAAGCATAGCACATTATAATAGTAAAACCTCTAAGATTAATCAGAGACAGAGAGAAAGGAAAGAAATAGAAGGATGGAAAGAATATGCTGGACCGAGAAAATTATAAATGAGGAGGTTCTAAGCAGGATACCTTTCTATGGTCCATGTTGAGATTTTGATCTGAATATAAACGCTGAGACCAGCTCTAAATTGGTAGAATGAGACAATAACTCAAATCCGTATACACAATGTCCAATTTGACAGCGAGACATTTACAAATTTTATTGAATACAATATGTAATCTCTTGTACAACTTGTACATATGTTCTATTGAACATAATTTATAAAAATATATTTCCACTTAAAAATGTATCAAAAACATACAAAAAATAAACAATTAAAAATGAAATATTTGTTAGTTACAATATTTTATGTAGGTGGAGTCGATTTATAAATGTTGTTATAAGGTGACAATTATTTTTATCAATAGGTTGATGAAGTTGCTAGAAATAGAAGCTTTTATGCGTGTAAAAAAACTGCTGGAGTTAAAAATACTAAATCAACGAAGTAAACTGCTAATATACAAAACTAGTCAGACCAGTGGTTACTTATTAGTGTGAAACGTGGTGCCTAACCCAAATCGAACAAAACAAATTAATAGTTTTTGAGCGCATAATATTAAGAAAAGTTTATGAATCCACACAAGAAAATGGAACATATAGAATAAAAATGAATCATGAGGTAGAAAATTTAATTGAGCAAAAGACAATTGTAATATTTTATAGGTCTTAAAGACTGCGATGGGGCGACTGTGTGAAAGAGGACTAGAGATGGGAGGGTCTGGGAACTGAACAAGAAGGGTGGAGAACACTCGTGTAGAAGGCCAGATCCCACCCTGGGATGTAGTGCCGTGAAAAGAAAAAGTTGATAAAGTTAGCAATTATTTCATATTACATATTTTTTAAATGTATTTAATAATATTAAAAGACCACAAATAAACTCAGATCACACAAATTCCTAAAATTTTGTTCCATTTGAACAAGAATATAAAATATGCAAAAATGTATTTGGTAAAAGTAAAATATCAAAAATAAGCATAATGCTACAAACCAAATATTTTTATGAATGCTCCTATATTTTTAATGAGATAAGAATTAAATAACTTATAAGATTATAGTTAGGCCGCAGTAAGTACTGTCAATAAATCTCTATGTAGGGGAGGAGTGTCCTAGTTGTCTTAAATTAATTTTCCAGTAAACGGAATATATGTGAGACCGCAAATATGACCATCGTCACACCGAGGCAAACCCCAGAAACTTTCAGCGTTATTATTCGAGGCGTGTTGAAGCTTTCATCCAAAGTGTAAAAATTATTGTTTTGAGTGAAAAATAATAATCTTACAATTTATTTATTATCTTAGTGAACTAGAAGTTTAGCTTAACAGATATGTTATATTTTGGTACCAATAAATGTATTGAATTTGATTTAAACTACCTAAATTGTTTGTGACCGTTATACTTGATGCCATTTAGATTATTATACTTTATTTCGTTTGTGTACTAGTTGTCTCAACATTTTGGGGGTCAGTTGTGATATCAGACAACTAGCCCCATCAATATTAACGGTAGTAGGAGTTTTTTTTTAAATAATACAATGGTATTATTATGACCTAGATATAGAAAAAGGCTCACTCAGAGTGGTATTACACTTATTGATGTTATGATGCATGCCATAAAATAAGTTAAACAAGGAAAATTTGTGCGCAGTATTGCCAAGGATTTTAATATAAATTATAGAACACTATCTCGTTATTATAAGAAAGTGAACTCTCAAAATACAAACAGTGGTCTGTCACCATTATTGATAATTTGATATGTTAAAGTTCGGCAGGTTTTTAAAGACGAAGATGAAATTAAATTAGTAGAATATTTGACTAAATGTTCTGATATTTATTATGGTTTAAGTCCATATGAAGTACGAAAATTTACATTCCAATACGCTACAATACTGAATAGAGAATTTCCTGAGTCTTGGAATACAAAATCTGAAGCTGGAATCGACAGATACGTCAGTGAAAAATGCTTTGGCTTTAATACAATGTTCTAAAAAACACATAAGCAGCCAAAACAAAGAAAAAATGAACGGGTATGTCTACCTGACAGCAGTAGCGAAAAAGAAGAAAAATTGTCTGGTATGCGTCGAGATCTGGTATTCTAGTAAAATGAATAAAAAATGGGTCCAGTGTATGAGTGTCTGGACTGGACTCATGAAAAATGCGTTAGAAAAAAATCTCAATTTTTTCGCTGTAATAATTGTGAAACTGATGACAATGATTAAAAAGTAATTGGGAATTTGTTTATCACAATAATATGTAATCCTTTTATTTTTTCATTGTTTTGTTTATGTATCCCTGTTAATTTTGTTTTTGTAAAACTGTCTTTTTTGTTTTAGATAGAAAGTTGAGATTTTTATTTATTTAATAATTATTAAAAATATGTTATTTGTTCGTAATTTATGAATTTAAGTAAATAAAAGCTTTTATTTTAATTATTACATGGGTCAAAATATCTAATAATCCTTTGTGACAACGTACCCCAACTACTGAGATAACTAACTCCCTCTCTATGTTGTCTCAGATTTCTTTTCGTAAAAAAACTATTATATTTTATGCTTTCTATATGTTTATCCATTTCTTTATATTTATCGTTAAAGGTGAAGAATGACTTTATATAGAAACTAAAAAATATATTTAAAAAATCACTTAATTTTTTTTAAAACAGTTTTTTGTGACAATAGTACACTCCTCCCCTAATGGCAACCGAAAAACGAGAACACACTATTAATTTTTATCTATGGAATACCGGGCAGTCTTGTCAAAATATAGCCGGTCGATATTGTGAAAACTTAATATGTAATTATGTAACGTTGTCAATATGAGGGAAAAGACCCCTGGAGGTCCTTGTCATGCTGGTATGGTATTATTGTTACAAGATTATAGTACGCCATGGGGTAATACCGTGAGTCCATCTGCCTATTCTGAGCTTTGGTTGAGGTATTTCATCAATGTCCTTATTTTTAATTGGAATGAAACGGATGAAGATGACCACGTGACGGAACGAGAGGCGTATGGTGACATTTTGAGGTTAAAATGCCGAGGTGTCTTTGGAAGACGCAATTCGTTCTGAGATTAACGTTTGGCGGAGATATCTGACAGATAGATGACCGCGATGCAGTCCATTAAATAAATCCATGGTCACACGGGAGGTGCGATCAATGTTGGATTCCAAGGATGGTCAAGGACGTTGGTAATCAGCATCATGCCAGTATCATCACCGTAATAATTCTACGCACTGTTCATTGTCGGATCCAGAAGTTTTCTTCATTGTATGATTTAGTACATTATCGTTCATTAACTTTAGTAATATTTATCACAATCTATACCTTAAAAAATTTATTTTTGTATTATTCTTATAAATAATAAAGAAAAATGGAACTGCTACTGTCTTATTCAAAAACAATTTATTATTTTATTTATTTGTTTATTGGTCTGATCATGCAATACAAAATATAACAAAAATTGGATTAAACCTTAAACATTATGTTCTAATAATATACAGTATTTAAAAATATTATTTTTACACTGTTTTAAAGACAATTTATTACTGTCATAATAATTTTTGGTATAACATTTCTTTATTATTTTTTATTTTAAGTTTATTTATAACTCATCACTAGAAGAAAATGTGTGAAACTACTAATTAAAAATCTTACAAAAATTATCGTCAAGAATTATACGTTATCGAAAAATATTATAATTTTAAATTATATAAATTAAACTTTCAATATATCTATAAGTTTTCAATATAGCTTATAATATTTCTAGTGCATATATAATTTTTGGGGTATAAGTTAATACATCAAAATAGAATACAAATTTTGAAACCACTTGGCAATAAATAATTAAACCATATAAATTTTATTGAAATCACATTTTATTTGCAAGTTATGATTTTTAAGAACATATTTAACAAATCAAATAAAAAATTCTATGGAATTTATTGAAAAAATCGTTTTAAATAAAGGTAGTATTTAACATGTTATTATTATTTCAGAATCATATATTGTTTTAAATTGGTTAATTACATGAACTATTTCGTTCTCTCGATAATATATTTTTATTACATTAATTTCAGATTTGTAAAATACATTGCAAGCACATCGGCACATAATAATTACAACTCGCCCAATGAAAATCTATATACAAATTTCCAATTTGAATACACTGGATAATGTACTATCCTCCCTTGTTCAATTTAGACACAAACAAGTAAACCCGATCAATCATTGTAATTTGATTAAGAACAAAACCATGGATATTGTATACACAAAATTACTCCCAATTAGAGCAACAAGGAAAACTGGAACGTATTTGCCGCCAAAAGTACCAGCCTGGAAACGTTTGCGGGAAGGGCGGTTATGGTTATTCCAATTTACAAATCCGAAATTTGAAATTCAAAATAATTCGAATTCTGTTTGAAGATCATCTATGAAAATTTGATATTACTATCTGTTCAACTTTTCAAGTGGTATGTATGGGGTGGTGAATGCTCATATCCTGCGCTCTGCGGATTTTACTAATATTTCAAAGAGATTTTGTTTTAAATTCAATTGAACAATGCATCGGACTGATATTTTAAATAATTGATTTCATATTGGTCAATTATTTGTATGTGACAATGTAATAATTTCACCATAGCATTGGTAACATTAGAGAGCAACCAACGTAACAATATCATATTTCAATATAAACTAATTTGATTATAACATTGTTTTGCATATTAATATAAGAAATAATTTAAATACGATTATTTTTAATGAAAACGCATTTTTGTTGTATAGTTGCAATTTCAGAACATAGTTCCGTGGTATTTTTAATATAAAATAAAATTGCTTATAAAAATAGAATAATATAATATAAAAATATACAGAATATAATTTTCAAATTTTTCGTAAACGTAATCGGTTCATGAATGGTAATGCGGATAGGAAAAGTTCCAGGTTCGAATCCCGGTAGCAACAATAAATTTTTTTACATATACATTTTTTCTGTATATCTTTCTAATTGATTCATTTAATTTTATTTTAAAAATATATCTAAATGCGTACGTGTCATCAATATTTTTACTATTTTCTAAGCTAAATGGACTAATTTTTTGGTCTCCTGAAATGAAAATCGAACCTTCGACCACTGGATCACTAAGCGAGTATCTTAACCACATAGTCAACAAGCTCATCACTTGCTTGAGGAAGACAGATCATAAAATTGGCTTGTCACTCGTATTCGTATCTTTCGGGATTCATCTTGGCTTACAGGATTAGAAGAGGATAATATTGAGACAGTGACAGGGAAATTAAGGAAGTAATATATGTGGTAATAAAATATTAATACGGAATTAGAAGTGAAACAATATTTACAAGTCAACAAGGCACAAAGCGCCCGATCAGCCGATCGGTGGCGCTAACTGCGTTCAGTACTGTGCGTTGCGGTGTGTGACTGATGTCACATAATGGTGGTTCCATACTGCCATGTACATCTAACTCACCGTAATCCAATTTTAGTTTAATTGTATTATATCTACAATAAATCCTCTTGTCAGTACAGAGGTAAAATGGTATGCACTGATCATATAATGAGAAATGCAAACACACCATGCAGTTTATATCTGTGATTATTATTGCAATAAATTCAAGGCCACCATTTACCAGAAATTATCAGGAACTGTCAACTATTAATATTATATAGACAATACTTTTTCTCAATATACAATAAAAGGTCATATTTTATTCATAGTGAACAATTTATTAAATAAATTTCATTAACCTAATAGCTAGTAAGTTCTTACGATCACTACGCCAAGTATACTTGATTAATATAAAATCATCATCATCATTATAAGCCGTTTTATATCCATTGCTGGACGATAGCCTCCCCAAGTATCTCACTTTTCTCTTTCTATTGTGATTCACTGCAACGTATTTCCGCAGTTTTTGCTGAATTCGTCAGTTTAGCGGGTTTTAAACCGGCTTTTTAGCTTGATTCGCCTCAATTTCTACTGAATAACCGTGTTCAACAATCTTTTGAGTAATGTGAACTGTCCATTGCCATTTTTTTGCGGTATTTAATTATTATATATCAATTATGTACTCTTGTTTGTTATTTTATGATATAATAATCTATACTTAATTATTAACAACACTTCAAAAAATGGAATTACATATGTATCAATTAGAAAGACTTTAGAATAAGTTCAAAATTTGTCGAAAATGTATTCGATTGCTGAAGCAAAATGGTGAACGCCCTTCCCCGGATAAGAAAAGGTCCAGGTTCGAATCCCGTTAGAAACAAAAAAAAATTCCGACAGATGAATTTTTTGTATCTCTTTCTAGTTGATTAATTTAATATATATTAATTATTAACAGTTTATGAATGTAAAAAAAATATTCATAAATAACGGTTTCATTTAATTATATATTGGTTAGACGTAAAAGTAGACCTGTAATAAAAAAAATATCTATATCTTTTATAAAATATACATAATTGTCAGGAGCTTTAATAGTGTATTTTATAGGAGACAATATATACTAAAGCTATTCCACTAGAGAGGCCATCGTTGCTCAGCAAACAACCAAGAAACTTTGCAAAGTATCTAAGTTCATAAAATATGACAATTGTGTTTACGTACCCGTTCTCTAATACTTTTATAGGGACCGATTCTCCTTCCAAAGGTGTTCTCAGCCTCTGTCTTGCTGCTAACTCGTTTGTTCTCCCCCTTCCTCGTTGCCTCCCTTAAATAAACCAGCTCTTTATTTCATCCCTCCTCAAATAGAGCTGTATTTGCAATCAAATTCAACATTAAAATTTAATTCCAGGAATTTTCGATATTATTTCGATTTCGAACTGATTACCAATACATTTCAATTACCTTCATTTGGAATTGTGTTGTTTCCGTAGGAGGGCAGAAATATTGATTTTAGGAAGAACATGCGTAGAAGTGTGGATTTGTCAATTAAAGTTATTTCATGTATTTAATATTTTTGTGACGGTTATTTCATATTAGACTAAAGAAAAGTACATCATTAAAAAAAAATTAAATTTACAAAAATAATACGTAAAAAAATAAAAAATCATAAAGCATTTTTTTTTCATAAAAATACAACTCAACCGGACCTAACACTTGGTTCTTGAATAATAAGTTAGTTCATAAGTGTCCCAAGTAAGTTAGACCAAGTCTCGCGATCATGAAAAATATAACGTGCATCGTGAGATATTAAATTCATTCACGTGACTAAATACATACAAAGAAAATATTTTAAATAAAGGAATTTGCTCAAAATATAATGGTAGCTTTAAAAATGATTGGATGAAATAAAGTCCTTTAGTCGATTGACTAATGTTTTTACATCTAATATATTATAAATTATATTAATTGGAAAGCTTCTAAACTTTTATACCGCATGATTAAAAGTTTCCACGTGGCTGAACTAAACGTGTTTTTGAACAAACTATATGGAGAATTGTAGATTATTGGTGAATTCATAAAAAAAAAAATTACTGCATGGTATGCACATAAATGTTCATTAATAGAAATAAAATGGAAATGTGTACAGTATATTTTTAATAATTAAAGGAGTAATTTTAATAAACAACATAATTAATTTGCTACATAACCATGTTATATTAAATATTTAAATAATCATGGTTTCATAAATTTTTACAATTTTTTTTTGGATAATGATCAACCATTGGGATTATTTGTCTTATAAGTAAACCATGGTGGTTTTAAATTATAAAACTAAGATATAATAATTAATGCTCGTAAAAATAACCGAAATATTATAAATAATCAATTGAATTTACTAACCATCTAATATTCTCAAAATGCTTCCAATAAACATAACAGTTCAATTACTTCCGGATCATAAAGGTCATTTTCCCATAACTCTCATGATATTTGTTGCTAATGTATTGTGACGTGCGTGACCTATCTCTCGCTCGTCCATCGGCTAGTCGATCGTGATACATGTGAACGTAGTATATTTTCCTCAGAAATTATCTACTCACCTTTCTTTACCAATGATTAGTTTATTACTTGCGGAAAATAAAAAGGTTAGAGCATGTTATTGACAATAAGAAATCAGGAACAGTTTCTAATATGAAAATGAATTTATATTTAACAAAAAATATTTTATGAAATAAAGAATACAAATCACGTTATTGGTGACATATTAAATTAACATTCAACTAAAACGTAGTCGCCTTCAATATGCGACATGGGAAAATTTTAGGTTAGAAAAAATTAATGACTAAATAAAATTCAACCCATGTGCATGATACGATTAATAAATTTAATACAATTTGCTACTTTAAAGTAAAATGATGACATTTATCCGTAGATTTAACAATCACTACGTTTGAAAAATAGTACAATTGAGATACCGGGTGTGATGTCAAATATTGGGAAATGATAAACTAATGGAATAAGATGACCAATAGCATCTTCGGTATATCCAAATGATGTGGCAGTCATCTTTCGTGATTGATAACCGTGTATGTAGCTGACATCTCAATATGGACCGTATCTGTCAAGTACATCATGGCAGCTGAACTTCGTAAAGCTATTCATGTGAATTTCATTCCATGGCAGGGTTATTCCCTTTTGAAATATAAGAAAATTCATGATGCAAATTACGGTCATACAAACTAAACACAGGGGCCCAAGAATTTATAATATAATATCATCATATTTACCCTTCTTTATAAGTCTGACGTCGAATTTCTACATCTTCAAACATTTAGCGGACGCGATTCGTCCGTTGCTGAGACGTTCTGACAGCAAGAAGAGTACGTTTATATGTGCATTAGATTTCAGTGTTGCAATACCGCTGAGGGTGTGGCTGGTTATTTTAAATAATAACCGCCAGTACTTACACGATGTTAACTTTAAAGCCACAGCATATTTTCAATCGATAAGTTATATAAAGTTTTTATTAATTATAGATACACATATTTACAATTTTATGTATAAAACATAAATAATATATAATAATGATAACCTAACATAAAAAATAAATTGAAAATAAAATGATTTTTAATATTAACTATTCGATCTTTATGATTATCCTACGATCGCCGATCACCGTGCGCGCCTG
Source organism: Eubasilissa splendida (assembly GCA_031772225.1). Lineage (NCBI taxonomy): Eukaryota > Metazoa > Arthropoda > Insecta > Trichoptera > Phryganeidae > Eubasilissa > Eubasilissa splendida. The sequence continues at coordinate 19,988,571 of CM062859.1, read as the reverse complement.
TGAATATGCCACACGTTTATCAGTGATTCCTATCTAGTAAATACTCACTTCCCTCTCCTACTATACCAAAATACAACCTTTTTATGGTGTATTCTCTTTGGTTCTACACTTGAAGTTTTACCTTTGAACTGTCAAGTAAGCGTTTATCATAGGGTGCGATTATTGCCGCCAAGTTCGCCCAGCTGTATGAGACTGTTATTTGTTTATCTGTAATTGGTTTCTCACTACCGTGCGAATAGATTTAGTGCTGTACATCTTGGAATGTGTAAGATGTTATTTAACACATTCGTGCGATCACCGAAAGTGTATGACCAAGTGTACTTCGTGCTGAACAACGTTGTACGTCTCTTGGAGCCGGACGACCGGTGGATCCAATAGAAAAAGATCTAGATACCGGAAGGAGCGTTTCATAGGTTGGTCGTGCTTTCTGGTTCTGGGTGGTCCTTCAGTCAACCCCTGTTCCCTATTTCTGTTTCTCTCCCGAATTCCTTCCACCCTTCTTGCATCCCTTATTTTCCCCACCCCCTTGTGTAAACAATTAACATTACCGATTTTTCGTTATATTGTACGATCAATCACGTTTAATACAACATATTTATGTATAAGCTTTGAATTCGTAGCATCAGTGCCGGGTAAATATATAAATAAAAGAGTAACTTTCGTATTAAATTATATATCATTTAAAAATATATATATTGAATCGATAACAAAATTGTCTAAATAATTTCTAAATACGTTTAGTATTGGTTAGTAAATGGAAATGAATCATTCTTAGCATTAGTGAAAAGATCAGTTTATATTTTATTGTTGTGCTGTTAATTTGTAAATATCTGTTACTTATTAACATTTATTAGAGACTAATTTTGAGAAAAAAACCTTTTAATAACTGCAAAAAAAAATCAGGTCACAAGTCTGTCTTTTGCAAAAGTCAATCCCGTCCATAATCGTAACTCCATCGGATAGCTCACGACCATGTGACGAAACTCGTGTACTAACTTTTCGTCTGAGATGCTTTCAAGTATATTATTTATGGATTCCATAGATAGGTGACCAGATTATGTTGCAGTATTCCAGTACACTGCGGAGTTTTTCGTAATATTACTGAAACTAAGAATATAGAACTCTGTATGACCTTAGGTGGTATTATTTATATATAAATGAAATCATAGTTTTAGAAAATTTATTCAATAATCTGAGGAGGGCTATCGCCTGCACTCTCATCATCATCACCCAGTGAAGCTGAATACACCCAGTAAGTATCGACGCACAAAACGAAACACCCATCAGCCGTAAAAACACTCGACGTCATGCAATAATATCAACGCGGTCAGTAGAGATGGTGAAACACGAGCTACAACCTGCCGTATCGTGAAATATTATATTGTGTAAAAGTATGTAAGCAGGCTGTAGATAATATTAAAGCCAATACCTACATAGAAACAAAAAATCCCAAGATCCAATAAATAACATTATAGTTATTATTTCCTAATAAAGCAGTAATTTGTAGTCAACATTAGTGTCTAGAACATCTTTTGGTTAAAAGTCACCCTTGGACATGTTTCTAAATCCCAGTCTAACAAAATTCCGCCTAACGTGTATGGCACGCGGGCAGCCAATTCATGGGGATGGTTTTACAAAAATAGAAAATATCATCTTCACTTAAGTTACTAGGGCGGAAAAAAATAATCTTGCCTGTGGCGGTAAAAAGTGTAGTACCGACACTGATGATAATAATAAAAAAATAAATAAACTTTTTTTCCTACAAATAATATAACCGTCTACGCTGTTACTTATGACTACCATGCCTAGTGATTTTTTCCCACCGAAAAACTACTTTCTCTGATAAGAAATATGGTGAAAAAAATATATGAAACACTAAAAATTAACGATTAAAAGAATTCTATTACACAAAATAAATAATACTTAATACGATTGATTAAAAGTTATATAATACTTTATATTCCACTTCAATCCAATATTTTTTTTCTTAAGAATAATGCTATTGATGCATGCTTGTTTTAATATGATAATACAGACGTTTTTCAACTCCGTATATTTTCTATTTTATAAAGTAGTCTATATTTAAATAAAATATACATTTTTCCTGCATATGTTATTCAAATTAAGTGTCTACTTTAAATTCGAAGCAAAGCTGGTTGATCGGAAAATCTGTGGATTTGGGTGGAGGTATTTCTTTAGGCAGTAAATTTGTTTTAAATGCTACATTACTTCTGCACCTTACTCCTTTGGGTTTGAATTGGGAAGCGAATTGTTATATGAAGTTAAATATTTATTAAGCTTAAAAACTATTAAGGACAAATGTTTCATATTTATTTAAATATATATATAGGCTGTTATCAAATATTCAATGCAACTATTTCCACATATAACAACTTTATATATCTTGTTAACTAGAATTAATGACTGTTCTTTAATAGATTATGTAGTCATACATATATTTTAAATCGATAAAAAAATATATAAAAAATAAACATTGTGATTGGTTGTTATACTGAAAATGTTACAGCAAAAATTATCAAATAGTAAACGCTGTTTTTATTAGAGGTTTGTTTTTCGAATTAGCAACACTCTTTCCAGCGACAGCTGATTTGTGCTCAGTTTGGTTTGCCATTTCTCCATGAATAAACTTACGCCAGAACAACGCTTGCAGATTATGCACGTCGTATAGTGCGCACCAAAAAAGCTGTTGTTCTTCAAAAATGACGCCGGCCAAAACGTTACAGTCAATGGAGAACGCTATAGATCCATGATCACTGACTTTTTCGTTCCCCAATTAAATGGCATTAATGTGGAAGAGCTGTGGTTTCAGAAAATCGGTGCAACATATTACACAGCAAATCACAATCAATTTATTAATGGAAATATTCGATGAGCCATGGCCGTTACGTATGTGCCGTATGTGTTTTATTTCATTTTAAAGTTCTATACCTCTAAAAAAATAACCTTTATATTCATAAAATACTAAACTATACATCTTATAGTCTAAGAAAAAAAATAAAAATTTTAGGTTAATAAGAAAATAATTGCGATTTTTGTTTTCTGAATTCTAATCCTAATTTTTTCAATGAAACCCATTTCATCGTGTTCATGTTAATATCATTTTAAAGTGCATTTGCAGTCCGTATTTTTGTAAAATTGACTTGGTTATATTGGTTTGAATTGAATTGATTTTATTATTAATTTTGTTGGAAATTGGACTTTTCAATTAAATATGAAAAGAAAGCAAAAAACGGGCAGAAAAGCAGCAAAAACTTATCATAAACGACGCTTTTGATGTGAGTACTGTTAAGGAATGTTTATACTATGATCGTTACAAATATATCGTGATGGAGATAAAGGATAGGAAGCCTTGAAAATAATGAAGGTCGTTGGAGTCCTTATTCAGTTGATAATGACCAAATTAAAGGTGTTAGTTAGAGTACATACAACAATTCGAGAGCTTTTACAAAAGTTATGTGTATAATTTAAGTCATTGAACGATTCTGGATTACTTAAAATAGCTAGAATAATCAAAAAGGCTTGACAAACGAAAACCAAAATATTGCCGTTACGAAATATCTTCTACTTTGTGGGTGTTTGTTAGGCTATGGAATTTTTTTTTTAAAAATAGAGATGCATACATGGAATACGCATAATATTATTAATACAAATTGAATGTATCAATTAGAAAGATATATATGAAAAATCAATTTATGCAAAAAATATTTTGGTTCCTACCGGGATTAGAACGAGGATCTTTTCCTCTCCGGGGAAATGCGTTACCATATTTTTCAGTATATCTTTTTAATTGATACGTTTAAAATACCACATAACTATGCTCTGAAAAACTACAACATCACAATAATAATTGTGTTCTAAACTAAATGCTAAACGAGTTAGCTAAAAAGTTAAATGATTGTGCTATAAATATATGATTAACTAGCAGGTTTCCTGAAACAATGCTCAAATTTCCGGCTACTAGATCACTAGCCTTGCCCACTTGACCAACAGGCATGTCATATTGCCTCATCCACCATATTAACCAGATATATCGCCAACAGGTTATCAATTATATTAGCATTTTAACAGGTCGTTCATTTAGCTTTTAAATTTTTTTCACTGCTATTCGATTTGATCATTTGTGGATTTCGAGATTTTATCAACTTTAGAACTTTTAACATTTATTCCACCGGCATAAATAAATTTGTAATTAATGTGTCGATTCTAATGGAGCTTATTTCGATGAATAAAAATAATTATAAGGTAAGAAAAACGTACTAGAATTTGAAGGCCACAATTATTTTCCAACCGATATATAGAATGAATTAATACAATAATGAAAAATAAGTTACCTTATAATTAAAGTAACTTGAATTGTTGAAAACAAAATAAATGTATATAATTTAAGTAGTTCCCAAATCTATCGAACATATTAAGAAGGAATTTTCATAAATTAATGAAATATTTATTATGTCTTATTAAATAGTATATAAGAATTAAAAATTCAATAAAACGTACTGATATTATTTTAGAAAAATTATGTGAGATATTATTAGACTATTATTTGAGATATTACGTTTATTTATACCCAAAATTGTAAATGTTAAATCATTAACACTGACAATTCTTAGATCTAAAACTCTGTAGCAAAATTATTAAGTCATCGGTGATAAATGTATCGATCAAAATTAAGAAACAAATTAGATTAGTATGTGTTAAAATTTTCTTTCCAAAAATTTGAGTTAATTTTTTTTTATTTATTTAAAAGAAAGACCACAAGATAAGCACAATAGCAAAAATATTGCTGTATTCTTAGTATTTTTTATACAACTTTATATATAATTGTTTTTAATATATTCTAATGTGTTAACTAAATATGTAAACAATTTAAATTTTTAAAAATGTTGATCTGAGCGTATAACATATTTTATATTCTAAGTCATCCCATAATTCAAGATCCTTCGAATAATCTTTGAGAGTAAATGAAATAATATTGTAAATACTAATTAAATGTATTAATTATAAAGATATATTTATATATCTATTTATAAAGATATATATATATATATATCTAATTATAAAGATATATTTATATATATATATATTTATATTATAGTATTTAAAATATCACAGATCTATGTTCTGAATAATTACAACTTCACAATAAGAATGTGTTCTCCTTAATAATGAAATAATATTGATAAATTTTTTGAAATAAATCGTATGATAATTATTATATTTCCATAATATATATTTACAATTTATTATTTATAATACATTTATTTATTATTTATAATACATTTTTGTGGGATATTGCCAATATAAATAAATTAAAAAATATATTAAAATAAGTAAAATCCTGTAAATGCACGTACATTCGTATGCATATATATGGAAATAATTAATTATATAGATTAGGTTTTTAGGTTACGTTATTATCTCAATATAGCCATCTATAAACGCCATCTAACCGAAACCTCAAAATAAATATAAACTATATAATATATATATGTATGCTAAGCCTACATCTAAGTCTGTAACTTTTAGTGGATATATTCTTAGATATATTGCTGCAATTTTACTTTTTAAATATAATTTCCTGTGTTGTTATTTAACGTGATACGATATATTTGAGTAATTCTAACAGACACCTGCCTTTGATATAATTCGTTTATAAAAGCACTTAATTCAAAAGTTTTATTAACACGTAAAATCAAAAAACAATACTACTACCACGAGTACTCGGAGGAATGCCAACATTAGCGGGTAATCGTTGCCTTGATGAGATTTTTATTTTTACAAACTGTTTTCTTTCGTGCAGACAGCTTTGAAAGAACTATGAAACTTTACTGTAGTTTTGATTTCATTGAGATTATTTATGAGTTTTGTACGAGGGTTTTTCTTAAGTCATTAAATAATATGACTACTCACAAATTTCTCCTTAAATACATTTTATATTGAATGTAGTGCTTATCCCCTGGACGTTAAAATTTATGAATGTAAAATATTATTATGACGTGTGTACAGTAATATATTTTTATTTATATAAATATTTGTATTATTTTTTAATATGCATAGTAAATGCTTGACAGATTTAGAAGGCCATAAAGTCAATTAGTAAACGAGAATGTAAATCGTAATAAAGGGTGAATACTATGTTCCAGGCCGATTTTGTTTGACCGGCATTTTAGTTTGATAAATATTTGTCAATTTAAATTTAGTTATCTTAGAGAGAAGTTAATTACAATTTATTATGAAATATCAAACGTCGCAATAACTTAGTGAAGTCATTAAAACAGTTTATTTAAATAATAATGACAATAATGTAACCATTAATAGTGATCGCTATAGTCACATGTTAGAAAACTTCTTGGTAGCCAAATTGAGTCAATTGGGCCTGCAACACATATGATTTCAACAGAACTGTGCCACTTCATATACTGTCCGAGTTACGCTTGAAATTTTTCCAGAAATTTTAGGCTACTTGAAAAGAAAGGTTTACTAATGCCACAAATTACTCTTAAAGGGTGGCTTGCCTATTTAAAAGAAGAAGAAGGAATTTCCGTTAGTTCATATCTATATATTTGATAGTCTGTGAGTAATATTGACTTATGGATAGAAAAAATACTTAGAAAAGAATAAAAAAATACAAAAAATATACTCACTAATAATACGTTAAGTACTTCGTTAGTCCACTAAATACACCATGATGATAGGTTTAATTAATTCTGATCAATTTGCATCGTTATTTTTATTTTTGTTTGTGGTTTTTTACAGCAGTTAATTCCATTATGGAAATAGATCAATTTTTCAATCAAGTTTTTTTAATTAGTAGCAAAGCAATAAAAGTGTAAACATTTGAAATAATCTTATATTTGTTAATATGTCATGGATGCATTTTGAAGATTAACAATTTTTTTATCGGCATTTCCAGATGACTTCCTATTTATTCAGATTGAACTTGATAAATTCCCCAATGTGTAAGTGTGGTGCCGAGGAGAACACCCTTGATCATGCCTATTATACCTGTCTATTGCGGATCACAGGTTTTTTTTACAGTGGTCTCATTAATGGTAATTTTCAGCTTCTGGTTAACTTATGTCATCTTCTTTCCGTTAACTCGCCACGTTTAATCTATATAATAGCAAGTTTTTTGAACGACAATGGTATTGACTTGTAATATAGTATTTCCTATTCCATAATATTATTGTACTTTTTACTATAAAACAAAGTTTTTATCTTGATTAAAGGCACAAATCACTATTGAAGGGTGGATTGCCTATATAAAAGAAGAAGAATAAACATTTTATCTTGCTGAAATGTGAGAAAAAAAAGTAACTTTAAGTTTTATTGTTATTTAAAATAAAATTAGAACCTCTCATAAAAGTCTAATCACTATATACAACAAATAAAATCGGTAATTTTTTTCTATTTTGTGACAAAGTTTGTCTTTAAACGATCAAATTCTTATGACTTGGGATCTAATAAAGCACATATAATTCAGTTACGTTTACTACCTAAGTCATAAAATACACAATGATTCTGGTACCACATCATCGTTAATGCCTTCACATGAAAAATTGAAACAATACAATTTTATTTTATCTAGTAACGAGTGGGAACCAGGATAAAATTGATTATCTAAGAATTGTAATCATGTGTAAATAAAATGTTTAGCTCAGCTGAAACTGAATAGGGTGACATCTGGCAAATTCGGAGCTAAACAAAATGTGTTAAAACAATCGATTTACACAGTTGCGCTGTACATAATTCCGGTTTCATAATTCAAGTGACACGGGAACTTTTTTCCATTACGTCATTATTAACATTTAGTGACCTCAATCAGATGAGGTTCAGCTCGTAATGCACCTCTACAAGCCCCGGTCCTGGGTCGCTCTTACAGCTGACTCCAGCATCTCTACAACCAGATGCAACGTATCCATCCACCGTTGACTTCTTCGGCCCACTATTGTTTCCAGAATAATCTATTTTTCTAGGCTGGCACTTATATATAATGTGGCTAAATAATTGGAATAATCTCTTTTTCACTATCAAAATCAAAGCTTGCTGTGGTTGGATTTGTTGTATGGTCAAATGTCTTCGATCTCTCTAACTCGTCTTTTCGAGGAACTATATTACTGATAACCATCGTTGATTGCAGGGAATACGTTCTGTACATGGTCGCGGTAAGCGAAATTTCGCAATCAACGGGAGATTTAAAAAAAAAATATTTTAAATTTCGAAAAAACACTTAAGTAATAAAATAAACATTTATTTTTATTTGTTAACTTTGTTTTATTAATCACTTATTGAGTTTAAATACATCTACCGGTATCGAAAAATACCATTTTCTTCTTCAGGATGTCAATACTTACTAAAAACATACATTATTGTTTCTTTACCAGAATCTAAATCTAATGAACTCTAAACCTCCAAAACTGTATTCCGTATTAAAAATTCATAAAATTAATAATCCAATAAGACCGGTAGTTTCATTCTGTAATGCTCCAACTTTTAAATTACGTTCATTTATTACAAAAACTATAAATAGACTGAATATTTTTAAACCAAAATACACTATACAAATTTTGTTGCAATTAGTGTATATGTTAAAGGACATGGATCTTCCCAACAATGTTAAACTTGTTTATTTTGTTATTGTTAATTTGTTTACTGATGGGAATGGGCGATACCTGTATTGGGCTTGAAACTTAATTATAGTTTTATGTTATAAAACTATTTATCCCCATCATAATATATATATGTATATATAAGCCACACCTACCTCAAAACCGGATCAGTATTGATAAAGGTGCGCCGAATTTGCGTGAAGTTTGTGCCGCGCCAAGTTTGGCCGAAGGTTGAGCCCCGCACCCGTCATGTGGCGAAGCAGAAACGAAACGCCGTCTCTATCCATGCTAGCCACGCCCCCGCAGAGTCATCTCGAAGACTGCTGGAAGCTGGCAATCGTTTTGCTCGTTCTTGCCGTCGAGCTTTCTCCGGAAAGGACCTATGCAGAAACTGCGAGTTTCCGCAAATATTGAGTGGGATCTTCGCGGATTCCACCTTATTAAGATAGTAATAGTGAGTAGCAGAGCCTATTATTAATTTCTACTAAGTATCTTATATGTTTCAATTTGTTAATTGCTATTTATATCCTATATTGTGATCAATTGAATAAACTTTTCTGTTTCCATATTATTTGCACCACTTCAACGAAATATAAACATTTCGTTTCACGTGTTCATGTTTAGAAAAGTTTTATTTTGTTTGAGTTAATAAAGTATCAATCAGTACAATATTATAGTATTATATTATATTTGCGGTGAAATTCATTCATCAAAACGAAAAAAATAGTAACGAAACCCGAAATCGTTGGAAATAGTACTCTGCGGAATCGGAATGTTTGTGGAAATATCAACCAAACAGTCATTATGTAAAATTTTGTGGAGAATCTTCTCCATTCTAGTATTCGAACTCTCCGCTAGGCATTTCGCACACTCTTCATAGTGGAAGAACTTCACATGTTTTCTGAAATAATTTGTTATTTATTTTTTGAAAAATATTCGAAATATATCTGAGAAAGCGATGTTGTTTTATTCGATATTATTTATGAATTTTGTACTGGTACGATTATTATGACTAGATTAAGTGAATTCGAGATAATTGGGCACATAAGATAAATAATTATTTCAATTCTTTGGTCACATTTAAATGCATCAAAGTAACAGCTGTTGTGTTTTGCTCTTCTGTCCTGACAAACAATTCTTGCCTCAACCACATTCAAGCTCGTCGATCATTGAACTTCTAACAGGACCATCTTCCAGTATCTTTTACCTGTATTAGTTTACCTGGTCTTGCCAAGTCTTTCGCAGATGTTCTCTATTTCTACATCAAATCTTTCGTCATGTTCCTTACTTACTATTCTTTTCTCATTCATTCGCTGCATCTGACCATGACCACCTATGCGATCCTTTTGCAATCTAACGGTGAATTCTCTCCCATTTTCTTATATACTTACTTTGTTATAAATGGATTTGTCACATATATGCCTAAGTAAACTTATTTCTACTGCATTCAATTTGTTTACGCACTTTCTAATTCCTTCGACTGGTACCCCTGAATTTTTTGTTGTTGGTATGATTTATTTTTGTAGTGTGAATGTCGCCACTTTCGGCGACCAATTGCAGTTGGTACCTCACCAGATAAACATCTCCTACTCTCCGTAGCTATAGTAGTGAGCATTTCGGTAGATCGGAATAATACTCAGAGATCGGAGCACAAGAAGAACAATACATTGGACCAACCCACGACGGGCCTGGTTAGTAGTGATTAATTATTCTGCATACGTGATTATATTATCAATAGGAAAATAAGGACCGCAAGCTATCGAAGGCATTAACAAGAACATAGTCTAATTTAATTATTTTTTTCTAGTTCCAGGGCTCATTTTTATACGTTAATGACGTACCAGGACTTCATTGTATACCGCTAGTATTATCTGAGTTGACAAATTCCCATTAGATATTATTCCTTTTCTATCCAGTCTTTCTATTTCTATCAAACAAACTTCCCAAAAACACAAACTCATCTACTTATTCCAAACATTCATTACCTTGTTTCTTCTGTGTGATAAAATCAAATATATACGTATATAAATAAAACGAAAGGACATCGTAAACATCTGTATCACCCCCAAGACGGGCTACCCCACAAGTCACCGATTGTGGAGTAGCCCGCTCGATAATGTCACCGAATAATTCACCAGGCTGACGAAGCCCTGACAGCGACAGTCGGCGCCCGGGTAGTCGTTACGACCTATTTGTCACAACATTCGCGCAAGGCAGTTCTCGACTGACGTCTAGTGTCGGGATATCAATCATGGCGGGAACAATGGACCAGACGGAAGTATTGCCAGCCCTGGGAGACAATCGGCTCGGGTATCAGGGCCGGGGAGGCACTTATTAATCCCAACATTCGAGAAACAGGGTTGGATTTCACGGAGCGTTCAAAAGTAATCATCAGTTTTTTCCGTAGTGCGTCTCGTTCGTTTTAGGCAAGAAAATTCGAAATATTTTATATAACAGTTCTGAGTGAACACCGATATTTACAACTCAAGGTCAACTTCATGTAGTCAAGCAGATTTATTATCTATTTATAAATGATATATATATAAATAAGTCACAAAATACTACTATTTACTGGATTTCTCTGTCGATATTCTTAAATAAATCTACTCTGTATCAATGCAACCATTTCAAAGACTCAAAATTACTCAACAAATGATGTATAGAAAACGATACACATTTCAAAAGAAATTATATGAATTTCTTAGAAGAATCTATTTATCGAAAAAATATATACTTACCACTTGGTGGTACACATGCATCTTTTTGATAGACAGATTTTTTGTGTATATTTTTCTAAGTGATTTATCTAATTTGTATTAATTTTCAATAATCTACTCGTATGTTACAAAAATACAGCATCACAATATAAATGTGATTTTGCAAAACGAAACAAATAAATTAAAATATTTGTTATTTATTAAAGTTCTCTGATAGTGCTCTAATGACAAATTTAGTACCAGTTAAAACGGAATAAATGTTTGAACGCTTTATACTAATATTAATATTTAATGATGTATGTCTAACTTTCCATAATAGTTGTAGGAATTTATGGTGGTTTTAAGTTACATTTATGTGCACGTGTCGAATCTCGCTGTCAGATCAAACATTGTGTACACTGATTTAAGTTTTTGTCTCTCTTATGCGAACTATTATATAAATATGTTATTTATCTTTTGTGTTAACCCTGAATGTCGCATTATTTGTATTCTCAAGTGATTAATATTTGTCAACGCTGAGCAGCAGCATTAACTATAAAATTGTTTGAGCTTTGCTACTACTTAACAAACTTTTGTCGAAAGGCAAAACATCATGTCATAGTCAAGGAAAACAGTTGACTGCGGATTAAGAGTACCTTCAGTTTAGAACCTTCCATAACCAAAAAACTTGCAATCATTTTTGTGGAATAGACAAAATACTTCCGTATTAAATTTTTAATCAGTATTTTTAATAATGATTAAAAAATTTAACGTTGAGAAACATTTAAAAAAATATTTATGCTTTGTCCGTACAGCGTACGTCTATATACAGCGAAATTAAAAGTTCTAAAAGAGCAGCAAAGGGATTCCTTTTCATGGCAGATAATATAGGCCCGTCAGTTGGATTGGTTAATTATTAGTTGGTTCGCAAGGATTCTAAAACTACCCATGTAACGCCAAATATATCAGTTAGTTCAATATATTTCTGAAATACACAATAAAGTAAAAGACATATTTGTGCTAACTGTAACTTATCTGTAAGATGCTCAACTAGTAATCACGTGGTCAATCATTATTTTATTTTGTCATTCATTCGTTCATTTGTCATTTTTCATATCGCATGAAACGAGGTATGTTTTAAAAGAGTAAAGATTTTGATATGATGTATATTCTTACATTTCAATTTAGTTTTTAAATATTATACATGGTGTTTTCTTTCATCTTATTTAAGGATTCTGTATTCATCTCGCTTCTCCTCTATATACAGCGACGTTATAAATTTGATCCATGTACGAAATTGCCCCGTCACTTATTATTATTATTCTTAAGTTGGTATCACATTCGGTTTCTGAGGTTATAAAAACGGTTGCATCTTTGGTTCATTTTTAAAACCATCGACGAAGCTGTCAGACTAAAATGTAGCTGTGTGCAATTCACTATATGCAAAGGGTAAGTATTTTTTATTGTTCAATCACTAGTGCATAATCTACTATTAACTTGTGTTACGAAGCAATATTTCGGAATCATATTTTATTAAAAAACAACTCTGTTAGAGCTAGTAGCCGCAGCACGGTCAAGGACAATCCGGGCTAGATGGTGCACAATAAGTAAATCAGGCTCCTGGATAGAAAGGTTCACACTCTCGCGCGTCGTTTTGGTCCGAACAATGATCAGCTTGGATGAAGGGATGCCAAATTAGTTTTCACCTGTTTGAGGAAATCCAGCACGCATTCTATATTCAGATTCGCGTTCAGGAGTATTTCCAACCGACAAAAAAATATAGTGTCCTGCGATGTGCCAATATAGACCTCACGTTCTAATCAAGATGCGTAAGTGAAGGCGGGCGAATTTGTCTCCCAAATATACCCTCCTAATACGGTACGAAGAAGAATCGTGCGGCCGGTGGCCGGCAGCAGTTCAGATCTGGCACCGGGGCAACAGAGAAGCTTTTTTAGAGATGTCAGATTAGTTCGAAACCTGAACGCGCATTTTGATTATCACTCTCGAGTTCCCGATTAACGAGCTCATAAATCAATTAGAAGATCGCAGTTGACTTGGCAACTTAAGCTCCCCATACTAATTTATATACGGCCGTGCTCATTAAAATTAAAGTGAATTTAAAAGTCTGCACAAATACTAATTGCATATAACATATATTTAAGAAAGTTGCGGGAACCTTTGTGCCTCGATAATTATCAAATATTCAATCACTCGATAAACAACCATTTCTGGAGCCACATCGGACGAAGTTTTACCCTCAGGCATTGTTGGAGGCCACGCCAAAAAGCTTGCTCAGATCATCATCACCCACCACGACAGAAGAAAGGAGGTATTCCAACCCATATTATCTACATCTATTCATGGAGCGTGCCTTGGCACAAGTCCTTCCTCTCCCGCTCACACCATCTCCAATTCATGTGATTAGTTAAGATAGTTGTAAGATTTATGTTTAAAGTTTAAAAATGACAATTTGACGTGAATCATAACCTAGTGGGAATGGATACCATGAATGTATCTCGCAACATCACTTATATCCACGTTGTTTCTTTAGTATAAATAATTACATGTAAATCACCACATGAATTTAATTGAAGATTCTTCCTGCCCCTTGGTTGGATGGTAATGCAATAGATCGGACCCGTTTCGGTACAGCCGAATAACTTGGTTAAAGGTATCTCTTGTTTTTTCTAATTAATTATTAATCTTGCGTTTGGCTATGTAATACTTGTTAATCTAAACGCTTGGTAAATAATCTTTACAGGAAACAAGATATTTCCCTCTGGTTTATGCCTTTGGTGGATACCTCTGGATTATGCCTTTGGTTTCTGGTGCATACGTCTGGTGTATGCTTTTCGTTTATGACCTTTAACTTCTACCTTTGGATATAGCCCGTAAGTTAGTTGCCTCACTGAAGGCGAAATTTTATATTATGATGATCAATCTTCAACAAATTCCGTTACGAAACCGAACACGTCGGCCTGGATGCTGCGGACCAAACATGATGTGGAACCAAGGAAGAAGGTCGAACTTGCACCCAACCCGATGAGATGAGAATTCTTCAAATGGATTTTATTTTATTGTATTTTTTTTACTTTCTGCATACATTTTTACATTTTCTTTGTTTTTCTAATAAATACCATCTTTTATTTATCGCCTCCAGATGTAACTATAAATTTTCTCAGTTTAGGATTAAGGCAGAATGTGACAAAAATAAGGTGGGTAGGTGTTGCTCAAGTAAAAGAAGCCGCGGATCTCGTGTTCTTCAATGACTAGCCGGTGAAAGGGAAAGACGCAAATTTCTTGGTTTATTTCTTCTTTATATTATTTTTAATTTCCTCTTCATTAAATTAGTGATAAAACAATTGTGACTCACAATGATCAATATGTAAAAAAGCTATAGTAAAACGTTGAAATATTGATTAATAACAACGCATCTAACAATTTTAAAAAAGAAACAGAGCTGTAGGTAGTATTACATTGTAATAACTATCATATAAAAATCTGTAGATTCAAGATCTAGTATCTTGTATAGTATCAGTAAACGTACATTTTTCAACTACTTTACATAAATATGGTGCAATTTAGTAATTTTATTAAAAATCGAGTACCCATAAATTGTGTTTTCAATATTGGTAAATATTTTAAATAATTTTTGTACATTTTTGTTTGGTTTCCAATATCAAAAAATACAGTTTGATTTTTAATAATTTTTAGTAATTTTTAATTTTCGATGAATTGCAATTTGAGTTAGGTACTAAATTCATTTTTTAAATAATTATTGTTTTTAAAAATAGATTCTGGTAAAGAAACAACATATACATATGAAGAAGAAAATGGTATTTTTCGAAACCGGTAGATATATTTAAACTCAATAAGTGGTTAATGAAACAAAGTTAACAAATACAAATATTATATTATAATATTAGCGATGAGATAAATCGTGATTATAACTGTAATTGTATAGTTGGTGTTTGACTCTAACGATGATTGGTAACTCTAATTATTTGTAATTCTTGTCGAGCGACTACTGGTAAGCCACAAACTTAACCTCCAATCGTTAAACCACAATTTCTCAGCTTAAAAATTAACCCTACGGGTCGACTACCATACTTTCATACGCCTATTCTATAGACAAAACGGACCTTTAACTAATGATGTGATATCAAATAGTTGGAGACTGAAGTATCACGGATAGTTAAGTCTATTTTCTTCTATGGCAGTCCCTAATTGCGAGAATGACGACTGCTATGATTTATGACGTGGCTGCAAAATCCTATCCTCAAATCGCATACCCTTCCACATGCCGTGCAGGTATATCTGCTGTACTGGAGGATTTTGAGTGTCGTATCTTCCGCATTTTTGTTTTTCTTTCTCATTTTTTTGGTTATTGCGAGGGCTCTGTTCCTGTGATTTCCTTAAAAATATATAAGTTGTATCAATGTGTCCAAAATTTAATACAAATTGAATTGTTAATTCTGGCGTCTGCTATCGGTTAACTCAAAGGTATTTGAGATTCCGTAAAAACAATGTAGATGTCTTTCAAATAAAGGAACGACAGATGTATTCATTTGAAAAAGTGTAACATATGGGTTCGAAAATTTGTCGTCAAAAATACTGGCGCTGTAGCATTGTTGGTAATGCACCTTTCCCGAATTGTAAAAAGAGATCCAGATTCAAATTCCGGTAGTGCAACAACAATATTTTTCGATTTCTAAAATTGATTTTATATGTATATCTGTATAATTAATACATTTCATTTGTATATAAAATACTTTGTTTAAACCACTATTTATTGATAAATCAACATGTTTCAATACCTATGGTATCTTGTTCAGGAAACAATGTTTACTAAAATTAAAAATGCAATCATAGATAAAAACAAAACTATAAATTTATTTTCACAGTAGTTCCTAATTAGTTACCCACCACTTATATTTTTAAAGTTTTGGTTTTATCTATGCTTGTATTTTTAATTTTAGTATATATTGTTTAATGAGAAAGATACCATAGGTATCGAAACATATCGATTTGTCAATAAATAATGGTTTAAATAAATCTTATTATTTGTATAATATCTTACCATAAAGTAATTTTGCTAATATTGAAGAAGTGTTAAATATATGTTTTGAATTATTATTATATTTTTATCTAATATTAATTCTTTGTCATAATTTTTTGTTATTGTTGAATAATTAAATTTTTTTAAATCATCTCTACTATCTTAAAAGCATTTTCTGTAGATAATGTGAGAATTAGTGACATTATTTCCTAGCACGTTTCAAGTTACTTTATAAAACTACAGGTACAAATAATTTCCTACACCTCTCCTGCTCGAATTTCCCAAACTTGTAAAAGCCAGTGGATATTTAGCACACACCACAAATTCTCATACGGAAATGCTTCGCCCAGGAGTCGAGACCGAATATTTGCAGATTAAATTAACAAACCACAGAATGCAACATAATGAACTTCTAAGCACCGCGGGTGACTACTTGTGGCGGAAACTTGAATAATATTGCTCCAATAAAGAGTTGTGTAGCCCGGCTCTAATACACATCGCATAATACTTAGGTTATATTTTCAATTTGAACAGCGTGGTAAATTACACATTTTGTAAACAGGGTGTTATTCACTGAAGGGCACGTATTGTGGGGGAGTGATTTGTAGTAGAGGTCTTTCTGAGCATAACAAATTAGCACCCACTCGAAAATATGTGCCATTTACGAGCGTTATCTAGAAATCGAGTTTTTAAAAACGACACACGGAGAATAATTTTAACTTCTTCAATATTAGCAAAATTACTTTGTGGCCTCATTTTATATAAATAATTAGACAAAATACTTTGTTTAAACCACTATTTATTGATTATTCAACATGTTTCGATACCTATGGTATCTTCTTCGGGAAACAATGTATACTGAAATTAAAAATATGTATTTTTATTTATTATCTTTGTTTTATTAACCACTAAAATGAGTTTAAATACATCTACCGGTTTCGAAAAATACAATTTTCTTCTTCAGGATGTAATAACTAAATAAAACATATATATTGTTTCTTTGACAGAATCTATTTTAAAAAAAATTATTTATCTTTAGTACCTAACTCAAATCATTACTTAATACAAATTTACTCGAATAATTTTTAGGAAAAAATTTTAGAATGGGACTCGTAGTTAAATTTAGTTGGTTGTTTATAATTTTTTGATTAGTTTTACACGCTTTATTTATCTCCAACGATTCCAAATTATTTAATTTGTGACCAACACCGTTTATATGCAAAATTGACAATCCCAATTTTTTATCAAAATCATGACCATGTTCAAACATCTCAAATGCTCCCTTACTCTTATATTAAAATTTCTACCCGTTTTACCAATATAAAATGCAGCACAATCCTTGCAACTAAGTTTATAGACACCAGAATTGTTAAATTTATCATCTTTGTCTTTAGAATTTATGAGTAAATTTCCTATACTATTATTTGTATAAAATGCCGGTCTAATGTTTCGTGGTAGGTGTTTAGATATTTGATTAGAAAAGTTATTTATGTATAAAATCCTACGCCAATAATCATTATTATCATTATGTTTTATCTGTGATTTATATAAAAATTGATTATTATATTCTTTTAATTTATTTTTTAAAATAGTGTCTATCAAACCTGTATTATACCCGTTATTAACTGATATTTTTTTAATTGTATTCAATTCAATATTGAAATTGGATGTTGACATAGGAATATTGACTAAACGATGTATCATGGAGTGGAACCCTGAATGTTTGTGTGATAATGGATGATTAGATTCATTGTGTATGGTAGTATCTGTAAAAGTTGGTTTTCTAAAAATTTTGAATTCAATTTTATTATTATTTTTAATCAATGTTAGTGGTTAATAAAACAAAGATAATAAATAAAAATATGAATCTTAACCACAAAGATAACATTTCTGATTTTAAAAGTATTAAAAATATGTTATATAATATATTATTTATGCTTCTATTTTTAATTTCAGTATATATTGTTCCTGAAGAAGATACCATAGGTATCGAAAGATGTTGAATAATCAATAAATAGTGGTTTAAACAAAGTATTTTGTCTAATTATTTATAAATAATTTTACTGTAACAGATTTACATTTGAGTATCTGAAAATTAATCAATTAATGATAAATTATCAATACTTCAGTATGCAATAAACTATTTTCTTATCTTTATGAAAGTCGTCATAGTGTATTTAATTTACATCGATAGTTGCATATGAATCAAATATTGTATGTATGCATTGCGAAAAAAATAAATTATATTTGGTTATCGTAAATATTCTGCTGGCACACTGAAATAAATTATATAATCAATTTGAAAAAAAAATTCTCTAACACGTATTCAAATTCAATATTCTATCAATTTCCAAGCCAACTCTCGTCCTCTCGCTGTATCCGTTTAAAACATTCTAAAACGTCCATATTCATTGACTTCAAAAATTCATCCAATTCAAAATATCAAGTTCATTGCCAAGTATTATTTAATTCTGATGTTTATTATCTTTTATCACCATCGTTATCAATATCAGCCATTTTCTATCCACTACTGGATGAAGGCCTCTCCTTTTCTCCGTCAAATACCACGTATTTCCGCAAAACTTGCTGGTCTCATCAGTCCAGCGAGTTTTAGGGCAGACTGTCGGCTTCTTAATTCCCCTCGGTACCACTGGATGACTATAACGATCATCTGCCTTACAAGTGAAGTGGCTTGCCCATTGACATTTAATTTTTTTGGCGTATTCAATTATTTCAATTACTCTTGTCTGTTTTTTTTCTTATATGGGGGGTGTAGTGCTAACAAACCACGCTGTCCGGGCGGGTTGGTATGTGGTTTTTTCAGGGTTTTCCTTTTCATAACCACGGGTTACTGTTATGTTACAAGACCATATGAGGCACCACTTGGAGATGAAGATAGGATATGGTCGTTGAAAATTAATATTCTCTAGCTTCTTAGTATTTATAAATTATGCATCTGGCGGCGTATACCAACCTTTTTACGCCTTCTTCAAATATTTATTTATTATTATTATATACATTCAGGCAAACGATATAACATCAGAGTATTTTTTCATAATCAAAATAAAAAATAAAAAATGTGAAGTAAAGCAATTTATCCGTCACGATTGAGTTGAGATACAAAAAATTGAAATAATGTAGTCCTATAAAGAGTTAAAGTTACAGAAAAAATGTCGACTACCTCCATATATTCATTCCCCAAAGAATTCAATACAAGAGTTACATACAAGAGATACAAGAATACAAGAGTTACATACAAGAGTTACAAGAATACAAGAGTTACATACAAGAGATACAAGAATACAAGAATTACATACAAGAGATACAAGAATACAAGAGTTACATACAAGAGATACAAGAATACAAGAGTTAGTTAATGCATGTGTTTTGAAATTACCCCTGTAATAGAACAATGAATTGTCTCGATGACCTCAATGGTGCGTGAATGTCAAGCAGACCAACAATCTGATGGGTTATTACGCAATTTTCACTAATCCAATGACTCTGAGAGAAAATTTTTGAACAGAACCTGAATTTGGGTCTTATTTATAAGTTATTAATTACAAAACAAAGTTTTGCAAATATTCTTAAATTAGACAAATACGTGGTAGATGTAAGAGGTACGATTCCGGCGGTGACGTGACACACATGCGCTAAAGGGGCGCTAGAAGGGAGACCCGGAACCGTTGTAGAAGTTTGCAACCTATTTTATCTGTTCCACACACAATGCTACAGTAATGCAATACAATTAATAAACACAAAAGAAAAAAGGAAGAAAAACAAAAGCTTATGTAAAAAAATTATATTTTAGTTTGATAAGCAGACCTTCCTGCGTCCTTTTAAGTGCTATCTTTATTTATTCTTTGATACAGTTACATATCAATATTACAAATAAATAGAAAATAAAATGTTATGTACAGAAGGACAGAAACCAGCGAGTTCAAGACAGCCATTAAAGGGCTTTCTATCAAATACACTGTCCCATGAAGGGACTTGGATGAAACACAATGATGTATGAGTCACGCCATACACGAGTTACCCACGATTTTATTTGTTTTTAAGAATTTGACTTATGAAAAGTGAAGTGTCCGCGTTCTCGCTGACATGATCTTTTCTTCATCTGACTAATATACCCCATCTTCAGGGGCGTGTAACTTTAGGCTGTGCATAACTAAAAACTCTGGGAAACAAATATAAATTTAAAAATTGGATTAACATTAACAAAAACATTATTTTGCAATTTGTGCCATCTGTGTACCAGTAAAGACTTTAATTGTTTAGTTCTAAAAACTCACCACAACTCACCGCTGTACTCATGGCGTTTTTTTTTTATTCGCCGTATCGTGCTATTTACATTACTCAGTTCTGTATTTAAGCTAGGGGATTACTCAAGTCATATAAACAGCTATTTACTGAATTGAAAATTCGTTTCGGTTGATCCATTTTGTATAGAGTCGTTACCTATGCTGTTTATTAACAGAATAACATTAGAAAGGATTACAACTGCGTTCAAATCATTGAAGTGTCTACTTTCTCTTTTACAAATTCGCGAATTTTACTATCTTACTGTTTTTAACCTGTTGATTTCATGATTGTTGTTTAAATTTGATGCATGGATTAGTTTTTGATTTGAGAAAAAAAAAACAATTGGCATAACTATTTCCTACGTTAACGTTTAATAAAAATAATTATTTCCTTTAGTTATTACGTGTATTTACAAACAATAAATTTATCATGTTCAGTCATAGAAAATGTTCTTAAAAATGTAAATACATTTTTTATGTGGGTAAGAAAGTATTATTTTACGTTAAAACATAAACTTTAAAAACACTATTAACAGTACTCTAAAATTATAAATAAATACATTATAGGGTCGTATAAACGACGAATTTATTTTGTCCAAATGTGTTGGTTAAACGAAAGTATATATATTGTATATGATTATGTAATTTCATTGGTAATAGCATAACCTAAATCTATACCTACTGTACGCCATTGCCCATCTCGTAGTCCACGTTTTGATAAAATCCTTGTACAGCTTGAGATTCCTTGCATTACTGATCAAGTCCGCGTTTTCAGGCGACCGATCATTGCACCCAGTTAAGCCTCTAATTATGCGATCACGAGCATCCCTCATTATCACGCAATAACACAAGATGTGTTCCGGAGTTTGATTCACTCGCTCACATGCACTACGGGGCATCCACGAGTCTAAAATCAAACGGTTTACTTCGGAGTTGGCCGTGCCCCGTAATCATCTGCCACTCAGACTGATTCAGATCCGGAGGTCGCCATATAACCTGTCGATAATAGCCAAAGGTCAAATACCAAGCGACGCAACAGAGAACCACTATAAAGTGATTTGTGCTTGGTTAAATAAACATCGTATGCACCATACGCGGTACTGGTATTTGTAGCGTAATGTAATAATAGATATTCCCTAATGCATGTTTGTATTTGTACGATTGAATTATATTTTTAATTAAACTTAATAAAAATAAGCAAAAATTTTGTGTAATGAAAAATGAGGTACATACGCACAACAAACGTCACACATGTTTTTTCCTTATTATCACAATTTTATTTACATAACTTTTACTAACTTTCATAATTAAAATTAAGTTACATTAAATTAATAAAAATAATAGGTAATATTATGAGTACATTAAATGAAAAACAAATGCAAAACTTGATTAAATTATCAAGCAAATAAAGAATACGTGATTGACATAATATGATTATTACAACATTGCATTATTGAGGCCATAAAAATATTAAAAATTCATTAAAAATTATTCAACTTCGCCATATAGAATACACCATAATCACAATTTGTTGAATATATATTTAATACAAATTAAACGAATCAAATAGAAAAATCGAAAAATTATTTTTGTTGCTATTGGTTTCAAATTTATCGTAAACCTACTTAGTTAATATGGAGAAAGTAAATTAGATTTTTTCCAGATAGGAAAAGGTTCAGGTTTGAATCCCGGTAGCAACTAACACATTTTTTTAGATATGTAGATTTTTCCGTATATTTTTATATTTGATTAATTTAATTTGTATTAAAAATTCCACAAAACTATTCTGAAAAACTGCAACTTGCAAGAATGTACTGCAATAATAATAATGTGTTCTCCTGAAGAATACATTAATATTATATATATGTAGGGATCAGAATTCATATCCACCGCCATCTCAGCCGGCATCGACGCTAGCGACAGTGCGACTGGCTGCTGCTACAAGTCTGGCTTGAGCATTCATCGCCAAGCAGTCTCCCCAGTTTCATCGTTTCACAATGGCGGTCTTGCCAGTCCGTGCGCGCCGAGCGAGACCGCTGCCTCTATATCTTCACTCATTAATTGTATTCAATCTCATTTATCTTCACTGTTCTATCCGACTCAATAAACCTCAACACGCAAATCTACAACATTTCTTTCATTTAACCACCGTCCTGACCCCCAAATATATATATATATATATATATATTTACTTTTTCTCAATTATGTTATTTTAAAATATTATTTTTTATTAAATACGTATATACCTAAAATAATATGCATATACAAAAAATCTGTGAAAAAAATACGTTTCATGCTGTCAACAAGCGTTTTATAAACTTTTTCAGCGTGAAGTTGTTGAAATGTATTTTGGACAAAATAATCAAGAAACCTTTTCAATTCCCTCTGCACGGCTAACTAGATTTGCTAAACGTATTAAAAATAATTTAATGAGGAAAATGAAAAAGGGAAATGGGAGTGAGTGAAAAAATAAAAATTAGGGGAGAACTTTATCTCGAAGAAATTCGGTTTTTCAGCTTCTAACAAACTTAAAATTCATTTGCATATCATTAAAACTTTGCACTTATTTTAGTATCAACAGTTATTCCTGCTAATTATCCTTCACTTAAAAATAAAATGCACACATTTTCATCTAACTAAAACAAAAAACATTATGTAGGTAGATTATT
The DNA here is from genome assembly GCA_031772225.1 of Eubasilissa splendida. Taxonomy (NCBI): domain Eukaryota; kingdom Metazoa; phylum Arthropoda; class Insecta; order Trichoptera; family Phryganeidae; genus Eubasilissa; species Eubasilissa splendida. Next base: position 19,965,213 of record CM062859.1, on the reverse strand, counting down.
TTTGGTGCTTTCCGCATATTTTTTTTTTACTTACACAAACTATGCTCGATCGTTCAAAACCTTTTACCGTGTCAGAACATATTATTACAAATACTTACAAATGCTCCCAACATAGGAATAATCTATAGGAATTTTTTATTGATTATTAATATTCATAATATTATTGATTATTGATATTGATACATTATAATTTTGATTAATAATATATCAAATCAATCACTGTATTTTAGAAATTCGTTTACACGTTATTATGACTATGGGTTTATGATATTTAATTTAATTTTAGAGAAATTATAACCAAATAAAACATTGCTTTTTATATGTTAATTGGTTTGGGGAAATTAAAGGATCTATTATAGATTTCTAAAATATATATTTAAGCATTATGAAAGGCCCAAATAATTACCATTTACTAACAGAAATCAAGAAACGATTGCACGGCGACCTCTACTGTGTGCGGCTATGGCCTATGACCCCAAAAACTTGTTTTTAAAATAATAATTTATAATCAAAAACGTGGGAAGTAGTTTATTACAGTACAACCCAACTTAACGATTAAACGTAAACAAATAGCCAATAAGATATAATCATTAAATGATTTAAAAAGTAATGAACCTTTCCGATGACAAACGTGGACAAGGTTAACCGTTTTGCCGCCTGGAAGAAGATTGTATCCGAAGACTCACTGCCCTGGCGGCGAATATTTGAGAACCTTATTTTAAATAAAGCATTTTAACTCTACTTAATATACAAATTATTTAAAAAATGGAGCCGGCGGGATTCAAACTCGCGAACCTAGGTTTTTGGGATGATTTCTGGCTAGCCCATTTAACTACTAGGCCACGGTTAGGTATAGGAGGAGAGTGGATTATGCCATATTTATATTATAATAAATATATACAGTATATTCCATCCCGGTGGTGCGCCACAATTGATTAATACATGTAATAGAATACTTGGCAGTACATATTAAAAACGTAAACTGAGGTGTTTCCAGAATTTGGAAAATCACTGTTATTAAGCTCACGTATAATATAGAGTTAAATACAATTATTTGATTTAGAGACCGTTAATATAAAAAATATGTATATGTTCATGACAAGCAGACCACTAGCGGCAGGGCCGACCAAATTATGCATGCCCTTAGATGGTGTAACTATATTGTGTGTGACCACACTTATTTGCAATAACAATTTTGAAGAAAAAATATGTTATACGAGTATTTTAGTTTTCAAAACAATACTTTGTACTATACACACGTTGGGTTATTTTCACAACTAGCTTCGAGAGGTGCAGTCCCTCTCATCATCAGGTGATAATTAAACTTAATAAAGTATTGTAGTCTATTCAGGCAATGGGGCGGGGCTTGAGAAGAGGGAGAAGGTATAGGTCGTTAATGGGAATATGGACAGTAACGGCAAAGTGTTATGGAATGTTATGTTGTTAATTAATGTTTGCTCCGAATTTCAATTCTTGTATTTAAACGGTTTCCAAATTTTTTATTAATAATCCTTTATAAGGTACCGAGTGAAGAAGTTTTAGTCTATTACTAGTTTAGTTATCACCTGAAGATGAGGGACTGCATCTCTCGAAAACTAGTTGTGAAAATAACGTGTGTATAGTACAAAGTATTGTTTTTAAAATTAAAATAACCATATAACACCACAAAGTAACCGCCATGTCAATTAATGATTTGTTATACGAGCTTTACAGTTGATTTAAAAAAATAAAAATCATTTTCTTTGATTTTTTTTCTAAAATTCGTAAAAACAGCCTTGGTCATACCGGTCAATGTAAAACTAAATAGTGACCACCGGTTGTATACTGGTACGAGAGGCTCTTACCAGTAAATAGTGCAAAACACGTACGTAACATTAAATGGAGTGTAAATATTAAGTTTAGTAAAATAATAATTAATACAAATTAAATGAATCATCTAGATATATATACAGAAAAATCAATTTATCGAAAAAATATTTTAATTCCTACTGGGATTCTAACCTAAATCTATTCCTATCCAGTGAAACGCATTATCCAGTTTCGCCATACCAACTGAGTAAGTTGACGGCAAATTTTTGATGTTATATGCTGCAGCTCTTTAAAGTTGATACATATATTAATCCATTTTTTTTAAATATCAACATTATATTGCGACAAATCTTAAATACCTATACCAGTAATATATGCTAGAAAATGGTAGAATTAAATCCTTTTTTTTTAATGGAATATTAAATCTATCAATTTGAAAGAGCTGCAGTGTAGAAGTTCGAAAAATTTTCGTCAACTTACTCAGCAGGTGTCGCGAAACTAAATAATGCATTTCTCCGAGTAAGAAAAGGTCCTGATTTGAATTCTGGTACCACAAAACTATGTTACGAAAAAACTGCAACTGTACTTAATTTTTATTTTTATCATTAGACTTTTTATCGTTTATAAGTTTATTTCATTGTTATGGTTGAGCGTTGAGCATCCTTCAATAATATTTGTTTTGTTAAGCCGTGGAAATCGGCCAGTGGCTGGTCAGATAGACTATTAATATTTATGATTGGCATACTATTTAAATTGTCTTTTTTTATAAATAAATCGCGTATTAATTTATATAAAAGTGGTTTTTACTACATACATTATATTATTTAGTTTATACTTAAGTAATTTAAATACGTGATTATGAGTTTTATTAATTAAATCTTACGCAATATTAGGTATATAATCGTAAGAAAATACAGATTTTCACAATAATTTTCGTGTCAAATGGTAAAACAGCGCTATGGTAAACCAAATAACAGTATGGACACGGAGCGCCATCTAGTGATCACATCGTAACAATAGCACCATGACGTCATCGCGTGCCAACAGGTCACAGTACATATAATGACACAACAGATACAGCTAGCGTCATCAGCGGACCATAACACCGAGCGCTCCGCTGTAAAATCTTGGAACAAATTATTTACACTCGCAAAAGCGATTGTAAACATGTGATCAAATAATACATTTTCTGTCTCATCTCAGTCCAAATATTTATTATTCATTAAGGAGTAACCCAAACAAACCAAGGCGAATATAGAAAGATCATGAACACAAATGATGGACTGAAATGTGGAGGCAGTTCATCATTATTATTAATATCCTTATGATCCAATATTTCCAAAATATCATTAAAATAACAGAATTTTGTCATAATTTTAAATAATGCACCCTCAAGTATAAAAAATGCAAAATGGATCATAATAATATATTTAATGGTTGTCATTTTTATTAAAAGTTACATATACACGATGTACTTCTTTAATATAATTTAAAGGCTATGTAGTAAAACTATGGGTTGCTATAATTATTTATATTTTATTCAAGTTCAATTTCTGTTCTACACCCTAAACACGGTGAGTCCACGCCTCCTGACATAAAAGCTGAATAAAGAGCTTTGAAACCAAAAAGGTTTACCCTCCCATGGCGCGCACAATACAAATCATCAGGGAAATTCAATTATCCACCCCTCGAATAGTTAAATTAAGGTATTCTCCGTTTTCAATGACGGTAGGCTGTCTTTCAAAAGGTGGAATTTCTGAAATATTCCAATTCTTTCCCCATCCCTCCCACGAATATCTTTCTTTGGATATCAATCGATACTAATGAAAGGAATCGAATAAGAAATTTTATTAAGGGATGAATTGAAAATAGGGTATGTGACTCATGCGTAGAAGTAAATGTAAAATTAAATTAATGATATGTTCACCATGACTTTCAGCAATAATATTATTAATTAATTTTTTTAATGAAAATTTATTTAACACCTTTTTTAAATATTTAACACATAAATAATTATTAAATACTACGACAAAGGCAACTGAGGCAAAACTAGCGATACACATGGAGTCCTGGTAATGAAACTGATGTATGGAAGTGAGGCCTGGATCTGGCAGAAGAGGAACGAAAGTAGGCAGATATCTTTATGTATTAATTAAGCCATATGAGAAATATATCAAAAAATGTATATCTTCTAAGATAACATATTAATTATTAAAATAAATAAATTGATGTACTACATACAACTGATTATTCATTTAGAACCAATTAGTGATCTCATCAACGGAAATAAACAATAACGGGTTGTTTCGTTTATTTACGAAAAGTAAATAACCATATTTCACCATAAAGTAACCAATTGCCAGGTTAATTAATGATATTTTAGGACAAGCTAGGGTCTAAGTTCTGCGTGTGTAAGAATCAATGGAACACTCACACCACGATTTGACAAAGGGTGTCAAGCAGGGTTGTGTAATGTCTCCATGGCTGTTCAACTTGTATATGGATAATTGTGTGAAAGAACTGGAATGTAGGAGCAAAAATTATACGCCGATGATGCAGTAAGATTAACAAGAACTACTTAGTCTAGTGAGTAGAATGTAGGATGTATGCAAGGAAAGAAACTTTATTATGAATATCAACAAGTCGAAAGTGATGGTATTCGAGAAAGAGAAAGGCAAGACACCGTGCAAAATACTTGTAGGTAATGAATATTTGAAATATGAGTTTGTGTATTTGGAAAGTATGTTTGATAGAAACGGAAAGAGTGTAAAAGATATCGAAAGGAAGGTGACTGCAGGAAATGGAATTATATCTTATAGGAACATGTCAACCGAGGCAAGACTAATAGCATTCAATGGAGTTCTGGTACCGACACTGATGTATGAAAATGAGACCTGGACCTGGCAGAAGAGAAACGCAAGTAGACTGAATGCAGTGGAAATGAGATCACTTAGGCATACATGTGGCAGATCTATTTATGACTGAGTAAAGAATAAAGAAATAAAGGAAGAATGTAAAACTTGTTTTAGTATAGTGAGTAAGATTAAGAAAGGATCACTTAGGTGGTATGGTATATGGAATGGATGAATAAGGAGAGAATGATAAGAAAGATATATGACGCAGGTGTTGATGGCAGCAGAAGTAGAGTACATCCACGGAAGGCTTAGCACGACAAGGTTAACCAGATACTGGAGTATGGTTCTGTTGGAAGCCTCAATAATCGGCGAACTTGTATGAGAAGATGTATGAATGTAAATGAGGTGAGAATTGTGTCAGGACAGAATAGTGTGATGCTCTATCTTCTCTGCCCACCTCCGCGGGGAAACATTAATACAATTCATAATTCACTAACAAAATTTAATTAAAATAATTTGTGTTATCTTTTTTATTTTTTTAAATATGTATACCTACAACTCAAAACAAAAAATTTGATGCAAAGATTTACGTACTAATATAATATTTATTTGAGAGAGAATTGCTAAAGCTTTGGCGATCTTTTTTATAGTATACTGTATTGTACATAAACAGGTAGATCTGCAAATAAACACCTGAAAGTGGAATGCTGCTCTCAAGTTGCTGGCATCACATTATGCAAATCTTATTTGAATTTGAGATGAGTTATACTTTACATTATTTGGTTGGTGTGATCTCTAGATGAATTTTTTAAATTGAATGTACCAAGATGCATAAATACAATATTCAGAGGATATATCCAAACAGTACTGAGATTATATTGATAATATTGATTATTATTGAAAAACTCTTTGTTGAATTTAATGATAAAAGTACATTGTAATTAGTATATTATATGAAAGAGGCATTTTCCTAACCGTAAATGAACGTGATCTGAAAAGGCGGAAGATTAAATTTAATAACATTGTTATAAATATTATGCAAGTAATCTCCTAAATTACATAAAAACAATTGAATAATATCAACGATAACGTGATTATTAACTCAATACTCAACTTGTAAATAATAAAATTATAGTATCATTTTTTTAATGATTATAGTAACAATGATGATTTTAATACATAGGCTGTTATCTATTAATAAAATGAACAAATAATAAATTATTTTACGATAATAGAGATATCATATATCACTATTATAATTCTTATGCTAATATATTTTTATTAAAAAATACAATCCCACGTATACAATAATATCTTACATAATATTTGGTCTTCTGGATTTTTTTATAAATGTATGTAACATTAATGAGCAAGTGATCATTTTTTAATCGATAATTTTTTTGGATTCACTAATTATTATACATAGGTATATACGAGTATGATGATTCTTATGATAATTGATTGGTATTTCTTATACTTTTTTCAAAAAAAATATGATTATATTCAATAATCTTATGGGTGTTATCAACACTAGAAAAATATTAATACTCAAAGGGGATTTCTTATTGCTAGGCCCTGCGGGCAGCTTTTGCATCCGCTACGCGGCCAGTTAGCTAGGAAATCCTTCACTATATTGCTTTAAAAAAGCACCATATAGTGTACTTTGTATTTATTTCTAGTAAGACAAAACAAAATATTAGTAAAATGATGCATTCTATATACATATGTACACCTAGATCTATCTTAAATTGATATGATTGTCGTTGAAACTTTATTAAAAGAATAAACATGAAGGATATAGTGAACTTAAAGAAATGAAATAATATGGACAGTTAAAAGAATACTTATAATTTTAAGTGAATACGATATTTTATGTAAAAGCGTTTTGAACTGCAATGTTAAAATGATTGTGTAATCAGATCCAAGAATAATTAATAGCAGTTTTCAACAAATATTATACATACAAGAAAACAATCCGCCATATCCACTACAAAAAACTTTCCAGCACAGTCAGCAACGTATTCATTCTATTTTGAGCAACGACACCTACTAAAGATCTTAATCAGTGACATCTATTGCATAATGCTGCAAGATTGTAAATTAGTATTTTTTTTCTGATCTGTACTGCTATCTAGTGGATTTCAAAAAAAATTTAATAGTACTAACAGAATGTAGCATGAGATGCAATGAATGTGAAATTTTGACCACCTTTTTTGTCAAAGAATTAATTAAAGCAGGTAGAATAGTTATTTACTAATTGACAGGTTTTTTAGTTTCTTTCAAAGACATAACACATTGTTTAATTATTTAAAGTCAAAAACGTTGGTTCTTTACTTCTATTTGCAAGGCTGGAAATGAATATAACACAAATTTATTATAAAAAAATCACACCATTTGTCTTCCAAGAACAGCCCGAGAGTATCAAAGAAATCGGCTAAATAATATAAATCCTCTGAGCCCTACACTTCGTTGAATATGTCTTCTTCTCTCCCGTCTCGCTGGAAAAAGCTTCCATGTGTGGTAGGGCCGTAAGCTCCTTTAACGAGCCTTAAGCTCCCTGTACCGAGTTTAAATATTTCATGAGGACTCCGACATTTTTTGGGACGCGACGATAATGTGGGACGAAATTGAAAAACGTGCTCGCAGAAATTCCACTGATGTATGAATGCTAAGCGCTCTGTTTTTTTTTTCAACGAAACATCTAATACTTATTCGGAAAATTTTTCGAGAGCGCATCACTTGGAATTTCATACTTACGAGTACACCTTTGTAAAAGTCGTTTTACATACGTTTGTACAAAAGTACATACGTTGAAACGGACAGGCGCGTTTTGCTTTTAATAATGAAATAAAATGCTTGGAATTATTTAATCTGTGCATAATGAAAGAGTTTTTTTAATATAAAATGTTTTTCAGAGGCTACTACACTAAAATTTGTCACGAAAACTGCATTATAAAATTGGGTAAAATTTTTAGCTCTCGTAACAAAAATATTTTTTCGATAAATTGATTTCATCTGTATATCTTTCTTATTGATACATTTAATTTATATTAAAAAATCACAGTACTATATTCTAAAAAACTGTAACTTCACAATAATAATAATAATGATTTATCCTTCTTATTGAGTGTTTCATTGAAAATAGGTATATGCACGAGAATAACTTTTTGAAATAAAACACATCATTTTTTATTTCTCAAGTTTTTACTTTCTTAAATTTACATAATCTAATTAATTTTATTACTTTTGTAATAAAATCATTAGAGTTTTCAAGTCAAGTAGGCTTAACTCAAAAAGGTTGAATTACACTGTAGTCAAATGGAAAGGAACTTAAAAGTTACTCTATAAATTCTACTTCAGGTTGTTTTACTGTAATAAGTTACTTGACTTCAGAAACCTTGATAATATATCATCACTCCGTCTGATTTATAGTTATTCTTTAGTCTTTTGATAACTCTGAGACATTTTAAATTGTCTTGTTCATTTTACATTCCATGTGTTATTTGGATTCAATATTATATATTCATTTAACATATCATTAGCTTTTCCCTCCTAGGTTACGTGGCAAAAGATACTACTCCTTTTTAAGGTACCTATTTAATTTATTTATTCTCAATTACGAGAGATTTTCAATAAATCGTTATTTCTCTGAATATTAATATATTTTCAGAATTTGTACACATTAAAATAGATCATTTTCCGTGAAATTGTCAGTAAAGATAGAAGGCCGTTATTTTAATCTTACATATGTGTCACTGAATCTCAAAATTCACTATAACACTTTTTTAACAAATTCGATTTATATATATCATTGGATTCGGAATTATTTTTTTAATTAAAAATTAATGTTTCATTTTCAAAGTACGCTTGGTAAGCTAACCAATATGTACCAAGATAACAGCACTCTTTCTTAGCATGTGAGATGTACTGGGATCTTTATTTGACGCCTTCAAAATTCTTCTGATTTCAAAAAAGTTTTGTAGGTATCTGGTATCGATACCGGTACCAGTATATGTGAAAATTGAATAGAAGTCAAAGTAACCCTGATTTATATATATATAAATATTAAGATATTTTCGTGCTATTTCTAATACACCTTCATTAAGTTAATTGGGGTACCCACTAATCAAACATATTATATGTTCTATTTGCGTATTTTAAATATTTTTAAGAGGTAAATATTTTTGGGAGGAAATCAAAAATCATGTAATTATTATTGCAAAATTTCTATCAGATCGCTAAATGAACATTAATTTAATAAGGTTTGAAATATGCTCTGCACGATTATTTTACAATTATGATATCATTACTGATATTATAGCTTTGAAAACTATACTTTGTTAAAATATTGAATTATCTTGTAACTATGTATTAATTAAATTAGACTACTAAAAACATAATACGTTACACTTAAACTCAACAAATTAAACGAATAGAAAATATGTTGCCATACATATAGTATTTGCCTCTCCTAAAAAATAATTCTCACCATTTGTCATCTTTCAAATCTCTAATAAATCAAATAACAATTTCGCAGTCGAAAATACTGTAGCGTGCCGTGCGGACGAACACCGATCCTCGCCTAATAAATAATAAATTACTATGAAAAAGTGGTTTTATTATATTTGGAGGTTGTATTTGGATGTAGTACGCATCTTCCATTGGCGTTCAGTCATTTGGTTATGAAAAAGTTTTAATATATTAACCTACAGTTGTTTTTAAGATCTCAATGGATATAGACAATCGACGATAAATCCATAACAGATAAAAATATAGTTAAAGCCAAACTGAAACTTTACGAAAGGCCATTGTAAACTATATTTAATATAATAACTCTGTTTACTTTTACTAACTTGTTTTATTATAACATTTTCAATGATGACTTATCGTCTTCAGTAATATTACTAATACTAAACTTAAATCTAAAGGACTTCGTGCTACTTAGAGTTGTGGAGGGGTCGGGGGGGTATGAGTTGGGTGGGTGTAGGAGCGTGGTCAACAAGCGCAGGAGAGATGACGTAATATAAGGTGTTTGAATGTTGATGACATTTTTGTTACAATTGATCACTCATTATTTCGTTATGTTGCCTAGGCATTCCTTCCTGACTTCTTCCTTTAATATTTTCCTCAATAATATTTCTAATTTATGCATTATGTCTATGAATGTATCCCATCTAGGGCTTGCATTACTGGTGATTACCGGAAATTATTTTAACGCGAATCTGGGATACGTACAGGTATATTACAACAAAAGTTTATTGTAAATATATTTTTTAAATTTTTTCCAGTATATACACATATACACCATATACAAATGAAATAAAATATATATATAATGTTTAAATGTTTTGATCAGAATTTTTTTAGTTGCTGCAGTAACTTTGTCAAACTCATCGTACTTATTTTCACAACTTTCGGCACTCACGTAAGTATCCAATAACATATGTTGCCGTTCTTCTGGATGACGTCGGTTGACTTTTTTAATACTGTGAGCCAAATGCGCTAATCAATCTGTCTTTTTTAGAAATCAGAGATATCCGATCTGCTTTCGTATGAGGAAATACTCATTATTTTAGTTTTGCATCAATTTTTAAATGACTGATTAAAACATATTGTTCCTCGGTCCGAGTACATATCAGCATTACGAAATCTGTGTAAATTTGGGGATAAAATCTCAAACATTCTTATCAATAGCCATGTCGTTATCATCACCGTCAGAGTAAGTGAACTCCTGTAAATAAGAAAAAGGAATTTCATTGAAGTCATTGGTATTATTTATTTATTAAAGGTAAATATTTTGTAAAATACATGGTCGGTGATGTACATAATTACATTAAATAATATATTACGCCCTTCAATAATAAATTCCAGTATGCGATAACTAGATGGGAAGGTGCTTTCAATATAATATATACATAGTAAAAACAAAACTCATTTAAATACTACTAAAGAAGCCGAGTTTGGAGTGCTATCATTAGAAGAAAAATTTAAAACCTCCTTTATAAATTTGTAAAGACGTCCTAATCAATAAATAATAAACCAATAAATAGCAATGTATCAAATTTATACGCAGATACTTAGTTGTGTTAAGAACGAGTTTATTTATTCTCTAAATCTTTTGCTCCACTTCATTGTATCAACAGTAATCCACACAATATGGCAGTTAAGACAGTAAAATGGGCGGTCGCAAAATACACTCCAAGCTGCGCGGACGACAACACTCGGTATACGATTGAACATGACAGATTTAAAAATCAAAGCGATTGCGACAACCGGCAAAGTGGGGCAATGTCGCAAATAACTCGCTACCTCACTTCATCCATCGTACAGGAGTTAAAATTCATAAACGAACTGGCAACGTCACTTCTGGTCGCCACTTACGGTTAGTTATGAAAGACAATATACGAGGCCGAGGCGCTAAACATTAGAGCGACAGATTCCGGAACTGAAATATTTAAAACCGTACACTCCCATACAAATTTGGCGACCTGGACAAATTTCGCTAATTTGCTTGTATCGACATCTATTGTTGAACTGTGTAAAATTTTGAGAAAATAATGTGGCGACCGTATATCGGTGATCGCCACTTTAAATGCATTTTTGCCCATGATGAACGTCAAATAGACGGTGATACATAATGTATAACAATTTGTAAACAAAAAATATGAAATATTTGTGAAAAATCGTACATATCATATAAGAAGACACCACACTAGAATCAAATTGTATCCAACACAATTTATAACATATATCCATATCAATAAAAACATTTGGTTGTAATATTTTAATTACGAATTTATATTAGGTGTATACAAAGTATGTATTCATACACCTAATGTATGTTTTACATACATCAATAAGTTAATGGATAAACTAATACGTTAATAATATTAACTCCTCACAGACAGGTAAACCAAATATTATACAGTCGTAATTCAAATTAACCAAGCTCGATATGGCATATACATAAGTGATTATGTGATCTCCTTACTATATCTCAGTAAAAACAAAAAATACATCATATACATATATACGTATTTATATGACATATTTTAATTGAAAAGTATTTGAAATTATTTAGGTTTTAATCTAGGATATCGTTTTTAGTAAAGATAGACACATACAGTTATACTTAAATCATCTAATCTACTTCAATTTTTTTTTCATTAACTGGTAAATAACCGGTATACCAGTAATAGGAAGAATTATTTACCGTTTATCGGTAATTGTATTTGACGGTAAATTGTAAGCCCTAGTCCTATCCATTGGCCCCATCGATTTTTGATGGTGTCTTTAATGAACCTCTTTTCTTGCACTCTCTTTAGAACATCATCATTTATGATTTTCTCAATCCAGCTTATTCATTTCATCCTTCTCCATCACCACATCTCAAACGCTCGCAACTCATTTCTCTTTTTCGATGTTTTAAAATAAGAACTATCAGCTGCGATTAGAGATTAGGGAGATTTTTCGGTCAAATGTAAACAAATGTAATGTTCTCTTTAAAACTGAAAAATCGACCTATATATTGGTGACATACAAATTGATCCAAATTATCTGTGTTGTGTAATATGATGACGTACAAATTAATATCATACGAAATATTGGTGACATATTAATTCGTCACATATAAGCTAATGATGTATATGTTTCCATGTTATGGTACTTAGATTTCCTTCGTTTTACAACTGATGAAGAAAGTTTCGAGGCCAGACAAATACAGAGAAATAATGAAAACCATCAGTATAAGAATGAAGAAAACAATAATGAGGAAATTTTTGATGAGCATGAAAAGTCAGAGGCTAGTAAAATATTTAAACTCGATGGTGAAAGCGAAAAGGAATTATAAAGCGACAATATGAAGGCTGTCTTCGTTCACGCAAAAAGATTGTCAGATATTTTGGAATTCAGAAAGATCAACGATTACAGATAAATCTTTCCTATTTAAAGGATAACAAGTTGTCACAGATACATTTATTACAACAAATCGTTTAAATAAAACTAATTATTAGTATCCCAGGCTCAATTTATTTTATACTAATTTATCTGGTGATTTTTTGGTACAATTTATCGAAAAAATTTATTTCGCCGTGTATAAACAGCTATTCCATACGATGATTTACAAAAATCGCGCGAAGTTTTTAAGCTAACTTCAAATTATTTGCCAGTATACTCAATACCAATAATATTAGATTAAATAAAACAATCACTTTGTATAAAACCACGAATTTTATCACACGCCAACCGGTTTCGCTTAGCTCAAGCTTCGTCAGGGCGTATTTAAAACTAAGAGTAAATACAAAAAAAGTGCACTTATATATATACACACAAAAAGGGAAACAGAATATAAAATACACGCGAAAGAGAGAGACAGAATACATATACATGTATGGATAAGAGGAAGAAAAAGACAATAGACAGAACATCAAGGGAAGGAAAAGTATAATGTTGATGGATATTTTAAAAAAAACTATTAATATTGCCACTCTAATATTCCTTAAGGATAAAACCTACCTAGCTAACTTATTATTATGATAGTTGAACGAATTTAGAACTCTTTTGTAATAGTTGATAAAATTAGGATAGGGTTGCTAAGGTTAGAAAGGTGGAACTTATGAGTGTATAACAAAAAATATATTGGTAGATGGCCCAGTTAGAAGCTTCATATATTTTTAGTACATAAGTAGTAAAGCGTATATAAGAGTATGTGTGAAAGCGAATAAGGCAAGCGTGGTATGTTAGAACAGAAGAGTATGGCTTTTAACCTTACCTACCTCTGCAAAGAAAACGGTGAGAAGATATGTAAGTCAGCTTTGAATTATGTTAGGTGAGAGTTTGCTTCTCCGATTTTTTTTTTAAACTCACATAGAGACGATAGAATAGTACTAACATTGATTTTTTTTTTATCACTTCTGATCTCTTACATATTGAGTACAAACTCTTCAGTTGTTGATGCTTCTAATTTGATCATAATCCAGTATCTGATTCTTTTGGTCACACCAGGTCTTTCGCAGATGCGCCATCAGCACACATATATTTCTAACTTTATATACCATACGCTACCTAACTAAGCTATTTTTTATTTATCCTATACACCATGCAATATTAGATTTATATTCAGTCCTGTATTTGAAAACTATATATCAATATTAAAGTGAAAGTGGACGGTTGTCGCGACGAATGATATAAATTATTTATTTGCTACCGGGATACTATAGCGAAAGTGGAGAACGCGCTTCTCCGGATAGGTCAAGTAACCCGGTAGCAACTAAATATGTTTTTGATACATAGATTTTATCTTTCCTGTTGATTAAATTTATTTGTAATAGTAATAATACATTAATTCATAATAATTTTAATTTACATAAACTTATAAGACATCGAACGAATTAGTAATTATTGTATACGTACTACTGCTATACTGGTATTCTTGTATGTGTATACTAGCATCGTGTGATCTTTAATTTTACAATCCGTCGGAAACATTTCCGACATTATATGAAAGGCCTGTGGAAAAAGCCCGTTTCTCATTACAGAGAATTTTCAAGCATACATCTTTTGCTAGTCCTCTAATCTTCAATTATGTGTATATAAGTATGTATGAATATGTACATACACACACACAAAATAAATACTTACATGTTCATACATCTGAGATATTTTCGCTATTCTACATTTTCATCGCACGTGATCTAAATTAGCTGACTGTGTGGCAACAGTTCTCGCGATATATTGCGCCGTAAACAAAATCTTTTCGATTGGGTATCGTTAACCTTACGGTGCTAAAATAAAAACTCACGTTCCTGTGCTGTTAAGTCGGATAAATATGAATACGTATTACTTATATTAATCATTAAAATAACAGTTGACGTATATTTAAGTGAATATATTATTATATATCAATTATTGTGTAAAAGTACAAAAAATGAGAAAAAATATTGATCATCACGAACGACGACATAAAGACGCGTAAAACACGTCTAACTCGGCCAGCGCACGCTCTACCACTAAAGTGACAATCGGCATCCGGTACCCCGCGCCCCGCACACTGCGCCATCAACATCTGTCCACACGTACACATATCCGTATTGACAACTTCACGTCATTTTCTTCGAGAAAACATTTTTTATAGTTGCGTATGCTGAATACTTATATATTGTAATTATTTTATCCAATACTTTACAATTCTTAAAATATGAACTCTATATTTAGTATATTTACAGAGATATTCACATAATTAGTGGCAATGACAACTCAGTTAACATCATCGGAGAGGAAAGGTTAAATTCAATTATGTAAGAACTCAAAGCACCGGCTAACACAATTCCTTCAAAAACATATATTTGCAAATCTACAGCTTTGATGTTCAATTTATTCAATAGATTGGTTTAGAGATTTTGTTAACTAGAATTTGAAACTCAAATAAGATACATTTTTTCGAATATTACTTTTCTTGAATCATTTTTTTTATTCTTTATTTTATACTGCAGATTTATTATAAATTTATTTACGCCATAAGATAAACATTACTAAATATACACATCTCATTCTTAGATGGCCTAGTGTTCGAGTTTTGACCAAGGAGGTTCCCTTGAAGAATTTTAGGAGAGGATCAGAGTTCTCGCTTCTTACTTTGTGGTCAGCCCATTTTAGTCTTCTCGGACTCATAACTGTCACAACTTTGGACTATTTTACGATCTTATGCTATATAACGACTAAGAGAGATTTAAATATTAGGATGAACTAGCTTATTTGATATATTGACCCCTTAGAATAACAAGGTTCCAACTAACATTTTAGGCTAATTTGAGTTATTGCGTGAAAAGGGTTCCAAATGTATTATTCTTTAATTTTTCCATACACACCGACTCTATGTAATGGATATTGAAATAAATAGCAAGATCTGAATGTTCCAAATTCCATCAGTTATTTATTTTAATTTAACGATCATTATTGTTAATTTACAATGTTTTTATTTATTTCTAATTTCCCTCATCTCACAGTAGTCAATCATAATAGTGAAAATAAGTTAAGATCTTAAAACTGATCATATTTGCAAACTCTAAACAAAATATACATAAATATATGTTGAAATTCAATGAACACCATTGAGCTCATTATCTTAAAACAGTGTTATTGTCAGATGGAACCTTGTTATTCTGAGGAGTCGATATTACAATGGTAATTGGAGAAATATTCATGAATTTTTTAAATAGAGATTCGTTTACGGAATAAGTATCACATCTATATTTTTACTATTTTCAAACTAAGTTCATTACTTGTGCTGTGAAAATAAGACTAACTTGATGGTCGCCTGGAACTGGCTTAAATGGCATTATTGCAAAATAATTGTGAATGTTAGAATAAAGTGTCCTTCAGTTATCACGGGATCTATAAGGTCCGTAAAACCGTTATAATGAAAACACACGAATTTTGATAATGAACAATATAAATAATTAGCGATTTCTACCCGGCGTTGCTCGTGATTCAGATTATTTAATGCGTGCCCTAAAAATTCGAATGGACGACATTCAATTTAATGAACAATTATATCGGGGGTGACTAGGAAGATGAGATGATATCTATATTTTGCACAGGGTTCTAAAGAATAAGTTTACAAAATTTGATTTTAATCATTCAGGGTGTAGAATTGTATAGAAAACAGACAGATAGACAGTATAATATATGTGAGGTCCAGAATCAAAAGCAGACATGTCCACTTTACTTGTTTTCGAGTAAAATGCAAAAAACTATTGTACCACAACTATTACATTTTGGGATCATATTGAACATGACCAGTAAACACAGGTCACATGACCAAATACTTACGTCTTATTGGCTGAAAACATATTTGTCTGGGTTTGAATTGATTGTTTATTGAATATATCTACGATTGAAGTAACAAGCAAATTTTAAATGCGTTATTATACGAAATTGAGCAATATTTGTTTAATTTCGATTGGTTAGTCTTGTAAATATTAATTTTCTTTATATTTGTACATACTTAACTCAAAAACCATAAAACTTGACATGTCTGATTTTGATTCTATACCATATATAAGTATGTATATACTTGAATATAATATAGAATTTTATCAAAATTATTAAAAAAACCTTATTTGAAACAATGACTAAAAATCTTCCAAATATAGGTACACATAATTTGAATCAGTTAATTGTTATCACACAAATTATATCAATTCTTCAGATAGTGCGTATATTGAGATGAAGGGGAGATTTTAGGTTAGGTTTCATCTTTGACAGTGAAACATTCGCCTACCGATTCGCGACTAACTGATTTCTGATGGCTCTCAGTTGAGATTCAGTCGAATGCTTCTCACAAGATCAAAGCAATGCGATTAGTCCCATCTCGTGTAAGGGATCGCTCCCAATGGTTCACCGCAGCTTCCCATTACATCTCAGGGTCCTGATGAATTTCCAGGCTCGTCTTTGGTAGATAGCACGGTGGAATTATTTCGCGTAAAAGCCACCTTATTACGACCTGCGTTTGCCAGCAACCGGAGTTGATTTAACCAACCAGCGATACACTTTGCACACTTAATTATTGTTAGTATAATTTTAAATGCAATAAAATATTAAATAAAAATGATATGCATAAATAGTTTATGCATCCCATTTCCTAAGGGTTACAGAATTTTAAAATAACTGTTAGACATATTTTTGAAAAATATTTGCTCTTAAGTGCTAACATGTACATTTTACTTTATTTATTGTTTTGGACATGACAAAATATAGACCCACAAAATCCTACAAAACTATTAGTTTGCCAAAATTTAAATGGATTAATAATTTTTTAAATCCACCACGGCAAAAAAAGTATTTTCAAAACCTATTACAAAAACACTTAAAATATTGTCGATATAGAGTAGTATTCCGTTAATCTATACCTATATATATATATATAAAGAAGGGTGTCTGTTGGTTTGTTTGTTTTTTATAAAAATACGTTTTATTCCGAGCTAGATGAAATTTTGCACACTTGACCTTCAAAATAAGAGAAAGGTCACTGTCTACATAATATTTCAAAAAAACACACCATTACCTATTCTCACCCCATAAAGCATAATTTTGATACTTCTTGAAATTACTGTCAACATCTTATTTTGAAAAAAAAACCTCCCCCATCCCCCTAAATGAAGCCTCTTCACTCTGCATAAAGCCCGGGCAATGTCGGGTACTTCAGCTAGTATATCATATTAAAAACCAGACCATAGTCGCAAAGAGAAAATCACCATATTTTTATAAGCAAGGATTATATTATTTCAGTTTATATAATTGCCTAAAAATACACTATCTTTTATTTAAAAAAATGTATGAATGTGATAAGAGGTATTTTTTTCTTACTATTTAAAGTAATATTAGAATCTTATATTTTATAAAATACATAATGTACAGGGGTATGTGTTAAGTGTTTTGCATTAAAGCCCAATTTTTTTTAATTACACATTTACAAAGTAATCAAAATTATTTTAATTTACTTTTTCCAGAGGCAACTTCCTACATCTAGTTTATTTCCCTGCTACGCAACCGTTCACTATGTCAACAGTGCCCAGTTAGAGTTTAAATCATTGTTTTAAAACCAACATCCGGTCACTGTGTATCTGATCAAATACAGTCTGAATATTATGTTCCAGGCCAATTTTGTTTAACCGCCATTTTTGTTTGGCAGACATGTGTCTGTTTGTATTTGATAGTTGCATAAATAGTTAATAACAATTTATTATAAAACATCTAACGCCTTAACAACTTGTTGAAGTTATTAAGACAAACACAAAGCCGACTTTTGTAAAAAAAAATGATCATAAGCGACGAAGCTCATTTCGACTTTGAGGGATTTGTTAATAAACAAAACAGCCATTATTGGGTCACTGGAAATCATCAATTCATACACCAACAACCTTTATATCAACGCAAAATTATTGTATGGTGCGCTATATGGGCCAACAGAATCATTGAGCTCTATTTATTTCAGGATACAAGAGGAAATGCTGTAAATACTTATTGGTGGCCGAATTTGGTCGATTGGGCATGTAACACGTGCGGTTTCAACAGGACGGTGCCACCTAATACACAGCCCGAGCTACGCTTGAAATGTTAATATATGAAAAAATATCGGCTTTTAGTGTTGAGTTCATTTTAATAATTTTTCCCTATTCTATATAAGTATTAAAAATCTGATTACGTGTTTATTAAAATCCTCATGACTGAAAGTCATGGTTCTTTCTTATTTCTTTACATAAAGTTTTATTTAAATAGCGCATCCGGTAAAAATATGACGAGAAAACATTATTTTAATTCACAGAATGCTTACCTAATATGTCAAACATAATGAACACATAACGACCAGGCTTGCTCTGAGCCACGTACTGCCAGAACGGTTCAAAAATTAAAAAGTTTTCTCAAACCATTAGTCATATTTAAAGAAGAATGGTTGTTTTGCCCGTGTGTTACAGCACTTAAATGAAAGGTCTCGGATTTTAAAATATGTTATTATATGAGGATGACCTCTAAGTCAATCGAGAAACAGCTATTTTGTATTGAAAAGTACATGTGGAGGTCTATCATCTCCACTCTGGTCATCACCGTTCGGCGTTACTGAACGCACCCTGCAAATGCCGGTGCGAGAAATTAAATATCTAGCAGCCGTAAACATACCCAGTACCGACACTACGAAAAGACTGTCACTCTTCTCACTGAATTGCCTTCGTAAACTATTCGTGCGTAGTAACTTTATCGTATGGACAAATTTCTATATATTTGTGCTTAACAATAAATCAAGTGTCAATCGTCAGTAGTTTATTCCTTCATATAACATGCAACCAACCACATTCCACACATACAACACATATGCAATAAATCCCGCGACTATCAATCGGAAACGTGAGTGATGGGTGAATATTAAGGCAACCGCCATTCACACACTAAGCAGTCTCATAATTTAAAACATCACTTGCATAATCCTTCTGCTTTATATCACAACATATACACCCACACAATCAATTTCAATCCATAATTCCGATTCCTCTCATCAATTAATAGTTTTAATACAAATTAAATGTATTAATTAGAAAGTTATACATATAAAATCAATTTATCCAACAAATATTGTTGTTGCTATCGGGATTCGAACCTGGATCCATTCCTATCCGGATAAATACGTTTCTAGTTACATCACGCCAACCAATTAAGTTGATGATAAATTTTTGAACTTTTTTGCTGCAGCTCTTTCAAATTAATACATCTGTTATTCCATTTTTAAAAGCTATCACCTTTTTTTGCGACAAATCTCAAATACCTTTTAACTATGTTATGAAAAAACCGCAACTTTACGATAATAATGTGTGCTTAAAAATATCAATATGTTGAGAATTTGAATTCATTAAAACAAAGAAACTTTACATTAATTAAGGAAGATCTAGCCAGCTATATAGCTACATTTACGCAGAGCATCAAGTATTTATTAAAATCAATTTAAATTTTATATATATACATGTATATAAGCATGATATGTTTCACTTATCTTTTATATAACAACATGTATACTACACTGACTATCCCAAAATGAAGCCATAATCTCTTCTATATCGAAAGGTTAAACAATGCTCCTTAAAATGTATAAATAAATTTACATTCATATCGTACTGTCAATTAACCTGAATACAGTTAGTTCTTTAACCTTTAAATAAAATCATGCACCCTTTAAAGATTCCAACTCTGAAGTTATCGTTATTTCAGTTGCCAGCGCGAAACACGTTTTTCGCTGTCGAATAGTTAAGAAAATAATTTGGTCGATAAGGCATGCTATTCTTACACGATCTGTAATCAAAACGAATCTATTAGGCAGCTTAATTTGCATTAGGTTTAACAGTCTAGACGTGACGAGAAAAGTTTCCCAGTTCAAGGAATTTTAAACTTTAAGGCTTGAATATTTGTTTTATTTTCTTTAAACGAAGCCTTGAAAACCTTGTTGATTGGTTTAATTAAAAAGTCTTGAAAATAAACGATTTTGTAAAACATTTCTAGACAGCGACTAAAATCAGCAATTGAATACATTTTTCACCAAATGTATTGTATTAATTTTCACCAATAATGGTTTCACTTTGGAAATGACGCGAAAATCCAAATATTGCCCGGCGCACACTCTTGCGGATTTACGCATAACTGTTCCGCGATTTTACCTTATTTTTCTTCTCATATATAATTTTTATTTACTTGGACAAAAAAAATAATATATATGACGTCACCCCTTTTGTCCGATTCAAAAGAATGAACAGAAGGACCTATCTATAAGGAGAGGCTCAGTGAAAAACACGGTCAGTTTTATAAAGTTTATTAACAACAACAAAAAACTATGGTTCTACGATACGTCGCGGCGTATGTCAAAGAAATAAAGCCGGCGGCAAAGTTGCTCCGGCGACAAAAGAAAATAATTAAAGGCTGAAAAATGTTCAATCACAGAAAAATCAACCAAAAAGGTCATTTTCAGGGCTGCAAAACATCGGAGACGGCCTTTCTCCAAAAATACTCTTTTCAGGGCCGCCAAACTTCCAGAAGGAAGCTCGGTACGGTATCGAATGATTGCGTTGTCCGGCTCCGCGCCGGCTTGGATGCGCGCGCAGCTTCAGTAGATGAGCGGGAAGTCCGACGTCACTCGCTGCGATGATTCAGCAGGAAGGTGTGAGATCAGCTGCCGTGGAGTCCTAGAGAAAAAGACTTTTTGGAGCGGTGTTTATCCGATAAATCTACGTTCACATCATATATATATATATAGTAGTTTCATTTTCACCTCTTCATTATATACGTATGTATCATCATCATCGTCGTCATTCAACTTTTTTTCTTCTTCTAATTTGTATAACGCACAAGCGCGCGCCCTTAAACTTTCATTGATCACTGCTCGTTGCTCCTTGATGAAAACTGTTAGCGGAGCGGACATATTTCTACATAATAACAGGAAAACAAATGATGCGATCACGAAGCACGCATACGTAGAAGGCAGTATGACAACCTTGAAGGTGTGTTATGGCGAAAATGTAGATAATTTTTGATTCGTACATCCAGACCATTTGAGCAAAATAATTGAATTATTTTATTTTTAAAAACATAATGATACTAATAATTCAACGAAGTATTTAAATAATCGAAATTTGTAGGCGATCCTATAATGTTTAACAAGTTTTTACACAATTTTATAAAATGGAAACATTTATTAAGATTAAAGTTGTATAGTCGCAGAGTAGTCGCAAAGTATTTGCACAGTATTCTGAACGTCTATTCGAAAAGCACAGGGTGTTTAAAGTCAGTCTTAAACGTCTGGCTAACAGCGCCTAACGTTTACTTTTAATTACACGAGGCGAAAGTAGAATCAGATTGAAACATCTGTCTTAGAATATTATTTGCTTGCGACGAGTTAATTATAAACATTTTCCAAACATAAATTCGTAACAATTTATCATTATTATTATTTCGTAGAGAAATTCATCTAATAGATATGTATAAAGAAAACACATTTTTTGTTATTAAGTTGCGTTTTCAGATCATAGTTCTGTGATATTTTCAATATAAATTAAGTAAATCAATTAGATTATTAATTTGGTTACTAACGGCAATATAAGTTCAAAATTTGTCGAAAACGTAATCGGTTAATATAGCGAAATTATAACGCGTTTCCTCGAATGGAAAAAGTTCTGGGTTTGTATCATGGTAGCAACCAAATTATTTATGTAAGTCTTTTTAATTCATTAATTTAATTTGTATTATTAGATATTTATTTTCAAATTAATTTTTGTATCAAACGTATTAAAAGTAGGCACATATTTTAATATTAAAAAAATATTATGTTTAACAAAGTCGTTTGAAATAAATGTATACCAAATATAATATTTTAACTTAACAAACTTTCAAATTACAACTATCAAAATACTTCATTGTTCAATTGTATTTAATATTTTGGTCTTTCGCCTGACAAACTTCGGCCGTAGAAATTCTTCAAGACACGTTTTATAGTTTTTTTTTAAATATAATGAAACAAACGTTTTTATAACCCGTCAACAATTTAAAAAAAATACTTTTTACCATATTATCATTAACCTAGGAAAAATAATATTTTGTCTTTCGGACAACCAGAAATAATTTTCATGTAATTCGTCTTATCGTTTGTATCAAAATAATAATAAACTATTAATTTAAACACTTACCTACTTTTAAATAAATGATGTTGATTACACAAGTGTTGACATGTTTTGATACCACTAAGTCTTTCAAGAAAAAGCACACTAATCCATAAATTTATTTAATGAAAATATAGTAGTGCTAATTGTCAGGAAAAGGTATACAAAGTTACTTGTTAAATCTTATAATTATGTTCAACAATAAAGTAAACGCTGAAAGCATTAAGTAATTTACCATCAACATTTACACGTCGACTCGCATCAGCGATATCGGCCCTGATGATATTGAAAGAAGGGTGATCCAAGATACAAATTTAATTCATTTTTTATAAAACCTTATATCGGTAATTCAAAGTAATTCCTATCGAAATTTTGCAGTTGACGTCTGATTGGTATTCAAGGGCTCTCTATTCGAAGCAGGTAAAAGCCAACCTTTTGGATTTTCAATTTCGTGTCTGTAATTTAATATGTTTTTATTACAATTGGGATTACTTTTGTTATATTAAACGTCATATTTTTTAAATATTATCATACTTAAAGAAGTAAGTTAAAGATATACTCATATTTATACATTTTAAAAAACTATTGAAAGTATTGAAGTTTTGTAAACGTTAAAAAACACGCATGTGTACTTGAATTAACTAACAACTTTTAAAAAAACTATATTTGAATAGTAAAAATTCAAATGGGTATTAGTATGGTACGTAAATAAAATGAATTATTACTTTCTGCTGGCAATATACTTTCGAATATGCCATGTTTTGTACTTGTTTATTATAAAAAAATGGGGTTATCATTTCTACATAGTTAAAAAATTCAGCGTTGGAATATATACAATAGAGATAATAATATACCTCGCATATCTTCAGCCACAACTTTTATTTTCTAAGTGACAGTTTACTTTTATGGAATATTAAAAGATTTAAAAATAAATGTCAATGTTACATATACTGTCGTATTTTTATTATTTTATTCATGTAATCGTTTGAGACAAATAATTTTAGAGACCAACAAAATTTTACAACTTACATTATTTTTTTGGTCTTATTATAATAGTATACATCAAAAACTAAAATTAAAAAACAGATTTGTATAAGATAATTATAAGTTATAATATAAAGTTCTATAGTTACTGTTCTTATATTTTCTGAAAGATAACTTTGCCATTTTATTGGCAATAGCTATAGTTAAATTTATTGTTAGAACTATATAATGGCAATACAATACAATGATGGTTAGTGACATATAATTAACATACTGGTTCACACAATTAAAATTATTTTATTCTCAAATTTAATAAAAAATACATTTTAAACAAAAATGAATGAAACAAATAATTAAACAATTAAGCGAAATGTAACTTTAATTATTACCTGAAAATTATATTTCATTGAAATTAATGTCCCTCTGTCCACCGAAGCCCAGCCCAAAAGTTTTCTAATAAAAAAATCATAAAAACCTCCTACCCTAATTAGATTGCATTTTAATTATGCACAGGGGGAGTACTACATTAATAAAAATTCCTCAACCCTCCGTACTTTACGAGCCGCATACCATACCCTATTAGGGGTGCCTACCTGTCGCAAATTCTGAACGTTTAAAACAAAAAATATTCAAGTATAAATTTTACTACACCTCTAGATTATAATAATATTTAAATTAACGAATTCATTATTATAATTTGTATATTTCATAATTATTTTCAATGTGTAAAGCGACAAAATATTTATAGTTTAAGAAATTATTACCTTGCTTATTTTTTCATACTTTAAGCTTCCTTATTAACGTAAGTAGACACTCTGCTAATTTAAATTTCAAAAACTATTTTTCTTGTACTTACCTGAAAGTGAAGTTTCACGTTTGAAATGCTTCAAATGTCGACTAGTTATTTATGAATTTCAGCCGCTTACTAACGGAATAAAATGTATGTTCTATGACTAATAAATTTTATAAATTTATTTATAAATTACTGTATGAAAATGTAATGTTTAAGAATATGTAATTTATTAATCCAAATGGCGATACGCTAAGTTGAAAAATATATTTATCTATCTAAAAAAAAATATTTATCATCACAAGAAAATAATTGATCTGTCAATTCGATTCTAAGGAAATTTCTTGCCGAAGACTGTTCGATGTTTATAACTTATTTATGGATCGCTGGTTGCCGTGCGCGCGCATGTGGGATATTTGCTGTGGTGTGTTCACTATAATTTTGAAGAGTTGAAGTTTATCGTTTACCATTTTGGATACGTTGACTGCTAAATTCGTCCTGCCATATGGGAACGAATTGTTGGCTAGTATTAATTATTGTCCTGCTGTGTGGGGCTGATATTTGTTTGTGTGTTATCTATTTTTCGTTACCGTGCGAAACGATTTAGTGCTGTACATCTTGCTATTGTGTAAGGTGTTGTTTGACACATTCGCTCTATCACCGAAAGTGTATGTCCGAATGTACTGCGTGCTGAATAACGTTATACGTGTCTTGGAGCTGGAAGACCTGTGAATCCAGTGAAAAAAGATGCAGATACCGGAACGAGCGTTTCACAGGTGGGTCGTGTTTTCTGGTTCTGGGGGTCCTTTAGCCGCCCCCTTGTCCTCTATCCCTATCTCTCTCTTAAATTCCTTCCACCCTTTCTTCATTCCTTATTTCCCCACCCCCTCATTCAGACAGACAGTGAGGGGTATATTTTATCTGGTAGCCATGTATTGCCGTCCTGATATCCGTGTAGCATGGCGGTAAGCCACGGTTGCTTTTTAGCAATAAAAAAATGTCAACCTGGCGGTGAGTGAGAAAAATCGATATGGGAGCATTAGCTAAAAGAACGGTCTTGGATAAGTGGTGGGTCGATTCGATCCAAGAATTAATATTATTCTATGTATTTAATTTTGGAATAATAAGATATCCTCTGATATTTTATATACTATTAGAAACTTTAGAAATTCCTAATAGTTTAGAAAATAAAAAGAAAACAAACTAATATTTTAGTAGTGTTTGAAATATTTCTTTAGAAAAAACCATTTGATTTTAATACATATGAAATAATGTGTTATTCTTTATTATAAATTTTAGTTAGACATTTTGCAAAATTTCACCTCATGGGCAACGAACCAAATATTCAAAACTTTGAAGCTCATTATCTCAGATTGATGTAAATGCCACATAATACAGAGTTCTTCCAATACTAATTTCTATTGAGAAATAAGATGCATATGTTCCAGATTATTCGTTTAAACAGCAGAATTTATATAATTCTCTGTTGTTCATGGCCGTTCAGAATCTTCTACGTAAAGTTTTCTGAGCTATGTATCTCCGACCTCTATGACTGAAGTTTTGGATCCCATTGCATAGATCGGATTTATACGACACAATAGCCAGAATAATTAAAATTTTAAAAACGTGTGCATGCAATTATTATTATTGTTTTGATTATTCATTTTTGACTTTTTTATTAAATTTGATAGCATTTATGATACACTAGCAGGAAAGCAATTGGCTGTCGCCGATCGCTTGCTGCTAGGCCGTGCGGCCGGCAATTATGGCCACCGCACGGCCAGTGGTGGCCGCTACGCGGCCTGACAAGGTTTCCGGAAGAAACTATACTTCAATGTGCAATGCTAAAATGATCGAGTAGTCATATCCAAGAATTATTCACAGCAGTATTTGACGCGGACAGATATTTTCGTACTGTGATAAAAATGCATTAAATATGTAAAAAAAAAAACAACCCCACTATGGCCTAGCGCCGAATATATCTGTTGTAAAAACATTTTCACCGCGGTTAGCGACATATAATTCCATCCCAATGTAATTTATTTATCTTCTTTGAATAACGACACCTACCGCAGACTTTAATCAGTGACATCTATTGCATAATACGGAAAGATCGTAAATGAATATTAATATTCATTTTATTTTTGCTAATCTGGATTGCGATCCAGCAGATTTTTTAAGGAAATGTACTAAGATTCGATACAATGGATACAAATCGCAATATATATATTTGTGGATTTCAGTCTATTATAGTATTATATAGAATTTATATACTATGTAAAAAATTATTAATCAACAAATTGAAATATAAGTAAAAACAAAATTAAATTATAATACATTAGTATTACAGCCAAACACGTGTGAAGGTTAAAGTTCTGTTGAATCTGGATCCTGTATTCTCGTGAATATAGTTTTAAAAACAATTATTATAACTCACGAAATAAAGTAATAATCAACCGGAGCTTTAAGCCGTTGTTTGTTGTCACGTACCGACAATGCCAACTTTTGTATGGAACTTTTTGCCTGACATTTGTACGTGTAGAAATAAATGTGAAACTTATTATATTCTTAGGCAAGTTGTGTTCCAGACAAAACCAATAAAGGCTGGATATATTTTCTGGAGCGTGACACGTTGATTGGGGTTAATAATGCCTACGCAGCTTTTCATATCTGAATATCAAAAATATAGGAATCGTGCTTTAAGTTGAAAATTATTTTGAGATAACAGAATAAATTCTATATATCTATACACGTTGTGTATTTTTATATAGCGTTTGTTTCATAATTATGATGGCATGTATTCGATAGTTATCAAATGCAAGAAAGTATATAACTAACTTATGTAATTAGCTAATGAAATATTCACATTTTGTTGTTAATAATATAGACGTTTGGCCAGGGAGGCCAAATTAAAAGAATATCGACAAGAGCGTCTATTCGAGTCTTATTTGTAATCACACTACTATGATCGTGGTCTGAATGAGTACCATACATCTTTTGACATTATTTTTAAACCGATTTGTTGATTTTACACCAGACGATATGTTAACAAATTATGTGGAATCTTTTTCCGTTGAAGAATAATAAAAAAATAATCTGAATTAATTGAAATGTAAAGAAGAAAAATGACGAAAAATTTTCGAAGCCATATGTTACACTTTTTCAAATTGATACATCTATCGTTCCATTATTTGAAAGCCGTCTACGTTGTTTTTACGGAATCTCAAATACAACAACAATATTTTTCGATAAAGTTGATTTTATATGTATATCTTTATAATTAATACATTTTATTAGTATTTAAAACATTAAAGATCTATGTTCTGAATAATTACAACTTTAACAATATTTAATAGTAATAGTGTTTCTGAACTTTCAATCACACTATTGAAAATAACCATTGCTTCGATACAAATACAGGAGTAAATATTCTCCACATTGATAATAAAGGTAAATACTTAGATATCTTAGTCAAATCAAGAAGTCCATAAATAATACATGAATGCATAATTAACAACCAAAAAAACTCTTAAATATGTTCCCTTTCACAATATCATCTATCTTCCCCCCCCCCCCCCCCAATATATATATATTTATTACCATTCTAACCTTATTCATCCATTCCATATAACCAAACCACCTCAGTGATACTTTCTCAATCTTACTAACTATAATAAGATTAGCTATACATTATTTTTTAATTTCTTCATTCTTTTCTGTCATAAATGGATCTACGCCTAAGCGATTTCATTTCTACTGCATTCAGTCTGTTTTCGATCCTCTTCCGCCAGCTTCAGGCTTCACTTCTATGGTATTAAAAATGTAAACGTCATTTGACTTTTTCCATTGACAACATAATATATTTAATTCATAGTTTCAAATAATCACATACAACGTCAAGGTCGGACAAGTATAAATTGTTTTGAAAAAATCTTATAAATATAGATGAATTTTATTATTTTTCTATATATTTAAAATGTATTTCTAAATTTGGCATACAATCATTTTCAGACAATATTCGTTTATTAGAAACAGATGCTTGTACTGTGCTACGTATAATCATAATTATTTAAATTTAAAAATTGTGTACCTTTTAAAATGGCGGGCCGCAGACTTACAGAGGAAGAAATATTAGAAACATTTTTAGATGTGGACTCTGATTTAGAAATAAGTGAAGATGAGCAACATGAAACGATGAATGAAGATGTCAGTGAAAGTGAATCAAACCCCCCTGGGACAAGCCAATCTCATAACCGTTCTAGTAGTTCACATCAAAGTGAAAATGCTGACTTTTTGCCTTCTTGGACCTCTGGTCCATTTATCCCAGTTATTCACGAGTTCGATGAGTTTGTGTCAGGTATAGACCCATCTACCTTATTTACTGAAAATTCATCAGAAATCGACTTTTTTGAATACTTCTTGAACAGAGAAATTATGACAAAAATAGTTGACGAAACTAACAGATATTACACAGCTACCGTTTCAGTACAGGAACCTTCCCAAAAATCCAGACTTCGTAGATGGGTAGACACGTCTGTCGAAGAAATGTACGTTTTTTTTGCAGTATCAATGTTAATGACGAGAAATCGACATCTTACTATCGAGGAACATTGGTCAACCGACCCGTTGCTCGCTAGTAATATTTTTGGGAAAACTATGCCCAGAGATCGATATGAAATTTTACTGCGCATGTTGCACTTCTCAGATCCTGACACACAAGTCCCCGGTGACAGACTTCATAAACTAAAAATCCTAGTTGACCATACGCGAAACATTTTCAAAAAAACATTAATGCCTTTTGAAAATTTATGTATAGATGAGAGCATAATTGTTTTCAAAGGGCGTTTGATTTTTAAACAATTTATCCCGACCAAACGTCACCGGTGTGGAATTAAAATGTTTGTTTTGTGTGACGTCAAGACAGATTTTATTTTAGATTTCATTATTTATTGTGGTAAAGGGACTGACATAACTGACACTGAATGTCTCGGAGTCACAGGGGCGGTGGTAACGACATTACTTCAAGACTACTTCAATAAAGGACATAACCTTTTCGTCGATAACTGGTACACTAGCCCTCGTTTATTTGATTTTCTGCACGAGAAAAAGACTAATGCGTGCGGTACGGTGCGGAAAACACGGAAAGGTATGGCCACATTTCATAAATTAAAAAAAGGTGAAATGGACGCCAAACATCGTGGACCTCTTTTAGCATTGAAATGGCGCGATAAAAGAGAAGTCCACATGCTAACAACCTTGCATGACGATTCCATGTGTGCGACAGGCAAAATACATTGGAAAACGGGTCAACCTATAATTAAACCGAAATGTGTCAATGACTATAATAAGTGTATGGGTTCTGTTGATAAAGTGGACATGATGTTGAGTAGTGTAAGTTGCTTGCGAAAAACAATAAAATGGTACAAGAAAGTGGCTTTTCATATAATTGATTTATTTTTATTAAACTCACAAATAGTTTACAAAATGATAACGAAAAAAAATGTTAGTTTAGCAGACTTTCAATTAGCCTTAATAAGACAATTATTAGAAAAATATCACATTACGCACAAATCACCAGCACCCCATCCCCGTACGTTACATGATTCGCCCCTAAGACTAACTGCTAGGGCATTAGCAAAGCATATGCCTGAGCCAATAACGGGAAACAAATCCCAAAGACTTCAGAGAGCCTGTCGAGTTTGCGCCGCGTCCAAAACTAGAAAAATGTCACAATATAAATGCTCGCAGTGTAATGTGACATTGTGCGTGTGGCCGTGTTTTAGGACCTATCACGAAAAACAAACATTTTGATAATACTTTAATATAATTTTTTCTCCAAACCACTTTAAAACTTTTTTAAATAACTGTTACGTATGAGTGTTGTTATATTGAAGATAACGGCGCAGTTCTCGAAGGAGCGGGTAAGTACCGCTGTTATTATATTATTTATCGTGTGAGCGGACATCTCTGATGCGACACTTGACTTGATGTGATATATTAATGTTTACATATTCTAGTCATTAAATTCATAACTATTTGAAGGCCATTCCAAACAAAAAAAAATATTTTTCAAACACAATCAGATGCAAATTAGGCGCCCGAGTTTCAATTGTGAGATCTAGTCAAAAATGTTTAAAAAAGGGGTATTTTTTTGTTATACCTACTGATTCAGTCTTCACAGTCACCAATAATGGGGAATTGAAAAGAGTGTTTATCAGAAGGTTGTACGTGTGGGAGATGAAGCCCAATTTCTCTTAGCTCTTCGCTGTGTTCATTCGAGTGTGATAACGTAAAGTATGTGTGTGGCTAGAGCAGGTTGGACAATTAATACTACTTGTACTTGATATACGTTTATTGCGGATTGATGCAGAAGAACAAATTTATTAAATGTTCTAAAATCGTGAAACGTCTACTAGAGAACTGTTCGGAAAGCCGGCCGAGAGAGTAATGAAGCTAAAAGACCGGCTTGCTAGGCGGCTTCCCACGTATATTATTGTTATCAATATCTGTGTAGTACCGGCAA
This sequence comes from Eubasilissa splendida, assembly GCA_031772225.1. Lineage (NCBI taxonomy): Eukaryota > Metazoa > Arthropoda > Insecta > Trichoptera > Phryganeidae > Eubasilissa > Eubasilissa splendida. The sequence continues at coordinate 19,934,061 of CM062859.1, read as the reverse complement.
GATTTCATGGCTGGTGAGAACTTATGGTTTGCACCCAGATTGTTCTATACAGGAAACGAGAACTGTGTTTACAGGTGTATTTCACCGATTCGATCTTGTAGCTCGGGCTGACGATATCTGCGGCAGCGTGCAGGGGTCCAGGGGGGTCCAAATCGTAGTCCAGTGTAGCAGCTAAGAGAAGAATTCGAGAATGAGCTCTCTTAGCCGCCAGCGCACTATTTATTCCCAGTGAGACGGGCCCAGCCGCGACAGGCCTCCCGTCTCATGCTGGACCAATGGGGGCGAATTTGCAGCCCTTGTCCCGCCCCCATATGATCCGGTTCGTCGGCCACTTGGTGATGAAAGAAAGGGAGAAACTGCTGCTCAGTCGGTCATCGTTGCTCTCGGGTCAGCAGATTCTATAAGCGCTTATATTTTATTTAATTTCAAATAAAATCTTACAGGTGAGAACATCGTGGGTTTTTTATTCGTTTATTATCATTATTTCCCGCGATATCTCATATGTTACAAAGTGGGACAATTTCCCGTGATTTATTAATTTAATATTAAAGATATAAATATTACATGAAATACAATCTGTTCAAATGGCATTGTTGAATATATATAACATTCATCAACGGGAAATCACCTCACATTATTTCCCCAATCACTGGTGTTCCTGGTACGTGGGACTCATTATCATTATCATTATCGTTTAGGTGGTCCCAAAAAGGATCCTTTTCAGGGCCGCACACTGGTATAGCTCCCGCGAGCGAGATCCTGTGTGGCACACAGCTATTTTCCGGGTGCGTCAGGAACCGTCAACAGTGTTGTTGGGTGTGGTGCGATATACCTCCACGGGTCCTTTAAAAGTAATTCGATGCAGCACAGAAGTAGATTGTATTCTGCTAGTAATTAATTACTGCTAATATTTCTTTCCAGAACAATTTTAATAAATTCTTCTACGTCGTTACTTAATATATTCTGATATATGCATATTCTATTTCTACTCTAATCACGGCAGTGTTTTTTGACGAACTACGTGTTACTGCGGTGCTTAATCTTATGTCAAATGTAGATTTTTTTTTTAAATGATTAAGTTTTTTTTTTAAGAAAACTCATTATTTGTGAAGTTGTAATTTTTTCAGAACACATTTCTGTGATATTTTAATACAAAACTAAATATAGACATTAGAAAGATAGACACACAGATAAACTCAATTTATCGAAAAAACATTTTAGCTACCACCAGGATTTAAATCAGCATCTCTTATCCGGGAAAGTACGATAACCAATTACACTACGTCAGGCTCGTAAATAATCAATAAATTTTTGAACTTATATGTTGCAGTTATTTAAAATTGATACATCTTACGTTCCATTTATTTTAAAAGCTATCACACTTCTTCAGATAGGAAGAGATCCTGGTTCAAATCCCAATGACAGCTGAAATATTTTTTCGACAAATTTAGTTTATCTATATATATATACATCTTTTTAATTGATGCATTTAATTAACACGAAGTTTTTTCGTTCAGAACTGAACTATTAACAGACCCATAACTGATTAAGTTACGTACTTAAAATGTTTGTTAAACTTTGTTGTATAGTTTCAAATAGCAATAAATAGAAACAGTTGAGATAGGTTTCTTAAAAAAAATTTACAATTTTAATTACTTAGTTGGCAGCACCACGCTCTCTTATATCAGTGGCGTACAGTAATGCCCACATATTACATGACACTGAAGAGCAGAAACGTTAAGAGGATCCTTCCAATTCATCAGAAAGCTTCTCATCGTGCCATGCATTCCAACTGACCCACTAAGCTTCGAAACGGCTCACTCACCAGTCAAATTTATGGCACTGAACAAAAAGAACATTTTATTCAACTGATTTTATAATGCTACTAAATATATTTTGAGGTCATCTTTATTCAGTGGCGGGGAAATTTGAAGGTTCTTTCGAATTTCTAGACGGGGTTAATCGGTTCATTTATCATGGTACAAGTAAACAATAGGGACCACGCCGGAAGTGGCATTAGCGCGAAGGGATACGCATTAAGGGATGAAAAAGTGACGTCATTTCTTAAATGCTCTCAGCCCATTTTTTTGGGAAATCAGAAAATCCAGATATCAGCTTGCCGGGTCGTGACTTAAATTTTTCTTAAAGATACGCATTGTTCTGTTATATATCTACTAATTTCTTTCGAATATTTTAAATTCAATCATGATCAAGTGGGCTGCCTTTATGTTGTATAGCTCCATAACATCTCAAAGGGTTAAAAGTGATTATAGAATTTAAACCAAAAATAACAAAGTGGTTGCTTGATGTGGGTAGAAAACAAAATGAAAGTATTTTGTCATTTGTGCTATTCTAGTTACCTATACATTTTTGTCTTCAACCCTATTTATTATAGATAAGTAATTTTGTATTTTACATGCTTATGCTCTTATGCTCTATGCTTTTAGTTTAAAACTATATAATTTTAAATAACTATACAGGTATATGCTTTATAATAGACCTGTCTATTGAAACAATTACATTTATTTTAATGTATTATTTTTATGATAAAAAATATATATACAAAACATTATTTAGTATTGATTTAATAGATTTACTTTTTTTTAATTTATACCCATTGTGAGGAATAAAAACGTATAAAACAATAAAGGAATAAAAACTTAAAAACATAAAATATATATTTTTAAACCTAGTTTTATTAAAAATTAGTATAAACACATTATAATTTATGTTTAAAAAATTAGGTTTAAATAAAAAAAAAAATATATTTATTTATTTGTTTCATTTTTTCCATCTAGTGTGGCTGATAAATCATAAAAGTTATCAAAGCAAATTGCGATACTAAACCCAAAATCATTTGATTTGAAAATGTTTCTTAATTTTATTTAAAAAAAAAAATTAAATAGATATGAAAATAGTAAAAAGTCTCCCAGAACAAGTTTCTAATCCATGATTATTCGGCTAATAGTCAAGTTCACAGGCATGTTTGAATTCAAAATTTTCTTCCTATTTTCACCAAATTCTCGAAAAATATTCAACTCACCTAAAAATGAATTAATATGTAGGTATATAATCCGGTTACTGATGATAAAAGTATTCTGACGCTTTATATCGGAGCTAAGTGGCGATAAAAATTTATCTATTCAAGTAATACATCAACAATTTATTATGTGATAATCTGAGCTGTCTAATGGCTGCAACTTTTTATGTGGAAACTTCATAATTTTATAGCCTTTGAAATCGCGTCAGATTTGCATTAATGTTGGGCCCATTATAAAGTTTCAATGTTTAATATACGCCTTGTAAAAGGCTATTAATTAAAATAAAAAGACTTTGACAAAATTCATCTTCCTCGTCATTATTGAGCAATTGTGATATTGAGATATTATATACTGATATTGATATTGGAATTTAACACTCGAGAGAGTAGTTGTGATATTGAGATATTATATACTGATATTGATATTGGAATTTAACACTCGAGAGAGTAGTTGTGATATTGAGATATTATATACTGATATTGATATTGGAATTTTACAATCGAGAGAGTAGTTGTGATTATCGTGATATTATGATTTTTTACTTCACAAAATAATTGTGAGCATCTTGGTATTGGTATTTTACAGTTAATAATATTATCTAGTTAGTTTATTATTTATTGTTATTGAAAGTTAATTACGTTCTACGCCATATCTGGCAGCTTCGTTTGGAGGGTGAACATCATCAGATCATCATGCAGAATATGTTGCCTTATATTTTTATTAGGAATGTGAATTACGATCACCAGTTTAGTAATATGTACTTTGTTAATGATTATATATGTTGTATGAATATGTAGGTTATGTGTGTGAGTGCTGAGTGTCCTATACATTTTACCCAACGATGTATTGTGTATGTGGTGTAGCCAGAGCAGGTTGAAGAAGAAAAATTACTTACGGTTAAAAGAAGTTCATTGTTGATTCAGTACAGTTACAGTTTATAAATATGCAATGAAAAGTCTAAACAGAAGAGCGCTTGTTTAAGATCGTAACTGTATCTGGCCTTACTTGGTTGCGGGCGCATGTTATTGGCGTATGATTTATCTATTGTGACACCAGTGCCGGGTGTGTTTTTTTGGCTGTCAAGAGCTCTGATTTACGCCCTGGTATCTGCAAGATGCGTTCAGAAGTTGTCGGCGGTGATGATGATTATGGAGGCACATCTTTAACCAGGGTGTATATCGCTGATTTTCTAACCAAATGTGTCCATATTCTCAACAATTTTCTCTGGATTCCTTGACTCTTATATCTCTATTACCTCCATTACACCTCTGCTCCTTGTAATATGGCCAAAGTATATATTAACATGTTGCTGTGCAATAAAAGGTTGGAAAGAATAACACCAGGTGGCTTCAAATGTTTCAAAGTTAGTGTACGTCAGATGCGACTCACGACATTTAGTGGGCGATGTTGTCTAATTTATAACAAAATTTATTCACTATAATATATAGCTGATTGTTTTGTATGATGTGGGTCTGTGGGACCCCCAGATATCTAACCATATATTTAGTGCATTTACATTTCTACTCTATTGTTGTATAAGTAAATTTCTTAGATTAATATAGAGAAAAGGGCAAGATAAGTGCCTTAACAAGCATCATCTTGGTGGAACGATGATATTTCTTCTTACACAAATGCCCATTAAATGTGTAAAAGTAGCATCATCATCATCGTGATACTTCAGCCCAGGGTAAACCTTGGTCCTCGGACCTTGGACCTCGTTATATACCTTGACTCGCTAGTCATCGATTTCGTGATCTTGTAGGTCCCTCTTAATCATATCTAGCCAACTGACTCGCAGTTTATCTGTGCTCAGTATCCCTTATGATTTATGAAATATAAAGTGCGCAGAACATGGTGAAGAGTCTTCCATGTTCTGCGCCATGCCAGTTGCCTAGTCCACCGATGTTGGATTTTAATAAACTTGACGACGTCAGGCTTATCGTACAGCTCGTAAACTTCGAGGTTGTAACAGCGACGCCAAATATTATCCTCGCAAATTGGAACAAAGACTTTTCATAGGATTTTTCACTCAAACAACTGTAATTTCAAAGAAACGACAGAGCTTAGAGCCTGGGTTTATGCTCCGTACATCAACACTGGTTTAACAAGGATCTTGTGTGTAGATGAGCATTGGTTTGAAATTATATAATAACATTATATTATTTAAAAATGAATATTCAAATAAATTAAAACTGAAGCACTTTTCACATTACTAGTAGTTTCCAGCGTTACGTACGTCATCATCATCATTATTTTTTCAAAGTTACCTGCATAGCATTTTGAAGGACGTACGGTTCACAAATAGGAATTCTCATTCATACCAGGACACAAATAAACCATCATCCCCGAAATAAAAAACCGCCAAAGCTAACTTATCCATTAAGTAATAAATAATTTAATTTATTTATGTATAAATTTAATTAAAAACACAAAAAATATACAAATATACTTAATAACTTGTTTCCACAATTACTTTAGATAAGTTGAGATACCTAATAGTAACTTTACCTATCATAAAAGTAATTAAACTAAACGTAATATGTTTTTCTCGTTAGCTTCGTCCTACTCCGTATACATCTGAATAAAATATCGTCTTATAAAATATTATGCCCTTTCTTAATGCAGTTTAGTGATATATTTTACCCGGAAAGCTTCCAAATAACACAGCTATTCTGAAAAAAAAATTGAATCGGGATTCGTTCAAAAACCTAAAGGTTCTTAATACTCGAATGTAGTAGTTAGTGCCTACACAGTTTTAACATCAAAGTAAATAATTAAAAATTAAATATTTTATTTTTTTCAACTGCAACCAGAAAATTACTGTTTGCGTTTATAACATTTGTTTCTTTTTAAAATAAATCCCAGTTTATTCCGATAATCGCTTGAAAATAATAATAATATACAAAGGATTGTCAGCAGACAGAATGTCAAATAAAAATATATAAAATAATTTGAAAATGGAATGACGATCCGTAAATTTGTATATTACCTAGTAGAATGGTAATAAAGTTGTTAAGTATGGTTTTATTCAATCGCATTAGGTTGTGGCATTAAATTTGTTAGAATTTGTCGTGCAAATTGTAACCGATCGCAAACGACATCTAACTATTTACACTAATTTCGTATATAATATTATCACGTTGCCTTATTTTCCTTGCGATAGATATTCACTGTATATTTTCAATGTCAGAAGAAAATTAAATAATCGTCTTATTTAGAATTGTATTCTAATATACAAAACATTTCTGTTTTACCGAACTTATTATATGTATATACCCTACTTGTATATACGCACACACACACACACATACATACATATATATATATATTGTGACATTACAAAATCGATGTCATATTCTAAATTACCCCGTCAGATTATTTTTATGCCAAAAATGTTCCTGTTATAATCAACAGTAAGTTTTTCAACACGCGCGATCATCACAGTGGTTGGATCGGTACTTTTCTATGGTGTATTTGCGAGATGTCACTGGGCAATCGAAGCCGTTAGATCTCTATCAACAGCTGTGCATGGCACAGGCTTAAGCTTCCGCCGTAAGCGAGCGAGCCGGTATTGCGTTATCAAAATGTTAATTATCTATTCAATCACTACTGCACTATATTTTTATAATTTGTTTGTACTCAATAGCACGATGAACAATCTTTCCAGAAATTTGATATTTCCTTTTCCCCCTTAGGGCATAGAAATATGATCGACATATAATGGTGTTATGGATCATGTTTCATGGCGATCAATGAAAGATAATCTGTAGGTTAGATCTTGGGCTCAATAGATAGGGAAATTCGTAGCGGAAGGTTGTAAATCTGGATGGACCGTGACACCGGTCACGGAGTTCAAGGTTACACGATTCTTTCTTAATCTCATCTATTGTTGTCGCAAGCCTGCGCTGGAAGAAGTCATCATATTCATATCACCTCTATGTAGTTAATTAATTAAATTGTATTTTATGGTTTTAAATTAAAACTTCAGATAATTGTTGATTTGTAGAATCTTTGACATCGCGGTCATTAAGCCAGCCATATTTTCTGTGAGAAAAGAAATTCATTATTGTGGGAATAGTTATGTTGAGTTTTATATTATGAAATCCCCTAGAATTATTTGGATCTGTTGTAATTTGTTATCCGAAACATCTTTAGGTCAAAGGGAATATTAATGTTGTAATTTCAAAGTGGTTATTTTCATAAGAACCTATTTTAGGTTAGCCACGGTTTATTGGTGAAATATCCAATCTGTTGTTTCAATCTGTTGTTTCTATTTCAATGGTCCTAGATATTGTTTTTTGATCGATTTAACCGAAAATTTTGTATTAACTATTAATTGTTCAATAGATTCTCTGTTTATACTGAAAGCATCTTTTTTTATCACTCTAGGGTATTAACAATAAATTTTCCTAGTTTAGGACGAAGACAAAGTTTCTGAGGTGAAAAACTCACTATTCTCATGTTCTCCTCTGGTTAGTCGGCGAGGAAGATAAAACGCAGCGCTTTACCTCACAATATATTATGATGCATGCATCTACATGTAAGAGCCTACCAAAAACGTTAGATGTTAAAAGTCACACTATCTGTGGAACCGGCCGCAGTTCGGTCAGCTCCAGAGGCCTGCTGTTTGGCAAATAATCTACGGTGCTATGCAAGATCGTAGCTGTCACTTTTTCTGTCGAGCGGATCGAGACTGGTAGGATCAAAGGAAGAAAGCTGGCCAAGATGAAAAAAAAGGACAAAAAATAAGAAGGCGAGGCTTGTAAGGGACATGACTATAAGGCAGACGTCTTTGACCATATTTTTGGTGAAATGGCGACGAGAGAGGCCATATCGGTGAAGTCATGCTCTAAAATTATCGCGACATATGTCATTTTAGGCCAGCAGTTCAGCACTAAGTATATATATATATCTGTCATTATAGAATCAAATAGTTGCAACTTGGTATTAAAAAAACACAATATTTTTAACTGAAAAATGCTGAAGTAGAAAATTGAAGAAAATCAGAAATCAGAACATGTAATGAGACATTCGGAGAAGTATTCACATCTTATATCTCATATATAGCGATCTATTTCTGGAAATTGGTGCCCTGAAAAAAGGTGAACATCATGGCTAAAGAACCTGAGCCAATGGTTTGACCTTTTTTTTGCATCTGTGTACAGATGTTATATGTCTTCATAAATAAATTAAAATTAAAATCTTTAAAAAATCAAATAAAAATTAAACATATTTTTCTAAAAGATTAAATAATAAAATTACATTATTGTACCTAATAAATAATTGTTGTTAAATATTTTACATAATTTCGATTTTATAATACACCTTATAAAATATTTTAAATAACGTTTGAATAAATTTAATCTAATCAAGCTCGGGGATGCTTTTGGTTGCCTCAAGGAGATCCCTCAATTTATTTATATTCTGTGCTATGCTTTGCCAATCATTGACCCCAAGATTCAGGTTTCTCCAGATCCCGTCCAGCCAGCGGAGTCGCGGTTTCCCAATGTTCCGTCTCCCTTTTGATTTATGGAATATCAGATGCGCACATGGTGAGGACTCATCCATCCGAGCCAGATGCCCGGTCCATCGAAGTTACTTAACCTTAATAAATTTGACGTCAGAATTATCCTAGAGCTCATAATCTTCGAGATTATAGCAACGACGCTAAATATTATTTTCGCAAATCGGACCAAAGAACCTTCTCAGAATTTTGCGTTCAAACATTTCCAATTTCATAGTCAACAGTGCTCAGAATCCAGGCATCTGCTACGTATATCAGAACGAGAATATCTGGTCCATAGCTATATCAAATCACTGGTTAAATAAGAATCTTATATAGACGATTTTTAATTTGACTTGAATTTTTAAATTCATCTCGTTATTTCATTATTGATTTTGTTGTTGTCGTTCTTCATCGTAGATTCTAAATAACTTTTATTATCTAGGCACATTAAAAAAATATTAATATTAAATCAGATTTAATAAAATTATTGTGCATAAATGTGAAGAAATACTATACCTCTAATTTTAATGAATTTATGTATATCATACCACACACATCAACTACTGCAGCAGCATTTTGTTTTTGGCTAATGAAGAAGAAATGCATCAATTGTCAGTGTTGCAAAATAAAGCTTTAAGAATAATACTCAAATAAAATAGATATACTCTGATCAGTGTAATGCTGAAAGAGCTGAATAAAATGACCTTTAAGCAGAAAATATATTTTAATATAATAGTATATATTTATAAAATCCTCAATAAGAAAATATAGGCAGAATTTATACGAAAAATTGATGCAAATCAACATGAGCACGAGCATCGTACAAGAAGAACGGATAGACTGAAACGGCCATTCAGGAAGTAGGCCAAATCTTAGAAATTGATGAAGATTTTTAATGAAATGCCAGAAAACATAAGAATGGAAGAGAAATTGAATAGATTTAAAGTGAAACTGACCAGTTATGTAAAAGATAAGTTTTAGTAAATGAAAAGACTTTGATCTTGTTTATATTAGAGCATATATAGGAGTGCTTATGTATGCACTATGTTAAGAATTAAATAAATACATAAATATATTATAAATATTACGTATTTCTATGGGTATTTACGTAATATATCTACCTGTGTTTTTATTAATATTGTAACTCTGCTCAAAGAAATAAATAAAAAAGCTTGTTCCAATTTTAATATTACGCGTACGTGTGCTGGGGTAGCGAAGGGGTTGTTGTAACAGTGGGTATAATCAAATTCCTCTCGCCGTTAACTTTTGCCCTACATTCTCATAATACAATTAAAACGCGTATAAATTACCACTTTTCTCTCAGCTGCGCAAATTCCCGTCGTTTAACGCCTTTGATTGAAATCGGACACCATTATTTAGTCTTATCTATTTCTCCGGCCGCTTTAGGGGTGCCAATTAAATTCCGGACTGATAGACTTAAATTATTTACGAGTAGGAAATCACGGTCGGGGTAGGACCTTCATCAAAGCTCTATAGCCCGACTAATTAGCTGGGATTATCCCTCAACCGCTGACAAATAGTCGTCGTTTAACCAACGAAATACGAGCGCTGCTTGAGCCCTTTCGTTCGGGCCAACTGGGTTCTTGTATCCAACACCGGTCGGTAAAGAGTGGCCGAGGGTGATTGCAACGATGCTTTTATTTCGAGCTTAAGAATATATCGTGCACCAACGTTCACCGAACTCCTCTAATAGAAGGATCAAAAATGATATTGGTTTTTGAAGAGGCAATCAAATGCTGCAAAAATAAAATGTATCCGATGCAAGGTCTTTTTAACATTATTTTTATAGCTCTATATATTTGCAAGAGTGAAAATCTAGAAACATTTCACATGAAACTAGTGATTGATATATCAAACATTATTATTAGATAATTCTTTTTACTGCTTATTATATATTTTTACAAAATGTCTCAAAAAAATTGCAATACAGCAGAAATTAAACTTGACGATCAATATTTTTGGGTAGGTGTCAAAATCTGTGAAAAAAACATTTTTTTCATGAGCTTAAAGGGAAAATAAATACAACATTTATTGCTTTTAAAATTTGATTTAAAAGTAGAAAAACCAATGATTTTAGAATATGTAATAAATATTTATTACAAAATAACTTTATATTGTATATTGTGTACATCATTGTTGGTAAAATAAATCAGTAGGAATGAGAAAAATATTAAAAATAATTATTTAAATTTTATATTAAAAATAATCCATCACGTGATTTGTGTTATTTTATGATAAAACAAATGTAATTTTTAATGTTTGAATATTTACTAAGATATTTATTGTAACGAAGTAACTTGTATATTACTATTATTATTAACTTTTTAGATACTATACTAATACTATTCAATGTCCTATTTGAGGTCCTAATATGTTATAAGTAATTAATTTTGTAACCAAAATAAGTCATTAAGTAATTAGTATGGGCTATTTCTGAACGCAACTTTCCGACTTGTGTAGATATATATAAATATTCACTTTTAAATGGTATATTTTTTTGATTTTATTAATATTTTTTAATTATATTTTTATTATTTTATTAGATTAACATTTCACCGGCGGTTTGATATGTTAATCAATAAAATATATTACAGTTAATAAAAATGGTCGTATGACTTTGTGATAATATTATAATTCCGAATCCTGGCATTGAGTTTTGCTCCGGTATTTTCCGATCCGAGCGGGCAGATATTTTCGTAGCAGAGCTACCAACTTAATGAAATAAAATCAAATGTCCTTCTGCAAATGTTCCATTAGAGCGGACAATAAAATGAAACAGCCCGCGGGAGTGCCGACATTATGCCTGCGTACTCAATGGCCGTAAACATGGCCATCCCTTGGCAACTTAATAATGAATACGGAGATGAATGAGATAGCGAGTGTTCTCTCGCGTTATAAATTTGAAAAAATATATGTTCCTTCGAGTACTCGAATTTGTCTTTAATTTATTAATCTATAATTTATTAACTTTACGAGACATTAACATTTTGATGACAGAACGTACATTTACGTAATACACATTTATGCTTTACGATAAGAATTTGATTATCAAACCACTTATCCTACATGCACGAATCATAATTTGAGAACCCACACCAACACACTTTTATCGTAGGTATATATTGTACGTTCATTTCCATTATATACATAATAAAATATTACGTAAAAATCTTAAAATTAAAGTACAAAATTATATGAGTTTTGAAAATAAATACGCAAGTAGGAAACTTGTTACGAACATATTATATAATATATTTTAAAATAGATTATTTAATACTTTGTTTTTAACAACTAATTATGAGTTAAATTTAATATACCAACCGGTTTCGAATAATACCATTTCCTTCATTAGAATGTCAAGTAAACCAAAACATTGTGTTTAAAAATAATGATTTAAATAATCTATATAAAATGAATAAAGGACACAATATATTTTATGTAACCAATATTTAAAATGTTTATATATATATTATTACGTTATATTTGGTACCTACCGCTCACAAGATATGTTGGGAGTTGACATTTACTAATTGGGAACACTGACCGCGTAAGAAAAAGAATTTTCGCTACCGTTCATTTCTTTTGATGAGTACGGGAGGTTGTTCCGAATCAAAAATAACAAAGATGTGACTTCCTATATGATTAAGGAAGGGTGAGAATAATCAAATATATTAAGCATCTGTGTTATCCTGCACCATATTCTAAGATTTATTCGTTAATTGTTTTTGTAATTCCAGGATGGACGCATCCCTTCTTTTTCTTCTTCTTCTCCAACTTTTTCTCCTTCTTCTTCTTTTCCTTTCATTATATGATAGAAGAGTGGTCATGTGATGACAATACTTTTATATTCATGAAGGATTCCTCATGAACAAAGCTGGAAGGCGATACGATTTGGTTTCCTCCGCTTCATAATTTGACAGCTGAATTTTTTTTATGACAGAGGAGGACGCAAGAGATTCCACGTGTGTTAAAATGGAAAAGGAAGATCCAGCCTTCCTGATGTTTTGATGGGAAGGAGATACAAGTATTTCCGGGTGCTTCGGAACATCAAATCTAAACGGAGACTGGGGATCACTGCTCAATGAACGAAATTATATCACACTTCAATGGTTGTAAAACAAATTTAGATGTGAATTGTTGATATTCGAAGTATTGTAGTCTTATTTTTTTCTCACCATTTAAATTTTAACTAATAACTTGCTAATCTTGTTGATCACACATATTTAATATGATTTTTTGTTATAATTTAACCTTACAAACTCATCAGGTAATTCAAAATTGTTGTAATAGGTGAAGATTTTCACATTAAGTGAATCAAAGTGTTGTATTTCACTATTAATTTTTAAATAATAATATGTTGATTTTGATGTTCATACAGTAATAAGAAATTCCATTATTGTATTAAGTCAAAATTGTCAATTAATCTTTGCTTGTAATCACATTCAAAAGACAAGTTTTTTTACTTTACTATTCATGTATTTTCATATCTGATAAATTATTAAATTTTGTTATTATAAAACTTGAACTAATCTTATTATTTTCCCTGAGAATGCTAGCTAATGTGAGTGGCAGGCGATATGGTGAATTCTGTGCATCAGAACCAGGCACTTCATGCTATACCCTGAGTGAGTCGGTGGACGTATAAGAAAACGACGTCTTCTTCTTCTTTCAAACAGGCAATCTACCCTTCAAGAGTGATTTGTGCCATTAAACAAGTTTAAACATTATTTCATAGAAAGCAGTACAACAATATTATAGAATAGTTAACACCATTGACATTCAAGAAATTTGTTATTATATAGCTTAAATGTGGCTAGTTAAGGGAAAGAAGATGACACATGTTAACCGGGAGTTGAAAATTACCATTGACAAGATTATTGTAAAAAAAACCTGTGATCCGCAATGGACAGGCAAAAAATACATGGTCAAGGGTTTCCTCATCGGCACCACATTCATACATTGGGGAGTCTATTATGTTCATTCTGAACAAATGTGAGGCCACCTGATAATGCCCAATTCGCATTCTAGAGATATTTGCTACTGTTCTTTTAGAGACTTTCCTGTTGGAGAACCAAGGGGTGCGGGAAATTGATCTTTGGATAATTTTAAGCTGATTACCCTTGTGATTGTTTGGATCCATCCATTGTGCAGACCAGATAGAATTCGTATGTTTTTTTACCATATTAAGTCTGTCATACATCGGCATATGGAATTGATGGGGAAAAACTTCGGAAAGAGTAGCCTTCTTGGCCAGTTCATCAGCACATTCATTTCCCTGAATTCCCTTATGTGCAGGGATCCAAACGAATGACACCCGTTTATTGTTGCTGTACAAATCATATAGGCATCTTCTGATGGAACAGATTATCTCATTGTCTAGCCAAACTTTCATATTAGCAGAGAGGTATTCAAAAGCTGTTTGAGAGTCGGAGAGTATAACAGCCTTATCGACGTTCCGGAGAATGCAAATATCCATGGCCTCTTAAATTGCCCAACATTCTGCTGAGAAAACCAATAAATCCGCAGAAAGTCGAAGCTTCGCATTTATTCCTAATTGAGGTATGGAAACTGCAGCACCGCAATAGCCCTCAGGGTAAATTTTAGAACCGTCGGTGTAGATGTGGAGATAATTAAGACATTTCGAATCAAGTACACTATTAAACAACTTGTTTACATGATTTTCATTTAGCTGGGTTGATTTGTCTAGTCCTGAGATTACATCAATGTCAGGAGAGAAAAATATAGCACGATAAAGGGTAGACTAGACTGGAAGAGTAGAATAGCGAGGTGAATCGGGATATTTTGTTTTTACATAGGAAAAGCTATTGCATAAGTTCGGGTGAGATTTATTTAATAAGTACTCCGTGAGTAAACCTTGTATGATAGTAGGTGGAAAATAAAATTGCACCTTTTTAGAAAGAATTTATCTGACAAATATTGTCGCCTAATAAGGAGAGGTATCTTTGCACATTACACTTGGAGAGAATTGATTGGAGATGAATTCATAGCTCCCAAAATAAGTCTCAAACATTTGGATTGGATTCTGTCAAGCTTGGATTGAAGATAAGCTGGTAGAGGATCAAACAAAAAACTAGCGTAGTCCAAATGGCTTCGTACCAGGGCTTGATATATGAGTTTCATGGTAGATGGATGAGAGCCCCACTATACTCTACAAACCTATCTTAAAATATTAATATTTTTTTCACATTTAGCAAGAACCATATCTATGTGGGATTTCCAGGAAAGTTTTCTGTCCAAAATCATGCCTAAGAATTTAACTTGGTTTTTGACTGGGATACTCACGTTATCGATGGTCATTGACACGGGAGGGACTTTGTGTTTCCTCGTAAAAACAACAATATGAGATTTCGAAGGCGATAGGTCTAAACCATTACACTTCAACCAATTGTTTAGATAGTTAAGACCAGCAGATAGTCTGCTAATCACAGAATCGATATTGTTGTCTGAAGCATAAATAGCAAAGTCATCCGCAAAGTTCAACACGTTACATATTTTTGATATCTTACTTATGAGGTCCGCAATGTACAAATTAAATAGTAAAGGACTCAAAACCGAGCCCTGGGAGAGGCCTCTTGAAATCACTCTCTTAATACTCCCTTCCGGGCCGTCCACAACAATGGATCGCTCAGCAAAAATATTGTGTATAAGTTGTGCGAGATGGCTTAGGATATCGAGGTTTTTCATTTTTTCCAGAAGCAGAGGTAGAAGTACATTGTCATAGGCTGCATTAATATCTATAAATGCGGCCACTATAAGTTGTTTTTTTGCAAGAGATGCATGAATGTCCGTAATAAGAATACTTAGATTGTCCAAGCAGGAAAGGGATTTGCGAAAACCAAACTAAAACATAGATAGAAGAGAATTGTGTTCTATATGCCATTCTAATATATTTTTAAGCATTCGTTCCAAAATTTTCAGAAAACACGATGAAAGGGCGATTAGACGGTACGATTGTCCTTGGTTGGGTTTTTTATAAGGTTTTAAAATGAGTATGATTTTTTGGGTTTTCCACTCCTGGGGTTCCTGAATTTAAGCATGAATTAAACATGCCTAATAAGTATTTATGAAACTCCGATGGGGTTTTTTTGAGGAAAAAGTAAGATAATTCATCAATACCTGGAGCGGAGTTTACAGTTTTTAGGGTTATCAATAATTCCTCCATGGAGAAGGGAGAATCCAGCCATGAAAAAGGAGAGTGATTTAAAACTAACTTTGGAAATAATATTTTACTGTGATTAGGGGCATAGGATGGTGCTATTTTATTGACAAATTCTTCAATCCACAAGGAGTTTAATGGAGACTGTTTAGGAGTACACGAGGAAGTGCAAAATATTTTAATCATGCACCATGTATAGGAGGGGGGAGAATCAAGAGAGAGAGATGAGCAAAATTTATACCATCCATCTCGTTTTTTCTTTTTCAATAATCTTTTGACCTTGGCTTGAATATTTTTGGCATATTAAGAAAATTGTCTAGACTCATATCATTTCAATACTTACGCATCGCTTCCTTTCTCAATTCAATAGCCTGTGAATACTTCTCATACCCACCATGGATTTTTATGAGACTTTTTGGAACATTGTTTAACTTTCGGGACAGCTGCATCCGCTGCTGAATACATTATGACCGATATTTCCGAAAAGAGCGTTTGAGGATCGAGCGAGGTTCCTGAGACTGGGATGTTTTCAATATTACTATTTATAATTTCACTATATTTTAACCAGTTAGCCTATTTTAGATTATATTTATTGGACTTTTTAACTATAGATTTCATTGGATATAGCGGCACCGATATAATAATTGGAAAATAATCACTCGAGCGGGGATCATGTAATATTGACCAGTTACATGAACTGGAAATGTTTGCAGTACATATTGATACATCAACCACACTAGGATTCTGCGAGGGGGCATTAAATCAGGTAGGAAAACCGTCGTTTAGAATGCAGAGGTTACAGTCATTGATAAAAGATATAATTTGGTTTCCAGATCTATCGGAAAAGCTACTTCCCCATGTAGGGGAATGAGCATTGAAGTCTCCCAGTATAAAGAAAGTACGTGGCATTAAAGCAATAATCAAGGACCAGAACTCAGGGATAAAAAGAGTATGAGGGAGCATATATACAGAGACAAAACCAATTTCGTTAATATCTGCGGCAACTATTTGAGTATTTGTTTGAGCTGGTAAGGGAATATTTAAGAAAGGGAGAGACGAATGAATTAGTAGCTCTACCATCGTCTCTGTCGTCTCGGAGAATGGGAAAACCAGCCATTGAATAATCAATACCCGGTCTCAGCCTTGTCTCAGATATCGCAGCGATTTTTATAGAAAATGAATCAAGGATATGTACAATCTCATGTTTATATGTTTATCGGAGACAGCACTTCAGCTGTTCCATTGCAGGATGTTTAGAGAGTGGGCACTAGAGTAGATTTTATGTCATTTGAGTCATGGCTAAGATTCATTAATGAATTAAGTAGAGAAAGAAAATTGGCAACGTGGGACGGTATATTTTCGGAGCTAGATATTATAGAAAGCAAGATTTGAGCGACTAAAGTGATTAAGTTAGTAATATTATTGGGTTGGTTTTCTTGATGAACTGGGGGTGAAGTTGAAGATCCTGATGACGGGATGGCACACCCCATCGACGGGTTTGAAGGCTGGCCATTAAAGTAGGATAGTAAGTCATCGTGAGTTTTTTTTCATTATATGAAGTTGACTTTTTTTCAACTTCGTTGATAGCCTTGTATTTGTAAAGCATCTTTTGAGGCTTACGTGCTGAAATTATCCGGATTGGCGTCGGGATAGGGATAGGGATAGGATAGGGGTTTTATTAACTGTAACATTTGCAAAGTTTTTTGAAGATGTTGTATACAGTTTAGAAGCTTGAATATAGGACAGGTTTTGTAAAGCCATGGCTTGCTTAATCTCCCTTTGTCTTGATAATTCGGGACAAACGTTGCTTACCGCTGAATGATTTCCTGAGCAATGAATACAAGTGTTATTAGCCTCTACTGAGCAGTTTTCACCTAGATGGGCTTCTGAGCATTTATAGCACCTTGGGGTCGAACGATATTGCAGTTTCGTATGACCATACTGACAACATCTGTAGCAAATAATTGTAGGGTAAAAATAGAGCTCGACAGGTAAGGAGTTGTAAAAAAAGTATACATATTCGGGGAGGGATTGACCTTCGAATGTGTATGACAGTTTGAGAGGGTTTCCATGATGGAGTGTCAGAGGATTTATCTTTATAGTTAAGTCTCCTTGTTTTCAGGACCTTGCCAAACTGAGCAGGAACTGATACGTGTTCAATTATTTCCTCCTTATTTAATTCGGTGGAAATACCGCGTACCAGACCCATTTTGGTAACTTTATATCGTGGAATATAGGCTTTTAAGTTGTTAATTATCAAAAATGAGGACTTGATAAATGTGTTGGCCACGGTCGGGTTAGTGAAGGTTATCGATATTTTATTTCGACCCTCCGATTTAACACCTCCGGGAGCAATATTAAAAATTCTACTCTTGAGTAGGAGACTTCCCATTTTCACGGGATGAAGGGATTTAGTGGGATCTTTATCCTGGATCAGAACCAGGAAAGAGCCAAGGGAATGTATTGGATAATCAATCGTAGGAATAATTATTGGGTCGTCAATCTGAATATTTGTCGTTGTTGGGTCCGGAGGTAACATATCTGGAGGGCAGGGTTCTTCTTCTTTCCGACGTCTTTTATTAATACTAATATCCGGTGGGTCCGGGGGCTTGGCCATATTAATCATAATAACTACTATCTAATTCCGTAAGATGAACCTAGATCTAAGATAATATAACAATAATAGGCACAAATGAAAGAGCAAGTCGTGCACCCCAACATGAGCTTGCTTCTTATGCTAGTACAATAAAAAATAAAAATAATAATTGTAAACAAAAATATTATAAAATTAGAACGAAAACAGTCTTATCTGAGCGTTTTGCAGGTAGATCCGTGAAATGTCACCCCGCTTGGAATTGTAACAAACTGCGCGCGACTAGTATTACAGGAACCAATACAACCACCCGCTTCGAATGTAACGATCAAACTGAAAAACGACGTCACAATATATAAAATAGTTTCATTAATAAATTATAGAAATTTTTTTTGTATCTAAATAATATACTTACCTATTGAAGAATACATCCAACTCATTTTTCATGTTATTGACGTTATACGGTTTTAACGCCATTGACCTAGTATAACATTCACATTCTTAAAATGGAATTAAGGTGTTCTCTATTGAAATATCAAGTCTGAACATTGCTTAGTGATTTGATACTTGCATGAAGCCTTATCTGACTAATCAGTAAAATAACAAATAAATATATATTTAAAAATATATACAAGATTAGCAACATTGCATAGCATGCTAAGACTAAATCAAGGGTGATATATATTTTACAAATTTTTGTAAGATATAATACGGCTCTTATAAAACAGACCATTTTTACTGTTTAATAAATTACTGACAAGGCACATTTTGTATTTTTTCGAAAATGGTACTACCTTATTGACATGATCGACCGAATCCCCAATTTCATGTTTTTTAAACTACCGTCTTACCATAAGACTAAACAAGCTCATTACAACTGAGTTTTATTAACAAGTTTATTTACAATTTACGTGCATAATGAAACTCTATCAGGCAATACATCATTTTCTTTCTATTGAATAATTAAGAACATTATCGTCTAAATTCATCTTGCTAAATAAATAAGATTAAAAATGCTAGACACAATTAATCAATATTTATTTGACTAATTTTATTTTATTTTAATACAATATTTATTTGATTACAACTGTTTATGATAAAGCTTAAAAAGTATACATCGGACGACCTCACTAAATATTAAAGCTGTCCTATATCATATTTTTATTTATTATCTTTGTTTTATTAACCACTAAAATGAGTTTAAATACATCAATGTATTTAAAATTTTAAATTATTTTGAAAAATAAAGATAATAAATAAAAATATGAATCTTAACCACAAAGATAACATTGCTGATTTTAAAAGTATGTCCTATATCAGTTTCTCTCATCTAGATATTTTTTATATATCGACTCCTCAGAATAACAAGGTTTCATCTGACACTGGCACTGTTTTGAGATAATGAGCTCAAAAGTGTTGTTCCTCGTAATGTAAACATGTGAAGACACTATAAATATATATATATTTTTTTTAGTTGATTTTTTATAAAAATAATAAGACAAAACACTTTGTTGAAACTACTATTTATTGATAAATCAACATGTTTCAATACTTATGGCATCTTTTTCAGGAAACAATGTATACTAAAATTGAAAATACAAACATAGATAAAAACAAAACTATTATATAATGTATTAGTGGTGAATAACCAAGTAGGTTTTGTCTTATTATTTATATAATATGTTGCCACAAAGTAATTTTGCGAATATTGAAAAAGTGATTTTTTATAATGTTATACTTTCAGATGTGGGGGTTGCAGAACGCCAAAGAAAAATTCATGGGCGTGTTAATATTAAAAGGAAATATAGAATCACCTGCTCTAATTTTGTGATTAACACTGTTTAAAACACAGCCGCAATCGCAATTATAAACAATTCATTAAACAACCAAAAACAATGAAAATAAATAAGTTATCAAAAAAATAATACAGTTACCACCGGAATACCGAGAAAATGCATTATTAATTACACTATGTTAACTACATTTTTTCACGTTTAATTTTTGATATTACATATTATTCCTTCTATTATAGTGAGACATCTATTATTTTTAATTTAATTTACATCTACAATAAAAAATTTCTTTAAAAATATAGGTATAAACAATCAATTCCATAACCGTTTATTTATTTAGATTAGCATTTATTTGCTCGTAAAATTTGTAACTTTACTTTACCTGGCATATTCCATGTAAGTAGCATCGCTAACAATAGCTGCACAAGCCACTCGTATGGCATCTTTTGTGTACACCAGACTTTCGCGAACATGCTATCGCCTATTGTTTACGACGCCCCAACTGTCAAAACAATGTAGAGATTCAAAATGTGGTATATATCCGAGATTTCTTAATTTGTATTTGTTAATTCCATATGAAAAAAAACGCATCACTCCTGCATAGAATATGTTTTTTAGTTTGAAAAAATATTCATAAATTCCCAAATAAATTTTTAAAAAATCATATCTCCCCGGCGCAGCAGACAATATTACATCGGTTCGCGGTGTGTCAGGCCTAGATATTAAACATTATACTATGGAGAAATCTATGAGATGTAAAAATTGTATTTTACGAATATTTTAAATTTTTATTTTATTCATTTTTATTACATACATACCTACCATATATTATAATTTTAAAAGTTTGTTTAGGATTATCTTTCACATAGTAATTAACAATAAAAATAGAATATTGAATACAACATACGATAATATAAAAGCTGTCCCAACAAGAGCGGAAAATTTAAATTTGGTGCCATTTTTATTGTTGTGCTTTGACAGTCAAACCATTATGACAGTTCGATAGTGGACAGTCCGTCATTATTAAAAATTGATTGCCATTTGCCGTAACAACGCATTCTTATTGTTAAACACTATTTAAAAAATGGTAAAAGTTTGACTGCCACGATACGCAAACTGGGTCTAATAAATGCTTGTCAAAATGTTCCAAGTGCGAAAAATAATCTAACAATTCGAGAAGACTAGATCGATTACTGATATTAGACCATCGTCACGTATTCATCCAGGCCGTTCAGAGGAAAGCATCATGGCTGTTTGCCAGAATGTGGCCGAGAGTCCCGGGAACATCCATTGCTCATCGTGCTCAAGAATTGAACATTTCAAGAAGCACTATGCAGCATATTTTCACGAAATGTTTGCATCTTTATGCCTACAAAATACAACTGACTCAACAACTTAACCTCACAGATCATACACAGCGAAGAGAGTTCATCATCGTGTAATTTCTCGTTTGAGCGACCGGAATTGACCGTCTAGATCGTGCAATTTACCGCCTTGGACTTCTTTCTCTGGGTTTTATTAAAGTTAAAAGTTTATGTTAACAAGCCTACGATCACTCAAACTTTGAAGGAAGATATTAAACGCTGTATCACTGAAATCTAGCCACAGTTATTCCAAACTGTCAAATTTCGTCAAAAGAACGCAAATGTGCCAGCAAAGCCGAGAAGGGCAAATGTGTCGTTCCATACATAATTCCCACATATCTACTTTATGATTAAATCTAAATTTCAGTATTTTATCAAAAAAAAACTGTGTTTTATTTACAATTTAAATTTTCTCCCCTTGTTGGGACATCTTTATGAGGAAAACAAATAATTACATGAGAAAATGTTCTTTCTCTTTACATTTTAGGGTGGTCACTGGAGTCTCTTTATTTTAAATGATATTTAATTAGTCTTTATTTAGCTTATTAAATATTAGTGGCATAACACATTATCTCACGGAACACATTGTTTGTGATCGGTACTCTCATGGTTAGACCCGACTATCTTGTAGAGTAGCTGTGGTGCGGGTCAGTATTCATATTTACTTTATTAATCATCTCTTCTAGAATATATATGTGTTGCTTTTTTTAAATATGAATTGAATATATTAATTAGAAAGATATACATATAAAATCAATTTTATTGAAAAATATTGTTGTTGCGCCACCTGGATTCGAACCTGGATCTCTTTTCTAACTGGGGAAGGTGCATCATCAAAAGTACTGTCGCTGTAGCATAGTTGGATAATACACCTTCCCCGGTTAGGAAGGAGATCCAGGTTCGAATCCCGGTGGCGCAACAACAATATTTTTCAATAAAATTGATTTTATATGTATATCTTTCTAATTAATATATTTAATTCATATTTAAAATATCACAGACCTATGTTCTGAATAATTACAACTTCACAATAAGAATGTGTTCTTCTAATAGTTACTTTTTTTGTTTTCACAACTAAACGAAAATTAAAATAATCATGTTATACCATAAAGAAACTGCCATGTCAATGAATAACCTTACGTTATTTATTAATACTAGCTTCTCACAAAGTTTAACAAAGATCAGTATATTTTTTAAATAATTTAAATATTACTAATATAATTTGATGTTTAGAATATAAGTATATCAAAATATTGATTATTGCATTTAATTCCAATACAAAAATATCAGTGTTATTTAGATACGTCTAATGAGAGATTATCAAGATGATTCAATGCTTGCTTAAAATACGGGAGGTGATGGAATCAATATCGCACGCTTTCAAAATCTTTTTGATTTTAAAAAGGTTTTGTTGTAGAAACAATCTCCATATTAAAATTTCAAAACATTCAGTATTGTTTGATGTTATGTATTATTAAATATTTATTTATAAAAGACAAGTGATTGTTATCATTTTCAAATAAAAATAAATCAAATTCTTTCCGTTATTTAATTAATTTTTTTCTTTTTGAAATCTTTGTTTTTAAATTATAGGAATTCTCGATTCACGATGGGGACGTAAACATTGGCCAAAATTCCAGGAATAATTTTACCCCTCGTATGGTAGCGTAGCTTACTGAGGTTAAATTATTTATTTTCATTCACATTTTCATCATTTTGGATACATGATATTCAAATGATGCCACACATTACCGCGAGTGAACATTTTTCATATATTTTTCAGTTTTCGTGATACAAAGAACAATAAAATAGTTATTCACTAATCTTAGATTAAGTATTCAATATGCCCCATATTCTCCGGACTTGGTACCATTGCACTTTTTTTACGGGGACTCTTAAAATATAAAGTTGATGGTATAAAACTGACATAAATTAAACACATAAAGGCAGCTTAATACCAAAATACAAAATGTTTGCCATTTGAGTTATCAAAGAATGCCTAGTACAGAATGGAAAAGTTTGATCATTTGCGATAATTTAAAAAATCTACGTTTATCTTCATTGATAATGAAATTAAAAAAAAAAAATTTTCTTAATTTATAATGAATTTTTAACCCTTCAAAGTATGTATACATTTTTTTGGGACATCCTTATATTTACTATATATAATTTAACCTTTTCCCTTTTTTTACATTTTTTATTTGTCATAACTAATTTACCTAGCGGTTGAACTGTCAATTGATATTTTGGTGAATCTCGTGTGCATTATTCCGCTATATTGAAAGTTCAATTTGACATGCCGAATAATGCATAAGTTCTTGGTTATGTTAACTTAAAATGCAGAGCTGTAAGAATTTATTTTAACCATTTAATACTAGACTAGTAGTAAAGTAATCGGATATAGCCGATTACTTGCTGCTAGGCTCTGCGGGCGGTTATTATGCCCGCTTTGCGGCTAATATTGCTTTTCTGCTAGTGCATTTTGTATTGCCTTCCCTGAAATTAGTTGTACAAACGGTGTTGAGATTGAGTGTTGAAATTGAGATCATGTTTACATAAATAATTATTAAACAAACGTAAACATTACAATCTGTCAGCGTCGCATTATTTTCCTTGTGTATCATATTTTTTCATCATTTTATCTTCCCTTCTGTGATAACTTTGGTCTGACTGGTGGTAGACCGTTTCGTCTCCTGACAAACCTCAAACCGATAACGCCAGTTGTAATCTTCTTTGTTCTCGGGTATAGTGCTAGGTTGATAGTTAAACTCTTTTTCGTGTGACAATTAGTAATTTATTAAATACACGAGATACAATAAGATGTGATACAAATTTACAAGTTAATGTATTCACGTCGGAGCAGTAAAAGAGCGCTCTGTTAGGCGTGGCTCACTTATAAGTCATTATCCGCGCTCACACACACACACACACACACACACACACCTATCTCTTCCCACGTCGCGCTACAACAGACAGACACATACATACAAACATTTGGACAATACGCCATCTATTACCGTAGTTACGATTGTGCTATGCCAGGGAATATGACCTATGTTCACTATCGTCTACAAGTCCATAGGATGAATTTTTTTTCCTCAATTTTTTCCAAATTGTCGTCATTTCTCTTTTTTTTCGTCCAACTGTTTTTCATAATTGTCTCCAGCACCACATTTCGAATGCTGAAATAAACAGGTGCATCCTGTTCAAATAATATAAAAAATCTAATGAACTCTTCGTTAAAAATCCATTTCAAATACTTTGATATATACATTTCAAATGAAACACGAGCCTAATAATATTAGTCTCAAACATTTCTTAACCAAAAAAATTCTTCCAATAATTTTTTTTTGACTTTCCCTTGAAGCATAATTTTATTATATATTTGTGTTCAGAATTTTAAAGAAAGAATTTGCTTATTAAATGCTTTTCATTTTTAAAAACCGAAATCTAAGGCAGGTTTAATTTAATAACTTACAGGCTGTTTAACTTTAAGGCAGTATTTGTAAAAACGTACTAGTACAAACAGCAAAGCCAAACTTGTACAGAACATGGTCACGGTGATAAATCTCCTGAGAATTTTTTCACACATTTCCGAAAAAGAATTTCTTTTGCTTAAATTCAAATTTATTGTCTTGTAATACATGCATATTTTTTTTTCGCAAGATAGGGATGGAGCACAAACGAAAAAAAAATTGTTTTCTAGCAAACATAAAAGTTCTAAAATATTTTGAAATACATTTATTTAAATCAAAGTAAATTGAATTACATGTCACTGAAATTATGTAAAGTCTACATTATTCCTGAAATAAACTGAAATGCGAATGTCATTTGAATTCGGGATCTCTTTTAATTGTCAGCAAACTATCGTATTTATTGATTAAATAAATTAGTTTATGTCATAATAATGGCTATAGGTTCTGAAAATAATAATGCTTTAAGGATGTAAGTAGGTACTTGTGAGGACGTAAATCTTTAAGTTCGTGTAATGTAAATTTCCAATTGAGTATTTCGACGCAAATTATCAAAAAATCAATTGATCAATCGCAATTTAAAAAAAATATTTTTATTAGTTTTGATTTATCGCAAAAATTATCAATTTTATATGCAGTATTTTTAATGATAGTATTTTTAATTTAATTAATTTTTATAGTGATATGTTATATGAAAATTTTCTGATTTTTGTATGTTTTTTAGATGGATAAAGATTTACAGCTATCGACATCGCAACAAACAGTAAACCTAATACATTTAGAGGACACAGTCAGCACTATCGTTTCATGGCTGGAAGAAGAATAGGAATATGTTATTAACTCGATCGATTCCAATAGTGACGGACCGAGTAAGCATTCAAAGAAAAAAAACTAAACCAGAAATGATGACATTCTATAATTTGACCAATGATGTAGTTGAGATGATAGGTTCATATTCAACTATTAAAAAAAGTAACATATGACCTCTTATCGTATTCTATTCCCTTTTGAACATTGACAAATAATATTCGCAAGCAATACTGGAATTAGATAACCGCGTCGATTTTTTTAGTCGATTAGTCGATAGCTCGGTATGCAGTTGATAAAACCACACATCCTGCTCTTAACTTAACTTAAAAATTTTAATACTTCAAAGAAATAATATATATCTCATTGAGACGAAGCTATGTTTTATTTAATTTAATGGAAAATATATCAAAATATGGGTAATTAAAGGGCTTACGACCTGTCTTCAGCTAGCTTAAGTGTTAACTTTATGTAAATATAACGTTCACCATTGTCATTCATCAATCTCCATATCTATCAAATTTTTGAATGTTGTATATGTGTTAATATGTGGACTCACTTCGAGTACCACTATACTATCGCCAACTATGGACTAAATTCGATAATACATTTCCCTGAAGCGGCATATGTCACAATAAGATTATAATCATTTTATTTATTTGTGTGTTCTTGGACATATTCAAATATTGCTTTAATACTTCACCTGCTAATGAGTGTTACTGTTTCTCTCGAAACTCGAGTTGTGCTAATAAACTCAGGTAGAATTATAACACTGTTTCATTTATATCCATCCATTATGATGAAACTCTACAAAGTTAACGCCGATTCTATCAATAATATAAGTATATGACGTCTAACACTCAAGTTATCTGGTATGCAGAGATTTTAAAGATACATAGGAGTTTTATTGCATTTTATCAAAATATCTGTTTTTGAAATTATATACTGTTGAGTTGTATACTGAAAAAATCTTTGTTGAAATATTATATTTATATAGATATCATTATGGAGTAATAAGAATTTTAAAAATATGTATTAGATATTCATGATTTTAAACACATATTTTCAATACTTTATTTTTGATAAAATTGGTCCATTTTTTCTACATCCTAATATCAAAGGAGGCAGCCCATAATATTTAAATCTTTCAAGGGAATAACCATTTTATTCCCAGATTAATATTTTACAATGAGCTTTCGAAGTCAAATATTGGTTGAAATTGATCAAACATTTTCCTTTTGTTTCAGAAAATTTACGTATGTGGTAGGCAGGTAGGTGAAGCGCGTACCGCGAGTATTATGCAAACATTAAAGGAAAATATTTGGGAAAGGCACACATCGACAGTTTTGAGAACCAACAACTTAAATTGAACTTGTAGAAAATGTAACATCTATATATTTTGTAATATCTACAGTGCCACAATTTGAGATATAATTTTTTTTTAAATCTCAAAAGATTTAATGTACATACGAGTATATTATATTTATTTTAAACCACTCAGCAGATGCCATATTCATACTGTGAGAGGGAAAAGAGGATAAAAGAATGCAGGAAAATGGGATAAGGGATTTATCTCGACTATTCGGAACTGGCTACTTAACATAACAAAGCCAATGGTAGTTTTTCAACAGGGCGACACAAATTCGGCACGACACGCGACGGGTTGATTCATCGGCCAGTCAGACGTCGCTCTGGCGAATGGCGCCACCTGTCCAATTCTGATCATTCACTTTTAAAGGTGACGTTTTGAACTTACGCAGTAATTTTATAAAATATTTAATTAAATTAACCGGATCATCGGATCCCCCGGAACGATGACCTATTAAGAAATTAAAGGAATTTCGAACATTTTCGGGTATTTATTAGGGTGTGGGTATCCCGCTGGGGGTTGCTGGGATGGACGTTGCTTGAAAGAGTAGTGGCTAGAGAGACCTAACGGAGCATTCTACTGGCTATCCCTCGCACCTTTTGCAACCTGTATAGGGTGAATTTCTGCTGGACTGTGAGCGAGTTCTGCGACTAAAACACATAAATGTGACGTCTACCCTCTTCTTTTGGGGGTGTGTGATTTATATAGCTTCTTTCTGGCTGCCTTTTGAATTTAATGCGACAAGTCTCTCATATTGTACAGGTATGGTTTTGGTATGACGATACCGGAGCCAACCTATGATGGTATTATGATGATATTACTGAATGTAATAAAATAAATAAAAATATATGTAATTATGACGAATCAAAGCGAGGATAAATAACTCTCAAAACGATTTGGGAAAGGGTGTAAATAAATAAAATAAAATAAATTAAATGTATTGAATATAGCAAAAAGTATTTTTTATTTTCATGCTTCAAGATTGGATAGAGTTGACACATTTCAACGTAACGTCAAATCGCATTAGTTGGTATAATATCTTGTTATGCTTGACAGAAATATATCTGTTAATATTTAGTTTTATTATCGCGTTATTATTAAATATATCACAAAATATGTTATCAGTTTTTTATAAATAATTTAAAAAAATAAATATTTAAATATTTTAGAAGGTAATCTAAAGTAATTGACTTATATATATTTTTTAATTAATTCCAATTATGATGATAATTCATAAATAAATATATTTTTTAAATTAAATGTTTAGGAGATTTTGTGAATTATTAAAATAATCAATAAACTCTCTGGGTACAAAAACTGTGCCAGCATTCATGAAATAATAATGGTATTTTATCGATATTAAAATGAATGGATTCGTAATATGGGTAGTGCCAGTATTGGTGCACTCACCTAAACATATTGACTCATACCAAAATTAATTATTGCTACAAAGTGATCCAAAAAATGAGGCCACTTTAAAATTGTTCTTCATATACACCTATTATATAGTAATAAATGTAAATCTATCTACTACTTGTAATTCTAATTAATTGTACAATTGCTTATAAACTATAGCCGTCTCGACACAAAATTTCTCTAGTGAGATGGGCACAGTTCAAACAGATTTTTACATTGTATTATATAGTTAAAAATATAATAAAATAAATAAATAAATTGTATGAGTTTTTTTTAAATCATAAGTAATATTGAAGATACTATTATTAAATAATATATTAGTGTCACTATTTTTAATAATTAAATCTTACGCTGTCACAAATGAATATATAGTAGAAATCTTTGTTTTGAAAAAAAAACATAGTTGTTTCTGTAGGTTCGGCCATGTGAGGAACGACCTAGATGAACAAGAAACTGCACCATGAAGGATCTGGCGGTAGTATCAGAGCAAAGCACAGCAAGGTCTGGTGTTACATCAATGGATATTGAGAATGGTGTAAATGGCAGGCATATCTATCGAAACAGGAAGGATATTATGTAATATTAATATTATCTTTTGCTGACCGTGATAGGTCACAATAATAATCAATTTAAAATATTTTTATGTAGATTATTTAACTTTGTTTTTTAACAACTAAATTAATTAATACACCAACTGGTTTCATATAATACAATTTCAATCGTGAGGATATCAAATTTGATAATTTGATTTTTCAAAACCGATTGGTGTATTAATTAATAAAGTGGTTTAAAACATGGCGAAGCCTATGTGCTGTGTTCTGCCCTGGTTGCGTTCTGCCTTACAGCGTGTAGCTGAACTCTGAGTGGTAACTTGTTACCGCTGTACCGGGTACGTTCAGTTACTCTGCAGATGCTCGGAACAATATCTTCACTTTTGCAGTAAGATATCCGGTGATCGATGGAGCTTAGGATATCGTATTCGGTGACAGTTTTATGTGGGATTCTGAATAATGGAGAAAGCTGATCCGGTTAGATATTTATTGTTACCAAATCATTTAACTGATCATTAAAAACACTAGCAGATAAGCAAACACTTATTGCCGATTGCTTACTCTCAGTTTTTGACAGATTTTAGGTAGTAACATAACCAAAAATCTTTGTTTTGATATCGCAGAAAGTGCTTTTATTCTATGGTATACCATAGAGGGTACAAATAAGAAAAGAAGACATATGTCGTGTATTTTTTTTCTTACTGGTAATAAGGACAACGTATACTTCATTAACCTAGAGATATCAAAAACATGTTTGTTTTTACCCTGCTCGCATCCAGAAAGACATATATAGATAGGGATGCCTAATATTATTATAATTATTTTTTACAGCTATTTATTGCTTTGTTTTATTTCATTATTCCATAATTATTAACATTAGTTTTATTTCATTATTCCATTGCTTCTCAATATACCGTATATACTGATGTAATTTTCCTACAAATACTTAAAAAATAAATAAATTAAGAAAATTTACAAATCTCTCGAACATAGGATTTAATGAATACCTAGATTTATGGAGTAGCATATATAGTAGATACATTAATTCATCATAAAGCTCCTTTTAGCAAAGTTGCGCCTTCCGTGACTGAGCTTTACCTGAGATTAATGTCAAATGTTCCACGGACATTCATGCATATGTGATCAATATCAGGTTCATAACACGAATAAAATATAGGATTACTTTTTTTCTTTAACACTTGGCAACTGTACAGATTTAATCTTAATATTATATATAATTTAATATTAAAATATTCACTTAAATAAAACACCACGAATTTTATTTAACGCCAACCGGTTTCACTTAGGTCAATCTTTAACAATAAATGCAACAACTAACAATATATACGTAAAGAGGGAGACAAACTAAAACAACAGAGAGAACATCAAAAAAAAAAAAATTAACTATCGCACTAGTAGTTATGTATAACTGTTTTAAAATAGTTATGTATATCTTTATGGTCATATTACGAATATTGCGATATTCGATATCATTATTTGATTTTTCTTTGAATAGAGTAGTTCTTATCAAAATGTTAAATAATTATGTTTTTATTTAATATTTTGTTTTTACATTTTATTGTTTTTAAGGTTATTTTAGCATTATATTCAAATTATTATGTCATTAATTGATTTTATTATTATAAATAGTTGTAGTTATTATGATTAAACAACTATGTATGTATAAATAATTAAAATCCATCCCATTGGGCATCCCTCGTGCCCGAGAGAGACTGTCATTCACGATTGTGGGTTCTCGGGTGGCTGGAGAGTTCAATCGGGGATACAGCGGCACCGCATACTTGAAAGCAGAACGCTAACAGAATGCTACAAACAGAAGACAGCAACTGCAGCCACTACTTCTCCATGTCCAAGACGTCCCAGACAAATACTTATAATATATTGTATAAATGGAAATATGCATAACATGGTGACCCGTCAAATACGCCCCAACAAAATCACCCGACAAATGCGCCCGAAACAAATGTGCCCCCAACAAATGCGCCCCGACAAATGCGCCCGAAACAAATGTGCCCCCAACAAATGCGCCCGAAACAAATGTGCCCCCAACAAATGCGCCCCGACATACCCGAGAAATAATACATTTTTAAATCGCATAGTGAATTGTATCTTAATGAAATAATATTTTTACTAATCTTCCGTGTACATACGAAATGTATATATTTTTCACGAAAATAAAATATTTTTAGTTTTAGAGCAGCCTTGAGAAAATTTATATAAGATTCCAAATACTAAAAATTTCTCTATTTTTTTTATGAGGCACTTTGTCGCGGGTGCATTTGTCGGGGCGTATATATCCGAGGTGTTACTGTCGGCTAACCGCATAGCATATATACGATATATAGCATATATGGGAATGTAGATGAATTAAAATATGGTGTTAGGGGTGGGTAGGTATTTTTAGAATTATTTTATCTCTACCTATCACTTTTTTCTCCTGACTTCTCTTAACAATGATTAGTTAACCACGTTGGTGTGAAAATTTGCCAAATTTACTAAATAGTTCATAGAAAAAGTTGAAAATTTTTCAGTATTTGGATTCTATTAATCAATTAACTCAAGACTGCTCTAAAACAAGAAATAATTTAATTTTCGTGAAATATATATGCATTTCGTAAATAATTGCGTGACTACGAACGTTAAAAACATTTTCTTAATTCAATGATATCCAAGGGAACATTCTTCATAACTTTAAGCCGGATAAAGCTATAAAATGTAAACGACTCGTGTACACACGTTGCAGTCGAAGAAAGCCTCACTATCAGCGTGGGGTGTGCCGTAAAAGGGTACTTGTCGTAAAGTTATACCGCCCTTATGTTCTAAATCCACAAAATTCACGCCGTCTGGACGATAAAACAAACATTCACCACACACTACATAGTAAAAGGTAATGCTTCATTTGAAAGCTGTTCTTAAAGGAAACAGAAAATTGAATCGAATGGGAAATGGTTTACGGTACGTTGTCTCCAATGGATAAGGGATGCTTTAAATAAAATATCATACACCTAGTCTATCCTAAACGATACTAAAGCGCTGGAAAATACATTCATATAACAAAATGTGTTTCATAATCCATTTTGCAATACACGTATTATTTTATATTTTGAACAACGATTGACATTAATAACAACACAACACATATCATCACCGTTTCGCACCGATGGAGATTTTATTTTATATTATTTTTAATATACAGATTATCAACAGGTCATTAATCGCCCTGATAGATAGACCTAGAATGACAATATTATACAATTAGGGGAATAAATAATATTTACTGCAATTGGTAGTCATTTAAAATGTACCTATACAAATAAAGGGTGTTGGGTCAAACCAATATAATCAAGTTAATTTTACAAAAATACAGACCGAAAATGCACTTTGAAATGATATTAACATGAACACGATGAAATGGCTTTCATTGAAAAATTAAAATTAGAATTCATAAAACAAAAACCGCAATTATTTTCTTACTAACTTAATATTAAAATTGTTTTTTTATTAGATTATAATATGTATAGTTTAGTATTTTATGAATATAAAGGGTGTTTTTTTAAAGGTATTGAACTTTAGAATGAAATAAAATACATAAAAATCATGCTAATGGCCATAGTATTAGCTTTATAAGAAATATACTTTTATGCCATTTGTGTTTAAATATAATTTCGCGCATATAGGCGCCACGACTGGCTCGAATAAAGCGCAATCAGGAAGTTCAATTTTCGATCACTTTTTGGAGCAGTTGGGGGCCGTATATTGGCGATAACGCGACGGATGTTGGCTTTCAAGTCGTATATCGTCTATAGTTTATCGGCGTAAACTAGCGATTTCACATATCCCTACAAAAAATACTCCAAAAGTATTATATCACACGATCTTGGAGGCCAA
The DNA here is from genome assembly GCA_031772225.1 of Eubasilissa splendida. Lineage (NCBI taxonomy): Eukaryota > Metazoa > Arthropoda > Insecta > Trichoptera > Phryganeidae > Eubasilissa > Eubasilissa splendida. The sequence goes on along the minus strand of CM062859.1, from coordinate 19,901,041 downwards.
TTCACAAGTGCATTACGCGAAATTATGCACTCATCGAATGTTTCCTTCAATAAATTGATTGTGGCGCGTGCTGTGTAGTATGTTACGCCGTCTTATTGAAACCACAGTAATACCATTCAATTGGAGAACAAAAAAGTCAGTAATCATGGATAATAGATCCATAGCTGTGCACGAGACGAAGCGACTTATTCGGGTCCTCCTCAATACAACACTCCACTGCAGCAACAGATTCTTCGATGCGCACTGTACAATATATCTGCGGATGCGTATTATCTATTATAGTATGCGTGGTGCAAAAACGATCCATGGTTATTAGAATTACTTGCTCGGATGAACGATTATGTGGACCGTAAAATGAACGTAGCGCATGGTAAGTTTCGCGAACTGAACCATGACTTCCGAAATAAATTTGCTTAATGTGCAAGTGTTGTTCTGCCGTAAGTCTATTCATAGTGAAATGGAAAACCAAACTAAGGACAAATCAGCTATCAGCTGTCAAATTGGTTTTCGCTGGAAAAAGTGTTACCAATTCGAAAAACAAATCTCTAAAAAAACCTTTCGTATATAAAATTATATTTGATCAGGTGAGTTTTATATGAAAAACCAACCGGTTTATTATAAAGTTTACTCAATAGTGTTATTAAAAAATAAATAAGATGCTGCAGAGTATACTTTTTTATAGTTGAGTAATTAGTAATAAAGTATAATTTATATTTATATTATTTATATTAATAGAGAATGAACATGATATTAAAACTACCTCACAATTACAGAAGCGTATGGGTTCCAGGATCAAAGATGTCTGATCAGATGTATTAATGTTAATACACCCCCAGACTCAGCTTATCATTTGTGTTCGTACATATCGTGGTATCCACCTTGGTTTAGAGTGTAGTAAAAGATAGTCATGACAGTAGCAGCGGAGTATTTATGATTTTATTACATGAAAGCTTTGAGTTTATTTATACTGTAGTGTGCAAATACGAAGCATGGAGTTTAATGCTGTCGACCGGCTCAGGAGCGAAAGAGATGTGAAGGGTATGGCGCGCATGCTGGTTACATGCAGCACTGTGCATTGATAACGTCTCACTATGGTGGTCAATACTGCTTTTGCAGGATGAGTCCAGATCACAATAAATTATATTAATAAAAATACTATTTTAAAAATATATACTTTAATCAGTACTTTTAATAAGTGCTAATATATATTAAACGGTTTAATTAAAAAATTTAATTTTCTAAAATGCCGACCTCATACCGATACTCATGTTATGTATAATATCGCTTATGATTATGAGTATATAATATAAATAAACGACTTGTTGAAGGTAATATTTGTTACCTACATTACTGTCCATTCACAAATATTTGAAGGTAACGTTTCTATGCATTTAGGTCATCGCTCTATCACTCGCATGCAACATCTCTAATTAATCCTGAATTACCAGCATAGGTGGCTCAGATGTTATACGATTGAAGCTAATCCAAATTGACATTCATTCAATACTCATTAGTTATAACGTAAGCAAAGGTTGCCAAAGACCATTTTACATTTCCTATATTTATTAACCCCCAACCGGAATCTCAAGAATGAGAACTGATGAAACATTTATTTTGGACCGGAATCTAATATTAGATTTTAACTTAGATAGATATTTTGACGTGCATAGCTAAAAATACATCATTAGTATTTTTGCATCCATTATGGAACATACGTCTTCTTCAAACTTCTCTGTTTCTGGTATTGCGGGCCCTACTGCCCGGATGGGCCCCCCAACTATTGCACGCACACAACTATGCGCTGACAATCACGCGCAATACAAAAGTAAATTCATTCCCATGTATTTCATTTAAAAATGTATTTTAAATGTAAAATATACTAATTTCATTAAAAAAATCAGAAAAGATCGCTCGAAAAGAAAGCAATACATTCTTATCAATTTTTTGCTTGATTAGGTACGGGATTTCAAAAAAACTTTGTGAAAATAACGGGCATAAAAAACATATTATTTCATCTCTTTAACATTCGAATCTATATATTTGCAAAATAAAGGTGCATATTTAGATCGAAAAAAAGCATTTTATTCTTTCTATTGATTAAATTCGTCATTTTTCCACCAGCTTTGTCATCAATGTATACATTTTTGACAATTAACTTGGTCGATGATTATTTCCACCATTTTTAGTGGACTATTCTACATATATCCGAAAACAAAACCCTTCTGAAGTGTTAATTCTGGCTCTGGCCAGGCTCAATATTGCTTTCTTTTCGAGCGACCCTTTTCTAATTTTTTTCACGCAAGGAGTATGTTTTACATTTAAAATACATTCTTAAATAAAATGCACGGGAATAAATGTCTTCGTTTACTTTTGTAGACGCATAGTTATCCTTCGCGTTATTGTTGGCGCGTAGTTGTCTCGCACCCAATTGTCGGAACACCGCCCGGATGCGATAGGTTCAGCGGGCCTTTGGCTTACCCATACGTCACACTCCATTCTCATTTTTCGTTAATTTGCTATCTTCTCATTTCATAATATGCCTCACCCATTGCCCTTAGTTTTGCCGACCTGGCTCCAACATCTTCGAGTTCGTTAAGCTACGTCTCCTTTTATGTACGTCAGAACAGATAGTATAAAGCTGATGTTAGTATAGTGAGTATAATTAAGAAAGGATCACTTAGGTGGTTTGGTCATATGGAACGGATGAATGAGGAGAGAATGGTAAGAAAGATATATGACGCAAGTGTTAATGGCACCAGAAATAGAAGATGTCCGCGGAAGACTTGGCATGACCAGGTAAACCAGATAATGGAGGATGGTTCTGTTAAAAGCCTCAATAATCGGCGAGCTTGTATGAGAACATGTATGAATGCGGATGAGGCGAGAATTGTGTATCAGGACAGAAGAGTGTTGCGCTCTATCCTCTCTGCCTACCCCCGCGGAGAAACGGCGTGATGGTCTGTAAGTAAGTAAGTAAGTAAGAACAGATAGTATATATTTATGAAAGGCTTCCTTCCTAAGATATCGCGGGATAATTGGAATTGAAAATATTTGTGAGATTTATGAAACTTAAGAAAATATAAATTTTCTAACAATTCATTGATTAGTCATTTTCAATTGGCTATGGTAATGAAATGGTATTTTTAAATTAGTAAATAATATTCAATGATTTTTAATTGAGACATAATTGAGTATAATATTTATCTTGGAACGTCAAACACAAAGATTAGTGTTGTCAGTCAAAATTCTTAATCTTGCTACCACACATTGCATCCAATGAGAGCACATATACAAATTACACATTACAGATATGTACATATAATATACTTACATTACTTACTTATTATATGAATGTGTTTTCCTTAAAAATATATCAAGTTGTCCCAAAAGTCTTTGCGTTTTTTTTTCTTGCATTTACTTGAATGAATAACTGTTTATAAACTAAAGATATTTTTAGTGTTCGTGTCGGTGGTTAGGGTTAGTAACGGGATATTTTTTGGTGTGATATTTTCGACCCTAAAACAACAATGGCACTGGAGATTAAAGAAATACAGTTACGCTATATTAGGCTTTATGAGTTTCAACTTAGACATAATGCGACAATAGCAGTTAAAAATATTTGTAATGCAATGAGCAGATATGCAATTAAATTAATAAAGTGTCAAATGTAACAAATTCAAATATAAAAAACGACATCGACTTATTTAATGCTTCAAAAAAACAATGTTTTTTCGAATCAGGTATCAATAAACTAATTGACATATGGATAATAATTGTAGAAAAAGATGAAGAATATATAATTGAGTAAAAATATTACGTATTTTATTTTTTTAATTATTCAATTTGAACATAAAAAAACGCAAAGACTTATGGTACAACCTATTATAAGTTGTGGGGGTAGGTGGTTAGAATTAAATGGAAACGCGCTGTTAGTGTAGAGTCGTTTATTGTGACAGATGATAGAACATAGAGTATAGAAGGAATGCGTGTAAGAATGAAATGTAGAGAAGTGAGAACTCCAGAGCGTAGAGGTTGAAGAATAATGGAGCGAGTCGGCTGCGTTCGGTGTCAGCCCCGCCAGCTTCAAGCGCCGTGGCGGGACAGCGGAACGGAAGATGTGTGATTGGTGAGCGATTGGGCCAGACTGTGTTGGCAGCGCTGTCGATGGTGTCGATGCCGGCTGGGAACGTGGTGGATTCGAACCACTGTCCCCTACATTTCCTAATATTTCCAATAATTAATAAAAATGAATTATTAATTAATTATGGCTTCTCCTATCGGATTTTACTCAAAGGTGAGTGAGATTACGTAAAAACAAAGTAGATGGCTTTCAAATAATGGAACGATTGATGTATTAATTTGAAAAAGTGTAACATGGGTTCGAAAATTTGTCGTTAAATCTACTGTCGCTGTAAAATATTTTTTCGATAAATTAATTTTATATGTATATCTTTCTAATCTGTACATTTAATTTTGAATTAAAAATATCTCAGACCAATGTTTTGAAAAACTGCAACTTCACAAGAAGAATGTTTTCTCCTTAAAAAATAAGATTCACTGACAAAATTGACAAATTGGGCAGAAAGAGCAATGATTTTTTTCTCTTTTTCTTTCCTCATTCATGTCATAGTTGACATGTAGTAGCTTTTATCAGTTTAGATTCAGCTCTTAATGTACTTCCATAGTCCCGATCCCGGGTCGCCCGTACAGCTGACTCCACCTCCGGGGTCTCTCCAATCAGATGCAAGGTATCTATCCACCGTTGTGACACTCTTCCAGGTCTTCTTCAGTTCAAGGTTGTGCTGAGATTTAAGATTTAAGCTCTCCTTTAAGATTATTTAAAATAAAAATATCATTACATATTAATTTAATAAATATATAAGGTTTGTTATCAAAAAATTAACTTACTTAATATTTTTATTTTGCAATTAACTAGCTTAAGTATCCGGCGTTGCCCGCGCTTTACGCAAAGTGAAGGGGCTTCATTTAGGGGAATGGGAGTAATTTTTTTTTAAAATCAGATGTAGACAGTAATTTCGTCTTATTTTGATTTCTAATTTCATCATGAAGTAACAAAATTCTGCCTTAAGGAGTAAGAAAGGTGGATGGGGGTGGTTTTTTGAAATCTCATGTAAAGAATGACCTTTCTCTTGCTTTTAAGATCAAGTCTCGGAATAAAACTATAGATATGTATAAAAAACAAACACACCCACTCACCCACCCACAGACACTTTTCTTTATATATATATTATTTTATTTTTATATTAGAAAATATAATACATTTAAAAAATAATCAGTAGGATATATATACCATTTAACATTTATTTCTTGTCTATGATAGCAAGACTCATGTATAAAGAAAGAGTATTTATAGTACATAGATATAATATCGCAACCAAACTAAACATTTTTGATTTGACTCTTAAAAACAATGTTGTCAAAAATGTCGTCGATAATTAAATTAAATTAAATTAATTATAAGATACTGTAGCCATGAAATCAGCCATCCTTGATGTTAGGATCCTAATCACAGAGTCATACAGGGTGGGAGCTCGTTTACGTTACCTTGTCACTGCACTTCATCTAACGCGGACGACTTAAATGCAAGTGGACATGGCTTCCAGGCAGAGCCGTGGAATAATTGGTCCTTAATTAATCAATGCACATAGCTCTTCAAAGGGGAAATGGATTCATTTAATTGGATTATGAAACATATGCGATTTTTATAGTAACTTCATTGTAAAAGAAAATCATATTGTACTTAAAGAGGCTTGTGCGTGTTACGTACCTTTTCTTTGAAACATATTTTACGGATTTTTATGTTATAAACTTACCATTTGTATGTTATCTGCTGCGTACAAGCATAGATGCCGAAAGAATTCAGAACAGGAAGGAATAGGCACTCATCAGTCCGGATTCTGCTGGCACCTCCGAAGATGTGGACTGTATATTTTAACTCACTATTTCGTCAAAGGTTCCTACACAGTATAGACGCGAAATCTTGAATTAGTATAATATTTTAATCCTTTCCGTACATATATAACCGTACTGGCTCAAGGTTGCTAATCGACTGGGCGGCGGCACGGCCAGTAAGAGGTGGTAAAGGGGGGGAGGAATGCACAGTGCATTATTTTCGTTCAATAATTAATCTTTATACACCAAATAAATATATGCTCCAAACATTATTAATTAACTTTTTTTTATATTATTTCACAATTCTTATGTTTTCAGTCATTTAAAAAAATGACAGTTGTTGTCGTAGATATTATACTTTAATTTTATTTTGATATTAAAAAACACAACCTCTGGATCAAAAAACAAGTATTAAAATTACGAAAAAAATTACTACTGGAGCTGATTTTTTAATTTATGTAATTACCTCATACTTTGGATTGGATAATCCTTTGATCTGATGTGAATAACTAACTACATACTTAAAAATAGTTACAAACTCAGTACAAACTCCTTGTTTTTTCATTAATTAAAAAAAAAATGCATTTTATAATGAATTATTCTTTGGTTATAAACAAAATGTTATCTTGTATTACCTTGTTTAATGCGTACATATACTTTGTAGTAACAAGTGTAAAAATAAAATTGAATGAATTGAAAGAAAGCATCTTTGCGTCACTTTACGTCTTCACATTATATGTAATTAAATAATAGAATATTTAGTTATTCTGCTTATCCTGAAAAAGGTTGGATTCAACCGAAACTAGTTGACATTTGTATATATATTTAATAAAGTAGTTTAAAACTAAATATTACCTTATTTAATTTAAAAAATATTTAATATTGTTCATCTGAAATGTATTTTCGTATCTATAAGCCCCAGATTCTATCACTATTGTTAGATATATATTAATATACCAACAGCCTTTGTGGAGGCTCTATGTTTAAACCAAATGGATCGTCAAAGGAAACATTACAGGTGATTTAAAATATTTGCGAAATAGTATAAAAATGCCTAATGAAAATACAAATATCACTTACATAAAAATAATAAATAAATTATGAATTTATTCGCTGTTCGGTTTACGTTCATTTAATAGCAAATATTTAAATAAACAATTTCAATCCTTAAGTGATCTTCAGAGTTTTAGACTAGAAAATGACTAGAATATTTGTTATGTCTACAGTTTCACAGTTGTTACAAGGGTTGATTTTTTTGGTTCACCATTTACGAATAAAATTTATCAGATGTGCTTGAGGGTGAACTTTCATTTTTCCAGTTTGAAAAATTCGAGAAATTTTACACGAATTAGATATGCTTTCAAGATGAGGTTAATAGTTAAATTCTTGTAAATGTCGGAGAAATAATTAACGATGTTATTTGTTACGTACATCATGCGAGAGAGGAAGGTTTCAAAAGAAAGAGATGGCAATAAAAATGTTGATTGAAAAACAACTCGTATCTGGAGTTTTTTTCCATATTGATATATGGAATGAAATAAATTTGAATTAATCCATGAAAAATTAAATAATTTATTATGTACCGAATTATGAATATGTTTTGAGCATTTAAATATATTTAGATGGTCGCTTAAATCAATGTTCTAAATTTAAAATTATTATTACAACTTCAATTTATTATTTTGTTTATAATATATATTCGATATAAAATGCCACGTTGGCGTTTTGGTGATATGTCTGTTTCATAATTACATACTATTATTGAAACAAATAGTTAGTGTTTAAAATGCAACAGTGTTATATATAAACGAAATATTTAATTGCGCCATAAATAAAAATAACGTACATAAAATGTTAACTTTTTTCAAGAAAACGTTGTTTTATCTTAAAATCAGTAAAAAACACCTAATTTATGAAATTTGCTACTAATGTTGCGAATAAATTCAATACTAATTCATACTGTGAGTAAAATATGATGTCATTACGGCCACTGATGATAAAGAAAATAAAAAAGACGCATTATTAGGATCGATATAAATATTATTTAGTAACAATTTATTACATTTTTGATATCAAACTTAATTTTAAATGGTAGGTGAAGTATGTGAGTAAATACAATATATTATTTAAAAACATATTTTTTCACTAAAACAAAGTATTTTTAAAACGTCGAAAATTAGTCATATGTATTGCAAATGAAAGGTTTATAGCGTTATTGAATTTTGTTAATTATGGCATAATATTTAGTTTATTAATTTAATATTATTATAAAAGTCCTATCTAAGTAATAGTATATAAAAAGTCAAATCTAATCTATAACTTCTGATTTAAATTAATAATAAAACCCACATTTTCGTAAAAAAATACGAAAACCTGAATTATTTTTTAAAGGGCGTCCTTAAATGTATAGTTATGAATTAAGTAATATTTTATAGTTTTTATAATAACATTTTTTAATCTAATATTTGTTTATATATTTTACGAAATAGGTATGTTGGGAGAAAGTTTCACATCAAATGATTAGGAAAAGAATTCCAAAATTGCCCCACTCTGCGTAAAACTTGATCGAATTCACAGTTATAAGACCCACTGCAAAGATACAAAGAAATAACTCGGCCACTTCGAAAACTGCTGGGCTCCAGCTGGGAAGCAAACCCTTCATTTCTTAGGGTTACTGTGCTGGCCCATCTTCAGGGGAATATTTATGTCTGGTGTGGCAACAATCATCCCATGCTGAAAAAGCGAACGTCGCTCTAAGCGAGATTAAAATTTGATGTTTAGAACTTATAAATGAGAAATAATAAGGTAGTTTAAATAAAGTATTTATTTTAATACAAAAAAATCAACATATACATATGTATATATATATGGACCCTGAGGACAAGGAGGATAAAGCTAATTGATGCCTTTGAGATGTGGTGCTGGAGACACGTGTTACTCATATCATGTCGCATATACGCACGTATGTCTCCATTCTGTAGAAATTGAAGATCAAGGACAGACTCAACTATTTGCCTGAGACAAATCCTTTTTTGGGCATCTTGCGAGAAGCTTGGAGAAGTTTTTTATGGTAGGCCACGTCGATGGACGAAGAGAAAGAGGCAGATTTACCATTCCTTGGATCGAATGAATGGAAAAGACAACAGCGACTACCCCGGTGACAGACCTAAGATGTGCAGGATGCCGATAAAAGTGGAGGAATATAGTCAAGAAGGATTGTAGAAATCATAGAGAGGATTCATAGAGATCGTGACCCTCAGTCATGAGTTACTGATGTGAATGATATATATATATATATATATATATATATATACACTTATATGACAATTTTATATCGCATCATATTAGAAAAATTGTTAATTTCAAATTGGTTTTATAGGCGCTTGATATTTATCCTGATACGGGTAAAGTTCAAAATATAATGATAGTGAGAGTGTATAAAAATGATACGAAAATTTGTAATGCAGTTTTCGCATAATTTACTGTAATACCGTAAAATAAACATATTCTATGTTAAAATGTTAAAAATAACATCAAATTAAAAAAAATCGCATGAATACTCATACACATGCATAAAAAATATACATTCAATAGAGAGGCTAGTAATTAAAACGTACAAAAATAATGTGTGCAGTTAAATTAAAAATAAATATTTGATAATTGCCTTTTCCATGTCCGTTAACATTCACTGTTGCGATTCATTGTTTGGGAAATTTCAATATTATTGTCCTTTATACAGCAAACTACGCTTTATGAATCGACGGTTAAATATTTTTTCAAACGACTATCTATCATAGCCAGGTTGTGTTAAAATTGTACTCGTATTGACATGTTATTGTTTTAACCTATTTTAAATTTTAACATAACAGACCCACCCATATTGTGCTCGTTTTGTCCAGTAGTAAAATCACCAACTCACTTTTTTATCATGGATACCATACCTCAGGAAACTTTTTAGTGCCAAAAATGGATACCAAATTTTGTCAACGAACTTTCTTGTTTTGTGCACCGCGCATATTTTATAAATTGCCACTAAAACCTTAAAGGGTCTAAAGTGATTAACGATTTTAAACCAAAAATAACAAAGTGGTTGCATGATGTGGGTAGAAAACAAAATGAAACTAATTTGTCACTTATGCCAACCTAACTACCTACACATTTTGTCTCCAACTATATTATAGACAACAATCTTTTTTATAACTTCTGATTGTACTTTAACAATATTCAATTTATAAAAACTGTGCAGGTAATTACTTTAGAATAGACTACATCTAGTAAAGTAATTAATTAATTATGAATATTGATGTAATTTGTGTTCTGTGTACATGCCTGTTTTTTTTAAATCTTTGATGTTATGAATTTTGTTCGAAAATACGACCGTAAATCATTTTTATATTATACATAGTTGTGATCACGAGACGGATTAGTTTAAAGATTGATTGAGGATTTCTTGATTTTATTCGATAGATCCCCGAGTGCGTGAATACGCTCATTCACTTCTTAAAAAAATTAGAAATTTTTTAATTCTCATATGTTCATTTAATTTTAAATACTCTTAATCTCAAATTAACAATTTAAATAAGTAAATGAGCTGGCAGCCATTTCAATATATAGTTATACTTATACTAGCCTAACGATTTAGAGATAAAATAGATATATTATATATGTGAATTCTAACTAACTTGTTTACTATCACACCATTTCTCCGCAGTTACTATTTTGTACTGACATGCTTCTTTTGTTTTGTTTACTATCATATATCTTCTCATATACGCATCGATTAATGACCGTCCTATAAAATTTGGTCTTGCTAATTGTTCCATAACTGTCGCGGATCTCCTCTGTTCGTGCTGCCTTCAACATATTGTATTTATCTTGTTATCCTCACTCATATATTTTACATGCGCAACCATCTCAGACCGTTCATAATCCCTCATGACTAGGGATTTCAATCCCAGGATCTCAGACAATATTCGATACCTATGAATCCCGGGATTAGTAAACATAAACCCGAAACTTTCGGAATTAATTTTTTTATCAATCATAATCAATTGTATGTTTATAAAATTATTATGTAATTGACGTCTAACGTATATGTTTGTACCTGCATATATCGAATTACTATATAAATATCTGATAACAATACCTCCAACGAGTCTCGGAAGATGAACTTGCTTTTTCAGCAGCAGGCTGTCTGGGTACCAACATTAGATCCAGATTAAATAACGAAACACTTGATGCTTTGACATTACTTCGGGCATATTATTCAGAATAAAGTTTTAATTGTTTATTTTATCAAACCTATGTGTTTCAAAGATTGAACGTAAGCAATATTAACAATAAATGTATTAAATATATAAAATAAATTATATTGGACATTTTTGAGCGATTCTAACTATATATTTTATAGTAATTATCGAAAAAAAAATTAAATCCCAGGACCAGTCCCGGAACCCCGGGATTGGCACTTTTTGATCCCGAAATTCGTTCGTGAATAGATTACCTACTCATAATCTATTCATAATACTATCTACTACGCTACAAACAAATTTAATACGTTGGGTTGTCTAATAATCAAATTTCTGAGGTCATCTTGGATTATTAAACGTAATGCCGCGCATTTGATTGAAGAGTGACCGAAAACGGTGATAATAAATAAACGGTGAAAAATACTGAGAGTGGATGCCGCAGAATTTTCCGGTTGAGCTCTTGGATAACCATTTTAACCTTGATTAAAGGCGAAACGAAGTATGTGTCGAAAATGTTCGTTTTTCTCAACTTGATACTCCATTATTTAAGCCCAATAATTAAGAAAAACTTTAATAAAACGGCGACACTGACGTTTTAGAGCAAAAAAAATTAACTATCGAATAGTATGTTATTTTATGTTTTATAAAAACAAAATAACGGGAAAACAACATTTCAAAAGAACCCGCAAATACTTGTTAGACGACCCAATACAATCCCTCTTATTTTGTTTTTTTTTTCACTCTTTCATTTGTAAATTGTCCGAGCGATTGCATTTTCATCTCTTTTGTTCAAAATTTTGCACATTTGATAATTCACTTACGTTAGTGTTTGCATCAAAACTGCATTATGTACCGCTAATCTCACTTCGGATTACAAATTATTAACTGCGATCAGAGCTCCATTCCAATAAACATAATTTCAAACAATTAAACGCCCGTCGCAATACCTCGGAATATTTAAACTCTTTCACCACAACTTATCTACCTGTGAATATGTGAAACGAATAATTAAAATTATATAGGTATATTTTTAACCCGGAACCAAAACCTGCTGATTCAACAAATATGAATTGAAAAGCCTATTTACTATTTATCTTCTACTTACCTGCATACACCGTTCTACATTAAAATTCAAGTCATGGATGTGCTCACAGTATTTTATTTATCATGACCTGAAAATGAATCTCTAGATCCCTTTATTGTATATTTTTATTTTATTTTATTTCCATCAGCGCGCCCTTGTGGACTTTTACATAACAATAATAATTTATAACAGATTAAATATAACATAATTGTAAAAAATAAGTATAATTCACTTGTAAATATTTCTTCAATTCAGATATGCTCCTGCAACAAAAAATGTTAACGAAATTCAACTTGTTACCGAGCCGATGCATGCGTATTATTGGCGAGTTAACAGCATAATTATTTCTATGGGTACCTACAAAAAATACTTCAAGTTGTCTCTTTTGAGTTGGTTCTTTATACGAAACCATTTGTGTTAACTCAAGGCTATTGATAATTTTAGATAGAAATACTATATCGCTCACTTCTCTTCTCCAGGTTATTTTTTTTAATGAAGTACTCATTAAATAATCGTAATTTATATTTTCTATCGGAATATGCAATTTAAAATTGATAAATCTTAGAAATTTATGTTGCGCTCTTTCTTTCTCCATGCAAGATATTAAATTTATATTTTTCTTTATTAAAATTCACATGAAGTTATACTTATAATAGAATCTGTTGTATTTTTGGAGGATATACGCTTGATAATTATGTTGTATAGAAAGGATTATACTATAGAGAGTATAGCTGTCCCCAAAGTTATCTTTAGTTTTGTGCTCGTGTAATCTCGGGAAGTCCATCTTGGTTAATTTACGAATGCAGACAGGCAGTAAAAGTAATTAGAATGGAAACGCGTACTTATGATTTTACACTGATTTTATTTAAGTTAATTTATAATCTTTCCCTAAGGAAGCGAACATTTTTCATCATTACGGAAGCTTAATTCAACTCATTTCGAGAAATGTAAATTTATGACTCACAAAAAAGCTTTTTACAATATTTTTTTTATAAAAGAATAACATTTTACTCTCTTGTTGACAATATCGATGCTTGTCTGTATTCGATGTACAAAATTTTTTTTATATAATATATCAAAATATCCGAGAGGTATGTAATATATGCAAAATAACCGAGAGGTATTTCTACAAGAAACTGGAAATTTATTTCAAATTTTTCCCATAAGGACAATTGTGTGACGTTATAATTATAATCCTAAACAGAGGATATATCCTGCACATTTTTATCAGTGACATATTTACTTTGGTTTAATTATCAAGAACTGATATGTTCTAGAAGAATCGTAAATGAAATATAAATTTATCATTTAACTTTAATATAATCTTAAAGCGAACAGAGGACGACATCTGTGACCATGCTATAAATCTGCTGTAGCTGCGACACACACCAGTAGTAGCATGTCGCGCACGAGCTTGAGGGCGCAGCCGGCAGATGTGGTACCCATAGCTTCGTAGTTTGATCGACAGACAGCACCAGCAGACGAGCAGGCATTCTACTCCCGTGGCTGATTCATGATGGTAGCATTTTTAAAAAGTTTATTTTTTAAACTCAGATGATTTGTAATTACTTACAACCTACCTGACAACCAAGAGCCACTCAATAAACTAAAAGGCAAAACCCAAGGTACGATTATTTACTGTTACACATCCCTGATGTTAGTTTTACCTAAAATCGATTCTGATATTTGAAGTGTCGAGAAAGTGCTCAAGTGTCTGATGAACACAAGTCAACAGTCTTTACCGGTAAAATAGTAACTGCCCCGTGATCAGCCACAGTTTTATTTCTAAGTCAAATATTCTTAAAAATGCTACTAACAAAAATATTAAGGTATTCATGTTATTTTTATTATCAAAGACATGAAAAATTTTCTCTTTCCTCAATCGTATTTGTAAAAAAGATCTCAAATGCGAAAAATTCATTTGATTTCAGTCTTTATAGTATTCGATTCTAGGTGCAATCAATTCTAATTAAAAATCATCGTTGCCACAGGCATATGGTCTTTCATGTAAAAAACGAATAAAATATTGGAAGTATTTTAAATATTTTTTTAATGTTAAAATATGTTTTATTGACTTCCTTTCTATAAACATAAACAAACCTATTAATTTATATACTTTTCGGTTTACTGACCTAATGCTCATTTTCAAATATGAGACTGTGAGCGAAATATAATTAAGTATTAACGTTATTGTAATTTGAGTGATAAAGAGTGAGAGCAATAAAAATTGATGTAAATTTGAACACGCTAATATCTCTTAACTTCCATAAATTAAAGCACCTTGTACTTAATCGTACAGCGTGGAGATTTATTTATCGCGCTTTATATAGCGGCAAAAGCCCTAATATTTTAATACAAATTAAATGTATTAATTAAAAAGATATAGATACATACAAAATCAATTTAATCGAAAAATATTGTTGTTGCTACCGGGATTCAAACCTGGATCTCTTTCTATCCGGGGAACGTGCATTAACCGATTATGCTATACCAACACAGTGCTTTGACAACAAATTTTCGAACCAATATGTTACACTTTTCAAATGAATACATCTATCGTTCCATTATTTGAAAACCATCTTCGAATAACTCAAAGGTATTTGAAATTGCGTAAAAATAAAGAAGCGATAGATGAATTAATTTGAAAAATGTTATAAATAATAGGTTCGAAAATTTGTCGTCAAAGCACTGTGTTGGTATAGCATAATGGGTTAATGCACGTTACCCGGATTGGAAGAGAGAAATGCAGGTTCTAATTCCGGTAGCAACAACAATATTTTTCGATAAAATTGATTTTATATGCATATCTTTCTAATTAATACATTTAATTTGTATTAAAAATATCACAGTGTTCTCCTTAGTAACCCTAATATTTTGTCTAGAGTTTTGTATGTCATTTTAGATTTCGAAAATACTTTTACTAAAATTTTAGGCAATATGTATATATTTTTTAAATTACCGAGTGGTTGTTCAGTTTTTCATATAAATTATAAGTGGGATCGACTACAAACATAAATGTATTCCTTATAAGCGAATAATATGTACTACAGCATGCCTTTGATTTCATGAAAATGTAGTGTGTTCTTTGTCACACGTATTTAACCGTTCCCGCGACAGTAGATAGCGAAATGCAATGTGAGTTTTCATAAAATAATTAATTGTGAATTATATTATAAAATCATTTTTTTATGTGCAATGGCATGAAAAGAGAATTTAATAAGAGTTTCATAACAACTTAGCTAATAACAAACCTTGGCACTAAGATTCCGAATTTTTATTGAATATTCAAGCTATGAATAATTTCATTTCGATCATCATTATTTTCATTCCTTATATGAGGGTCAGGGGCGCAAAGTCTTGACAAGACGCTTTTAACATCCCTTGTCTTACAGTGTATCAGTAATTGATGACCAATCAAAGCCCAATCTGTATTCGTAAAGTCTGCTTGTTGCTGTTTATCCCGACTTGTCTGTGGCGACCCATCAGCCACCTTCCCTCCGGAGTTTCCAAGAATATACATTTTGATAATCGTTCCTCTGGTATTTGCGAGACTTGCTCAAGTTGCGCTATTAAGATATTTTTATATAAAGCGGTAATTTTATTATCGCGGTACTTCTCGAACGGCCTATTAATTTTAGTCTTGCTACTCCTCTAAGATATATCTCATTTTGAGAGCCTAAATTTTTGATGTTACTCCCTCCGTAAGAATTCATATTTTATAATCATATATTTATTAAAATGGACCTGTACATAGATTTAAGAATAGTCAGTTTGCTTTTGACAATTGGATTTTTTATTACATTCGCTTTTGATTTATGAATTACTTTTAAAAAAATATTCTATATTTTCTTCTTTTAAAAAATAGAGACGCGTATACGGAATATATGTCACATCAATATTCTTAATATTTTCAAACAAGCTAAATGCTTGTGCTATGAAATTAGGACTAAGGCGCGAAACTCCTACCACTAGATCACTTGGCCAGCATACTGGAGACCGACAAGCTACTCCTTTATTTATATCCCTCTTTTTAACCTTCCTAAACCATAGTTATTGTTCTATCCAATAATTCTAATGTCAGATGAATATCTTCATTTTGTAACCAAAAGACTCGGAGTTCTAGAAATCAGTCTTGACAAACCTTGCACCAACGATTAAAACACATTTATTTGATCCTCAACAAACACACTCGCAAGTACCAATAATTTATCATACAACGTTGTCTTTTATACATTCAGTGTATCTATTTTTAAACAACGCAAAGTGATAATTTTGTACCACGCGGTCGTCAGTAGATAGTAGAACAGAATGAGGTTAGAGCGACGGTTAGATGTTTAACCATAACAGAATTTTATATCGCATCGTACCCTTCTCCTATCCCCGGGAGGCATGATGCAATGGATACATCTCGTAATGATCATTGTTGAATATTTATGCATTGCCAACCCACGAACCGGTCAAATTTAAAATAAAAAGATGACTGGCATTGCAAACATAATGAATGTTTTATTTCACAAAGCTATACATTAAATTATTATTTTTACTCTTCTTTTTTTTGATTTAGATGTACATATCTTATTTTCTTTACGTTTTATCTAATCACAAAATCCAATTTCCAATAAACACGTAATTTCTGTTCATAAACTGCCATTTTTCAATGTATAATGTACAATGTTATAAACGTACTGTGTAAATACTAGCGTACTGAAAAGAAGAGCAATCTACCAAAGACGTCAAGAAATCTCCACAAACTATCTACAGATGAACGTAGCATTTTACGTGTCCTTAACCTTAAAATGAAAAAATCCATAAGATAATGTGTTTGCCAATATAATACCGAATATATAAAAAAAGGTGATAGAGCAAAACAAAGGATTCAAAGTTTTTGCTAAACATATCTCAATCGGACAAAGTATCCTAACTAAACTAAAAAATATCCAAATCCGAGATTCTCTCACAGGAAGAAAATTTTTACAGCGCACTGTATACCTTCACAGAAACTAGGAGTAAAATAAGTTCGAGCAGACCTTCGAGCAGCTTTTGTAAGGCTATATGGATATTAGCGAAATTGAGTTGGCTCTCAAAAAACTGAAGAGCAATAAAGCACCAAAAGAGGACGAAATCACAACGGAGCTCTTAAAAACTGGTAGAATTACGCTGATGGAACTTTTCAGGCTCTTTAATAAGATTTTTCATTCAGTAATTACACCAGTTATCTGGAGAAACAGTATTGTCTATGCTCATTTTTTAAGACAAAAAACAAAATTTTATTGTTAATACTATCATATTTAAGCCTCCTACGTAAGCAGACTTCAGAAAAGCCTTCAGCATAACTGACCATACAAAATATTGGAGAATATAATGTTAGGATACCTAAAATAACAAATACGAACGGCCGAAGAGTGTTCCAAATGCCGCCTGTCAATAAATAAAAACGTCGGTTTGATATATAGGACTCCGCAAAAACTTATTATACTTTCTGTACCTACTAAAATTTAAATACCTACTTATTTTATCTATTAAAAATATACGAATCAATATTTACCTATAATACTGTTGTGGCCGCTGGCTATGACCATATTTTTTGATAATTACTACATATATTATCTTAAACTTATTATTATCATCATCTGAGCTTTTACACTTTTTATAAGTAAATGTTATTTTATAATATTTATTATGAAGTTACATTATCAGAACATAATTCTATGGAATTTTAAATACAAATTAAATTAATCAATTAGAAAGATATATCGAAAAAATAATATAATGCATTATTTTATATTTTATTATTATGTATAAAAATGGAATAATAAACATATCAATTATAAAAAAGACTAGAATACAAGTTTAAAATTTATCGAAAAAGTAATCGGTTGATATGGTAACAACACATTTCTCCGAATATAAAAAGATTCCGGTAACAACCAAAATTAATTTTTTTTTTCATGTATAGATTTTTTCTGTTGGTATATATTTCTAATATAATATAAAATTAGCAATATTATCTTTGTGGTTAAAATTCATATTTTTATTTCTAACTGATTAATTTAATTTGTATTAAATATGTTATTTTGTATATTAAAAATACATCAATTATCGCAGTAAAAATATTAATAAATAGTCCTTTATATTTTTGGTTGCGATATAGTGTGAATTGGCCATTAATAGGGCGATACTTGTTCAAATTCTGTTTGACAGTCAAATTTATTTCGATGGCATTATAAAATTTTAATTAAAAGTCGTACAATACATATCAACCTTTTCAATTGAAAATGCTGTATAAACACAGGTGTTTGCTTTGAGATCATCCAGAATTAAATCATATTTTCCCAACACGCTAAAAGCATATAAAAAAAATCTTTTGTTAGCCCTTCTCCTGAATGATGTTTGGGAGATATTTTTCAAAGGCTGAAA
This sequence comes from Eubasilissa splendida, assembly GCA_031772225.1. Lineage (NCBI taxonomy): Eukaryota > Metazoa > Arthropoda > Insecta > Trichoptera > Phryganeidae > Eubasilissa > Eubasilissa splendida. The sequence continues at coordinate 19,882,378 of CM062859.1, read as the reverse complement.
TTGTAAATAACATTGAAATTATCATAATTTGATTCATATTTCAATGCATATCGTATTTTTCGGTAAGGGCTATACCCATTGTGTGTCGAATGGACGAGGGGGTAAAACTTTAATATTAAATTTATGCCCCTCTCGTGCAATTCACCCCTGGAAAGACAACTTAAAAACCACTTTGGTGAATGTAAATAAGTGTTATAAAAGTTTAATGGGAGCGTTGCGTTGTTTGTGGCGAGTTATTTGGTGGTTGATGTTAGAAGTAATACTTTATGTTAAACTGTAACTCAGTAATAATGCTTGAGTATCATAATATTATTTTACATTGTAGTATTTTAAAATAATGTATACATATTTATAAATTGTTATAAAGTACACATGAAGTTTTCAAAACTTAGTACAGGTCGATTTTTCGGTCATGGCACTTGTTGGGGGTGATATGTGGGGGGATATCAAGGGGATCTCATACCACTACCGACAGCTTCAGCCGAGAGCATAAGGTATGTGGTCACTCTCCTCAGAATCACTTACCCACCTTTTCTCAACAATGTTTTACCTCCATCACTTGTGGAATTTTTTTATTAAATATGGGTAAATGTGAAGATAGTTTATAATTACTAACTTAAATGAAATTAACTTTTAACAAAATTGTATATTATAATATTAAAATTAAATGATCACAAAAAAGTTATCAATTTAGTATACAAAAAAATGGCAAATAATTCATAATACTTCGACGATGTGTAATTTCCGGTGATCCAGCTTCCATGTAAATTGGAGTGTAATATTTGAAGTACGCCTTTACTATGCGGGTCCATTAGATCAAATTAATGACTACCGTAACATTGATCCTGAGTTTTGTACCTCCATATTTATGCAGGTGACGATATCATTATCTTACGCCATCCTTTATATATAATTAAAGCCTTGACGCCACAGAATTGCCATCCAAATTATACCATGTGTCAAAAAATGCCATAAGTAAAAAATTTACTGCACGTTTCCTTTTTACAAGGCCGGATGACAAAATATTTAAATTTTAATACTAAAGATGGAGCGCATGAATCACAGAACACCGCCCGTCTATCATAACCGGAATTCTGTTCATTGCGCAGGTGCGCAAAGTTTGGGGATACCATACGTAAAACGGATGGCGCGCACTAAAAAATAAGGGACAGCATCTGCGTAACGTCATACACTTCAAAAATGTGTTGTATACCGATACATATCAAGCTATGTGAATAAAACTATATCATTCCCAATCCATAAAAAAATAAAATATTTAAAAAATTTATGTAGTATTATATAAAAAATTTATTCGCTGTAGTTACAGTGCCATAAGTAAAAAATCAACCTGTACATTCAAAGTTTACCATCATGATATTCTAAAAACACGAAAGACCTGTATCATTGTCGTTTTTAAATATGGTTGATGAACTTTATCTATTGAAAATAGATCTAGTGGAAATATTTGTTTAGAGTGATTTAAGAAAGCAATAACATTTTAATTGTAGGTTTAATGGTCGAAACAGTTCCAGAAAACAGAAGAGACTAGCAAGTTGGTCCTATTTTTATCGCACAAGCATTTAGCTTAGTTTGAAAATAGTAATATGTTTCATGTATTCCGTGTACGCATATCAATTTTTTATATAAATAAAAAATATGCAATCAGTAAGCAGCTGATAGTATTCAAAACTCGCTACTGTAGTTATGTACAAATTTTATATTATCTTAATAAATGTGAAAGGTATTTAATCTCACTATCATCTGCTCAAACATCTTAAGCATGATTTAATTTTAAAATCAATTTTTTTTTTTTGACTAGATTCGGTAATTTTTATAATGTCCTTTTCATAAATATTTCACGTTAAGGGTGATTTATATATAAATTCGTTAATCCTACTCTAGCATAAAATAATTAAAAGTTGTTATATCTTATAGACATGATATAAAATTTTCAATGTTTTTGGGCCTACCACAACAAATGCCCATGCATTGAACATAGTCTTCTGGTAATGGCTGATATGTCTTACGACTCTCACTGAAGAGGCTGGCCTAAGAGCTTGTGAGCATCATAGTTTTCTGAAATGCAGAGCTCTTGTAGATACAGAGGCGCCCTGTTATGTGTTGCCTGTACATCGGCCAACACAATTTAAATTCTAATTTTAAGTGGAACTCATTATTATTAAATAGTTTAATAAATTGCCAAATAATCTAATGTACATATGAACCATATTTTATTTTCACAACAGTGAATATAAAACAGTGTTTAAAAATAATGGTTAAAATAATATGTCATGTCACGTAACGATACATATTTTTATTACGTCTCTAGAAACAGAAACAATTCATACTTACTTACATACCATCACGCCGTTTCTCCGCGAGGGTAGGCAGACAGGATAGAGCACCATATTCCAATGTCCTGACACACAATTCTCGCCTCATCCATTCATTCATCTTTTCAAACAAGCTCGCCGATTGTTGAGGTTTTCTAACAGAACCATCTTCCATTATCTGGTTTATCTGGTCGTCGCCAGTCTTTCGCGGACGTCCTCTATTTCTGGTGCCATCAACACTTGCGTCATACATCTTTCTTACCATTCTCTCCTCATTCATCCGTTCCATGGATCAAACCACCTAATATTACATATACATACAGTACTATTAGAGTAACTACTTACAAAACCTTATTCAGAGATAAACGATGCAATTTACACAATGAAAATGAAAGTAAAAAAAATATTTTAGCACTCTATTGAAGGGAGGCTGTTTATTATTTAAATTACGCAATTCATTCCCATTCTCGAGGAATATAAATTGAAATCATTTCGCATTCACTTATTATATATATTTCTTAAGGCTAGCTTTTGGGGAGGATTTTCTAAATCGCAAAAGACCCGGAATCTTCCAGCCTTTTAGCCGAGACCGGGAAGTTTTTAATTAATCCCTTCAAATACTTGGATTTTACGCCTCGCCAATATTCATTTTTTAATCCTTTCGATCTTTCATTAAGCGTATTTATTCAAAAGACCCGAAAAACTTTGAGATTTATTAATATTAAATTATATAAACTTCGTTGGAGGTCTTAAGCAATTATTGTCTTAGAAAATAATAAATTTTCAGACTGTCTGTAAGAAAATTAAATTATTGTTTATATGATAATTTTTTTTTATAAAAAGGAAAAATAAATTATTTTAGTATTTTCATTGATTGATCCTACCAAATATCTGTTCATATGAATAATATTAAATAATACCTACTGAAAATACAAATAAAATAATTTAAAGTCACCTTCATATTGTAGTATTACATTATCATAATTTTTTATGACATATATAACATTAGTACAGCTGCAAAAAAAGACAGTTTGTAACATATATTTTACACACATTTTAAAATGCATTGCCCAACTGGTCAACCCTGTTTTAGAGCAAAATGGTAAACAGATACATTTTATAAAACCATAACACAATAAAATCGAATACGTAACACACAAGGCAAGTAATCGTGAAAATATTAAAAAATAATTTTGTATATATATATAAAACAAATATAAAAAAGAGAGAGAAAAAAATTACAATTCATATTTTTTCATTCAGTTCAGTGATTGCTCGGGTAGGATCTTTAATGACTCACATCAGGTAAATGGTTTAGGATAATAATTCTAGCACATCTACTGATTGAATTACATAAATAAATAATTATCATGTAAAATACTAAATAACGTGTTGTGACGTCTCTATTCTGCCAGAGATTTCTAACCTTCCGCAGACACTGGCATGTACGCGCAGTATTGACTGATAGGACGGCCGACCAAGCGCGGTTACGCGCCATTGTGAATTCGCCATCCGACCGACCTAGGTGCCTAGTGTGATTAGCTAGCTCCGAGTGCCCTTTCGGCGAGGTATTTGAAAATGTAATGTCACATAAATTTATTATAAGCCTCTGACAATATAAATAGTGTTACTGTTTAAAGCGATTCGAATGAAATTGGGTACGCTGATTTAATACCATCTTTGATTTCTATTATTCATAACCTGCCTTCCACTCAATTGTCTTCAACTTGTGATTTACATTTAGGAGCTTATCCAGCTGTTTGGTGAATGTAGAAAATAAATGTTGAAGCCAATGTTTATTAATAATTTTAAATGTTAAATATTGCTGCAAAATTATTTTAATTAAAATCAGTAATTTTCCTAACAAGCCTGGATGCTAAATTGTGCGTTGTATTAAAATATAAAACAAACCACTTTAGGTTACATGAAAATAATTCTCTCTCATAAACTAACATCTAACGGCATCCAAAATGCAGACCTTTGAAATCCGCACCCAAGGAAATTTTCATATCCTGTTTAGTACCATTTTATTTCATATCGTCGAGCATTTAGGTTAGATCTTGACCACCGGGGTCCAAAGTCCGGGTCTAGAGGTTTTGGGATCCCAGGCATTAGTCGGAGGATTACTCCTCCCCCACACCCTCGCACCCCGGCCCAACCCGGACAAACTAAGACCCTGACCCTGGCAAGTGTATAGATTATACCCCGTATGAGGAAGGGTAGTGTGAGGGTAAATTATTTTTCCAGCTCCGTGGCTTCCTCCCTAATCGCGGTCTGTGGTTCTATTCTTAGTTACTCCTCGTTTAATTTGCTCTGACAATGGATTTTAGAAATGATAATTGTACAAACTGTATGAATCTTATTCAAAACAATTTAAAGCGTACTTAATATTGAAGAATATTAGTTTGTCTGATTCATTTATATATTATATTTTATAATCGAATGGTCTGATGCCCATCGAATCACGAATTCAGAAAACAAAGCAGCCATCCAAGTTAGTTATTTATGTGAAATGAATTTCCTTCATTATTTTAATAATCTAATCTAATAAAAATCATAATCTACGTTAATAAATAATAATAACAATCAACGAATTATATATTTTTACGTACTTTACATATATCTACTTATTAAGCTTAATTCACTAGAACAGGCTAACGAAAAATAAAAAATCTTGATACAAATTAAATTAATCAACTACAATTGAAAGACCTACAGAAAAAAAATATTTATCGAAAAAAATATTTTAGTTGCCACCGGGATTTGAACCAGAGAAATACGTTAACCTATTCTACTATATCAACCAAGTACGACCAATTTTTTACTTATATTTTGTAGATCTTTAAAACTGTATTTAATTTGTATTAAAAATACCACAGATCTATGTATGTTCTGAAAATCTTTAAAGACTAGAGATTTTTTTATTTATTAACACCCTATCCTGAATCGTTTTGAGAGTTGTTTACTCTCGCTTAGATTCGTCATAACCACATTTTTTTTTATTACATTCAGTTATTATTAACATTATCATCATAATAACATCATAGGTTGGCTCCGGTATCATTGTACTAGAGCTATACCTGTATAATTTGACGTGAGACTCGTTATCACATTAAATTCAGAAGGCAGCCAAAAAGAAGCTATACAAATCATATACTCCCAAAAGAGGAGGGTAGATGTCACATTTATGTTTTGCTGTCGCAGAACTCGGTCACGGTCCGGCAGAAATTCACCATGTCCAGGTCGCTAGAGGTGCGAGGGAGAGCCGGTAGAATTCTTCGTTAGGTCTGTCTAGCCACTGCTCTTCCCGGCATCGTCCATCCCAGCAACCCCCAGCGAGATACCCACACCCTATTAAATATCCTAAAATGTCTGAGATTCCTTTCATTTCTTAATATGTCTTTTAGAGATTATTTATTTTTTACCTATGTCAATGATCATCATCATCATCACTAGTCTGTGTCTCTCTACTGCTAGATATAGATTGTTCCGTATTTGACATTATTTTTTTGATCGGTGAACACGCATAATTTATATATATTATAACATTACGTTATAGTGCCTACCCACCGATATTGCCGTCTGTAGTTGTCATGTATTAGCAGTGGCAACACTACTGCGCGAAAGGATCTTTGTCTAAGCATTTCCATTGACGGAGAGCAGGAACGCTGTCGATATCTCACAGAACGCGGTAAATTGCAACCAAGTGATTCAATATTTGAGGAAGGGTAAGAAATATCTAATATTAGGTATCTGTGTTATATATTATATAAGTGTGTTGTATTGTATTTTTTTTCTTACAGGATGTAAATCCCTTCCTGAGAATGAACCTCCACGTCTGGAGGCGCCATTGTCTGAACGAATTGCCGCTTAAGCTGATTTTTTTGAATGCCTCGGATGAGAGTCATGTAGGAATGCCTATAGACGAAGTATGATGACGATAACGATTAGGATCCATCCGATCGAATCATCTTCATATGAAAAAACCCTTATTTAAACATCACGCCGTGAACGACGTCAATTTACAAGTAACCCCAAAACTTTGATATTCATCAGGCAGTTAAACTTATCCAGTTAAATTCAACCTGTTGACCTTCTAAAGTGAAATTTTACCATACGATGATTACTCCTCAACCACTGATTATTTATTTCCACTTACCGGCGGTATTGTCAAATAGGAATGAAAGTTGATTAATTTAACAATGTTTGAATGTGATGAATAAATTCTATCCATGCGGCTGATGAAAGTTACTTTGTGTATTAAAATGTATTTTTATGCAGTGATTTCTCTCAAATAATTTGACAACGTTTTTCTCATTATTTCAATTGTATTATTTATGTTAATTATAATGTTGTTAAATCTATTTCTAATTATATTATATTATATTATTTATTTATTGAGAATGATTATCGAAAGGTGGGAGATAGAATAGGTCATTCTGTTCATAGTTCTCACAAATCTTATGTTCTATCTCGGATAAAACTGGTGGACGCGCTGATATATATACATATATATATATATATATTCCATGCGTTTAAAACAAAATACTATTGTAAAAATGGACTATGTAGTCACCTTTGTTGATTTTTTCCCTTATCTAGCCCACTCCCAATTCAGTACCTATTCATCTGGTAGCTCGGTTGGCTGTTCTATTAGTTTTGACAAAAACTCGTCGAGATTTGGAATCCATTGTGTTCAGTGTGATTGATTTATTAGTGGGACGTACTCAACAGTATTTGTGTGTGTGTAAATCATAGTGTACGGTGAACTCATCAGAGTCGCCTGTCGTGTCGTTCAAGTTTGGATGAACTTCAGGAGAAGCCAGGGATGGTGTTATCATCAGGTGATTTGAGCTGTCTACGCTACTATAGAAGGATTTCCTCATCAACCCCAACATCAATTTCCCTATTCCAGTCCCTACTTTTTCCAACTACCCATCTACATAACCACCCATTTTCTTCTCCTATTCCATCTCGTTCTAATTCTATCACTACCAGTATGATTGGCGACTTACGTCGGTCACATAGGTCTTCCTGAAAAAAGTGCTAATTCTCACTGTCTTTTATTCACATTTATTCCTCGCCACTGTTCTGATGCTATCGCTCCATCAAGCATGGGGACAATTTACGGTTATTTTATCAATGCCTTTATTCTAAAACATTCATCTTAGATATATCTAGTATATTACCGCATGAGCATGCAGATTTTTGGAGCAACATCTGTTACCTTGCTTCTCTGGCGAATTTGTATCTTTTATAATGGATCTCTCAGAGACGTTAGAAGCTTAACCCTTTCCATTAACCTATAGAAATATATAATATGAATTTATAAGCCGTTATTAATGAAGATGTATGGTGTAAGTAATAATGTAGCATGTTATTAAATTTATCTTAGATAAGTAAAAGCAACAGATTTTTTTTATTACGACGTAGTTTTTGGAGTCGCTCAATGATGGAAAAGGAGTATTATAGTGAACAACTATTGATAATACGCTTCATACAATGTGAATTACCATATTCATACAGGGGAGAATTAACCAACCCCTATTTGAAAATTTGTATAACACCCGTGGCTTTGTAACCTACGCAAGGTTGTTTACTACTCCTGCTGTAATATGTAATTCAAGCTTTTATTTTATGTACTCTATATGTTTTTCTTCTAGGTTGACCACGCTATATTAAGAGTTGGAGATAGTCTGGGGGAACTGGGACTCTACAAGGAAGGAAAGAAGAGTGAGTGGTCGATCTTCAATGAGACGGACCTAGTCCGAGAAATGACTGGAGCCTCGTTTCATGTCGCGCTAATCAAGACCCAGGATAAAGAGCTAATAGCGGCGTATCTAAACATGTTTAGGGAGGGGGGGGAGCATATATCCCCGGGCGTCAGACTAGAAGAGCCGCCAAAATGGGATATTTAATTGGTCATCCGCGATATTCTTCTCATATCTTTAATATGGGGTGGCGCTATTTAGATAGTTCGCCCCCGGGCGACAAATACCCTAGCTACGCCTCTGGGAGCAAATCAATAACCAAACGAAATAGAAGTAGATCAGATGATTTAGAGAAAGAGACATATATACTTGAAAATTCATATATAAATAATTATAAATCTACGTTATATACATATATTCTTTCAGTTAATATTTCTGAAAACATGCTTAAATTATACAAATCATTTATTCGAAGATATTTTTAAACCTATGACTTAATAATTACTTTGAGAACGTACGCCTAGGACCTATCTTACTAAGAAAATAAAGTATTGCTTCCACAAAAACTAACTGTACAACGAATACATATAATAATAAGATTTCTTTATTAATTATTTTTCAACCAAATCACTTGATTATTTATTTACCATAAATTTTATGAACATACCTATGTACGTTGCAAATTTTGATAAATGTGTTAATTTTCAATGCTTCACCACTTTTAGCATCAAAATCATTTGGCTGATAAAATTAGAAAACTAAAATTGTTATAAAGTATTTTTTATTATATGTTTGCCTCTTAATCTTTAATAGTTTCGAAGTATAGAAAGACGGGAATTTAAATATTGGCACCAGCGCATATTTCAGAGATCTGTACGCGAGAGAACTGTACTATAAAAAGCAAATGGGATTAGGAACTACTTAATTACATTATTAAGGAAAACACATTCTTATTGTGAAAAAAAATTAATTAGAATTACTGACATCCGCAAAATATTTGGCACGACCTGATTAATTAGGTACTGGTAGATGGTCCTGTTAGATGTTTCAATAATCGACGTCTCTTATGAGAAGATGTATGAATTTGGATGATGCGAGAATTGCGTGTCTATCCCCACGAGGGAAACAGAATGTTGGTAAGTTAATTAGTTAGTTTGTTAGAATTACTTAATAGAATAGTTAAAAACTCTTAACCATACCGCAACTAAAAATCTGATAACTTAAATAAATTGTGCACGTAATCTAATATGTTGTAAAACTAAATTGTGAAAAAACTCGGAGTGAGTGAGATTATTTAACATTTTGGTTGAAAAATAAATTTTTGAGACGTTTTCCGGGTATAAAAAGAATGAGGAATATTTACAATAATAATGATAAAATTACTGCGATAGTTTAATAATCACAATATACAAATTTACGTAGTCCAAATGTCGTAAGGTACGATTTATGTAATATAATTCTTCAGAATATTATCACGTAAATCATATTATAATATCAAAAGAACCATCGTCTGGTTTGAGCTGACAATGACGGCTTCTTTGCTAACCCTACTATAAGATGCACAAATTTAAATATTAAAATCGTCATCGAAAATATATTATAATAAATTACTTTTAGGTATCGGTGTTATATTCAGAATTACGTGGAAAATTTATTTGAATTTTAGACCCTGGATATATTATATTCGCAGTCTTTTTTATCTTTTGATATTTTATATTAGCTATATTCCTTACATCTCAATTTCTTTTCTTTTTGTTTTTATTGAGATAATTTTGTACATATCGAATCACACAAAAATTGAAGAAAATTACTGAAAGATCACTTTCAACAAATTGACATTCATTACACATACTTACATGGTACATGATAAGTTTTGCTCACCTTACAGCGTCAGTTTCTAATGTGACCTATATTAATATGCTTTGAAAGATGAACTATCTTACCCAGGTAGTTTTAAACCATAAACTAATTATCATAACAAAATATATGCAAAAAATGTTATAGTTAATTTATGCTAGCTATGTTATATCGAATGAAGTTATATGGATAGGTATTAACAAAATATTTTCTCTATGGATAAAATATAACAAAAATATAGAATGGAGAAGTCGCCGAAGTGACGTCAATTAATTCATGCTTTAAGGACACAAGGCAGTAATTAAAAAATTAAAAACGTGTGATAGATTTCGACAAACAAAGACTGTGATTTTTTAATAAAATACGTCTTTCTATCGCCTGTTGCTGTCTGCTCACTGAAATAATGGAAAATATTAGAATGATTGAATGTATTGTTTGTATCTGAAATAAAACCAATTACACTACGAGCGGGAACGCATTCTCGATTCTGTCGCCACAGTGTCCCTAAAATTAACATATTTCTGTGTATTATTTCTTCTGGCCTCATTATTATTATCATCATCACCATTTAAGAAAAGCGAAGATTGGCGAACCACCTTTTTTTATTGTGACTGTACGCAACATTGTTGATGTTTGTAGCGTTAACTTTGTGGTTAGACATAATTAAAAATTGTATTTATATTTAACTTTATATAAACCACTGTGAGTTATTTTTACATCAACCGGTTTCGATTCTAAGTTAAATATAGATAAAAAAATATATATTCGATTCAAGGGTGAGGGATGGATCTCTAAAATAAATACGCTTTACTTTTCAGTAAAGTGAACAGAAAATGCATCGTGGTAATAAATAACTTTTACAGAATAATTAATAAAAAATATTCTAATTATTTTAATGTAATATGTCCAATGAAAAACATTTATTGGTAATTATATTCATCAATTGATTGATAGTCGTTCAGCAAAAAGTTATTTTTCGTGTATTCACACAACACAAATAAGATACATCAAATATCCTCAAATCATGTTCGTCAAAAGGTCGAAAATCATATGAGCAGCCAAAAGTGTCACATCCAAGACTCCAATCCATGAGTTGCCTGGCATGCACAAGTTCTATTATCTACATCACACTCTAAACCAGGCTATCGCTATGCTTGCTGATATATTAGCTACATTAAGGATACTTTCAGCCCAACACTCAACAAGACCTTTTTATCGGTCTACTGAAAGCTCAAGTAGCTCAAATATCATGAAGTCATAGATTTACCGATTTATAAAATATGAAACTCTCTGGCCTTCGGCTAAAAGTCTCCGACCGTTGTGACTGAACTTACTCCTGCGGCTAGGAGAGGTCTGGCACTAGACTGCACCTCGTAATAGAAAGTTCGATCATCTTATTACATGCTCCAAGCTATTCTTTAGAGTAAAATCTTCGTGCAAAGTATTATATTTTATTAAGGAGAACACATTCTTATTGTGAAGTTGTAATTATCCAGAACATAGGTCTGTGATATTTTAAATACTAATTAAATGTATTAATTAGAAAGATAAACATATAAAATCAATTTTATCGAAAAATATTGTTGTTGCGCTACCGGGATTCGAACCTGAATCTCTTTCCAAACCGGGGAAGGTACATTATCCAACTATGCTACAGCGACAGTACTTTTGATGACAGACTTATGTTCTGAATAATTACAACTTCACAATGAGGATGTGTTCTCCTTAATAATATAATAATGTATCAATGTGTTCAAAATTTAATAAAAATGAATTGTTAATTCAGGCGTCTGTTATTGGTTTACTCAAAGGTATTCGAGATTCCGTAAAAACAAAATAGATAGTGCAATAATAATATTTGTCAATAAAAATTTTATATGTATACCTTTCAAATTAATACATTTAATTAGTAGTTATTGTATTTTATATTTTTAATACGTATTTTACAAATTGTATATACATTACATCTTATTTTTAGGATGCCCGTGTATCTGTTTTTTTATATAGCCTGACAAGCTTCTAAGAGCACAGAAAAGGGTGGATAATATTGGCTTATCAGCTTACTACGAAGTGAAGGGGAGATGTGATGTGGCAGTGTTGCAAGATGGGTTACTACCAGTGCAATGCCGGGTGTAACAGCTATGTTATATATAACATATTTAATATATTAAAGCTATTTAGTATTTATAATTGCGAGAATTCTGTTATCAAATTGTAGACATTAAAATAGTATAATATATAAGATATAAATGCCTCCAGCTGAGCCCAAATCATGATCTAAAAAACAATAAAATCAAAATTACACAGAATCGATCCCGAGCTTTCATATATAGAGAATGTCTTTATTTTTTTGCAAGAACGTACAATAACAAAGCGGACATAAGTATAATACTATCATTATAATATATAGTTATCAACAAATCTATATAACCTAGCCCTAAATTGAGCATCTGCATTTCAATATTTTTATTAAATCGTAGAATACATAAATAGAATAGGTATATTATAGAATAGGTATAATTTTTTTTGTTATCTTTGTTTTATTATCCCTTCCCAAACTATGCAGTAAAACAGGTCTACCATCATAATTAAACCCGTATTATTTCTGTAAATATATACAAAATAAAATTTATATTTCAGATAATGTTAAAGAAAATATTAGCGCTTAAAAATGACTAGTGAAAACCCAATTATGAAAAGGGAAACGTACAAAAACAATTATTTTTTCTATTCAATCCGTTGTAAAATTAATACGTTGGTAAAAATACAATTTGTGATATGAAAGACGGAGATCACACACTATTTTCACAGTGTAAAGAACAACAAACGTACAAATATAATTGTTTCTTTCTCACTAATTAAATGAAGAGAGATAAGATAGAAGGACACATTGTACAGGATTTAATGAATGCTCTAAATTATGTTATTATTCATTTTTTCAAAATTGAATGCTCAATATTTAGAGTAAATTCGTGCTATTAAAGCCATTTAAGCTAATAAAAACATTTTTCTTAATAGTTATTTACGGTAACACGAGTTGACAGCATGGCTGCGTTCGGGTGTTTTATATCATGGTATGGTAAAGGTTAACTACTTAATTGAGTTTAAATACATCTACCGGTTTCGAAAAATATCATTTTCTTCTTCAAGATGTCAATAGTAACTAAAAATATATATTATTGTTTCTTTATTAGAATCTATTTTTTTTTAAAAAAACAACAATTAAAATTTAGTACCTAACTCAAATTGTTACCTAATACAAATTTACTCGAATAATTTTTAAGAAAAATAATTGTATGGTTAAATTTAGTTGGTTGTTTATAATTGTTTGATTAGTTTTACACGTTTTATTTATCTCCAACGATTCCAAATTATTAAACTATTACTAAAACAACAATTTGAGTTAGGTACTAAATTATTTTTTTTAATAATTTTAGTTTTTTTTTTTAAATAGATTCTAATATAGAAACAATAATATATATTTTTAGTTAGTATTGACATCCTGAAGAAGAAAATTGTATTTTTCGAAACCGGTAGATGTAGTGGTTAATAAAACAAAAATAACAAATAAAAATATGAATTCTAACCACAAAGTTAATATTGATAATTTTAAAAGTATTATATAAATACTTTTAAAATTAGCAATATTTACTTTGTGGTTAAAATTCATATTTTTATTTATTATCTTTGTTTTATTAACCACTACATCTACCGGTTTATTATTTTATATAAATCACAGATAAAACATAATGATTATTGGCGTAAGATTTTATACATAAATTACTTTTGAATCAAATATCTAAACACCTACCACGAAACATTAGACCGGCATTTTATACAAATAATAATATAGGAAATTTACTCATAAATTCTAAAGACAAAGATGATAAATTTAACAATTCTGGTGTCTATAAACTTAGTTGCAAGGATTGTGCTGCATTTTATATTGGTAAAACGGGTAGAAATTTTAATATGCAAGTAAGGGAGCATTTGAGATGTTTGAACAATAGTGGGTTTTCAGAATTTTCTAATTATTTGTTAGAAAATGGTCATGGTTTTGATAAAAAATTGGGATTGTCAATTTTGCATATAAACGGTGTAATCATTGGAGATAAATAAAGCGTGTAAAACTAATCAAAATATTATAAACAACCAACTAAATTTAACTACGAATCCCATTCTAAAAATTTTTCCTAAAAATTATTCGAGTAAATTTGTAATAAGTAACAATTTGAGTTAGGTACTAAATTTTTTTTTTAAATAGATTTTTTAAAAATAGATTCTGGTAAAGAAACAATAGTATATGTTTTAGTTAGTTATGACATCCTGAAGAAGAAAATGGTATTTTTTGAAACCGGTAGATGTATTTAAACTCAATTAAGTGGTTAATAAAACAAAGATAATAAATTAAAATATAATATAAATGACCAAATGTAAGTAACCAATTTTTTTGTTGAAAGAGTTGAATGACGAAAAAAGGCTGCAATGTCTAGTGAGAACGCTTCATAAATACATCAACAAGCATAACTGTACTGCACTATTTACAGCAGAGCTCAATGGTAACAATCCTTTAGTGGGTGCAATTACTTCCCTCTCCTGGCTTTACGTCGATTTTACTCTAGCTATATTAAAAATATCGATGAAGAAAATTCAAAAAAAAATTTTATGGATGAAATTACTTGAATGATATCTTAAATTGTATATGTCTAGTTTTCTGATTAACAATTACATAACGTATATGCCGTCAAATAAAATTGATGTTTTTTTATATTATAAATTAAAATAAAAGATGTTTCTAAATAAATAATATACATTTATAACACAATGTTGAGATTTAATACAAAGAGCTTTCATAATTGGCAGTCAAAACAAATATGCTGTAGGTACCTGTAGATAATATTCCAGTCAAAGAAAAACATTATTATTCCAATTTGCAATTTAAAGTTCCGTACAATCGTTTTAAGTCAGTGCATTTTTTGCCGTAAAGTAAAATACATAAAATCAAGTTAGGTATTATAGTCAAAATAATTATTGCGTTAAATGTATATTATATCTACGTAATTAAATAAATCTACTTTATAACTCAACATGTTTTAGTTTTTAATTCTTAAATATATATTGAGTAATTGAAGATAAAAAAAACTAGCTGTACATCCTATATTGGAAAAAAAATTATTCTTTCTGAAATTTAGACGTAGAAATGTGAAATTTATACAGAACACGTATTATAGTTTGTAAAAAAATGAAATAAAAATAATGAAAATAAGGCACCCTGATATTATATGTACCTTGTACCTTATTCAAACACGAATACAAAATATACGGCCATTGTTTCAAAAACTCACCTTCTTCAGCAAAATAGAAATCCCGATTCCCGCAACAGAGTTACAACCTTAAAGGTGAGCAATTAACGTTTCGACTAAACACAATTGTTAAGTTAATAACCACTTTGGTCAATATAGAGGGGTTATATTTTCTATTTTCGGTTGCAGTTATGGTTTGTTGGTACCTTGCTTTGTTAATTAAGATAATGTATTGACTCTGGCCGGATGCTGGCTTTCCAGAAGGTATGGAGTGTACACAATCATCGTTTTGATGTTTACTTCATCAATTGATTGATTATTAGCCATCTGTATAATACGATAAGCAACTAATGCCTGCATATTTTTTTTTTGATAAATAAATATACATATCGAAATATTTTTATTAATAATTTTACAAATAAGTTCAACGTTTTTAATTGTGACATCTGTTTTTGTAACAAATAATTAATATGAATTATGTTAAAATAGCTGTTTAATTTAATTAAATAACATCATCATCATTATATTGAAATCAATTATCTAAATATTCTACGAGAACCGCGTTTTGCGATCTGCACCGATATGACTTCATATTTTGGACCATTATTCGTGTTCGGGTATTTCAATGTTCATTTAGTGAGGAATGGTTTTAATTGAGACAATGAAAAAGCGCGTAAAAAATTAATTACACGAGAACAATAGATTTATTTAATACTGGTTATAATGAAATGCGTGATTACAATTTAGGAACAAGATATATAGTCACTCATGCTTCGATGTAGTTCGGTAGAGAAGTGAAGACTCCGCGCAGAACGGCTGCCAGAATCCCCACTCATGGCATGATGCACGTTGATGAGACTTTTCGTGGTGAAATAAAACACGTGACTTTATGTAGTAGATTATTGTAATCAGGAATAGGAAAGGAAGATTATAGAAGATAGCGGAACGTAAAGTATGAAAAGTGAGCGGGGCTAGTCGGCGTTCGTCTCGGTCACGCCCGGCGCTGAGTGAGACTATCTGTAGCGTAGTGGAAAAATTATCGTCGGCGAGCAATCGGGCCAGACTAGGCACGGCTTTTTTTTGCTGAAGCCTGGATCCTAAATACAACTGTAAGGACAGATACCAATATCAGTGGTTTTCTTTGTTTGTTTCTCCTGTCACTGGAGACAAATTGCTAGCGGTGGTGCTCAGATGACAAGTCAGATTGTTATTATTATGTTTTATCTTTTTCCGTTTTTCGAAGGCGTGTTTTTCATTTTTTCCCTCGCCTCCCTGACTACAGCTCTATTTACCATGCTCCCTACTCTGTTATGGTAAATATGTAACTCTGTGAGATTTTTATTTGTCATTTTTTAATTCAACTGTTTATTCAGATTTGTATGTTAGTATTTATTATATACTATGATTTTGTATTCAATGATTCTGTCTACACATTGTTATCTTTCCTCAAATGCATTTTGTTATTTTTTTTCTGAATAGTTAAATAGTCAGGGACAATAAGGGTATTTGTAATGCGGCAGTGTGGCTCCGTTGTGTCACTAAAGTGACAGATGGAATTGCACAGCTGCCTATTAGCATTAAAAAAATGCCAACCTGGCGGCGAGTGAGGACTATATAAGAGCTTTTGCTTATAAACGGTCCTGGGTAAGCGATGGATCCACCCTCATTGTAGGGCACATCGGTTCAAATTTACCGCCGTCCTAGCCGACATCGACACCAGCGACGTCTACATTCAATATCTAGCTGGCGGCAAAGTGCTGCCGCCACAGTCTGGCCCGATCGCTTACCGACGACACATCTTCCGTTCCGCTGCCCCACCACGGCGCTCGAGGCCGACGGGGCCGACACCGAACACCGCCGGCTTGCTCACCTACTATTCGCATTTTTCGCTTGTATATATATATATACATCAATTTTCACGCATATCTAATACTATAAATGACTCTTACATCAACCGCGCCTTTCTATTCACCTCACCACCTACCCCTACACAGCTGTCGCTCGTCTCTTTGGACAGCTGGGAATGGCGACGATAGCGATAAATTTGAGCTGCCGTCCCCACACACGCATCGCTGTATCATCCACTGAAGTGACATCATTACATGCCACCATCGCTAGATGTTAGAGTGCATATACCATATCTATGTCGGATAGATTATGAGTATATAGTCAGAGATTTCTGAAAAGTTGGTTATGAAGGATTAAAAATTAAACGTTCTTCGGTTACCTAATTGATATATTGAAACTTTTTGATTACCCAACTGACAAGTAGAATTAAATGGATCACTATAATAGTAAGTAAATCATAAATATTTTTATATTGTCAAAATTTTCATATAATTTTACTGTTTTAAAACAATAAAATATAATTAACGTGAAAATGTAAAAATTTCATAGACAAAAAAATATCAAATTCCAATGCAAAGTTCTCTACAAGAAAATGGGGTCAGAAGGTAGGGAAACGGATTACAGGGACGCTTGACTGACTTTAACATCGGACTGAAATTCACGCCGCACTGCAAGCTGTCACGATTGGGATCCGAAAAGTAGAGGAAGTGCAAGATTGTTGAATATGGATAAATGCTGAAAATGAGTTAATGTTTGAACTGGACTTGCACCTTTTAGCCCCTTAAGTTGTCACAAAATAGTTGATTCAATGTTTAAATGGACTATGCATAAAAATCGTTACCTAAAAATCTTCACCGGGGCATTGGTATAGATTCACATGTTTACGTCCGGCTGTCCAAAATAGACCTGACATAATTTCAGCAGGATGGAGCCACTATGGAGCTACATCGTGAACTTTTCTGTGAATGACTCATTTTAAGAAATTGATTTCATATGTTCAACTGATTTGACGGTCGCTGACTTAAAAAACCACTGAGTTATAAAGCCGCATAAAATGTTGAGATTTTTAACAAATTTCTAATATTTTTTAAACTCGAGAAAGACATTTATAACGAAACAAGAAATTTGGAGCCTTGAAATATTACGATCAGTAATAAAAAAAGCTAACATTTTGTCATCCATCTTTCAAAAATGTGTCTCATTTTTGTTAAAACTGAGTTATAACTGGGGTTACATCGCCCAAATACATGTCCATAATCCATTCAAACAGGCATATCTAAATATCATTCCATTGAAGTAATATTACATCAAAACATTTTGACATAACCACTCATATTTCGATGTGTCACTCTTACAAATAACAGTAATAAGTAATATTTATGGAATAAATACACTTCACGCTGTCTTTAAATAAATAAAAAACCGTATAAATCGGTAAGACTTTTTTTTATCATTTTTCAACAGTGAAACGTTCCATACAGTTTATTAATATAATATATCGTCTGCGGTAAAATCAATAAATTCAAGTTATGCATGTTTGAACGATAGACGACGATTTTTCTAGAAGAAAATTAGAGGCATTTAAGGGATGTGGTGCAAGTGCATACCTTCACTGGTATCTGCACTGGGCTGCATTCTATCAATTGCTGACGCCAAGAATGGATAGATATTTATATTGTCTTGGTATCACATTTTGGGTCTACCTATTTTTCATCTTCCTTCAGATTTATTATTGAATAGCATTTTCGGGGGTTGCGCATTATTCATAAGCTCTATTTAGCCTAGTCATCGAAGCCCTGACTTACAGCTCATCATACAGGTCGTAAAATTCTTGGATATAATGCCTACACCACACTCTTCATTTTCTTTGATAGTTATGAAAATTCTCTAGTGTCTCAGGAGTTCAGGTTTCTGACCTATAGGTAAGCACTTATTACTACACTATCACATTTGTATGCGAAAAATATATCCATGAATTATATCTTCAAAAACAAAAATAATAATAAAGGGTGTCCAGCAGAAAAATTTCAAGATTAAATTGTAATTGCTCGTAAACCATTAGGGTGAGGTCAGTAGGAGGGGTATTATTGGACGAGCGTGATTTGCGGATTTGCCAGTCGCAATGAGTCACTGGTCAGGAGCGCATTGCGCATTCGCGGTTGTGCAATACTTAAAGTGCGGTGATTCATTGGTTCGTGCGCGTCACGTTTTTTTATTCACCGACCGAGCACGCAACTTATCTGGTGTTGGGTTCAAAAGTTCAGATATGAAGAAATAATGGTTAATCAAACTCTTCCTGAACTATTAACGTCAGAAGCGACGCCAGAATATGTTGCTCAAGTTTGACGTGAAATTATGCGTAATCCACGTAAATCGATAAGGAAGATTGCAGCCTGTACTGGAATAAAAAAATCAACAGTGCACATTATTTTGTAAAAGAAAATACAGTTTCATCCATAAAAACTGCAAATCGTGCAGTTTCTCAACGAAAATGAGTATTCTTTACGTAAAACCATAGAAAGAACGATGCTGGAACGTTTTGGAACACCATGAACGCTTGGGAACGTATTGTATACTGATGAAACACATTTTCATATCAATGGCTATATTAATAAACAGAATATGAGATACTGGTGCCCCGACAATCCAAGGGAACGCCATCAAAAAGTTTGCATTGTCCAAAAACGACAGTGTGGTGTGCAATTTCTGCTCGAGGGATAATTGACCCTTATTTTTTTAACTAGCGAGAGACAGTCACTGCTGACGTGTATTACCGAATGATCGACGAGTTTTTGGTACCGCAACTGTAGCGTTTCCCGGGTTCAACAACAAAACGCAATTTTAGCAAAACGGAGCCACTCCACACACATCTAGAGTTTCAATGTAGAAGCTGAGGAGAATTTTTCCCAATAAATTAATCAGCAAGTACGGAGACATACCCTGGGCACCTCGGTCACCGGCCCTTACACCGTATGACTTTTTTTAATGGAGATACCTTAAGTGAAAAGTTTACAGCAACAATCCTTGAACAATTCAAGCCCTACAAGAAAATATTCACCGTGAAGTTGCTACCATTGAATCAACGCTTTACTCTTGCGTGTTCGCAAATTTTGAACGATATTGTTTATAAAACGTAAAATCCGCATCATTAAACTCCATTTTGTATAAATCACATATGAGAAAAACTTTGTAGTTTTTATTTTTTTTAAATATTAAACTTGAAAATTTTCCGCTGGACACCCTTTATTTCCATAGATCATTCGTGTATTTCATCTTTCAGTCTCATTTGGGCCTCGATGTATTTCGTTTTTGCTTTATAAATCTGTTATTAATTTGTTTGTCATATTTAGATACATTTTTTTATTTGAACTTTATATATATATATACATACATGTAAAATATACAATATTTTTTCCAAATATATATTTAAAAGTTGATTTTTAAATATCTCTTTGACCTGGTGATATTTAATCCTGAATCTCTATTATATCAACAAACATATTTGACCGTCTTTGTAAGCAAATAACATCTTACAAGAGTCTTATGGATATTGTTATAAAATCACAATAATATTTACCGATAACTCTTTTTTATATACAGTTAGTTGTCAGTAAGATTATTGGGGCTGTATATATATATATATATTACAATATTATCTCATTTACTGCAATATCAGTTATTGGGGTATTGCTGTTCAAAGCAGATACAGATATTCACGGAAGCATGAATCCATTCTTGTTTGCATCTCTCGTTTCTTTAAACATATAGGTATTAGTTCAAAAATAATATTATATCGGTAGTAGTACAATCCTTGACTCTCTTTTCACAATGTTTATTTATTATTATTATTATTATTTAAGCGCCTTAAAAATTTAATGAAATTTAATTAATTTTAAATCAATAATTCAATTAAAATATATATGACGTCTAACTTCTTCACGAGAGACAAATTTGGTATTTAGAAAGAGAAATCATTACGTAAATAATTTTAAATATAAATGCAATTTAAATATTCGAACACCAATTAAGGGTATGATAATATAATAATAATACTTTTAATGAAAACACTACTTTGTTATGAAGTTGCAATTTCAGAACGTAGTTTTGTGGTATTTTTAATGCTAATTAAATTATTAAATTAGATTTGTTCTGTATATTTTTTAAATTGATACATTTAGTTTGTATTGGAGTTAGTATTACGTATCTATATAAAATACATTACGAAACTTACTATTTCGGAAGTATTTCTCCCTGTATACTTCATAGAATTAAATAATACATTCATTTAATAGATATGGTTAGACTCTTATTCTACATATCATTAACAATTTTTACAGAATATGTAAAATAAATATACAATTTTTAATATCTCATCGATACCTCAATTGTCATTTACACTCAGTCTAGGAGGAGGGTTTTCAATGAATATTTTGTTTTTATTGATTTAAAATATTATTTTCTTATCATGTGTATTCATAACAAAATTATATATTTTTATTATTAATTTGTTTATATTTGTAACGAGGTTGTTATCTGTTTCTTTTGCGCCCGCACCTCAGATACCAAATTTCTCAAATTCTTTAGAGTCTACGATACTCTGAGCATTCTACATGCGGCTAGACCAAAGAATCTATAAATGCATCAGCGCTTTGACACTTTTACAAACTACCATATTATTATTATAAGTATTTTATGAAATCCCTTGCTCAGAGAATGCCCGTACACAGCATGTGGGAGAGTGTGCGATTCGAGAATTAGACTCTTCGGCCACACTCGGACCGTTAACTATGGCAAATATCATCCTCGTAACGAGGGACCGCCGAAGAAGATCGATACATGAATTGGAAGGTTAAAAAAGTTTAATAAAAATACAGGAGTGGTAAGTACTAAAATATAAACTTATCATCACGAGATACCTATTCAAATTAATTTAATAAAAGTCATCTAATTTTATAGCAATACTATACAATACAATTAGACGACTTTTATTTATAAACTATAATTAGATGACTTTTATTTATAAACTATAATTAGATGACTTTTATTAAACATATTTCAGGAAAATGTTCAGTTTTATTTTATCTCTGTTGAAATTTGCATGGCCAGTTTAGTACCATTTATGGCGGCAATGATTATCCTCACAGCCATAAACCTCCATGGCGTCACGTGGTAACCGACATTTTCCATAAAACTGAAACACCAATGGCGCCCCTTGCAAACTTTTTGCTTTCTAACCATGAAACCACTCCAGGCTGTGTAAGTTCAAAGTTTATTGGCTAATTAGAAAACTTGCTCTGTATTAATTCATTCCAGCGAATAAGGCAAATCCGTTCCGAGCTATCGGTTACAAGCGAGAATATTATTGGGCGCAGGGATCCCAAAAATACGTTTTAGGGACGAACGTATAATGTCCGCTTATCTCCACGTAAATCTGGAGGTTAAGTAACCTGTACCTTAGTTCAACCTTGAGATTTACAGGAATACGTTCTTGTTGGGGCTTTACGTACACTGGTTGAGTGGGCTGCTTGTGTAGCTAAATGTTATCCTAATATATAAGCATTATGTGAACAATATTTAGTACTAGAGCTAGTAGTTTTAATAATAAAAGGATTACAAGAAGCCATTTAGGTGGAAAATCACCTCAAAGGGGTTTTCAGTATAATAAGATCATTAAATAACCCTGGACCTTAGGGGGTCGTTTAAATTTGATAACATGTCCACATAATAGTAAAAATAAATTTACTCCTCTCCGTAAAACGTACAGCAGAATGCACTAATATATCATATTTGGCACGTTTTGGCTCAAACAGAACGCATTCATATAATTGGCTATTTGTAGCTGATTATGTAGACTTTGAATTCTTCATCGTACCAGTAACACCATTTTTAGAAAGAAAACGGAATAAAACCTCAAATAAAAAACTAATAACAACAGCCGTGTCTATATAAAAATCTGTCGTTGATAAATAAATTAAATGTTTAAAACGTGTTACAAAATTATTTTTAATTTCAAATGAAAAAAATATATTATTCAATACTACTTTCATATGATTCTTACTATATAAATTTAAGCGTGAAGACATTTTAAATCTCCGATTTCAAGAATCAGAGCTATAACTAAACAAACTATTTATAAACATCATTATTATATACGAGTGTGTGTATTTCTGTCGGTTTAGTTATTGTCGTCATCATTAGATTTGACGAATCAAGAGCGTAGGATATAAATCGTATTAGCCAAGAGTTTCCAATTTTTATTTTATTGAAATTAATGATAGTTTAATTTAAGTTGGAGCAGTTAATTTGAACCGTGTACTACTTTCAGCTGACACACAGCTGACTTAAATAAATGAATATCTTATTAATTTAATATGAATGCTTTAGAATTTAAAGCGACAACCGCTTAAAAAAATATTTTAATTAATCATTAAAAAGTATATATTTTCAATTATTTGTGTCTCGTCAATGGCTTCGTTTATAAGAGTACTTCAAAAGGTTTTATATAAAGAAATTTAAACAGTATATTCCATTGGAATTCTTTCTCAAAAGAATGAATTGTTCAACCCTGCTATGGCTTGATTATATTAGAAGCCGTCTGACAAAGTTATCGTTAGTGTCAAATCATATTTAAGAGTTTAAGTTTCATTCAACTTGATTTACATCGGAATAATTTACCATAACGTACCATGACTTAAAATATTACCCTTATCCAACGTAAGTGCGTTTCTGTAATAATTGAACTACACAGTCTGGTAATTTCATCAATCATCAAAGTTAATCAAGACGACTCAATAATTATGTTAATGTTCGAAAAATTTAGTTTAAGTGTTACGCCAAAATTTGTTTATCCACATTATGTAAGTAATGAAAGATTTATATGAAGTCTGATCTATAAATGGTAAATATTAAATAAAAATATTATTTTTTCTAAAGAAATCAAGAATATTTTTTGATTTAGTAATTAATGATTTATACAAAACATTTACGAAATTTATTGTCTGAATATTTTATTCCAAACACAGAAATACACCGAATCATTTGATATTAATGAATCCAATGGAATATTCTCCAATGCCACAAATGTGACGTTAATTGTTTTCAAATTACACGATTGCTGTTTCCAAGATCCCACTAACGAATTGGTTATCAGCGGGTTTCTTTAGTAACAGCAGAACAATAAAATTAATTAACACACATAACTATTGGAAGTTTGTTGGTAACTTACAAATGGTATGTACTGTGAGATAAATATTTAGTACATTCAGTTATTAGAGGCTGAGTGATAGAAAATGATTTATTTATATTTTAACAGTTATGTAATAAAACATTTTACAAATGATTTTAAGATAGTACTATCAAATTATTTAGTGTAATTATATCCCGATGTAAAATAATAATTGCACAAGAAAATTAATCAATATGTTACATAAAATAAAATAAAAATATATAGAATATATAATAAACGATTTTAGTGAAATAAATTATAATATTGCTTTACTGCATTGAGAATTTAATAAATTTATTATATTCAATGTATGTGCAGTCACATATATCAATTAGATCCGAGTAGAAATATCGTGATTAACGTTGAAAAGAAACTATAATTAGAAGATTACTTATAATGTTAACTGAACATATAAGTCGACGACTTAATACATTTATCTTTGTTATAAAATCTGAGCAATAAAGAATATAGTTGATGATATAATGTAATAAAAGCGTGTCAGCGATCAGCGGATAGATATTTATTTTCACGTTCAAATCTAGCTTTAAAATATTATAATACAAATTAAATATATCAATTAAAAAGATATACAGGAATATTCACCTTGTATAACTTGCTAATTGATATATTTAATTTGTATTAAAATACCACAGAACTTTATTCTGAAAAACTGTAACTTCACAATAATAATGTGTTCTCTTTAATAATTAAAATATTATTATATAAGTCTTCAATTGTGATGCAAGATTTATAATCTATACATTTATAAAAAATGATAATGTACTGTATTATATTGAATTGATTCTATAGAATGATTACATATTATATATCTTGGAACAGCAAGGTATCATCTGACATTTTGGTTAAAATAGACTTTTTTATATCAAAATTCTTATATATTTTTTTCTTTAAAACTACCTTGTAAATATATTTTAAATTTTATAACAATATTTTAGTAAAAATTTCACCTCATCGACAACCAACCAAACTCCTCCAAAGAAATCGAAAAATTAATATACAAAACTTTGAAACTTAATACCACAGTTTGACGTAAATATCAAATAAGGCCTTATTATTTCAAGGGCGCAATATAACAAACAGAGAAGTCGTTCGAAAATACTAACAATGCCGGAAATCGCCTGGATTGGGGTGTATCTTGCTTTGTGCCTTACCATCGGAGTCAGATTTTATCAAATTATGACGTCACATATTTGTTAAAAATGGTTAGATGCACATTTATTTTTTTGAGAAAGTAATCATACAACACAAAGGAAAAATAAAGCTAGCATTTATTTTCTAAGTATCAATAAAACGTGAATTCAAAAGCTCAAAACGACGGAATATAACGAACACTTCCGGCCCCGCAATTACTCGTGTCCTGCTGGCTCCACTATTTTGTTCTGTCCGGGCTTCCATATCATCCCTCAACTGGTGACCATGTTAAAGAACCGTTATATAGTACACTTCGGACTAAACTACAATAGAGTAACTTATTCTCTACATGAGTACAGTATATTATTACCTTATCTAGATTAACTAACATAATTTTATTTTATTTAAATTTTATATAACATTCTTTTAATTATTTATTGCATTATTTAGAAACATACTAATTGAATAATGAATAACGAAGTGTATATTATTATTAATAGAATTAGTTAACAAAAATAACACGTTTCTTAAAAGTTATTAAAAAAAAAATTATATTAAATATTTAGCACTTGGCATGACACTTAAAATATTGTTAAGGTAAAGAACGGCGTTCTATCGTTTTCACCGGCTAGTCAGTGGAAAACACAAAAACAGTGGGTTCTTCAATTCATAAATGCATACCAACCTTGATTTGACAATTTTTTCTTTCGCCCTAAACTGAGAAAATTTATTATTAATACCTGGAAGAGATAAATGAAAAGATGTTTTACTTTATCAAATGGAATCTAATAAATAAAAAACACAGGTTAAATTAGAACAAATTGCAATCAAAATTAAATATTCCTAATTTCGTCGGGTTGGGCATAAATTCGACGTTCTTTGGGGCAAGCTGGTGATAACAAGATTCAAAATGTTACAAAAGATGGCATAACTTCTTATACTTGTCCTTATCCATCCATCCATCGTAAGTAGAACATCTAAGTGACCCATTGCCGTAGTTAGTTTTCTCAGCATCCCAAGCCGACACAAAAGGATTGGTAGAAAGAATTGTAGAAAAATAATGTAAAGAGAATTAATATAGACCGAAGGGAAACAATCTCGTCCCCCGAAAATATTTTCATTATGCAATTAGGACAACATAAATTACAGTAAATTGTGCACTAGTGATTGAATTATAATCAAAGTATTTACCCTTCGGTTACATGTTGTATTCTTAATAAATAGCTTTGCTGGCCACTGCAACAAGCCGCGTGTTCTGACAGCTTTGAGTGAAAAATTTCCTTGAACCGTAGACTCCGACCGTTTTTATAACCTTCAAGCCCGCTCGCATTACCAACGTGAGAGTGTTGTTCGTGATTACTAAATTAATTGGTATTAAAAATAATGATGGGGCGATTTTGAAAGTGACTTTAGTTTTGTAATGCACACAGAGTTTTCTTAGACAAAACAATATGATCGAGACGGAGATATATAGTATATATGAGTCAAGTCAAACCTGCAAGAGGTAGGTGAGGGCCCTGTGCACTGGTCTACATCGAAGATATTAAGGGATGAATGAGCGCTCTGTAGCGACTGCGATCATACATTATTTTTTGAAATATTATGAATATTATGAAATTTATGAAATAGAAAAAATATTTAGTTGCTATATTTTTATGATCTTCATAATATCGTGTATCTTTAAACTCTTTGTTGACCAACATTTCAGCTCCCATCCTAGCAGGATCCATGATCAGAACTTATGATATATGCTAGTTCATTTTATTACTAGTTACGAACCACGCACTACCTAGATTGTTTAAATTTTATATTTAAATTGTCACAAAATTGCGTTATAGATAACACATTAGAAAATGTCGATATATTTATAGATTTATATGAAATTTTTACATGGTGCCGTGGTTATAAGAACGTTGTTATAGATATTCAGTATCTTTGAGCCACTTTGAGGAATTAATATATAGGAAAAAACATTTTCTGTGCAGGGTTGGTATGATGCATGTATCTGAGACATGGGACGCGTTTTTTAAATAGAAATGAAAATGTAATAATCTGTACCTACACGTGCAGGGGTGTAATTAACCAAATATCAAGAATAGTTAATGTCTCGATTAAAATCAAATTTCTCTGAAACAATTTATCATACAAAACTACACGGTTGTTTATAAAATCCAACCCTTTCTTTATAGATGGCGTTCGATACGGAGGGCGACCGTGCTAATATTACGGCAGGTAGCCCTTAAATTAACACGTTAATGATAATTTAACCGATCCATTATGCGAAAAGAAATAAACCTAAAATACAGAAAGCTTACACTTTAATGGGGAGAATGGTTGCAAACGACAGCAAATATATTCGATTAAATTTTTGAAATAAATAAAATGATACAGTGTTTAGATTTACATTAATAATATTAAATTATAATAGATTTTGAATTAAATATTTAACGTATGTACAAGTGTGCGTATTAAGCAAAGAAAATTAAGTACCCAATTAAAAAAAACTGTAGTTTATATTCAAAGTGAATATTGTGTAATTTATTTTACAAGATTTTATGTAAAATACTTTTTATATCGATGGCAGAAGATACGAGTATACTGAAAATAGCATAATTTAATAATTGTAAGAAAAAGTACATTCAATATAAAATAGTTCACATTTCTTTATCTACTCACTTACCGTTACATCGTTCCCCTGCGAGGCTTAGAGGACATAATGCTATACCATGATTCTGATATATAATATATCTTCTATTAGTAGGCTTCACACACATATTTTTATTCAAATGCAACAATTAATTATAAAATATTGCCAGTATACAGACCTTAAATTAACATTACCGTTCCGGAAATACAATTTATATTTAAATTATTTTATTAAACATTAAAAAACATGTATTTGAATAACAAGAAACTTGTATTTTTTATCTTTTAAATTAAAGACAATAAAACGAAATAATTCTAAAACCCCTTACAAATTTCGTGTCGAAATTCAATTTAAGGGTGTCTCGGTTCTACCGCCTCTCCCCAGGGTGCGTGTCACGGCTAATAGGTCACGTGATACAGTCACGTGATTCGGAAACACGCCATCGCGTGGTAAATCTTTGCTAGGAAGTTTTGGAAAAGAGTGTCACTTCGAAAAAAGGAACGAATGCGGCTTTATTATATTAATTTGGTTGGTTTCAATACTCGTCTCTTTTGCTCAACACATGAAGGTCTTTAATTTATTGATGTTTGTTTGGGCCTAAGTTGACTTAGTACAATCGTTCTTGAGGATTCTGCACGTCGTCAATAAAATAAATGGCACTTTGAGAAAACATAAAAGCGATTTTCTTATTAACAAATATTTTTCTCGGTTTACCCGTCGGCGCATTTTTACTAACTGCCAGTCAACTTAAGCCTCTATTCGGCTCGTTAAAGTTTGCATTAATTCAGTTGATAATCCACACCTTACTTAGGTCAGGAATTTTTTGTAACACTCGACTACTGGGGGTGCTTATTTAGTTCGGTCTAAAATACTTTAACGGAAAAAATGTCAACTATTATAATTTTATTATAATATTTATGACTAAGGCAGTTAATTACTATCTAAATAGATTATTATTATTCATCGTTTGTATTTCTGTATTGCTGGATTGGCCTCTCCAATTTTCTTCAGACTTTCTCATGTATTTATTGCACACCGCTCTTCCGATGTCATCGCTCCATCGAGCATGCAGATGACTAACACTTATTCTACCAGTGCAATGCCATTTCTTTGACATGTATATCCAGCTTGTTGTCACTTGAACATGTAGATTTTTTACTTTTATTCTCTAGCAAATTTGTATGTTAGTTACTTAGAGATACTCCAGGCAAATTTCATTGTTTTTTACGCAACTAATTTATATATGATATAGACGATGAGTGTCCATATTTTTGCTTCGCAATTTGGGAGTACCTACGTACTGGTTATAAGTTTTAGAGATTATGGTATTGTGGCTATATATTATTTTAAATTTATTAACACTACAACCAGTTATGACAACCAATTACTTGAAATCGTTTAAAATACATGATTTAGCTTTCCAAGAGTATATTTTCAAATATTATTACGAATCGTTTCTTCTGAAATATCATAAATTGTATAATATATTTTTTTTATTCAGATTATATGTAGATCTAGATGAAAGTGCGATCTCAATTTTTTTTCTTATTGAGTAGATGAAACAATATAATATTACTTATTTTTAAAAGACTCTAAAATAAACTCACGGGAGCCATTGATATTTTATATTTTCGATGATTTATGTAAATAATTTAATGATAAATTCACGTTTTATTAGTTACGTTACGATTCTTTAAAAAAAATTGTTTCTTGAAAAAATACGAATGACAAATATTTATTTAATCAAACTTTTTACTATAAACAGTTATTGAGTATTATTACTTTTTATGAGTCGTTATTTTTCACGACGAGTTATTTTTTTACACTTGTCGAAGGGAGACATAAATATTTATTCCGAAAAAAAAACAAAGATGCCACCAGACATGATTCATTCTCTAAAATCTTCTTATCTGCTATTTAAGTTTTTTATCCTTTGGGAATCTCTTTCAAGCGAAAAATACAGATGCATCATGTTCGCATTATAAACACATTCGGGAACAAAAACTAAAAATTTATATTTTTGGTCAAAATCGAGGTAAATTATGTGTATGTATTATATATTTAAATTCAAAATACGTTATTTCTTAATATTATTTGTGTGAAATAATTAATTTCTTCAATTTGTTACAATGTTTTTTTCAAAATCTTTAGTTATCCAAACAATAGATTTTTTTTGGATTACATTACTGCCCGAGATCTTTCTGCTGCTGGTGTAATGTTCTCTTAATTGAGCTACACCACGCTTTTCAATCTCGTCAGATTTGTTATGTTTTTTTTTTCCAGTGTAATATTTATTTTTTCTAGAAAAAAGCATCCATCTTTTCTTAAATCAATGGCTCTAGGATTAAACTTTCAGAGAAACCGGCTAGATGGCGCCAGTACTTTTATAGCCAGTGTAGTTTAAGGTAACTTATTTTGAAAAAAATATATAAATTTACCTTTTAGTAACATACAATATAATAATACATAATACAAACTTGTTTAATATTATTTTTTATATTGAGCATTTTATTATTTTTAAAATAACATTAAATTTATTATTCCCACATTGATCATTAACTTCTAGTATCCTAACGCATTTGCAAGTTAACTAATACCCCATCGCTGCATGCCCAGATTATCAGGACCTTAACGTTTTTCCAGATAGATATTATACGAACTGTGTATGATTTAAACATAGAATAAAAACATACAGTATTGAAAACGATTCACAAGTTTTCTTTCAATTGACAGCACTGGGTTTCTTGGTTTATAATACACGTACATGTGTGTGTGAGTATTGTCGTCCTTTTTTCGTAAAGTTAAGAAGACGGTAACCGACAGGCGTCATTCTTATTACATCCCGTGCTTCGACCAGTCCAGCGGTCCAAATAAACCACCAGTGCGCGCTACGGTCGGTCGAAATCTAATGAAGACAACCCAGCTAAAAGAACAACAACATCGAACCAAAATGGCAGCAAAAATAAAAGGTTAGTGCAGTTCATATATCATATGTGTGCTTATTGTTGATCAAAAACCTGGGAACCAGCTTTCGAAGGTAAATAAGGGTAAATATAAATAATGGTAAATATTTATAATTTAATACAAATTAATTTAATAAAGTAATTAAAAAGACTAAAAATGTATATATTTGTCAAATTTTTTTTAGTTACTACCGGGATACGAAACCGAAACTTTTTCTATCTGAAGAAACACTTTAATATTTCGCAATATCAATCGATTACGTTTTCGACAAATTTCTTTCTTCAAAAGTTCTTAGCAACCAAAATATTATTTCTACAAATAGATTTTTTTTGTTATCTTTCTAATTAATTAATTTAACTTTTTATTAAAAATATTTCAAAACTATGTTCTAATTCCTCCGTTTTTGTACAATTTATTAAATTAAATATAAATGAGCCTTTTATGATCTCACAATAATCGCTTTTGAAAAAAAAACACTTTTCATCAACTTATCATGTAATTAATTAGATTGTTTTGAATTTTTGTATTTTATTATTTTCTTTAATTAGTTACTATTTTTAAGTTCTTCTTTTTCCACTTTATTTAATTTAAAAATAAAAATAATGAAGCTTTGTCTATAACTGCTGTATGGGTGTGTTTTCAGTGTTCCGTGTTTTTTAAAACAGAAATAACATTTTTCTTTTGTAGAATCAGTTTCATCAGCATGAAATTTTATATATAAAAAGTTCATATGAAAAAATAATGTAATATATTTTTATTACTGGTAGTAATATTTATATAAAGTTAATTTTAACTTTCTGTGTTAATTATTATGTATTATATCCAAGGATTCTAACATTAGGATATCTGTCGGCGTTGCGTTAAAGCTATTTTACTCATTTATTCAACTGACTATAAATATTAATATAGTTAAATAAATATTACAAGTTTCCATTTCTATATTAGTTTTAAATATTTTAAATATAATAATACTGAGTTTTTTGTTACACTCTGAACAAACAAAGCATGAAGAATTTTTTTCTCTTTACTTTGTTGCATTTTACTTTTATCCATCTCCACGGATTATTATTTTATTTTTTTTAAATAGAGATGCGTACACGGAATACATGTCACATCAATATTTTTACTATTTTCAAACTAGCTTAAACGCTTGTGCTATGAAAATAGGACTAACTTGTTGGTGTTCTGGAACGAGGCGCGAACTCCTGACCACTAGATCACTAGGCCAACGTCTTGACCGCTACACCAATATATATATTTAAATATATTTAAATAAATTAAATATATTTAAATCCATAAAGTTTGTATGCCAGAAAGTATAAAGACATAAAATCATTATTTATTTTATTAAACAAGGTATTAAAGTTCACATGAAACATCCAAGGAACAACACTATCTCTTTGACACGTGTAAATAAAGAGGATCAAAGGTTAACTTATGAAAGAATCCGTGTCACATTTAATTGACATCCTTGGAAACATTGAACCCGAAATTCTCGGAAAATTCAAGTCACGTTTGCGGCACCACAAAACGGCCAAAAGATTATTCGGATATATTTTTACACAATAATTTATATGTGTTATCGTTTATATATGAAATACCTGGAAATAATCATGAATAATTCATCAACTTTACTCAATATTCCATCATCATCTGCCTAGCTTTCCAATGCTAGATACGGGCCTACCCAAGGATCGTCAGTTTTTTTATATCTTGAGCTCTTCCCATCTATCTATTTCCTGACATTTTTTAAATATAATTATTCTATCGACCATAAGGATGACCAACACTTATCCTACCAATACGAGGCTTCCAATCCAGGACCTTTTTTCCTCACCAACCATCATATTCTATAGAACGACTAATTTAATTAAATTACTGTAATATTTTTAGTATTTTAGTTTAGCTAGAACTGCTAAATTTCCATTAAAATTTATATTGAATTTGCTACTTATACTACAGGATGAATATGATGTTCCAGGACGATTTTGTTTGGCCACCATTTTGGTCTGGCCAATACCCAATTAGTAGTCGTAGACAGTTGTTGATTACAATTTATTATGGAGTATCTAACGCATCAAAAACGTGTTGAAGTCATTAAAACAGACAGAAACCCGACTTTTAGAAAAAAAATCGTCATGAGAGACGAAGCTAAACAATAATTAATAAACAAAATAGCCATTATTGAGACACTGAAAATCCTCAATTGATACACTAACGACCTTTACACCTATTTCTTTCAGAATGCAAGAGGCAATGCTATAAAAACTTATTGGTGGCCGAATAAGGTTGATTGGGCCTGCAGCAGATGTGGTTTTAACAAGACGGTGCCACCTCACATACAGCCCGAGCTGCGCTTAAAATTTTGATGAATGAAACAACATCGTCCTATATTTCCCACTCACATTCACCCTGTATTTTTTGTGACCGCTACACGCACAAATAAATATTTGTAACATATGCATACAAAATATATATATCATATTATTAGTAACCTACTATAAAACTGAAAACTATATTATTAATTGTAATTTAATCATAAAGGCACGTGTTCACTGAATGAGATACGAAGAGATAATCTCAGAGATTTAGTTGATAGTTAGATAAACTTAGAAATCAGCTTAAGATTGTTAGAAGAGATAAAAACTTAAATCTGTGTATACGACGTTCGATCTAACAATATTTTCGACATATGCACACAAACGTTACCTAAAATCACCACATATCATTACAACTATTTGTTTTGAAAAGTTAGAAATTCATTATGCATTAAAGGGCCTTTTTCAAAACTGATTCAATTGGGTTGCAAAAAATTGAGTTTTTATTATACACTAGACTAAACTTTTTTGTTAGACACGGCCAATATTACTCTTAATCATATATAACCATTACACTAATGTAATAATAAACTGAATATTACTGGCCATAATTAAAACAATATAGGCATTGATTACAAATTTAATTATTTGAAGGTTCGGAAAATTCATACAATTACATAATATATTATCTTATGAGCCTAAAGCCAAGGTTTCGAAGATAAATTTAGATTTATGACATTTTTAAAATGTTAAAATTAATTGAGTTATAAATTCTTAAATTTTCTTGATATTATTTCATTTTTTATGGATTTAAAATGCTTTGTATTGTAATGTAATGTATTTACTCACAAGTTTTAAAGCTTCAGTGATTATTTAATACTATGTTTTATATCAAAACACAATAATTTCTTATTGAATAATATTTTTATCGATCCTACAAGGTAATGCGTATTTTTACTGGTTTTCTTTGTGACAAAACATGACATTGACATTTGACGTACGACAATGGTAAATCTGTGAGATATGGTGTGTATGCACGAGGACTACAAAAACCGAGAGTTGTCTCCAAAGAATCTCATGGGAGCAAAATCCGTATCTTTGTCTCGCGTCAAAAATCTAATTCGTGAACATGGGCCTCTAGAGCACATGATTTGTGGAGACTTAGGTAGGTTCGTGACATTCGTTATAGTATCCTTTTTTTAGATATTGCTTATCTCCCTGACCTTTAAACTCAACAGGTTATCATCCGGCTCACAACGATAACCTGATGAGGAACGAAAGGGAGTTCGTGGGTGTGTGGGTGTCTTGCTGGGAGGTTTTGAGACAATCAGGTGATTAAAAAGAGGGTGAGAGCTATTTGCTTTTCCCTTTTTTGTTAAAAAAAAAATATATAGTGTTAATATCTGTTGGTCCTGACTTCCATTTACTGGAAGTAACCTTTTTTGTTTTTGTGTATTGTCTTCTTGCTCCCTTTAAGAAGTGTATGAGAGACTTAAAAACTGCTAACTGCTGTACCACTCATGGTCTCTTGTATCTATTACTGTTGTCTGCATTTTATTCATTTCTATTTTACTGAATTAATGTCTTTTTTTCCGCACTGTACGGACAATTAATGGTATTTGGTTAGCAGCCGCTATACGGCATTGTAGCATAGCATAGTTGCCAAGTAGCCTTAAAATATGTTAACCCGGCGGTGAATGCGAAGGACTGATATGGGAGTTTTTGCTCATAAATCGGTTCTGGGTAAGCGGTGGGTCACCATTCCCTGACCTTTAAATTGTTTTTGCAGTGTGTAAATAGTCTAATGTTTATTATTTATGTATTATAATTAATTATTTACGCTCCTGCAACCAGATTCCTATGCAATGGAAATATTTTCTTATACAAAACACAACCCAGCTGCCAGATTTCCAAACACAGCTCAATGCTTAATCCTTGTTTAATAATAAGCAATGCAACAAGTCAAACTATTTAGCTGGATTACGACAGAATATATTTAAGCGTTGGTTTTGGATCTACCCAATAACCTATTTTGCCAGAAATCAATATTGTTTATCAGACTGGGTTATAAATACACCCACATTCTGGATTTACAATATTTTTAATTATATAACACGCTACTGTTTCACAAAAGATAAGAATTCAAAAAAGTTTGTGAGTTTTTTAATTTTAATGACGTTACTGGTTTATTTTATTTAATTAATATAATAAAACTTTAATTATAATTAACAAGTGTTTTTGTGTTTATTTTCTATAAATTAATAAAAAAATATATATTCGTATATTTCCATGAAATATCAGAATTTCAAAATCTAACTTATAATTTGATTTGATTGTTTGGTCTAAATGATAGGACACCTGAATAGTTGTCGGAAGTTTAAGTCTCGCCCAGGTAATCAAGTAGTTTAATGAATAGTAATAATATATATATATACATATTGTGACCGACGCAAGTTGCTGATTATAGTGGGGGTGATGGATGGATCGGAAAGTGTGGGTGGACAGGAAATAGGGAATAGGAAATGAGGAATGATGAGGAATGAGGGAATCCTTCGATATCGGACCAGGATGACTTACGGGATAAGAAGGCTCGACTCACCTGATGATGACGCCACGGCAAAACTTTGTTGTACTTCTTCTTCTTTCTTCCTAGGCTTCATGTTCAGGGGGGAGGCGTCTAGCCTAACTGGTTCTTTTTTTTAAATATTGAGAAGTCAAGTGGCTATGAAATGAAAGAATATTTTTATATAAGAAAATTTATAATCTATATTTTAAGATACTTGCATGTGTTAAAAGTGGAAAATGAGCAATTTACTTTAATACTTATAAATAAGGCTATTCAAAAATAATTACAATAAAATTAACATTAAATATTTGTGTTCATCATGCCAGCATTAATTTCTCTGCCAAATTGTCTATGTTGACGCTTATCTGATGTAGATTATTCAGGTCCCTCACTTAAGGGATTACCTCTTAGGATGGTCATGGATCCTGGACGTGAAGTGTAGTCAGCTCCTTATGATCCCAGCGTAGGTTGACGGAGTTCAGGCTTATAGTTGATAACAAGACGATGCCCAATTATCCAGGCAAATCGGGACTCTATATTCTTATGCTATAGCGACAGTCTGTTCTCGCTACACCGATTATATTTATCAACTTTTTATAGATCCAGCGGGACCCTTTTTGATACTTTCACATTTACGATTAATCGCAGAGAACATCACAGTCTAAGCTTAAACTCGAGGCGCACAGTTTATATTTTCCCCGGAATTACAATCTATAAAGCGCTTGCTTGATAGTTTTAGAGACAATATAGATTTCATTTTCTAATTGAAAATAAAATCTCGTCTTTTGTGGAGCCAGTTCTCCCGGCGGAGAGTATGTCCAGACTGATCGCCTATGGTGATGCATCCCTTAAGATGCATTTGCCTACGTGACTTTAGTCACGTTTACCGCTTTATTGCTGTACCCACGCTGGTGGTACACGGTTGACTAAGTGCTTTTGTATCCTTGAATAAAATATTGTTTTGGGTAATTTCGCATTCTAACAGTATGACACTTCGACGAATTTGACGAAATCAAAATCACACCAGTTAGACCAAAGGAACAATATGTACTGATTGGGAGTGGGCTAAGGAGAATAAAAAAAAACTAAACACCGGTGACAATAATAATTATTTTTACGCGCATTTTTATGAATTATGTGTTCGTAAATAAAAAATATTTACGAATACGGAACACACATATATGTATATTTATTCCGTGTAAGCTCGCACCCATGTTTAAATATTTTTTTAATATATATTTTTTCACAAAATAGATAAATATGAAGTCGGTAGTATACACAAAAGAATGAGAGGTTTTCAAATATTTCAAATATATTTATAAGCTAGAAGTGCACAATGAATATAAATTTGTAAATGTTACCACATTTTTTTCAGTAAAAAGAAAACAAACATTGTTTGCCCTAGTTCAATATATTTGGTTCATTCGTTTGGATTCTTGCACATAAGGGAGTTCATGGAAATGAATGTGCTGATAAACTGGTCAAGGAGGCCACTCTTTCCGGAGTTTTTCCCCATCAATTCCATATCCCGATGTATGACAGACTCAACATGGTAAAAAATCATACGAATTCTATCTGGACTGTACAATGGATGGATCCAAATAATCATAAAGGAAATCAGCTTTAAATAATTCAAATATCTATTTCCCGCACCCCCTGGTTCTCCAATAGGAAAGTTTCCAAGAGAACAATATCAAATATCTCTAGAATGAGAATTGGGCATTACCAGGTAGCTTCACATTTATTTAGATTGAACTTAATCGATTCCCCAATGTGTGAGTGTGTTGCCGAGGAGGAAACCCTTTTTTGCCTGTCCATTACGGATCACAAATTTTTTTTACAGTAAACTCGACAATGGTAATTTTTAACTCCCGGTTAACTTGTGTCATCTTCTTTCCCTTAACTCGCCACATTTAATCTATATAATAGCAAATTTTTGAATGATAATGATATTGATTTGTAATGTAATATCTCCTATTCTATAATATTTTTGTACTTTTTTCTATAAAATAACGTTTTTTTTTTTTTTAGGAGAACACATTCTTATTGTGAAGTTGTAATTATTCAGAACATAGGTCTGTGATATTTTAAATATGAATGATGAAAATGATGGAACGATTAAATGTATTGATTTCAAAAAGGTAACATATAGGGTCGAAAAATTGTCGCTAAAAATAATGCCGCTGTAGCTTTGTTGGATAAAGCACCTCCCCCGGTTAGGGAAGAGATCCAGGTTCGAATCCCGGTAGCGCAACAACAATATTTTTCGATAAAATTGATTTTATATGTATATTTTTATAATTAATATATTTAATTCATATTTAAAATAACGTTATAACTTGATTAATGGCACAAATTACTCTTGAAGGGTGGATTGCCCATTTAAAATAAGAAGAAGAAGAATTCATTTGGTAAACGGGTACCTAGATAAATACTTTTTTTTTGATATTTTTTTTTCGCGGTTTATCTGTCTTATAATTTAAATTGATTGTAACATTTTTACAGATATTTAAAGTGATAGTACATAAATTAAAAATTAATTCAAGGTAATCGATAATGAATAAAGTTTTATTTAAAATAAGGTATACACATAAACCAAAAACATTATATAGATGTTAACAATTATTATAAAAGTATTAACAATTACGTGAATTAATATTGAATAGAAATGGAAAGGCTGAGAAAGATATCAAAAGGAGGGTGATAACAGGGAATAAAGTAAAGGGCGCTTTGAATGGAGTTGAATCTAACGGGAACTTGTCGACCGAGGCAAGACTAGCGATTCAAAATGGAGTCCTGGTACCGACACTGATGTATGGAAGTGAGGCCTGGTGCTGGCAAAAGGGAAACGAAAGTAGGCTGAATGCAGTGGAAATGAGATCACTTAGACGTGTATGTGATAATCTATTTATGACAGAGTAAAGAATGAAGAAATTAAAAAATAATGGAAAGCTGATCTTAGTAAAGTGAGTATGATTGAGAAAGGATCACTTAGGTGAGGCTAGAATTATGTGCCTAAACCCCTCCCCTGCGGGTAGACGTCTGTGATATTTATTATGGCGCCTTTTTGAACAGTACGAATAATTTTAGTAATATATGTGAATTAAATATATTAGTTAGAAAGGTATACATATAAAATGAATTTGTTCTCCTAATTTTAGTTATATTTTAAAATTATACCTATCATGATTTTTTATTTTTATTTCAGTCTCGAGCAGTTTTCTTTATTTGTATGCAGGCTTTTCTCTGTCTACTTCAACATATATCTACTTTTTTCTTTAATCCATATAATAATGCTGTATCTATTTCAATATTTGTGTTTTAATATTTCAAGTTATTCAAGGGTTCCTGCTAATATTTTAGTCCTATAAATGTGTTTGTGTTATATAATATTTATATTTTTCAAGTACATACTCTTATGAACTTATGAAGTAAATTTGGGTGACTTATCCCTAGTTCATATAGTTTAATCCCGGTAGTATTCCTGTCAGGGCCTACTTAATACTTCAACAAGTCTACAGTAGCTTAGAAATCTCTCTTGATTATGACTATATTATTATTATCATTAACTTTATTTGCAATTCTTAAGAAGTTGTTAATTTCTTACTAAAAATACCTTACGTAAAAACTGATTTTAAGATTATGTAAGTAAGACAAGATGATTTACCCTAAAACAGGCTTGCCTAGTTGGGCAATGTATTTAAATATATTTAAATATGTAAATATGATATATTTTGAAAGAAAAATTCACCTACAATACTATACTATATTATATTAATGATAACAAAGAAATAATCAATGCTATCAAAAATACTTTAAAGATTATTATTAATATATTTAGGTACTAACTTTTTTTTTATCACATGAAGACTCATAAAAGGGTGATAATTAAGCGTACGATACCAATGAACTATAACTTTTTATAATATCAGGTAAATGTTATTAGACCTAGAACTGGAATTGTAATGAACTAGAATTTTTTATAATATCAGGAAAGAGTTATTATACCTCTAGAACTGGAATTGTAATGAACTAGAATTTTTTTGTAATATCAGGAAAGAGTTATTACACTTAACTGAAAAATTTCCTGAATCAATTTATGATAATATAATCTTTTTAAAATTATATTAATTTTCCCGTGATTCTCTTGCGCTCACAAAATCAACAAATACGTGGGGAGCGGTCTCGATAATTACCTTAATTAACGGAAAAGCGTAGCATGGAATAATTAAATCGTTTTTGCCCCATTTTGGGCAAAAATCCGGCACACTTCCCAGAAATGTACCCATTAAGGCAAAAGAGAATTTTTTATTCTAGACCAGTAACGAGGTAATGGTTGAGCTGTAAAATAAAACCTAATTTTTTGCCCACCCTGTAGTGGTAATGTTGCTTTTCCGGTGGCCAGTGTTTCAGATAATATTGCGCAACTACGTTTTTGGCACATGAGATGTTTTAATATTACGCTTGTCGTTGCAGTAATCAGCTACTGACATATCCTCATATCCTTTTCCAAAAGAGAAATAACGAACGATAATCTTAAAACTGATTCCTACGAATGCAAAATATCTTACATTTAAGGCGGACAGAGAGCGGCATCTGTGGCCATGCAGCAAAGCTACTGTAGCCGCGACGTATACCAGTAGCTGCATGTGGCGTGCGAGCTTGAGGCGTAGCCGGCAGATGCGGTACCAATAGTTTAGTAAGTCGGCCTGCAGAAATAGACGGAGAGTGATCGAGCCGGATGCGCTATTGAGGAAACCCATTCTCTCTCGTGCTCTCGTCCAGTCTAGCAGCTTTTCTACTGAATTATCTTGTTTTAAATATTGTAATAACTAATAAATGTAGTATTGTGACCTAGTTTACTGAATCTGTGAATTCGCTTCTCCAAATAAATGAATAAAAAGCGAACTAAAACCAAGGTAAGCCTTCCAATTCAATTGGTACCCGAAATGCATGCATTGCCTTAAATCCTTCTGTAAACTGGAGACATCTTCATCGGTAAATCAAAAGGTAAATTAACCTGAGTGCACGTCTAGTCTTCAATAACTAATTTATCAAAAATTATGTCTTATCACATGGTCAGTCAACTGGTCAAGCGACTTTTGATATATATATTTTTCTTTATTTCACATCTTGGAGAAGTCAATCGGCTTTCGCCGCTTGCTGTTACTTGACTCAGGCCAGTTGTGTCATGACCAATATGTATCTTTCAAATTTATAAAACGTTAACGATAAAAATCTACAATGTGTTCTTTATTTCTTATGCGGGGCTATCGTTAAAAACTTGTAATAATGTAGTTAAATAAAAACATTGATTTATTCACTTTTTGGTTTGTTGATTTTCTAGAAGACAACGGAGAGAACCTCAAGCAACCTGGTAGTCAAACATCAAGAAAAATATGTAGAACTCCCGTATAAGTCATCATCACCCCGGATACAGGGTCCTGGTGCTTTAATACTAGGAGAGTCTAACACAAGTATATAGGAAAAGGAGAATATGAATATTTTATACATATATATATATATTTATAAAAATTAAAAGTAACGTAACTTAAATATAATATATTTCTAAATAAGCATCATCTTCTATAACTTAATTCAGAGTATCTACATTTAAATAATATAAATTAAAAACAAAAGGTAGGTACTAACAATGTTTTACATTAAATACTAATATGTGCCAACTGCAAATTTAACCCAAAAAAAATAACCTTTGAAATTAAACATTAAAATTGAAATACGAGCGAAATTTCGAAAGATAAAATCGCAAAGACGAAGATTTTAATCAAGTAGAAGGAATGGCAATATGACGTCACGTCCGGTGGCGAGAAGGAAACGGAAACTTCCTGCACGCGACCACTTCCTATCGGAAACTCGGACTAGACTATGTTCTTACGGGGCTATGGACAAAATTCATTTTGCATAGAAGCCGTATAAATTAATAGTTATAATACGTAAATGCATAATTTTGCAATACCATTTTATTTCACACTGTTGTGTTGTGATTTATTTGGTTTCATGTTTTAAATTCGATAAATAATTTTACTAGAAGATCATTAAATTTTTTTAAATAATGCAATTAAACGTGCATGTGTGATACACGTTATTAAGTTATAAAATAAATTTCTCAACTAAATCGATACTCTAATAAGGAACATACAGAATATTCTGTTATCAAAAATTAACAAGTATTAAAAATATAATGGATTATATCTAAAAGTGTACATGGGATTTCAATTAATGAAAAAAATCCTTTGCATTTTAGTTCATTTGTCTTATGAAGATGGATGATGAAGCACAGATTGATTAATTTGTTTCATAACCTTTCAAATGATCCATTTGAAATCATTGGAGCGGTGACAAAAGATTATTAATTATTAAAGTCATAATTTAGCAACCGCTATAGTCAATTCAAGTAGGAATACTTGATTGATTGTCAACCAAATGTCAACCCGTTTATCTAACCCGCGGGGATTTTCATTTAATTTTGTTTAATTTAGTTATATCACAATTGTTTAATGAAATATATAAATGGGTATTTTTTTCATCGATGATAAAAAATGACATTTAATACATTCTGTTCGAATTCGAATGCAAAATTGACAAATCGTGTAATAAAATTAAATAAATATCACACTCTAACATTTTTTCTAGGAACCCAATATTTTGCTGAACATTTTATAATACATGTGCTTTAAAATTTATACTGTAGGTAGTTATTTATTTATTTTTAACACATTATTTAAAAAAATTATAATAAAATTAAAAT
The DNA here is from genome assembly GCA_031772225.1 of Eubasilissa splendida. NCBI lineage: Eukaryota > Metazoa > Arthropoda > Insecta > Trichoptera > Phryganeidae > Eubasilissa > Eubasilissa splendida. Next base: position 19,839,685 of record CM062859.1, on the reverse strand, counting down.
TATAGTTTATTTTCAGTGAATAAAAATATTGTATCTTAGGAGTCTGTGTGGCTATCTCAGATAGATGGGAATGGTCTTAAACAAATTAAACAGTTGATCTACACATGAAATACATTACACAAATTATTCACGATCACAGCAAATACCCTAAAACATATTTGCACGATTTGAGTCTTTTTATCTTTTTCACTTGCCATTGTTCTTTCCTCCAGGCGAGGACACTAGTTTGTTATGAATTTATTACTAATCCTATGGTTATTACAAAGTTGAGAGGTTACTTGAATGTTGAATGAATGATGTGGCAGCCGTGCCAAAATTATATCTCGCCATCAAGAGACTTCTAGATTGTTACATGATCCATTTCTCCCGTGCCGGTCCGCACAGCTACCACCCGAGATTCTCCTCCTGCCTACAACCAGAGGATGGGTCCATGATGCGTATGGATCAGGGACTTCAACCTCCCGTATCCACCGCATCTCAGAAATCCTTCTCCAAATCTCTCCATATTGTCGGCGGAGCGCCGTCCGGCGCGCTCCACCCGCCGCTCCGGCTCGAGTCCAAGTCCCTCCTTCTCTTTCCTGCAGCCACCACTCAGATCGGTAATGTAACACTCAGTCTACCGCGCAATTTTTAAACGTCACAAGGTGCAGATTATAATAATATTATCAAAATGTGCCAGAACAATAACCACGCATAAAATTATCCTAAAGTTTTTGTTTTCAATATGAATTAAAAATGTATTTCAAAAAAAAATATTAAAAAATATACATATTTAATTTAAAAAACATTAAATATTAATTTAGATTACAATTTGCACATTACATTTGAGAAATATTTTATTAATTTTTAGGTAGCACATTTGTAACTTTTCACTTCCGATATTTAAATAGCTTTTAATATCGATTACCGATGCATCAATAAATAAAATAAAATATCACTATGAAACGATTGGCTAGGGTGAAAACTTACCAGATTCATAAATCGAGCTTTTCATTCGAAGTGTATACTATGGAATACAATATTTTTACTAGGCAGATTATTAAAACGAATTTTGATAACGATGATTATAAAAGAAGTGGTCTGTATCCGCTTTACCTTTAAAAAATATTTATTTTCTTTGATAGTTTTGTTTTCTCCATGAACATCATACTCGGAAATCATAAAGATAAAAAATAATGTAGGTGTACTTCTCACGTAATTTAAAGGGAAAAAAATTAAACCTCTCTCAGCATAGCACAAAATCTGGATGATGGGCTAAAGTTTGTGGTCATTGATATTGGCTTTTTATGTCAGTGAAGATTATGAAAGAAAAGTCTTTGAATTTTTCTCATTTTAACTTTCAAATAATAATAAATTATTTTATAAAATTTCTGATAGATAATTTTTAAATTAATTACTTATTAAGATATTTTTCTTCATTTCATTTCATTTTTAATAATAAATTTTACTCCTGTTGGATGAGATTAGTAAATATTTTATAAATGAAACAGGACATTTTATGAATGTATTGTATTTTTTTAATTTTTTTATTACTTTGATGTTATATTTCTGCTAATTTTAATATTAATATAAGTATGACCTGTAGATAGCAATTATTTTCCAAATGCTCACTCATTTTAATATGCATGTATTATTTTTAATCTTTTATTCTAAATGATCCCTATAACTGTTTTTATTATATAATTTATTAAATTAGCCATGTTTTAAAAAAACTGTTGTATTACGATGTCTTTTAAAATTATCCAGATATTTTATTTTTAAATCGCTTAACAAATTTAGTGGTGTCAGAGTTCATTATTTTCCAATTACATATTATTACGTGTTGAACTTGTGTGCAGCCCAATTTCATAAAGCAGCTGAATAATTACATTAACCCAATTAAAAGTAGCACTGCGGTGATGTTACGCTACATTAACGATAGGTAATTAAAAAATCTCAACTCATAAATACAGTGTGTTCCAAAAGTTTATTTAATTTTGGTTCATTCGCTGCACCAATGCAACGAGCGGGAGAGGAGAGGGAGGGTATGCCGATCGCTAGCCGCGTCTTTGAAAATTCCACCGCTATGGAGCGTGTCTTTATCAGTTGTTCATGAAATTTTACCTGAAAAATTGATATCCCAACGAGGGGTGACATAAACTGGCCTCCACGTAGTCCCAAATTTACACCAATGGTCTTTTTCCTATGGGACTACCTTAAATCAAAGATATACAGTAACAATCCTCCCTCTCTGGACCAATTAAAAAAAAGTATTCGAAAATAAATGGCAACGATCACGGAGAATACGTGCTTAGCAGTTCTCAGAAATGTTGCCTCCCGTTTAGAAGAGTACCAATGAAATAAAGGATTATATTTAGAAAACATAATTTTTAAGAAATACATTTTCAGGGATTTCAGGGACAAACCCAACCATTATTTTATTACAGAATTTTTATAATGAAAAAGACTTTCTTCACACCTTGTACGTTGTTTTTTTAACCATTATTAATAAATCTACAAAAATGAGAGTATCTAATATAAAAAGTTATTAAGTTACCGTACAAATATCAGAGGAAAATTATTTATCGTTACAACATTACCATTATGGAGAAGTAATGTGATTATTGGGTTTAGCGATTATGAATGAATGGATGATGTGTGTGTATGTGTTATTTAATGTATGTCGACGTAAATGTATGTTGACTTGAATCAAGAAGATTATGTTGTAAGTTATGTGATTAGTATGAGAGGGTGGTGCCCCAAAATTTATCCACATACTCTTGTATTCGTTTCGCGAAGTATATTGTGGCATGTACTTATAGGAATATGTAGGAGTGTATGTGTATATGTGAGTGACAGGTGGTAGGTTACGATAACTGAAACTACTTATCATTTGAACAAATTTTATTTAAGTCAAAGTTTACAAATTTAGAAACTAACCGTACAAATGGTGACTGCGTGAATTGTTGTAGGCGGTTTCTGCAAGACATTTATAGGAAGAGTGCAGATCATGTGTCGGCCTTCTTGAATGCTGCTAACCGCGTTAGTGTTGTTACATTAAGTCGGTACTCAATTTCTTTGAGACTGATGGAAGTTGCGTTTCATATACCGGTACTTGCTGGGTACGTTCAGTTTCAGCATTGTCATGCGGCGATGATGAGAATAGAGGCGATAGGCCTCGACAAAACTATGTGTTACCAAACCATACCATATTACAGAACCATGTCTAAGTAATACAAAACTATTTAGTCTCAATATTTAAGGTGTTTTATATAATATATAAAACTTGTATTATTATATTATAATAAAGTGTATTGATTTCAATGAATACAATTTTAATGCACCCGATAGTTTTATTATGGTCGGAGCAATACCTCTCAAAATGTTGAATTAAAATTCTAAATGTTGGCATAGAAAATTTTACAGTAATTCCTGAAAAGCTAACCTGTAAAAATCTGACGTCTTTGATACGAATATTCTACACGACTAAAGAATTGTCTGAAAAAGTAGTATCATAAAACAACAAGGCCATATCGAATTATTATACTAGGCAATGAATAAAGATACAAATACAAAATATCAGAAAAGTTTAACCGTCTCGAATATCAAGCGAAAACATTTGTACGTATCTTCTAAAGGAGCTGTGATAGAATTTCATCCAGTTACAACAATAATTATTCAGATGAAACAAGATGTTGGATCATTGGTATATTGAGAATATTGTAAAATTAATGTATTTAAGGAATTTTTTATTTACTAAATATGATACAGGTACATATATAATTATATATTGTGTTATTTTTTCTTTAAACAAATACATAAAAAAAAAATGCAGTTGCAATTAATAATGTTCTTAGCAATATTTGAATATGTCAAAGAACGCACGATTACTGAATTTTCATCTACAAAGGCACTGTTATTAAACAAATAATAGATGTCTCATAGAGATGAAGTTATTTTTTATTATATTTAATGGAAAATATATGGAAGTATGGGTAATTACAGGGCTTACAACCTGTCTTCGGCTGCCTTAAATGATCACTTTATATAACGTTCACTACAACTTTCTTATAACGTTATAATGTCAATAATTTTTCCCGTATAGTTTTATTACTTTCCAAGACTTTTAAACGTATTAAAATATCTGACATTCAATAAAATTATGCACCAATGTCATAAATATTATGTTTTTATTTTATATATTATCTTTCTCTAAACTTATTTCCATCTTTCTTAATTATTTTTATCTCCAGCTTTTAGCAGAGGTTTAAGAATGCTTGGTTTATGCCCTATACAATTTTGTATATCTGTTTTTTTCGAAGTAAAATAAAAATATGTTCAGAAGTAAATTAAATTAAAATGAAAGGTACTTTAATTTAATTTTGGAAAACTTTTATAGCTTAATTTGTTTTATTCGTACTATCTTCTACTTAACTTACCTGTTGTTGTGGGTATTTCGCAGCACTAGAGAGAAATGCAAACTTCATCTGCAGGCGAAAGCGGCGGTCTCGCTTAATCTTTCTCACTCGCCCCGGAAAAAGATTCGCGCAGCCTCCAATAATGTACGCGAATGTTTGCGGTTTTGAATTTCAAACAGGGATGTCGAAATGCCAACTGAATTTTTATCAGTCATTAGACGAAAAGGAAAACATTCCTGAAGCGACCCAATTCTGAAAACTGTTATATGAGTGTTAAGTAAAGGACATAGAAAAGTCTCTTTGAAAATAAATAGTAATGAAAAAGAAATGGGTTTTCTTCAGTTAATTTAATATTTTTTAGGTGTGTTTTATTATGGCTCCATAATACATGAATTATATTTATAGTAGAAGTAAATATAATTAAATTAAGGTTAAGATTTTGTTTTTTGTAAAGTCTTTAATTTCGCCGATCGATTCGGCTAAACTATGTGACGATTATTATCCAGGTACTTGTAGAAGTTATTACTCGTTATTATGAATATTAATTTATTATATACAACAATATAATTATCAATACAGAATTAGAGCTACGAGTGTGGTTGCCGAAGGAAAATAAAAAGAGATCGCTCTCGGCGCGCATCTTCCCTTTTATTGCCTTGGGCACCCCTACCACTCTTACACGCGCGGGCTCCAACGATCGGAATTAGACACGTTACATATTAATTGCAAATCAAACATATATTAATCTAAAAAAAAAAACGAAGAAAAGAATTCAAATAATCTAAGGATTCGCTTACTGAGTTAGCAAGTTGTCTATATTTTGTACATAGATTAAAATGAACAACTGATACATACCGACTTTTGTTGTTAAATCTCTGAAACACGAGAGAAAGTTTTATCAATGTAGGTACGTGCAAATCAAATCAAATTTTTTTGTCCAAAAAAGACTATATACACTCTTTTTTTTGTTTTAGTTAATAGGTATATAATTACAAAAAAACATTATGAATCGGTATCTTATTTTTATTTTGTATTCGTTAAAATATTAATTATTAGATTAAGCTTTGTATGGGTAGATTAAACATTATATTGTAGTCAAAATCCAAAAAATACAAATAATCTAATTCTAGTCATATATTTATAAGGTTTAAATTTACCTGTACACTATTATGTACACTGTGAACTATTTATTCTTTATGAAGAAAATCTTTAGATTGATCTGAAATTTACATGAAAAACATAACTATAAACATTATTAATACAACTTTTGCACTACTAGTTTTCCAGAAAGAATTGAATTATTGTTACAAGGCAACACATACTTCTAAATTTTCAATATATATGCATTAAAGATAATGCAAATGTTAAACGTCAAACTCTCAATTCAATTCTACCTCAGTTGCAGAAAGACTAAGTCCAGTGAAATGTTGTGGAAAGCGTAGAATTCGTTTTCCTTTGTATTAAGGAACAGTACCTATATCAGAGACGTTATTTTAAAAATACGATGTGAAAATGGTTTTCACAAAATTATACAATATATTCATTATTATTTTATTTTAATACCTACTAGTGTATAATTAAATAAATAAACGTAAATGGCGAAATATAAATAAATCAATTTTGTTATTATTATTTTGTTGATCTCCAAGAACTAGGGTAGAAGTTTTGGCCTCTTGAATATTACATGACGTCTTGCTAAAGGAACTATCTAGAAATACTTTAACCATTAATAAATGCAAAATGCATAGATATGCTGTTCTTAATAAACTTTTTTCTGGCGTAGGTTTTAAAATACCTTATTTATTTTTAAGCTTACAGTCGCAGTAGAGAACTAATAAATAATTATTCATTATTAAGGAGAACTCATTATTATTCAATTTTTCAGAACATAGTTCTGTGATATTTTAATACAAATTAAATGTATTAATAAGAAAAATATTCAGATAAAATCAATTTATCGCAAAAATATTATTGTTGCCATCCGGAACATGAACCAGGAATCCTTTCGAATAAAATTACCTAACTTATTATAAAATATTTTTTCGATACAATGATTTTACATGTATATCTTTCTTTTGGATACATTTAATTTGTATTAAAATAATTATTAATGTCAAAACTTGTCTAGCATAAATCAAAATTAAATTGTATAACACGTAGAATTCTCACCTATGAAACTTACAACATTGTAACCTCTTTCAAAACGAATAGCTTTACCTGAACTGCTTGATAGCCGCAATGAATGGCAGTCTGCTCGTATATAAATTGAAAGGTCGGGCTTGTTAATTTAGCTTGTGTAGTCATCTATCAAATAATTGTAAGTCTTTAAGCTCAGTGGATGTGTAAATTTAGTGAAAGAAACATTTAACGTATACTCCACGTCATATGATATGAAAAACATATTTTTTATATTAAAAAAATGTTTTAAAAATGATCATAAAAACAAATTTACACGACAATTATCCAAGCATATACACGCTTAAGATACTTGTTGGGTTTGATAAAATTTGTAAACGCGTTTAATATATCACATTAAATTACTGATGAAAAACTTATTTAAAGAGGGTTGGTAGTATGAACAAGCCAAAAGCTAAATAAAAAATAAATAAAAATCATTTGGTTTATTTTATCTCCGTGCCTATATTTATGTTTAAATATTATTTTTTTCATATAAAGCAATTACTTTGGTTTAACATATTATATTAAGTAAAATAACAATAACTTTGTATAAAATCAAAGAATTTATTTCGCTTATCTCAAGCTTCATCAGGACGTATTTAAAATAGCGAAACCGGTCGACGTACAATAAATTTCGTGGTTTCATACAAAGTTATTGTTATTTTATTTAATGTATATATTTTGTATGATAGATGTATTATTAAAATTAAAATCCTAAAAAGCTATGACGGTTTTGTCAATATTTAATTTTTGCTCTACCGTCCTCACTGGACAACATTAGACGTTTACTTTATTTTACTTACGCTTTTCTATTTCTTAGTTGTATAAAAAATATTAATTGTTATTGCTGCTTATATTCATTCATTCAGTTACGCTGTATTATTAATTCACATGTTGTTATTTTTGGTCTTAATAAGAGTACCCACTGGACTAAAATATGTTTTTTTAATATTTCGTCAAAAAAATATATATTTAAAATCCTCTTCTGAGAAATAACATTTTTGTGGCATCTTTTTATAGCCAAATTCTTTGACTGGTACTTAAATCTAAAATAAAATTTAGATTTAAGTACCAGTCAATTTTCCTCTCTAGATTTTGTTAGTGGCTTCTGTCATTGTCTTTTAACCTGAGCATCAAAATGTATGAATATGAGACGTGTGACGTTACATATATATATATATTTAATAGTACATATTTTAATATATCTATGTATTGATAACGTGCGTTCTTTTTTTATCCTTCTTTAAGATACGTTGGGTACAAACAAACCTGGTAAATAACTTTTTTGGAGTTTCTTCGATGTCGAGATATTTTATGTGCGTTATTTACTCGGAAAACTTTTCCGTATTTTCATTTAGGTTTAGACTAAACCCATCGCTTACAAATCATACGAAGGTGGACCCAGGAGGTTTTCAAATAACCCAAACTATATATTTATCTTTAACCCTTTTTTGCTTAACCACGAGCAAATAAACTGTATTGAACTTATGTACACAACTTGTAAATGAAAAACCTTTAATATTACGTTTTAAATAAAATCTTGCTAATACCCGTCAGTCTATTTTGATGACGTAATATTATATTTATCTTAATTCAGTAATAACCATTATTAACATTCAAGGAACCACTCGTCATTTGTTTTAATCTATCACGTTTTTAACGAAGCACGCTTAAATTTGAAACAGACTTAGAAATGAAGAATAAATCGAAATTTGAGGAAAGAGAACCTCCTTATAGCTTGAACATTGAAGGCTTTAATTATAGGTACATTGATCACAATCCTCTTAAAGTATCAGCTTTCCAATTCAATTATTTTACTGTATCATTTTTGCTATTTTTATATTCCTCCTTTACATTTTCTTAACTTTTTTACATTTACTTGACTGAAGGTTATCATTTTTCAATTCAAAATCAAATCATAAAGTTTTTTTCAATTATATAAAAAAATATATTATACACCTTTTTGGTTTATCTACTCGTGTAAACTTAACAACAACATTGCCATCGTAAAGAAAATAAAAAACTGCCTTGAGGGAGATTAAAATTATAAAAATTATTATTTATGTGCCACTAGAAAGCATTATATAAAATAGCTTTCCATAGCTGGCACAAGTTAATATACTACTTACATCGACCTCCGTGTAATAATCATGGAAAAGGCAACCCATATTTTACTTTATAACACGCTACATCCATTTAGATGAGTTTCAAAAATGTCTACAAACCCATAAAAACATCATAAATGCGTTTAAATTATTTGTAATAATCTCGTATTTTAATTTTATTTATTGTACATTACAAATAATGTTCTATGTACATTCATCTAATTTTTATTTATACAATAGCGCATATTACGTACTATTACATGTGAGTATTTAAATACATATAGTGTAGAAAATCGCTTAGCATAATTAAATAATGTTTTGCATCTTAATAATTGTACCATGTAGCATTTAAAAATAATCTATTAGTTAGACATTTTTTTTATGCTATATACCAATTTAGTGCATTTATACTTTTCATATCTATTTAAATTAATAATGAAATATATACATTTTGTAATTACTTAAAAATAAAATAATTACGTATGTATACTTTAAAATTAGACAATATTATATTATGATTACATACCGTAAACCACTACCAAAAAAAAAACTTTTATAAAAATATTCTGATTTAAGTATAATACTATTATTTTAATTTAACAAATTTTTTAACATTTTCGCTTTTCCAATCGACTGCTTTGACTAAATATCTCGACGAACTGGATAATATGAATTAACTTTTCATCTCCGTTTCTGCTCCTTAAAGGACGAGGTATATTTCAGCCTCCCCGGGGAGATGGTTTTAACCAGGCAACCTTAATAACGTCCTTGCTCCAAAGAGCTTTTCACAGAAGTAATCCTTCTGTAAAGCTTCCACTTTTATTTTTGGCGCAATTCTCTTAGAAATGATTAATATTTTTGATATTTATAATTTAAAAAAATGATAAGACAATCGTCAAAAATGGTGAAGATCTAATAATATTGACTATCTTCCATGATCTATCTACATTGTTATAATAACTTAGTAATCTGTCGTACGTCGAATGACAGATCACTAAGTTACATTCGTCATGGAATTTCAAAATATATATTTGCGTATACTCATACTATAACGAATCCACCAATCATATTGTTAATTAGGTAGCTAGCCAGGTTTTTCATAAGTATGAAGCAAATACACCTTATTTGTGTGCACTAATGTGGACACATGTCTAACAGTGGTTTAGTAAATCGGTATATTAAAATTGTTACCTATCCCACTCCCCGGCCATATTTCCTCATATCAAGCCTGGCTCATTAGTATGTAGCTATCAACCTTCTATGTGAGATATTGTATAATATATTTAATTGTTGTATAATATATTATAGAGATGATGTATAATATTATCGATAAGTTATTGCCTTGTATGTGTTGCGTTATGAAGTGAGTCATGGAATCTAATGACGGATCGATGCATATTTCATGCACATCACAGTGCTTCTAGCAGGCGACCAAAATGTCTTAGCGACTTTACTTCAGCCACACTCTTCGTCGTTCTATAGAGTAATACGGGCATGACTTAATATTTTGTTGCCTTTCAACGTCTACTTAAATAAAGATGTGGTAATAAAAAAACAGACATTTTTGAATAAATTTAACACACTTTCCGACCTTTAAAACATAATTTCTAAATATGATGTGAGTGTAATTCAAGTTTAAAATCCTTTTAGTTCTTCTACCAATTTAATATTAACTTTCCCATTTTATTACCATGTATTATAAATTCCTGGTGTAATTCAAATGATAATGTTATAATTTACGCCCACAGATTAATCAAAACTTTTTATGTACCTAGTTGTGTTTTGACAAGATCCAATGTTACAGGGTGCTGATTAAATTTTAAGTCAAGCAAATATAAAATTTGTAAAAAATATCTTGGCAAAAGACCAGCCTTATCAGAATTATGTACCAACACGATTAATAAAGTAAACACTAAACTACTAATTTAATTATTATATTATATTAGATAGGTACTTTATGTTTTATTTTATTAAATATTTTTTATTTGATCTGTGTATTGCTTAGTTATACCTATGTATATTTGCGTGTAAAAGTTTTATCATAAAAACAAGAAATTTTATATATTATAATCATAAAAGTTGTATATGGAAATAAAAAGTGAACCAGAAAACTACAGAAAAGTATAATTTGTGTCTTGTACAGTGCAGGAAAAAATTGCAATTTTACGTTACATTGTTTATCTCTAATTTTATAATTAAGTAGTGTAAACTTATTAATTTCCTTAACATTACTAGGTGAAAACCCGTATATAACGACAAGAAAAAAGTAATATTTTCAAATTTATACAAAATATGGTTACATGGAATGGTTAGATTTATACAGAACACGTGCGAAGTAGGTACCTACCTAGTGACACCACAGTCTATGAAGGGATTAGTAAGACAGTAGAGTGCTCGCTTACTTAACATGTGAGAAATAGCGGGTTTAAAAATCATCATCTTTTAAATCTTTTTGATTTCAAAAGGGTTTTGAAGGTACATGTTATGAATCTCGGTACCGGTAAAGGTGAAAATAATAAAAGAGGTAAAATTGAGGGTATATAATAATAGTCAAATCTAAAGTAGTTTTTGTGACAACATAATAACCAAACAATCTAGGATACCCGCTGCAATAAACATATTCATTTTTGAAAATACTTTAATATTCAAACTGTCAATATTCAATTTTTGTATTTATAAAATAACGTTGTTATCCAGAAAGTGGGTATTTCTATCCTTTCGTCTCCAATATATTTATAAAAAAGTTAATGCGACAACAATAAATCACAAATGAATAAATAAAACGAAAAAAAATGTTTACGTACATTGCAATAAATACTAACCAAAACATGAATAAATCACTTTTATCGCACTCAATATTTTACTTAATATGATTACACCCCGCGTTTTATAGCTAAGGTCACGTGTCTCACACTTATAGGGGTGTTTCATAAAGCATTTTTCAAAACGTCAATGCAAACAATTTTTTTGGATTACTTAAAGTTTTGTAATGTACCTTCACGGTAATGTTTCGAATAAATGTCGCGCCCTGTGTAAACAGACATTTTCAAATACACTTTTATCAAAGCTCTGACAGAAGTGTAATTTATCATTTTTGTTGACCTACCTTCCAGCTGCGCATAGTGATAAATAATTCAATTATAGACAACTAATAAATAAAATAAAAATCTACACTCCGGATGGTGATTTCATTTGAAAATACAAATAACACAGCGCTGAATATATGGTTTTATAACACTGACATGTCTCTTCTGTATCGACCAATAAAGGGATACTATTTATAGATATAAATATTTGATCAGGGATGTTGAATGTTTGAATTTTAATCATAAATCATTATAAATTCATTATAATATAAAATATCAATTATCTTTAGCAAAGTGTTAATTTTCAGAATAACTTGATATAATAAAAGCTTAAAATGTTTAAATTCAGCACCATACTACGAGGCGCGTTTTTTAAGTACGGAATTTGTTTTTAAAGAAACACAACATCATTTTTACAACACTTTACTTTCCTCGGACGCTACACAACTTAAATTACTTCTGTACATAGTTGCCACCATTATTAAGGCATCAATAATACATTATGTACTCCGTCTTTAAGTTCATTAACGCCATCAAAACGCTTGCCACTAAGGAACTGCTTCAGATGAAGAAAAATATAGAAATCATTTGGAGTCAAATGGTTTCATGTTTCATGTTTCGTGCATTCAAGAAACGAATCACGAACCGTAGCTCATAGTCGGCGGGCTGATCAATTGTCTTGAATATTTCAAATATTTATCACTCACTACAAGATGGCCATGTGATGTGATGTGAATGTCTCTAATGTTGAATGTGGTGAGTCAACAGATGAAGGGAAGCATTACACATGCGCAACGTCGCAACCGCAGCGCTACATCAGAAATATCCGCCAACGGTACTTACTTAAAAAACGCACCTCCTATTTTCAAAAATGAAGGCAAGCTTCTTCTTCTTTGGCCTCGTGGAACTCGAAAGTCTATGATCGCAGACACAACAGAGCGCCATCCCTCGTGGTCCAGTCTGCGGGATACTCGTCTACATCTTTCAGGAATGTCTTGACATTATCAATTATTATCGATTATGTTGGCTTGTTTATAAGCGCTCTGTGTGTGTTACATGCTCATCTATATGTGTCGAATAGTTGCGAAAAATAAACAAAATCAAGTTACAAGATCAGGATTTTTCATACATAAACATTTGTTTACCGACTATTATTTTTAAATGTTATGTATCGTTAAATTTCTTAATACATTTTTTTATAATGATCTGATAATGAAAAGATTAATTTTTTTGTGTAGATTATAGATTTTTAGATCCGGAAATCATCGACATGCTATGTTAAAAATTAAATCAGAATAACATATAATTATTACTATTATTAAATTATTTTTCATACCAGTATTTGTTGATTTATACAATGCTAAGTATTGATTATAAATTTTACTATTTTATTTATTTAATTATATTAAATACCATAATGCTAAAATTACAAACTTGGGTACGTAATAAGTATACAAAAACAATAATTGTATATGTTTTATTGTTCTCATTCATAAATAGTACTATGTATCCGGTTATGAGATTATGAAGACCTGATAAACAATATTACTGAACTTTCTTTACGGTATTATATTTCAAGCTATGAAAACAAATATAAATAAACCACAATAGATGTGAAAAATATACGCTACCTTTTTTTTGTTGGTTCAAATATATTATACCAACATCTGATAAAAGTGTTTATTTTTAGTCTACTCATACTACAGTTCCGCCCCGTATTAGGGTGGATTGTGGTAGGTCGACTTGAGTGTCACTTGGGAGATAACATCAGCCTTGAAATGATGGACGCTCTCGGAAGAAATTCGGTTTTAGAATGTGCAACAACAAAAATCGTTCTACATCAACGTATTCATAAGATGAGCTCGGTCTATATAATATGTTTATTACAAATTTGTGAGAACTGTCACTTATTGTGTGAATGTGTGTGTGCGTGTGTCCGCCATAAGAGTATGAGAATGAGTAGGGGGAGGCGAGATTTATAAGGCACCACATTAGCGGAGAGCGGTCTCTCATCTCAGCTCCTTCCAATTATAATTATTGTATATATTATATTAACCTCTGCACTTACGTGTTTGAATAAACTGATAATTTTTAATCTTACCCATAATCCGGATACAAGATAACCAGATAGGGAACAGAGGATTGAACACCTGAGTAAACGAGTGGTAAAACCGCAGCCTATCACACTAGCGCAGGTTATCACTAAATTAAATTAAATAATCAGAAATATATACATATAAAATCAATTTATCGAAAAAATATTATTATTGCTACCTGGAATCGAACCTGGATCTCTTCCTATCAGGGGAAATGCATTAACCAATTATGCAATGTGCTAATAAACTAGCCAAGGTGGCCGCTCTTTCCGGAGTTTTCCCCCATCAATAAATTCCATATCCCGATGTATGACAGACTCAATATGGTAAAACAACGTACGAATTTTATCTGGACTGCACAATGGATGAATCCAAATAATCATAAGGGTAATCGGCTTAAAATAATTCAAAGATCTATTCCCCGCACCCCCAGGTCCTCCAAAAGGAAAGTCTCAAAAATAACAATATCAAATATCTCTAGAATGAGAATTGGGCATTGCCAGATAGCCTCACATTTGTTCAGATTGAACTTGATGAATTCCCCAATGGGTATGTGTGGTGCCGAAGAAGGAACCCTTGACCAGATCTTTTTTGCCTGTCCATTGCGGATGACAGGTTTTTTTTACAGTAATTGGATTGCCTATTTAAAATAAGAAGAATAACCGATTACGCTACACCAACACAATATGTAGTTTCATTATTTGAAAACCACTTTATTAAAAATATCACAGACCTATGTTCTGAAAAATTGCAACTTCATAATTAGAATGTGTTCTCCTTAAAAGTATATAATATGTGAATGAAATAATACATGAAATTAATAGATTATAATAAATTTCACCCACCTTACCATCATCACGTTAAGCTACGTATACAGGTGTGCACAATATTTTAGAGGTAGGATACGTATTAAAAATATAAGTAGAAAATATGCAATCTGCATGTGCCTTATCTCAACCACGTCATAGTTGTGCGATTATTTCGATAAAAAAATTATTCCAAATTATGTATCTCTGCCCATTATTATGAAAGTAAAGAAATTGAAGAAAATGAGTTTATCAATTATTTCGCGACATGTTATTTTTAATTAATATACTATAATGCAATTTGTAACAATTGTGAAAATTTTTAAGCATTACATTCAGTATATTGTTACGACATTCAACGGTATACCACTAGTGTTTATTTTGATAATAGAATAAGTTTTTTTTTCAACCTTAAACTTTTTATTAACACTTGGCCCGGTGGGTCAAAATAAAACACGTTCGGCGGTGGTGGGTCATTTTAGACCCACCTCTTGTTTTCGGTTTTTCAACCGTTTTATCGGAGATTTTTTATAGATATTTAATTTTAAATATGATTTTATGAAATGGCATAATGAGCCGTAATGTTTCTGCTAAAAAATTAAAGTTAAAATTTAAAAATATTACAAATAATGTACGTATTCTCACGCATCAACAGACACCTTACACAGCCAAAATACAAACATCCACTGAGAATTAGCAACAACAATATTGAAAACCCAAGGGTAAGATCAAAAAAGTTTAGGGGATTGCCAGACGAAAATAAGTCTAAACAAATAACAATATAAATCTGTATAATAATTTAACTGGTTAACAACAAATGGACGCATACCTGGTATCCTTTGTCTACCCACCGTGTGCTCAAAATGTTGATAATACATGTTACGGCGTAAGCGCTGAGATTCAATCTCGTAAAATCAACTCTCTTAGGTCAGTTTTTGAGCGTTTTATCACATTTTTATCAATAACTCATTTGAATCTCGTCAGATAACATTTATTTGTATCTCTTATTATTTGGAGATATTTAATAAAATATTATCTAGAAGAAAAACAGCATTAAACGAATACTTGTAGCGTAATTCATATTTTTACAAACATCCGGGACAGATCTGACCCACCACCGCAAAGGATGTGTTAAGGAGAATTTCTTATTGTAAAGTTGTAATGTGCTGTGATATTTTTAAAAATACAAATTAAATGTATTAATTGGAAAGGTATACATATTTAATCAATATTTTTGAAAAATATATTGTTGTTGCTACCAGGATTGGAACCTGGATCTCTTTCCGATCCGGGGAAGGTGCATTTTCCAACTATGCTACAGCAGTATTGTTCCTGCATCTACCATTCCATTATTATTATTATTCATATATCTACCGTTTCATTATTTGAAAGTCATCTACTTTGTTTTTACGGAATCTCAAATACCTTTGAGAAAACTAATAGCAGACACCAAAATTAACAATTCATTTTCATTTCCTTATAAGCTTCATGCAACATTTATATCTTGAAATAAATTATAAATCTAGTAAACTAAATAAATTTCAAAATAATGTGTTGTGTAATATAAAAATATTTTTCAATCAATTCAAACGCAATATTTTAAATTTCTCGAAACGAAAGAAACATGACTTTCATAAAAATGGGCATATTTATGAGTATGCGATCATGGAAAGATTACTTTATTATGAATTATGATTATCTGGGTATGTTAATGATTGTGCATTAGAAGGATCTGTTACTGTGTGAGAGATGGGTGCCCGATAGAAATCACCCATCGCTCACATGTTCAATGTATTGTGTACTCGTATGTTAGTGTGACCATAGCAGGTTAAGGAATAGAAAGATGAAATAACTTACGATTGACACGCGACAGTGAAAAGAATGGCGCTCATATTGTGACGTAGGTACCTAGTGTATCTCTGCGCTGTTAAGCGAATCAAGTCTATGTATACATACATAGACTTGAAGCTTACCTTTCACCAACATGTACACCTGCCAGCTCTGTACGAAATACGAGTAAATGATGTATAACCGTCATCAAATTCAGAAAAACAATTCATACAGAATAGTGTTAGGGTTGGCGCGTTATTGTAGCGCTTCTACAATGTTTGCCGAAGGCCGTGTTCATGAATTCGTTCCACTTCTAAAACATCGAGTTGCTGGCGTAAAGCTGCGGTTGGAGCATACCACCAACTCTCTAGTACAAGCAGCGCTCTCATGAAAAGTTAACTCCCTGACCAGAGAATGGCAATGACTTTAGAATAGCTACAGATACAATATTAGCCGAAACTGAATTGCAGTATTTATATTTCGTTTATACTTGCATATATATATATATATATATGTGTGAACTTTATTATATTTTATTTTCATAACATAAATATTATTTTATAACTTGTATTCTATTATATGTATTATCTTTGTGGCAAATCGGGTCTTTAAAAAAAAAACCAGATCACGCTGGAATAAATGCATTATTATTATTATTAACGTGATTTTGTAAAAATCTCATACAATAATATTTTCTGTAATGGTACAGAAATTTGTATATGCTCCTTGAATACTTTAAATTCGTAATTGGTCTAGTATCCACCCATAAAATATTGTGCACTAAGTCTGTTACATTCTAAATATTAATCATACTAATAATGATTTTCGTTCAAGCGTCGCATAGTTTTAGCTTTAGCCGTCATACGATTCTGCCGGTATAACAAAATATGGCAGGTTTAGAACAGACTATCTTTATTACTCGGGTAAAATTCCTGTTTTCCTAATACTGTCGCATAAATGGTCAACCCCTTTCACATTTACGTGTAATTTTACAAACAGGCATTAAACAGGCGAGCATTACGTGACGAGGCTTTTATCGCAAAGTTTACAATCGTCCGTTTGAAATAGTAGAGCAGCCCTAACGATACAATTTCAAACTTAACTCATTTCACTTGGTCCATGCCTCTCTGATGTGGTTTCACCATGGAGGCTTCTGTTGCTACCCCGTGAAACGGCCGTGCTTTGTTGCGATCGGATAGAGGAAGGTTTTGCGGCAAGGCTGACCGGGATTTTCCACTACAACAAGCTGAATGCAGCTTGAATTTCGTGGCAATTTTGTGGCGTATTAAAGTATTACTAATTATGGTGTTAAACAAAAATTAACAAGAGCACTTATTGATAATGGGCACAAGTTATTACAAGTGGGCATTGATTCTCCGAATGTAATATATTTTCTGTAGGTAGCAAGTTTTATTGCTGATATAAATACAAATTTTGTTTTAAATATGAATTAAATATATTAATTAGAAAGATATACATATAAAATCAATTTTATTGAAAAATATAAAAATATAAAATATAAATATATAAAATTTCACAGACCTATGTTCTGAATAATTACAACTTCACAATAAGAATGTGTTCTCATAACAAATTTTGTTGATAAACAATACAATTATATAAAAAAAAAATTGTGATATTTCATTTCTATTATTGTTAGAAAACTAAACTCAATTTTTAGAAACGGAGGTTGTTTTTCTTAATTTTAAGTAGTATATAAGTTATATTATTTTGGTTTTTATTTTTACATAACTTCACTTGATGGTAGTGTGATGATATATTATCAATACAAGTTGACCTCTAACGTATATTTTAATCGATAGCTTTTCAATTTTAGAAATATCTTACAAATAATCAATTTCAGGAATATTACTTATATTTCGCTTCAATGTTATTTAATTTGTACGTCATTTCAAATTTAAGAAATAAGTTCTATATTTACATGAATATAACTTTTAACCAGTGACATAAATATCTAAAAACATCCTCAGTGAATCGGAGAAATTATGTTGGTTTATTTAGAAGTAAAATTTGTGTAAGTCATCATGACTACCAATTTACATAAAATAATCCAATATATTTAATAATTTATTTTAAAATATGTACATATTTAAAGTTTTTTTTTATTTAATTAAAATTTTAATTAGTTAATACAAGCCACTACAGTATTTAAAAAAAATACAAATCTGAATTGAAAATTTAAATACAAGTTGTATAATATTATTATCAATTTCATGCATTGAATTATATTCTTCGCCCTCTACCTGGACGGGTTTGGGCTTTAACGCAATCTATATTCTCCACCTATCTCGATTTTCTGTTGTCACTGGTTCAATAGATAGGCCACGGTCTTGTGATTTTTTCATATTAAACGAACGAAAAATAAATATTTTTTATTCATGTATTGAATTATATTCTTCGCTCTCTACCTGGATGGGTTTGGACTTTAAAGCAATCAATATTCTCCACCTATCTCGATTTTCTGTTGTCACTGGTTCAATAGATAGGTCACGGTCTTGTGATTTTTTTCATATTAAACAAGCGAAAAATAAATATTTTTTATTCATACATTGAATTATATTATTCGCTCTCTACCTGGACGGGCTTGGGCTTTAACGCAATCAATATACTCCACCTATCTCGGTTTTCTGTTGTCACTGGTTCAATACATATCCCACGGTTTTGTGATTTTTTTCGTGTTAAACAAACGAAAAATAAATATTTTTTGATCGAAACTCGTAACTTAATATAATTATTTTTTCAATTGAGCATCAGCTAATATTAGCCTTTTCAAATATTATGAACTAAAAATGTAATAAATGATGTTAATATTTTTTATATATACCTATCTTCAAACATAGTTTTCATATAAATATTTTTACATTCTGTGAATCGTAGATGTTCGAAACATTTCTCAGCACAATAAATAAAGCAACGAAATGAACAATATATACAACCATATTTACTTTATGCTAGCTTACATGTATTCGCTAAATGCAATCGTCTTAGCGGTTGTCATATTGCTGTCCACAAAAGTTGTGTCATTAACAATATTGCCTCTAATGGATTGGCCAGTGCGGCCTTCGGCTACGCTGCCTCGGACACTAAAACCTCCATTGGAATTATTGACATTTTCGAGTGCTGAGTCCTGACAATTGTTTATTTTGATATCAAAAGTATATATTTCAAACATGAAATAATTTCACCGGAAGATATATTTTATTAAGTAATTAAAGTGTATGACGATTTTTGATCATATTTTCGATTTTGTAGGAGTCTCTTTTCCGAAATAAGTAATTTTGTGAAAACTTGTACTTTAATTTGGCTATTAAAGATAAATAAGAGTATAAAAAATATATAATATCAGCATGGAATTGGTGCACTGATATTAATAATTAAAACCTTTTATAATATTACATTTTTAAACAGAACACATTTTTATTGTAGGGTAGCAGTTTTTCAGAACATAGTTTAGTTGCAACTAAAAAACATTTCAGTTGTACGATAATAAAAATGGATAGCGAAACTGTTCAAAGATATACCTAAATAAACTACGTATAAATAATTTACGGTGGATCTCTATTTGATACGATAAGTTCTGATGTACTTATAAATACCTTTGGAGATATTTTTGATTAAAATCTACGTTTTTCTCGTTATTGTTAATTCACATATTTATCGCTTTTTTCATTTTGTATATTAATATAACCCAGTTTTAATGAAAATTACTTACCAAGTGTCAATAAAATCGTAGCAATATGTGGACCAAAATTAATTTATACGGAAATAACTTAATAAATATTATATATATATATATAATTTTTATTAAGTATATATGGTTGTTAATATATTAAAAAATTCGTTTACACTTCTTAACTCTTTATTTAAAAATATTTATGAAATTCTTACATCGCATATTATGATAACTCTACAGTATAATTAATGTATCAAATAAATTATGATGTATGACTGAAATTAAAAATAAATTACTTTATCCACTACAAAAAACTATTACACAGTTACTTATTAATATTTCTACATTTCATTTTTATTTGAAAACACAAAAACTATTGAGCGAAATGACATTTTGGTATTATTTCTGCAAACATACTATTTTACCTAAAAGACGAGTATTATTTATATATATGTACAATATTCTTAACTTAATGTGAAAAAAAATTTTTGAAACAAGTAATGTATCAAATAAAATGCAGTATTAAAAAATATATTATCCTTGCTTCAATAATTCAGTAAATTTCGCGTTTCGAGTTCAAAAGTTAAGTACCTTGACAATCTAAGCCAGTGATTCCCAAACATTTTTCATAAAAGTACCGCGACCCAAATTTTATAACTGTATATCGCGACCCACATAGTTTTATCATATAAAAGAAAAGACATTCATACATACTACAAATATATATAAAAATATAGATATAAAAAAATCACATTTCAAAAATCGGGACCCACAGTTTGGGAACCGCTGATCTAAGCCATTTGGAGAATTTTCAAAGGAAAATATATTTTTTCGAAACCAAAATGGGTGGCACTATGATTTACTTATACATAACTAGGAGCTCAATAATTGTCTCGAGATAATAATACCAAAGTCAATGACATACAATTCTTTTAAATTTATTTATAGGTTTATTAAGAATAAATTCAATAAGCAAAATTTAAGTGAGTTAATACTAGATATTTTCAAAAACAAATATTTAAGTTATCTGACTGTTATCTCAAATAATTGTAATTCAAAATAATTTATTCTTGAAAATATATTTTATCCAATTTATGTTATGTTGGAATATGTTTTCAGAGTGATAACTCTTATTTAAGTGATCCTAATACCACCCAAATATAATATAATATAAAGAAAAGTAAAAAAATATATAATAAGAAAAATCGATATAAACCAATGATTACTATCAAAATAAAAAATATTTTGAGAATAAATAAGTCTTCAAGACAACGTACTGTCAAATGCAGAGAACATCTATTGTACCTATGTTGTACCTATAAATGATTCATATTTGTATGAATGTATTGTAAACAATTCAGACAAATTTCGTGGTATAAAACGAAGACATTATTTTTCTAATCTATATTTTATTTGACCTCATAATATTACTGACAACTTATGTACATAGTGTAATAACTAATACAAACGTGTGTAATTACATCCTAAAAACGCGTTTATAGTAAATGAAGAAAAATACGAAAAAAATAAGCAAAATATTTGCTGACGTGCAACGTGAAAACTTTACAAAAATATAAGACAGTTTCTTACTAAGAGGAAATGGCATCATAAGAATCAGCAACTTACACGTACAAATTAAAAGTCTTTTAGAATTCGAACAATACATTTCAAATCGTTGGTTTATCAATGCAATCTTCGCACGATCGTGAAGAAGTACATTAGAAACAGCGCTGAAAATATTTCTCGGGATAGGAATCTCATATTACTTCTGTTCCTATAGTCCTTAACTTCTCCTTGACTTGGTCCCAGGGGAGAATCGGTGGTATCCTTGAGTTCTTCGGGACACGGCAGCAAATTAACAGGAATTTGAAACAAATGCTCTTGGTTATATTTAATGGGTGTTTTAATAGTTTCTTCGACATCGTTCGATCCGTCTTGCTGGGTTTCATCGAAGCTTTCATCATTTTTTTGTTCTTCATAAATCAGGTCCGAAGACTCGTATTGGTCTTCGGGTGTTTTAAGATTTTTTTGTGTTTTTTCCTGAATGTGAGTCTCGTGCTTATGGGCGATCTGCTTTTTGACGGAGTGTTGTATTGAGGTTCTGGTCTCTGATGGTTGGCTCATTAGATGGTCGTGAAGCTCCGGCTCCAGATGGCAGGTGACTTGTTCCAGTGAAGATCTGATCTTCTCACTTTTGGTATCGTTTCGGAGCATGTGCATCCACGAGAGACGGCAGTCACAGTCGAAGCTGTTACCTATGAACAAGAAAAAACAAATATTAAAATCATATTTTATTATAAACATAAATGAAGAAATCATACATTTCATATCAATAGTGAAGATTAACGGAATATTTTTACTTAATTAGTCAAAAATACACACAAAAAATAAACGCTATATATGTCTTAGATACATGTTTCATACCACCCCTGCAAATAATATTTTTATTGAGTCAAACAAATATTCTTACATTTCGTTAAATATCTAAATAAAATTGAAATTAAAATCTCCCTGGTGGTGAACAGACCCCCGGACTTACGTGTGACAGGCGCGAAATACTTGCTATTACACTGACAACGAATACATGTGAGCTCTAGAGTGTGCGGGTGTGCGCGCGCACATGATATGGGATCATAGCGCACACAAAAAATAAAACGCGCAAAATCTTTAACAAGATTTCTTTTTCATGTTCTATCAAAGGTTGGCTACCATATTGCAGTATATTTATTTATCCTATATAAGATCACAATCCTATATAAAATCACAATCCTATATAAGATCACAATTATATATAAGATCACAATTCTATATAAGATCATAATCCTACGTAAGATCACAATTCTATATAATATAATAATCCTATGTGAGATCACAATCATATATAATATCACAATCCTATATAAGATCACAATTCTATATAAGATCACAATCCTACATAAAAACACAATCCTATATAAGATCATAATCATATCTAAGATCAAGACTTTGGACATTGAAGCACTTTCTGAGGTTAAACAGTCAAGATGCCTCTGTCTTCTATCTTTCCCTGCACGAGTTGTAAAATATCATTTTTTTCATTGCGGAGAATATGTCCGAAATATGCTGATTTCTTTGATGGTTATTGTTAGTTCTCTTGATTTATTTATGCGTCTTAATATATCTTCATCAGTATAGTAGTTAACTCGTGTCCTACTAGTAGTCTAATACTATTCTAGACAATGTTTTTCTTATTTTCTCCCCCAGCGCACAAATAACAGCATTGGTACTTCAAATTACAGAAAACATTTTGTATGTGCACACACGCAACATTACATGTAAGTCGTAAAAATACAAATATCTCGAGCTCTCTATTAATATTATACTAGCTTGTTACAAAGTTCACCAGGGTTAAATATTTAAAAATAAAATGAAACATTAGAATTCAAATTTTATGTTACAACTGTATGTTAATAAAGTATGTCAAAATTATAAATTAATGCATTAAATAACACAAAAAATCTGCATTATATACTAGGACATACTCTACCAGAGGAATAGCTAAGATGACTTAACATTTGAAATTCCAGAATCGTTAATTAGTGGTTCTAAAATTAGTTGAGTTCAAAAGAGTATAATTAGAAAAAAAATCCTGGAATGCTCACTTAATAAACATTTATGGTGTTGACATATACTAGATTCCGCCTTACTGTATATATTTTTATTACATTCAATGATTGTAATAATCCATAGTTAATTAAAAATCCATTAAACACGAACGAATGTAATTTAAATGTAATTATATGTTATTTGCACAAAACAAACTAATTAACATTAAATTATCATTTTCATTTTGCATTGTTCTATGTAATTATTCATAAAACACTTTTTAACCATTGTGCGTACATCTCAATGTAATTAAAACAAAACACACAACTGATACAAAAAAAAAACATTTAAAATGCATGCTGTGTGGCGTTGATTAATCCTCGTTAAATAAAGCAAATTTGTTTTTCGATAATGTTCTCCCAACAGCGCTGCCATGTTCACAAATACAATTTATCCATTCAACGTTCCCGTGTTCCCGAAGGGGCAAAAAATAAAAAACATTGACAAATTGTTGCGAAATTTATGAATACGCCAAATAATTAAATGAAAGTATGCTAATTTGGTAATACATGTGGCTACTGCGTAACGTAAAACCAGGATAAAATCAAAAAGGCGTTCCTCTGATAGCTCTTCACTCCTGTAACAACGCTGATCAAACGTTGACCCAACACAAATCCTAGTAATAATATTGAAATACCAATGTAAAAAAATCTGCTGACTCTCAGTAAAAATATAACAATTAATTTTGTTGACTCTCTCGACATTCCATCTCTGAAGTACGAAGCGCATTTTTTAAGTAACCACCGTTCTCGAATATTCCCTGCGTAGCGCTGCGGTTGCGATGTTGCGCATACGCAATGGTTAACTTCATCTGTTGAATCACCACATGCAACGTTAGAGACATTCACATAGTGTGACCATCTTGCAGTGAGTGATTGATATGTTCACGACAATAGATCAGCCCGCCGTCCGTGATTTGTTTCTTGAATGCACGAAACATGAAACCAGTTGACATTCATCGCCAGGTGTGTCCTGATTTGGTGTCAAGTGATTTCAATATTTTCCTTCACCTGAAGCGCTTCCTTAGTGGGAAGCGTTTTGATGACGATGATGAACTCAAAGACGGAGTACAGACATGGTTTTCATCCCAGGCGACGTCGTTCTATGATGAAGTTATACAAAATTTGGTGCCCCGTTATGACTAGTAGAGCCTTAATAATGGTGGCGACTATGTTGAGAAATAGTTTAAGGTGGGTAGTGTCTGAAGAAAGTAAAGTATTTTAAAAATAATGTTGTGGTATTTTTTTAAAAAACTTTACCATAACTAATACAATGCTCGCCATTTCACTGTAAATAATTTGAAAAAACTTTACGATTTAAACCGCTAACTATGAGATTAAATTAAATGTCCCCGGCAAGAATTTTCGTATCATATAATACAGAAATATAGTTTTATTCTTTTTTCAAAGAGATAACTTATTGCAAGTCCGAGGTCTAGCCATTAGGCTTTTATCAACAACACTATATGAATATTAAAGTAAATAAATAAATTGTTTTGTGTTTTAGCTAAATATACAGAGTAGTGTAATATAATGAAATATGTTAAGGAGAACACATTCTTATTTTGAAGTTGTAATTATTCACAACATAGATCTGTGATGTTTTAAATACTAATTTAATGTATTAATTATAAATATACATATAAAATCAATTATGTCAAAAAAAATTGTTTTCGCGCTACCGGGATTCGAACCTGGATCTCTATTTCCAATCCGGGGAAGTACACAACCAATTGTGTTATAGCACCAGTATTTTTCATGACAAATTTTCGAACCTATATGTTACACTTTTTCAAATTAATACATCGGAATGGAAATAGAGATCCAGGTTCGAATCCCGGTAGAGCAAAAACAATATTTTTCGACAAAATTGATTTTATATGTATATATTTATAATTAATACATTAAATTAGTATTTAAATGTAATATATACTTAATATAATATATAAACGAGTTAATTTTATTCTGAAAATTAAATTAAAAAGTAATTGCTTGAAAATAAAATATATTATTCATATTTAAAAAAATACAAAACATAAAAAAAACCGCTTCGATCATAGGTGCTGATGCGAGGTGCGAAAATATTTTTCGAGTATAATTTTCTATTATAAATCACTGCAAACGTTTATAGGATAATATGTATAACAATAAAATATAATGTGTTTTCCTTAAAAATAATAAAATACCTATTATGTTGATTATTACGTCATTACTAAACAGTTTATATTCTTCTGCGTATAGTTTTCTGGATTAATCTGCCGTATATATCTGACCTTTCTGGCCGACGGACGGACGGTATTTATAGACTCGGCTGTCAAGACTTCAAGAAAGTATACGTGGGACAAACAGCGTACACAATTTTCAAAAGGATTGACGAACACAAACGGGCATGCAAACTCGGCCATCCAGGAAAATCGGCATTGGCTGAACACTATATGGATACGTACCACCATTTTGCATTTGAGCCAAAAATTCTAGGAAAACTCAAGAAAACGTATGTCTGGTCAAAGAAGCTATTGAAATATATAAATACCCAGTGAACATTAACAGGTATGCCGGCCTAAAATTAAAAACGTCGTAGTATCTGGCGCTACAAAACCATAGGAGTCGAAGAGCCCTCATAAATAGTGATTCGACAGTAGATGGAACTTAACAACATAACACAACACAATTCACTTCACACAACACCTGTTTTCGACACGGTAATGCAAGCCAGTTCCTAGTAAACGACAGACCATGCTTTCGACACGGTACTGCAACACTGACAGTCATACATCACATCGGCCCTGATGATGGACTCCGCAATTGGATCCGAAACGTCGGTCAGAAAAGTCAGATATACACGGCAGATTAGCTCAGAAAACTATACGCAGAAGATTCTAAACGGCCGTGAAAACCTAAGAACATTTTTAGTGTATAATTTATTGTTCTTTGAATCATTGCAAGACCCATAATATATCTTTTTCGTCACAACTCTCCATATTATTAATTAGAATAGGCGTGAAATAAAAAGTTAACATCAAATTTATTGCTGCATCATAATTAGCGAAGAGACCCCTTCAATCTTTATCTTAATTCAATGTTACGTATGTTAATATACTACTGCAGCTATGCAATGCACCAATTCCAACGCTACATCCACAGAATATCTTATTTCTTATCGATAAACTAATCTCGCTTGCACAACTGTTATAATAATTGGCAATGGCAGAACATCTAGCAACCAACTACATGTCACTATAATATAGAGAACTGTAAGTAGAAACAGATGCTAATTTAAATAATGATTAAGTGTGTACATATCGCTCCATATCAGGAAAAATATAAGTTCGATTTGTTAAAATTCTGGTATTCTTCATATCTCATAACATAGGTCTGTGATATTTTAAATACTAATTAAATGTATTAATTAGAAAGATATACTTGTAAAATCAATTTCATTGAAAAATATTGTTGTTGCGTCTCCTATCGGACTACTCAAAGATATTTGAGATTCCGTAAAAATAAAGTAGATGGCTTTCAAATAATGGAACGATAGATGTATTCATTTGAAAAGTATTACATATGGATTCGAAAATCTATCATTAATAGTACTGTCTGCTGTAGTATAGTTGGTTAATGCACCTTCCCCAAATTGGAAAGAGATCCAGGTTCGAATCCCGGTAGCAACAACCATATTTTTCGATAAAATTGATTTTATAGGTATATTTTTCTAATTAATACATTTAATTAGTATTTAAAAATATTATTTTAATTATTTTTTTAAAAACAATAGAACAACTTGACATATATGGTTTTAGATAATTAATTTTATGCCCTGGAAAGGAAATGGTCTACTACTCAAATATATTAAAATGGTTTACTGAAACCAGTTAAAATAAAGTTTTTAAATAATCTACATCAAAATATTCGGATCACGATACTCGAACATAAGAACATCGACGGAGAGAGAGAAAAAAAAACTGAGCTTCTATCGTATTATTAACCCATTAACTTTCAATAACCGGTAGATTGATTTCCTAGCTGAGCTTAGTCTCAGTGAATTCAGTTTTTTCTTTTTTTTTGAAGAAAGGTTTTCTCTATAACATTTTTCAATGGCAAGTTTACTTTTGTTTATTTATTAAGGCACGATTGAATCCGAAGAATCGCAATGTCTCCTGTAAAAACTGATTTTTATGTAATCAATAGTAGATTAAAACACCTTCACTTCCATTTACTCGTAATTCTCGAATTTACTTACGAGTGAGTAATTTGATAATTTTTTTACAGTACAACAGCATTACACTTTCTAATTTTAAAATTATTTACAATATAAATGGGCTTGGAAAAAAGTTCATTTAGAATCATCCATAGAAAATCAACACTTCAATCCAATTTAATATCAATACATACAAGTGACAACAATATAGATATATAATTTTACGCTTGCACGGTATAAACAGCGAGATTATATTTATGTAGACGTACCCAAGTGTGAAAATCTTCTAGTAAAGAAAATGTACATGTTTTATTTATTTTAGTACCTATGTTTAGATCGTTAAATAAACTAGTTCTGTTAGGGTTAATGTTAGTCCACCCGCGAGTGTTAAACGACACATTGTGCATCCCGGTAGAAAGTGCGGTTCAATAAAGCCACCCGGTAGTGCGCGACCCGGCGGTGAGCTGGCGCGCTCTGGCGGCCGCTGCGGCGACTATAACTAATATTATCACGGCTTGAGGCGGAGGCGCTCACAATAATCATAAATTAATATTACCCGTACACCCCTATGACGCGTTATTATATCCAACTCTTTATTCAAAGCTTCGGTCGTAAATCTGAAATTACCAAGGCGGACCGCCCGCACGAGGGCTAATGCACGCGCCGCTCCCCGTCGGGGCATGCAGGAAAATTAAATAAAAATGTTGGTAAAAATAAATATAATATTTTAAAATAAGATATTTATATATATTTTTTCTACATATATGTAGATAAAAATAGTGTAAAAAACTCATATTATTTTTATGTTCCTATCCGGCGTACTTATTGCTGTAGTATTTTATATAAATAAAACTATACACATAACTTTTTTATGTATTATGACAGTGGTTCCCAACCTTTATGACGCCATGGCACGCTACAAGTATTCAAATAATAAAATTTTCGCAGCACACTCAAGAATACTTGCTATTAAACCTATCACGATTATAAACTCTTGTATTAACAAATTTTGCGTACTCAAATGATGACTTACCTAAAAAAAAAAACAATTCACCAGTATAAATAAACGTAATAATTTGTAATAAAGGTTCTTCATAATGGAATAATATTATGTAAATTAAATTAATATTGTAATTATTAACATATAATACTTATTTCTAACACTATTTAAATATTATTGTATTTGTGTTATATTTAGTCAATGCCAGTAGACAAGTTAATAATAAGAATCGATCATTAGATTTGGTGCGATATCATTACGTCAAATGCAATGTAATGAGTCGCGCGAAACTAAGGATTATTAGAGGCGTAACTAGAGGGGCTTAGAGGGGGGCGGGGCATATGACCCCGGGAACCAGACTAGGGAGGTGTGGGCGCCAAAACGGGAAATTAAATATTCGATTTGAATAATTTTAATTTAATTCGCATATAAAATAAGAGTTTTCATTTATCACAGTTAAATATATTATTCACAATAGATTTTTATGTGTGTAAATATATTTGACTTCCCTCTACTTTAATTTTACATAATTAAGCGATTGTTTTTAAGCGACCATTCCAGGTAGACGGACTAAGTTTAACCTTTTAAACGCTACTCCCAGCCCTGACATTCCAATACTTACAAGCGGCAAATTTTTTTAATACTCAAATACCCATTAAGTCATCAAAATAGACGACTTACGCATAATTTATCGCCTCAGATTGAGATAATACCAAAACATGGATGTAAATACCCGTAGGATGTTTATAAATGAATTCACATAAACTCCATACAAAAGCATACATAACGGTACAGTAATGTGGTCGCTGCTCGAAACACAGATAAATCGATGTTTTTAACAAAGTGCGTTTTTATTTTTCAGAAATATCTAAAGATGTCGGCACTGTCAAAATATTAGGAATATTTTCGTGTATGTTAAAATATTGTTTGAAATAGGCGCACTATGTGATCACGGACCAAAGTCACCGTATCAGCTATTGATATTTGCCGCGTACAAATCAAATTTATGCCGTATCAACTGTTGATACGGTAGCATTCAATAGGTTTTAATAGAGTTGAAAGTGACCGTTCATGCTGTTATAGCTATAAATCCTCATTGTAACTTTCAAAAATGTATCCATGCAAAAAATAAATCCTTATAATTTATGACTTAGTGTTCTTAACAAGAACATATTTAAACATGTGTACTGTCAACCATCGATATATAAATAATTTCACTTGGAAAAAAACGGCGAACAGGCAAAATATAATCCTACAATTGATGGGGTAAAATGAGGAAATTCAGTAATAAAAAATAAAATGGGGGGGGGGATAGTTTGCCCCCGGGCGCAAATGAGGATCATCCAAGTAGACGCTTGAATTTTACTGTATGTGACAATATAATTGTTGTACACTTCCCAATCGCTCGTGGCATACTAGTGCACCACGGCACACTACTTGTGAACCACTTTAATACATTCTAACTATAACCACGGGTCTATGACCATTCTGCCCATATTGATAAATGGTGGATACGATGGATTTTTACATAACAAATTGTCTCATAACTGGCAGTTATGTAAGAGCTATTGAGAGTCAGAAAATCCAACGATAAAAACCAAGATTACCTATATTGTACAAGCTATCACGAAACCGAAGTGAGACTTTGACGGACACGAAGTGAAACTGACCGACAAATGTTGGAATGGTGAAGTAATCAGTTTTCAAAATAAATAGAGGCTAACCATAAATGTGCTGGACTGACGATATGAAGAAAACCGTTGGAAGAGGATATCATAGAACCGGGGATCATAGAGAGTTACAAGGAAGGCCTATGGAGAAGTAATTGATTCAATCAGGGTAAAGAATAAGTATATTATTGTGTATGGTACAAGAATGAATAAAAAAATACATGTAAAAACATATTGATTTTGATTTAATTTATATTTACACTTGTGCGTTTGTATTGGATGTACTTTGGAAAACGGTAAAATGTTCAAGAAATATATATTTTAAACTATTAAAGGTGATTTCACACATTTTTTTGTTAATAGTAAAAAAAGGATGTGATAAAAGGTTATGTTTTTTATAATATTTGTATTTTGAATTGATACTAAAAATTTCAAAAGACACTCATTAAAACAAGTTATATTTCTCGTGTAACGAATAGGTTTAACCTATTAAAATTTCTTATAAATACAAGTCACTATCCCAAGAGGAAAAATACAAAAAAAACTTCAAAGCATTGTGACTTACAATCTATTCAATTTTTTTTTAAATCATCAATAGTGCATTCATAAAAAATGTAACGCAATCTGAGAGTGTAACACGTGATATGTTGGTTTTTTCTGCACAGTGTCTTTAATTTACTTTCCTTTCAAACTTTTCGATAAAAGCTATACATCAATTTATTTCGGTCTTAGCATTCTCAAAAACAATAGCGGAACGAGTCCGTGCACAAATAACATTTTGACACGAGTGTGAACAAAAGAGGACTTTAGTAATAACGTTAAGAGTTTTCTCCTCGGTGCCTAAACTTTGACTGCAGCTGCCTCTCTGTTTGCTCGGATCATCCGTAGGGTTGTACGGGGATATCAAATGCCGACAACTCAATCCGGTCTGACGTGAAAGCTAAACATTTCACGTCTGATCGGGTGCGGTAATCAAATAGCGTGCGTTGGGCGTGATCGACCGAAAAATACAGGGAGCGCATGGTGTCGCAGGAGCGACCAGAAAGTAGCTACGTTGTGAGTGAAATAAACAGGTCATATTTCTAAAAATTAAAAATATTGTATTTTCGTAGAAAGCAATCACTTTGTGATTTGACATATTAGATTAAATAAAACACAATCACTGTATAAAAACACGAATTGTATTAAATGCCAACTGGTTTCGCTTAGCTCAAGCTTCACCAGGCATGTAATTTTAATTATTATTATTAATTATAAGTGTACTATTTTTGTGTTTATTGTTAGTTTTAAATACGCCCAGACGAAGCTTGAGCTAAGCGAAATCGGTTGGCGTTTAATAAAATGAGTGGTTTTATACAAAGTGATTGTGTTTTATTTAATCTAAAAATATTTTGTTATACAAAAAACTACCCGAAATAGGTTCATACTAAATTCTACATTATTGGAATTTAACAGAAAATTTAGCGTTGCCTAGTTGTAGAAAATCATTTTGTGTTAAATAAATTACTTACATTTGATTATCAACGAGAACCTTACAAACATCCCCAGTACTATGATAAATGTCAATTTCATATATATTTGCAGCAACTGTGAGACGAAGACACACGGGCACTACTCTCCCATAGCTTTTCAGCTTTATTGAAAAGTTTATTTTGAGTTCTTGGATATATTACAAGATAACTAATTTACAAGAGAATGTATAACATTACCTGTATTCGAATAATGTTAAAATCTTCTGGTGTTTAAGGATCAAATGTATCACTATCAAGGTAAAACATAGCGCCTTAAATTATCAAAATTACAAATAATTAAAAAAATATTTAAATACGTCAGTTAATGCTACATTTTATGATTTATTCATAATAATCACTAACTTAATATAATACTAAGGAGTAAACTTTAATGTGCATAATACCACAAATACCAAAATTAGGTCAGAGTCTCAGTAGAATCTACTAAAAGATATTTTTGAAAAATACTAACTAAACATTAATATATCACATGACTATGGTTTCATTTGACAGTGCTACCATAGATAAGGAAATAAACTGCTATCATAGAGTGTGACGCGATATGACCATGAGACATAGCTGAGATGACAAGATGGTTTTCTTGTCTATGACAGGATGACAGATGCTCAATATATTTGCAAGCCGTAATACGATTTTGCGAATATATAAAAGTATGTATAAAAGAAAAAAACATTTAAGTGATCTTATCCTTAAGATGTTAAAAACACGTTCAGCCACAATAAAAAATATTTTAGTTGATACCTGTAGTAATTCATTTAATTTGTATTAAAAAGTGTTACCACGAAAAAATTATATTTTGGACATACCACCGTTGTATTCCACATAGTAGTTTCATTTCTCCAACTTAATTATAAACTTAGCTATTGAAAAAGTTTAATTTTAATG
Source organism: Eubasilissa splendida (assembly GCA_031772225.1). Taxonomy (NCBI): domain Eukaryota; kingdom Metazoa; phylum Arthropoda; class Insecta; order Trichoptera; family Phryganeidae; genus Eubasilissa; species Eubasilissa splendida. The sequence continues at coordinate 19,806,564 of CM062859.1, read as the reverse complement.
TACAAAAACACTTTCTGTCATATTATAAGTTTTTTTCAGATACATAATTGGAAATAAATCGATCAGTCAAATAAATGTACTTGTCGCTGCTAAATTAAAAACAACTGATCAACTAAAATATTTTTTCGTTTAATTGATTTTTACTGTATACATTTAATATGTATTATAATACCACACAATTGTGTTCTGAAAATACTGCAGATTCACAATAATAATGTATTCTCCTTAAAAACACCTTTTAATTTTGCAATTCTTGCTATAAATCGCAGAAATTATATATAAAACTGAAATTTTAGATGTGTGCAGTGTACTTATCTATATTTTTATATAAACATTTTTTTTATATTCACGCGCTCTGTAAATATTATTAGAAATAAATTGTAACTTTCCTCAAAAAATAAATAAACGTTATTTGGATATAAAACTTTTGTGGTCTGAAAAAATTTAAAAAAAATGACATTTCGTCCGAAGCCGCCAACATATCAAAAGAATCATAGATAATAAATAAACAAACGGAGTAACGCAATATTACTATGGATAACTGACATAACACCTCTCTAGTCAGTAAAATCCACTCAATCGATAGCAGATTTAACAATGCGGTGTCACATATTTGTATATAAATAACTTCAATGAAATGAAACAAAATATAAAATAATATAATCTTCAAATAAAAAATAATTAATTAATACTCTCGATGGACACGAGGAAAAATATGTTTTTATTGTACCTACATACCTTCTTATAAATAGTTTTAATAAATTATTTTCCCTATTTCAAAATCAGTTTAATGATAAGAAATGCATAAATTAATAATTATACAAACTTTTGCGATTCCCCGATACCAAATACTATCGACCGTGCGATACAGACTCGACCTGGAAATACAGAATATACAACGTCTATACTCTGTTCGTGAAGTGAACACGAATCAAATTACACGGGCACCATGTTCTGCAAGAGTATCGATAAATATTTTGAAAACATTTTCATCTTTAAAAAAATATGTTTTAAGGCTATGTGGATAGTATTTCTTCAAACAAGTGATGACATTTCGAATCAGTTGTATTTAATAACAGCATTGTTATTTCTTGAAACGGTTTATTTTGTTGGTTTTGGATTTTTGTAAATGAAAACTAATGCGTATTAGATAATACCATAAAATATGATTATTATTTTATGTATATAATATTGTTGTTTTTTACATTGAAATATTAAACGTACTTTTTTCTGTTTAATTCTTTATATTTGAGTAACAATTATCAAAACTAATATGCTTGAAATAGTTTGCTGCTCACAGACCAATTAACTTGAGAATTTCTAATTTTATACATTTATATTTTATCTACTTCATTGAATGATAGGTATTGCCAATCAACGTGTATATCGATCGTTTGTGAAATACGTTTAATTATATCATCACACCTGGATGAACAGAAATGTTTATAATTAAACTATTTCTCATCTCAATTTTATAGTTTATGAAAATAAACATGCAACATCTTTTATTATTATAAATCAAAAGTGTCAAAATTATTATCGATATTCGGCGACACCTCTCTTTAGATTTTCGCTATATTTGTTTTAGTTTGGACGAAATTTTATAGCATTCCCGTCAAATTACTATGGTATCATATTATTTAATTCTATGCAATATAAAAAATTATCATTAATGCTACAAAAATTACAAACATTTTAAATATTGATTTTTTTCAGTTAGTACTTTCATATACAAAAAAATATTATTTGATATCTTTTATTTTGCTAAAAGTTTGAGTAAGGGTTGCTTCTATTGTACATAATTCTGTCGAATTCGACGTGATGTTGAGTTTGACGTGACAGGTGATTAATACATTTTTACCGGTCTTGTTTTATCTATATGTTAAGTAAGCATATTTTTTAATTGGCGATAACTTCTTATTTATGAAGTTTTTACTTATTTATCTTTATACTCGTATTTAAAACGAATCGAAACGACTTTATTGGACTAATATTACAATTTTTCGTGTCTCATCTCAATGGTGACGAATAAATTGCTTTACTTAACATTTTTTATTATTTTTTTATTTTGATTATGATATAACATGCTGACATTACATATTTTTTTTTATGTATTGCACTTCTGATGAAAATTTATGTTATTTTACAAATAATGCTAATGCCTCAATAGGGCGTGTATAATAATAATAAATAAATTAATAATTCACATGGAATTCACACGTAATTTTATATTCTCTCTCCCTCTTTATGTATATATAAGTGCACTCTTTTTGTATTTATGATTAGTTTTAAATGCGTCCTGATAAAACTTGAGATAAGCGAAACATACAAAGTAATTGTATTTCATTTAATCTATTGAATATTACTTTAAATACTATATAGTACTAAATAATATTTGAATTATAGGGATATATTGAAAGATACAGTTCGTATGAGTTTTTAAACATGTACCAGAAACTAGAAGAACATTTCAAGAATACGCGGTGGAATTCGGGCCAACTTCAGTACGAAACCACCACGTCAGTAAAGTGAGCATAAAATGCAATTACAATGCAATGCTGACCACACAACTGCTGAAATTCTCGTTGCACTTCAGGAACTGAATGCATCAGGAACAAGCTGTTGAAATACATTTTAAATCAACGTTCAGCCGTGATACCTAGATGCTATTGCATCGGATTTTACGGTCTGCAATTTACGTATATGAAATGGATATGCCAGAATAAATATTTTATTGTCTGACATTTATTAAATACGTATTGTATATTCTTATTTGAGACTATTCAAGTTGATCCATTTAAATTTTAACAGCAATATAGAGTAATAAAATTATTTTACTAAAATAAATATTTTAATTATTAATTCTTTGTTCATATCACTTTGCCTTTTGTCATGATTGCGTATCATGTATAAATAGATTTCTGTGTGTGAAAGTATATTTTTTACTTTTTTCAGTTACGAATATGTAATTTCAAAAATAATTTTTTATAAGTTAATTATTTTTTAAATTGAACTTAAAAACAGCCGCCATTATGATACCGTGAATCAGGCCATTTAGCAAATTTAACCGAAAAGAAAAAAATTATTGATATCAGATTAAATATATTACATTATAATATTATGAACGTATATTCGACCACTTATTACACTGAAAATTATATAATTTTGCTTGTTTTTATTTATGTTGAGGGTGGTTAAATATAATAACCAAACTATGATTTATCTACTGATCAAAATTCATTGTTTGTACTTAAGACATGTAATGACACCACAAACTAATATATCGAATTAAATGGTTAGTATACTATAGTTTACAAACAGGTAAAAATAAATCCCAGCTTTTTGATGACAACATTTACACAAGTATCAATTTACAAAAGTAATATTACGTAAATATACGTAAACTCTGGTTGCTTTATATATTTAGCCAATACAATATTGAGGTGTTAAGAATTGATGTATTTTCTTGAAATCATATGTTTTTCTGCTTTTGAAATATTCTCTATTTGGGATTTCGTGTTTTAATTAGTAAAATATTACTTTATGCACTCTTATAGACAGCTTTAAGACACAATGAAAAAAAAAGTGTGATAAATAACGGTATCTTTAATTCATTTTCTATTTAGCAATGTGATCATAAGCTATACGAACATACCAAACGCTATTTTTTTCAATTGAAAAATACTTTTTTGTTGTAAAGTTGCAATTTCAGAACATATATCTGTGGTATTTTTAACATGAATTAAATTAATCAATTAGAATGAAAAAATGGTTGCTACCGGTATAAATAGATTTATTCTGTATATCTTTTTAATTTACTAATTTAATTTGTGTTGCCAATCAATAATTTTACTTAAAATCTAACCATCCATAAATTATATTTGATATTCCAAAAATCTAATTTAATCATTGTATAACATTAATTATCACTATAATTTGTACATTTTTTCAGTTTTATAAGAAATATTAAACAATATGTTTGTTTGTAATAACGTAATAATTCCTGCTAGTTTGAAGAAAATCCATTTCATAAGGTACTTTTTTTTGTAATTTCTGAAGAATTACAATACTTATCTATATAGTTGTTGAAAGACTGATAAAAAAAAATATTGAAAAAGATGAAAATGTGTGATATAACGGTATAAGCTGGTTAAATGATGGTTTATAATAAACTAAACAATATTATGGGGTGTGTTTTTAGTCGACTATTAATGTCAACTGATGGCTATAACAAAGGGCAATGAGTTTCATTTGAAAAATCCGTTTGCCATAAATACATGTATTTACTAGACGTATACTTGTATTATTCGATCGATTAAAATGTCCATTAACAGAGCATGAATATGTAGTTTGAGTTGACAGGATGTCGGCATGGACAGACGTAATGAAAATCAATCGAGCATTTAATAAATAAATAAATTGATGTTTACGCGCTTTATTAAATGGATTGAAAGGTCTTGAATTACGTTAAATTACATTGAAAAGCTTCAGAGTTTTCAAATAAAATTATGTGAAACCTTTGTGTAATGAATGGCATTCGACGCTGATAGTTATTTTATTATAATAAATACAACAAAATATTATTTCGTCACATTAATAACCAGTTTGTTCAGATAATATCGCAAATTTGTTATATTGTTTCCATGCGTAAAATGAACGAGTTTGAATGTTCCTGGGATTATGTCAGTTGTATATTTGTTACAAAATTTCATTATTTACCTAGATATGATACATCATTTTAACCTCTGAAATGCTATGAACTAGTTACATCGCCATGGTTTGCGGGTGTCACGCTAGGCCATGATTGAGATAACTCGAATGGAAAAGCTTTTGTAAAGTTTTGTACTTTTCGATCACATTTACTTTCAATGTATCGATTTATTTTTTGAATAAATATTTAACCGAGATTTATTTATCTTTATAAGTCACGTCTGCGTGATATATTTTATTTTATATGTCAAATTACTATTGGGCATATAAAGGTACGAAAATATTATAAAATATTCCGATTTGTTCAGACACAGATAAACCTTGGATAAATGAATTTATCCAGTAGTACCAAAGAAGAATACGTAGTAAAACATGGACGGAGAGTGGGATATACTTGCGGAGGCCTTCATCCAGCAGTTTCAATTATTACGGTTCCATAATTACTGGCAAAGGTAGCTACGAGCCACAAATTAAACGATGTATAGTGTTGGCGAAAAGTTCTATGCCCATATTTAACAAACTATAGAAAGACCGCGGTATTTCCAAGACAACGAAAGTCAGGCTTGTACAGTCTCTGGTGTATTCCATATATTTATATAGTGTGAATTCATAGACCTGAAGGCGAAGGAGAGAAGACGGTTGCCTTTGAGATGTGGTGCTGAATACACATTTTGCGCATATAACGCGAACTATATACAGCGAACTGAATATCATAGATAATCCTTCAATTTTCTGGGCCTCTTACAAAAAGGGAAGATATTTTAGAGAAGCTTACTGTGGTGGGCCACGTTAAATCGAGAAGATCCCACACCTGTTGGACCGACCAAGTGGAAAAAATCGGACACTTCTCTGGTGACAGCCCTAAAATCTGCAGGATGCCGAGAAAAGTAAAGAGGACAGGAGTTCATGGAGATCATGATACTTAATCATGAGGAACCGACGTATATATTAACACGTATTATATATTTATTATACGTATTAAGGAATTTATAATGATAATAATTAGAAGAATTTATGAAGAAAAATAAGTGTATTTCTAATGTCTGAAATTTGTTATTTGAAACATTGTAATGCTGCTGTACTATAGGTAGGTAATTTAATTAATAATAAGGTAATTTAATTATATCTTATCTATGTCGGTAAATAATAATTTTAATTACGTAATTTGGATAATTTTCGTACCCATCCTAGGACGGGTTTAAAATGGTTTACTCGATAATTGCGCCCCGGACAAATGCACCCCGACAAATGCGCTCCGGACAAATGCTCCCCCGATGTATGAGCTCCAACGAATGATGTGTCCGGACTAAAATGTTAAAAAATATATATATTGACACGACGCGACGCCGACATCGATATCTTATAAAATTAATGAATTAAATGAGAAGAGATAAATGAAACTGTAGATTTAACTCTGTATAATTAATTAACTTAGCCAAACCTAACCTAACGTAACCTAACCTAACCTAACCTAACCCAACTAATCTAACCTTCAAAAGAAAAGCCTTAAGAAAAAAGTTAAGAAGACAAAACAGCACCGTTGACCGTACCAAACGTGCACCGAGACAGAGCTATTAAACAGAATACGCCAGGTGTGTCGGGCGTACCTCGCGATTACGAGTATGAATACGTCTGGCATGTTCTCAGCAGTCAACTTGTTAACAATAAATACTCTTTTTATTGACGCTCTTACAAATTTTCTCAAAACCTTTAAAAAACTCTGTCTCATTAGAGCAATTATTCAAATAATACTTTATTAAGGAGAACACATTCTTCTTATGACGTTGTAATTATTCAGTGTCTGTGATATTTATTTAAATACAAATTAAATGAATTCATTAGAAATATATACATATAAAATCTATTTTATCGAAAAATATTGTTGTTACGCCACCGGGATTCGAACCAGGATCTCTTTCCAAACTGGGGAAGGTGCATTATCCAACTATGCTACAGCGACGATATTTTTGGCGACAAATTTTCGAACCTATATGTTACCTTTTTGATATTAATACATTTAATCATTCCATAATTTCGGTGGTTTTATATGTATATCTTTCTAATTAATATATTTAATTCATATTTAAAATATCACAGACCTATGTTCTGAATAATTACAACTTCACAACAAGAATGTGTTCTCCTAATAATAAAGTTGTATCAATGTGTCCAAAATTTAATGAAAATGAATAGATAATTCTAGCTAGATTAGTCTAGATTACTCAAAGGTATTTGAGACTCCATAAAAATAAGGTAGATGGCTCTTTCAAATAATGGAACGATTAAATGTATTGATATCAAAAAGATAACATATAGGTTCAAAAATCTATCGCTAAAAATATCTTCGCTGTATCATAGTTGGATAATACACCTTCCCCGGTTTGAAAAGAGATCCAGGTACGAATCCCTGTAGCATAAAATCTTATATAATCTGATATTTTTAATTTGTATTCGAGATATAACTCGCCATTCACCATGTGATTCAAAAATGTATTATTTTGTCGGGCGCATACGTCGGGGGCGCATATGTCGGGGGTGCATTTGTCGCAGCACATTTGACGGGTTACCGTTTAAAATTCCAAGTAATAAAATAATAAATATTTAATATTCACTAAGTGATTTAGAGAAGATCTTAAATATTTGCGGAACGTGTTTCAGAAAGAGATGGCAGAAGTATTATTAGGCACTCCACTCCTTAGCCCGTGTAATTCGTCACGTAATTTCTAGCCACAAGTACAAAACGTTATTTGTCCTCGGTATTTGCACATCTTTGCCGCTGAAAAAGTATTTCTTTCCCGCCTGTTTTCGGAAAATCATAATAAACGCCCTAATAGAGCAATAACTGTGACAAATATACAGAGAGTGGGCACGGTCCCAAGAATAACAAAAGTTCCGCCATAAACGCTTAAGTACCCTCCCACTTGAGTAGCAGAAAATTCCAGAACAGTCGCCAAAGGTCCTATCGGGAGTATGGTTTCCAAAATGTGAACACATCTGAGCTTCTCCGAGAATTCCCGTGGATTCTATAACGCATGTGATGATAGCTTTATTTCATGATTTACGAGTCTCGCGAGGCGCCGCTTTAAAGTTAAGTCTTTTGTCTGGTGCATTATGAGGTATACAGTATAGTCGAAATGAAGCTTATCTTCCATAATACAAAATTCATTATACAGTAGAATAATACGATATCATAATCACGGATCAATCGGATATTGTTATCATAATCATTCGATTTCAAAATCTTGTATATAAAATTTCTTTAAAATAAATCCGCCTATAATAATCAAACTTCGGCTATTGTTATAAATACGTGGATACAAAAGATGTATTTTTTTAGGAAATTCTTACAAAATTATCATTTTCTTCGAAATTTTCTAAACACAAGTGTCTGACAATAATTTTTAGAAGGTAATGTGTACCTTACCAGAAGCATAGCCATCGCCGCACGAATGAGTATATACATAAACGATGCAGTGTCAATAGATTCAGTGTATAATTGGTATTTGAAGGCGTAGGTAAGTACAAAGTGATCAGTGTATATCCTGTTGATATTTTATCTTCTGCTAAATGTTATCAGCCGGATATTGTTATCATAAGTTACACGTCGGATTCAACTGCATTCATTTTCAGTAAAAACATTAGAGGATATGGACATTTTAGTCTCGTCCCAAGTGTGTAATGTTACAATGATAATATGAGGATACTAGTTTCAAAGTCAACGACCTTCATTATTATTTTTATCTAACTTTTAATGCAGTCGTCTTCTCATATAACTTCTATGCATTGTGTTAATTTATTTAAAGTCAAACTCAACTCTTTTTGATGTAAGCTAGTGATATAATATCAGTATTATTTACAAAGTTTATAGTTATTTACAGTTGCTTTTGCCCGCCGCCATTTATATGATGATTCGACTAATAGCAGTCTTCGCTATTCTGAAATATAAATATGGTATGGTATTTTTATTCATAATAATAAGTGCATACTTATAGCGGGAACTGGTATATACTGGGTAATTTTTTTTTAAATCGCCATTAAACTCGTAAAAGGCTAATTTTATGGATTTTTTTGAATTCTTCTGAAAGATACTAATGTTCTACATCGAAAGTTTTTTTTTGTTTTTTTAAAATGAAATAATTATTTAATTAAAGCCATCGACCAAGCATATACCATATTATGGTACATAGTTGTTCGGTGCCCGAAACATAGTGGGTAATAAAGATGATGATATTACAAAGTTCAATAAAATCACTGTTTGAGTGTTGAGAGGTATAGAATTGGACATCAAATGAAAAGATTTATTAATTAATCACATAAAAATAATATAAAATTAAAAACGGTCAAATGTCATATTGACCAACAAAATAGCCAATTATTATTATTTGTCTCATAAAAAATAGATTTCAGAATGTGATTATTACAACGCACTTGAATGTTTTTTTTTTAAACAAGAAAGGTAGATAATTAAACCAAAAATTAACAAAATCAGATTTTAAAAAAACTTATTCATCTTAATCCTTTATTATTATACCACAACTACCATTATCTTTAACTACCTTCAACAGTTCGTCTATAGAGACATCAGATGATTCAAAGTCATCAGATTCTGTAACACTTTCTACATAAAAACCTATCATCGTTAATATTATGTGGAATATGTTTCATGTGGCTTTTCGGAATGCACTCAATATAGAACCCCCCTCCACAGTCAGAACAGATTAATTTATTTTCCAGTTCAATATTACGTCGGCCAAAGTAGATTTTTCACTGATTTCAATGATATTCATAGCAATTTTGTCCAATCGTGTTTCCTTACCGATACCCTTACATTTTCTGGAATTCATATTAGCCTTATTTTCTTTTATAATTTTAATTGCTGGCAATTGTTTTTAGTTTCCTTTTAATATGCTGCTTTTCAAGATCATCTTTAATTGGCGTAGATCTTCATATTCCAGATGTGGTCTTCTTTCGTCCAACACCATTATTTGTACCATAAGCCCCCACTATATACCATATGACCATTTTGAATTCAAACTGCCGCAAAATGTATTGGTTAAGTCGTACCACTTTCAATAATTTACAAATATCAACACAAATGAATAAGATATAATTTAAAGTTACGATTTTAAACAGATGGGCAACGGGTCTTGTATGTAGAAAATAAACACCTCTGCTGCTTTCTTTTACTTTTGACGCACTAAAACATACAATCGACTGTAATCCAGTTATTTTTAAATACAATTATATGAATTGCAGATTAGATTTCTACCGTTATAACATGGAAGAATTGTTTCTAAAAAGTTTTGCGAGATGACTAAAAATTCCCATAATCCACTCTGTACCGTGGTCTAGTATATACCAATTACCCCTAAATATTATTCTTCAAGCTCCTATTAATTTTTTACGTTTATCCAAATAAAAAAATATGAAGATTGTTACTATAATAATATAACCATAATCTGAATATAATAAATACGTTTTGACTTAAAAATAAGAGAAATCTTGCACTACCAGTTAAAAAAAAAACAAATTTGGAGTTACCACTTTTGAAAATTACCTCCTGAAGTATACATTGAGAAGTATACATAACTCCTGAACATTATATCAAAAGAAGTATATTAATCATATGACTCAACAATATGTACACTATGTATTGCTAGCAACAAAAACAGTCAAACACAACGACGACCATATAATCTGTATCGCACGATACGGCAGCGGTCGGCCTTTGGACGTGAAGTAAGACACACACGTGTTACCGCCAAAACGATACATTACGTTAATGGATTATTTTAAGAATATATCTGATTGCAATATTGGATAATGTGTTTAATAATATTAAAATAAAATAAGTATTTTTTAACATAGTTGGTGACTCAGTACTATGCTTATTAAAACATTAATTTGAGGTGTCACTCTAAATATTACGACTCTTGGAACAAAGTGCTCATTCTCTTTTAAAAAATCCACAATCATTACAAGTGATACTGGAAAAAATAATTAAACTATTGACCCACAAATCTTGTGTCAAGTTTTCTAGGCTGTTCTGCCAATCTCTCCAGCTTTCGGATCCAATTGCAGACTCTATCAACCTTGCATAGACAACATCAGCCCTGTTGGTCCAAGACACATGGTAGAATAACCCAAAAAAACTAGATAGATGATTCTAAACGACATGAAAATATTGATAATTTTAAAAAATGTTATTATTTAATGTAATAAAAATGAATTGTTAATTCTGGCGTCTACCATCGGTTTATTCAAACGTATTTCAGACTCCGTAAAAACAAAGTAGATGGCTTTCAAATAATGAAACGATAGATGTATTCATTTGAAAAGTGTTCGAAAAGTTGTCGTCAAAAGTACTGTCTGTTGTAGTATAGTTGGTTAATGCACCTTCTCCGAATTGGAAAGAGATCCAGGTTCGAATATCGGTATCGACAATTTTTTTCGACAAAATTAATTTTATATGTATCTCTTTCTAATTAATACATTTAATTAGTATCACAGGTCTATGTTCTGAATAATTACAACTTCTCAATAAGAATGTGTCCTCCTTAATAATTTAATTTATTACATTTATTACTTGAAACTTTTATTTTTTTAATCATTAACTACAAATCAACATTGTTTGTAACAAAAATCTTCTTGATACCCAAACCACGCTATTTCTAAATAGTTAAATAGGGATTTCCATTATAAATTAGGTAAGCTACAAAAAAGGTCATAAATATGCCTTACTTGAGCCAACAATATTAAGGGTATGTATACATGGATGAGACTTTTCTCTCGTAAAGAGAGAGAAAGTAAAGTAGACACTGATATACATTGACAAAATTATGTCAAAGGAAACGAGGGTACCAGGTCCCCCGCAACTAATAAGCTGCAGGGAACAACAGAGATTGATCAGAAATGCTATATGCTTTATTATTATTTTATTTGAAGAATTTATTTTATTTTTATTACAAAAATAGTACAAACAGATTGACAACTACTGGTGTAGAAGAGAATTGTGACATTATCTAATTCATAACAATAGTTAGAGTCGTTTATTGCTGAGACACATGGCGTTAACTGGCACATATTCGTGATTCATGGTGGCTGATGAAACATTTGTTTTCTGAATATGGTCGGTTATATTGTAAGAATCGAATGTAGGTAAAGTTCACAAGAAGCTTTCATGTTTTAAATACAGTAACAAAAATTTGTAAAAGTTATTTGAAAAAATACTTTCAAAATATTTTGATGTGGCGGGTCAATATTTATTAGCAATCTATTTTTTAAATTGTAGTATTGCATCATACCTATTTTAAGATATACGTTTGTTATGAACGGTTAAGATACATATAATATATAATAAATGATAAAACCGGTCACCGCTTATATCCCCGCTGTAAAGAAAATGATAATTTGCTAGCTCTCGACAATAAAACGACATATATTTTTTTGATTTGTATTTTATTTCATATTCATACATTTCATTTCACATATTATATATTATAACAAGCACACTATCTTCACGATTACACCCCTTAAATAATAGCAAAGCAAAAGCACTCAATCTGCACGATATCTTGCATAATTATGGTTTTAATTCTATGATTCCACATGTGACATCTAACGTAACTTTAAATGTAACGCTTGCGCGTAATAGATATCTACAAAATGCTAGCTATTAAATATATTATACGTTAAAATGTCATTTTTGTAACCAAATTTTGATAATATTTTTTTAAAACAAATTTTTTAATAGTTTTGGATATATCAAGAAAACAATGTTATATTCTGATGTTATAAAATTCCCTTCCTCCATACATTTCCTCATGCTCGTCTTTAGTGTGAAATGTGACTTTAACGCCATCTGACGTCAACTTGAGCGATATTGTGTTCGATCTCAACATCGCGATACCATTCGCAACTAACATAGTTCAACTTCAGTGCACCAGCACTGTTTTAGGTGATCTGTGATTGTGAGCACAGTGATTATTGTTTGTTTGTGCCGTAGATGAACAGTGACATCGCTGTCGACCACAAGGATTTGCGGAGGCGTCATACTCAAGATAAGGCGAGCAGTCCTTTCTAAATCCCGGTTCCCCGAGTTTGCTGGTCCTTTGACTAAATTCCCTTCCCTTCACCGATTTCTTCCCGTATACGTTTCCCGATGTTCCTCCCCAACCCTGCGGTGATTTAGATTTACAACCGGAATTATCGTAATTTATTCCGCGGGACGCGCGACCCTGAGATTGCACATTCAATTATAATTACAATATAATATAAATAAAATTCATGAGTTATCTTAAATAACTTTCCCAAAATCAGAAGTCAGTTTACTCTATTATCTACTCTATATTACATAAATATAGTTTTGTAAAACTTTCACCCCCTAGGCTATAAACGGAACTCCGCCGAAGATATCGAAAAATGAATATTCAAAACTGTGAAACTCAATACCTCAGTTTGACGTAAATGTCAGATGATACATTGTTGTTTCAGAAGTATTATATCATAAATTGAACGTTGCATTAAATCTATAAAATACAGGTCTCACTCAACTTGTATTATGTCGATACTGATTTGCTCACGTTAGGTATTACGTCACAGTACCTTCATAAGTCGAATCCGGATGCACATGCATCTATTTATCTTAAATGTTGATTTTAATCAAAAAATCTTCTTGTATTATTATTTTTTTTAATCTGTTACAGCCGAATGAGTTTTATATTACGTATTATAAAAAATTTCTACGCCCTACAAAATACGACTATTTCAGCCAATGTCCACCAATTAGTTTCATTATTGATATTTCTTTTATTCACTGAAAATTACCGTGGTAAATAAATAATATAAAAAATATTTAATTCAACACATGTCAAGAGTCTCAAAATGCTGATTGTAATAAAATATGCATGGAACCAACAAAATAAGATAATAATAAAAAAATATAGATTCGGTTAGGATTAGGATAGATTCATCCATCTTTATTTATTTATTCATTGTGGGCTATTATATTAATACATTACTTTTCTTAAAAAATACATGTACAACGTTTACACACTAATAACTAGTACAGTTTTTATATTTTATAGTACATTTTTGGTACGTTTTTTTTATCTCAACCTTATTTCGCTGGATTTAAAATATTAATTTATATACCTAGTTGATACACATTATGTATACATAAATTTTAACAACGAATCTTCATCTTCTTGTACCCTATCCGTTCAACAGATGTTGGCTATCATGACTTTATTTACTGCAACCCGGTGCAGCACAACAGTAGACTAGCCAAACCATTGCCTCAGGTTCATCAGCCGTGATGTTCTCCTTCTTCCAGGGCCTCGACTTCCAGCAATCTTTCCCTGCACTATGAGGTGCAGGATCTTGCACTTCTCCAGATGTCTCATCACATGTACAAGATATTTAAGTTTTATTATTTTAATAACTTATTTTCATTCGTAACTCTATCCATCCAACTTATTTTAAGCATTTTTCTTTAGATCCATATCTTAAATGTTTCAAGTCGCCTTATCGTTTCTTCAGTAAGTATTCAAGTTTCCATTGCATAAAATAAAATCGAGAACACATAGCATTTTACCATTCTCATGCGTAATCTAAGATAGAGATCATGACTGCAGTACATCTTTTTCATGCGTATAAAGGTTGCATGAGATTGCTCAATGAGGCATTTAACTTCAACAGAAGGATCCCATCTTTCATTTATATTGCAACCCAGGTATATAAAACCTTGTATCTTTTCTTCCTATTTATTTTCAGCAATACAAAGACATTCATTGTCATCTGCGTTATGTTTGATAATGAGCATATATTTTGTTTTAGTTGTATTATGTTATATCCCAAAAGTGTCATATTTGGTTAAGCAAAAGTTGTAAATTTTCAATGTTACTCGCCAGAAGTACCGCAACTATTGATAAAAACTAAATTAATGTAACTATTCATAAGTGCCGTAACTATTGATAAAAACTAAATTAACGTAACCATTCAATAAAAAATAAAACAAACATACAGAAAACTTTAATACTTCAAATAATTACTGATGTTTCAATATAGCATAAAAAGTTGTACTTATATTTCGGCATTTATGGATGGTTAGCCTTGATATATTATGAGAGAAAAGGTGTAAAGTATCGAGTAGAAAGAATTATATTCAAGCGTTAGAAATATTACTATACGGGGATGGGATTTAATACCAAAAAGAAACGACAAATTTCAAATTTCGCGAGCAGTACCTATGTTACCGATTGAGTTTTTGTCTTTTCTCAGATTGGTGACTATGTGAGCGATGTATATGTTAAGTTTTGATGCGTACATTTTGACTGATAGCCAATTGACTAACACCACTTTTGTGATGCTCGGCGATTTTATGTTTTTAAAAATGACCGATCAAAGAATTTGTATTAAATTTTGCGTTAAAAATAAAATTAATTAGTAACGTGATGTGAAAATGTTGCCGAAAGAATATATATCGGAAAGAAAAATTTAACGTTTTTTAGAGGATCGCGAAGAAGTGGAAGATAATGCCAGGTCTGGACGACCAAGCACATCAATCAGCGATGAAAACCTTTCAAAAGTCAAGTAAATAGTTTTTTTAAATCGACGATTTACTATTCGAGAGCTCGCAAAAAAAAGTAAATATCTCGTTCGGGTCATGCGAAGCAATTTTAACCGATAGTTTGAGCATGAGAAGAGTGGCAGCCAAATTTTTTCCAAAATTATTCACTGCTTATACGTTGCAACAGTCTCCGTATTCACCTTGTTTAGCTCTCTGCGATTTCTTTCTCTTTCCGAAGATCAAAAGAACATTGAAAGAACAACGTTTTGACACCATAGATAAGATAAAATAAAAATCGCAAGAGCAACTGCACACCATCTCAAAAACCGAGATCGTGAGGTGTTTTTTATAATGGATAAAACAGTGGCTTAAGTGCATTATATTATATGGGAATTACTTTGAAGGAGACAAAATCGAAGTTGATCAATAAATAAATATTTATTTTAATAAACAAAATTGTCATTTAATCTATTAATCAATCCAAAAGTAATTCTGAATTGAAGTCTTTATATTCATCCTTCTAATTGACTTATTTAATGAACCTCGTAAACTGTATCCCTATACATCATTCATTCATCTATTTATCTTGTATCTCAAAAATAGCATCTGAAAACATGAAATATATTTCTTTTAGATAATGTATGTGCGGGTAAAACTTGAATATTTTTTTTTTATTATTTTCTTAACATCGAGCCTTTGATTTTTATTTCCGCGGGTGAACTTCCTAACTGCTCAACTTCACAAGCATCTAAACTATATATTCTGTTTTTAGAGGAGTCAACAAGACTATGAAAATACAGGAGAAAATAAGAGAGAACAATATTTATGTGTTTACATAACAAACAAAATATGATATATTATAATAACTCTCAATTCTTTCAAGCTAGACAGACGTGACCTCAAAATTTCTTGTGCGTAAAAATATTTTGCGCTCGCGCGTTTTCCATGTTTCAAGATTTTCAGTAATGAAAATTGAAAGTGTTGTGAATTCCTGCGCGTAATACGAGAATATTTTTTAAAAAAGTATTTCCAAGAGGGTGGTTGGTAGAGGTCTCTAGGGAAAAATTATATTATTACAATGAACAAAAAAGTTTATTTTACCATTTAATTTTGAACTAATCATGATACTAGTAAAAAAATTCTAACATGTCCACAAAAATATTTCTGGTTTATGACTTATTATTATTTTAGCAATATTTGAATATGTCCAAGAACATTATATTATTTTAGAGCTTATGACCTGTCTTTGGCTGGCTTAAGTGATCGCTTTATTTCTATTTCATTATTTATATTTCAAAAAATCAGAGCAACGTAGAACGATTGTCGCGATAATTCGATAACATCCGCATAAAACGTTTTTGTAGACTACAAGCTGTACCTACCTTTATTTAAACAGCATTTTATTATTTTCAACACATCGTAGAAACACGCATCACAATCGCTTCTTCGACGGGTTAAAAATTTGCTGACAAAAGAATTTCTCGGAATTTTTCAAACTGATCCCATACGTTTATTTGGGACGTCTCACCGACAAAATTCACCCTCTTACATTTCCTAAATTTCTTCCACTTTATATCACCATCCTGCGAAGGCTGTATCCACGTATGTGGGGAGAATTTCCTAGTAAAAATATGAGCAAGCCGCCTCGGGACCCTCGGCGAGGGGAAATGGGAATCCATACCAGAGGAAAGGAGGTGTGAAAGACTTTCCGTGGTTTAAATTACTTGCAAATTGAATAAATTTTATACAGCACCACATATGCGAGATTTGACTGTCTCCACGTCGATGCCTTCGGCAAAATACTTCGTAAATGGCTACGTGATGTGTTATGTTACGCCATTTTTATATTTATCTTATTTGGCAAAGTGACTGGCAGTGTCGAGGTTTTCATCTGGGTATGCGCGTAAATAATATTACGCAAGAATATTTCATTGCCCTCGTGTGGAAAAAATTTTATTCAAAGAACACTGACACAAGTGTTAATTTTGATTTAAAGTTGCATGATTATTAATGGTTTGACGATTTTGTGATGAATCCCTCGAGAGCCTTGTTTACGCGCCTTGTTACTTTGATTGGCACCACTGAGTTTCCTAGTTTATAATAATGTACATGTGTGTGTGTGTGTATGAGTATTGCCGCCCTTTTTTCGGAAAACTAAGAAGACAGTAAACGACAAGCGGTTAAATTACATCCCGTGCTTCGACCAGTCCATCGATCCAAATAAATACACAACAACATCGGACCAGAAAGACAGCAAAATTAAAGAGGTAAGTGCAGTTCATATATCATATGTGTGCTTATTGTTAATCGGAAACCTGGGAACCAGCTATCGAAGGTATTTACATAAACAGATCTAATAAAACAGTTGAAATGAGAAAGCTTACAATTGCCTTTTAAAGTATAAAACTGTACGATTTATTTATTATTACGAATATTAGACTTTTTGAATGAATTCAATAAAATAAATTGGGTGCTAAACACAGACTGCCAAATATATAGACATGAACTAACGCATATTCCTTGTTTAAATATTTTCAATTTGGTGTAACCCACGTGTTAACTTTGGTACCACTTACGTAATCAAATAGCTCCGTGACTTTGTTTTAAATATATGACTCGATTGGAACGAAAATGTAAACGCTGAATAAATTATGCATTAATGTAAAAAATAAAATAAAAATGTAATTTTCGAAGAGTAAATACTTTTACTGTTACATAAATGTGTCATAAAGTATCGGATTAATGTTTCCACAAAGAATGTGTATAGAATGCCTCTCGTCCATCAACTAATATTCCAAACCCCTCACCTATATGTACACTTTATTTCATGTCCATTCATTTAGCGGTATGTGGGCTAAATGATTCCTACTACTGAATCATAAATTAAATAAATATTTAAGTGAATTTAGATAACTTGCCATAAAAAGATACACTTAAATTCCTACATATATAAAAAATAAGGCCTCTAACCAGGAACCTTATATTCCCAGTAAAGACGTTAACCGATTTAACTATTACACCATATGTGAACTTCGCCAAATTGAATGTAACCATTTTTTAATTACGGTGTTTCTTAAAATTTTTTTAGTAGAACCTGCTAGGTGGCTAACTTCTAATTAATGTAATTAACAAAAAATGCACTGTACACCAATAATTTTAAAAAAATCTGGTTAATTGAATTTTCAAATTTATTCAAAATTCGTAGGCCAGTATAAAAATCAGAATTGCTAAAATAGAGTGAAAATATTTTTATGATTCTTTTTTGTAGGCGTGATAATATTTTCTAGATAAAATAAATGATCTGAATAATAATAATTTTTTTGCAATATTTATATATGTCCAAAAACACACAATTAGTGGAATTTTACTTACAAAGGCACTGTTGTTAAACAAATATTCAAATATTGGTAATATTATATACTGGTCAAAATAAGAAAATATATAAAAAATATTGATTTTTCAGGCGTATTCTAGTATAATATGTTAAAAAACATTTTACAGATAATGAATATTTCTTTAAAATAATTTTCAAAAAAATCTGATTCTCATTGTGATGACATATATTGATCCATATATTGACAAATTTGGTCCATAGATGGCGATGGTGTAGTGGTACTCGAAGTGAGTCCACATACTAACATATATACAACTTTCAAAAATTTGATAAATGTGGAGATTGAGAAGTGAGAAATGGTGAACGCTATATGTGAGCACTTAAGCCAGCCGAAGACAGGTCGTAAGGCCTGTAATTACCCCATATTTCCATATATTTTCCATTAAATATAATAAAAATAGCTTTGTCTCCATGAGATATCTGATATTTGTTTAATAATTTTTTATTTGATGGAATTTTTAATTATGTTAAATTTAGTGATCAATTTAATTTTCGAATGATTACATAAATATTTTGAAAACCGCGTATACATGGGTGAGTCTTTGATCTCTCGTCTCAGAGAGGCGGTACAGATCAGTGCGTATCAGTCAATCATTCTACTTAGCATACAAAATATAACGAATGATAGCTCACTCCACGCCTAACTATATAATGTCCACGTGCCTTACGAAACGAGCTTTTGAGACAAGTCTCATTCGTGTACTTGCGCTATAAGAATATAATGAGAAAGTTTGACGAGAAATTCAATAAAGATTCAGAGATTACAATGATAAAACACCCTCTTTAGGCAATTATGTGGTCTATTTTCAGCGGAAAAGCTCACGGGAAAACTTGATTTTGCTAGCGCACATAATATATGTATGTTTTCAGAAAATACTCGCTTCCAAAATTGGTAATAATGGTTTCTAAATAATATCGATAATATATTACCCGATTTAAGTGCTATTTAATATGTAATAGGAATTAAAAGTAGAGAGAAATATAGGGAAATAGATAAGATGAAAATATGATGCAGTTGGTGGGAAATGTAATATTGCACTGAAGCGTAATTCCAATTGGAAAGAACTAGACTTGAATCGCATTGAAATCAGATTAAAAAGTTCATTGGCTCCCGTTCGAGACAGGGGAGGATTAATATATATTAGAAATATAAATAAAATTCTGGGTAATAAACGTGATTTAATCATAATAAAATATTACTTTTAAAAATTAGTTGCATGCCATCATCATACCATCCCTTGAAACTATGTTTGTTTAATATGTGGGTGCTAAATATTTGCATATAATTATTTTTTCGTTTCTGCATTATAAACTATGCTTTAATGTATTTTTCATTACAATATATATAACGAATTATTTTATAGGGGAACCCGCGTCAAATAGTCCTGAAAAGGACTTTTATACTCCCGATGTTTCGAGTAAATATCATTACTCATTCTCAAGGTCCCTTTATCCTGAATCCTGCTATAAACCGACCGTTCGAAGCAAAAGCTAAAAAGAAAGAGTTAAAATCTTAGTAGGTAGATAATATTATTAGTTTGTATCGCGATAATGGTAACGAAGGGTGACTTGTAATTTAGTTATTTGTTTAATAGCCGGCTTTGTGGACGCGTTATTACCTTACTAAGTAGTTATTTGATTATTATAGGGGGATCCCCCAGAAAATAATCCGCTATATTTTTACCGTTAAAACTTTATATATATATATATATTGTGACATTACAAAACTAATATCGCGTTCTAAATTACCCTGTCAGATTATTCTATGCCAAAGACGTTATTGTCATGAATAAGAGTACATTTTGAAATGCGCGTGATCTTCACAGTGGTTGGGTTTTTTTTTCTATGGTGTATTTGGAGATTTTTCCGGGCGATCGAAGTTGATAGATCTTTCTCAAGAACTTTGCCTAGTGGCACAAGCTTCGGTCGTCGCCTGATGGCGAGCGGGCCGGTATTGGGAATCAAAAAGTTACAAGGGTAAATACTTAATTGGCTATTCAATCATTAGTTCACTGTAATTCTTATAATTTATTTGTACTTAATAGCATGATGAACAATTTTTCCAGAAATTAGATATTTCCTTTTCCCGCTTGGATAAAAGTAATATAATCGACTTACATTGATGTTAAGGTACATGTTTTTTTGCGATTGATGATCAAGTAGCGACGGATGATCCGTGGGGTAGATCTTGGGTGCAACAGATATGGGATTTAGTAGCAGAAGATTGCAAATCGGATCAAAATGAAATGAACGACGACAGTCACAGAGTTTAAGGTTAACTGATCCTTTATAATCTCATGTAATGTTGTCGCAAGTCTAGGCTGGAAAAATACGTATCACCCCTATGTTGTTAATTTATTCTTGTATTTTATGGTTCTAATTTATACTTAATATCTTCGGTGCAGGAATGTTGTATTTTCATAGAGTTATTTTTTATGGTAACCAAATTTTAGGTAAGCGACAGTTTATTGGTAAATTATCTAATCGTTAAATGTTTATTATATTTTAATGGTTATAGATTATCCGTGAATCGTTGTACTAACTTTTATTGTTGAATAGATTCTCTGTTTATACCAAAAACACATTTTTATTTATCGCCCCAGGGTATTAACACTAAATTTTTCCAGTTTAGGACGAAGGCAGAATGCGACAGATCAAGGTGCGTATGCGTCTCTGAGGTGTAGAATACACCGTTCTTATGTTCTCCCGTGACTGGCCGGTTGGGAGGATAGAACGCTGGTCTATAATCTAACAATATATATATTTCATATTTAATTGTCAATGCATAATTGATACTCACTGTAGTGTCTATAAGCTACGATGGGTAGTCGCATTATAAAAAATGCAAGTGATGAGCATTGACTATATTTTAAATGTAGCTCATTTATTCTAACCTATGTTATATCATTAAGATATTAATGTTCAATGTAATATAGAATTGTGGTGGACTCATAGTACCATCTTGCGGTGGTTCGCGGAAGCTCGCTGACATGCCGCATACTGGTTCCTAGCTAACTTGTAGTAGACAAACCAGACGAACGTAGCGCTACAGAGCAAAGCGGCCGGGAGATTCTGGACTGTTGACGAAAGTGTCAAGCCGAGAAAACCGAACTCCGATTTCCCGCATGACAGGCGGGAATATTAATCATTATGCTGTCTAATAATCAGAAAGATAAAAATAACAGTTAATAAATATATTAAGCTCTTTTTCAATACCAGCTTGCTAAAAACTTCACCAGGGGTAACTATTTATTAAATTAATAAAAATACAAGCATCAAAATATTATTTTAAAAATGTTTAAATAATAAAAATCAAATATATAAATCAATTTGAGGAATGTTAGCTTCTTGATATTCCATAACTCTATGTAAAAAGACTGATCTTTTATTTTCATTCCAACGAAGAGCTTCATCAATATCCATCTCAAAATTATGCCCACGAGAGCAAAAAAGAATAGGCTCACCGTGAAGTTTAAAATGAAAACAAGCTTTGGTTAATCCTTCCATATGTTTCTGGTCCCCAAAGCCTATAACATTTTTTCGAGCAGTATGAAACAATTTTCGATAGACAAACTCAAACACCATCTCAAGAGCTGGTTATTGGGTGTTGGCAGAAAGGAAACTGAGCAAATGCAAACAATAGTGTTTCAATTATGGGATAGCGCGAGTATTTTACTTATTTATAATATTATTATAATTCTTGTATAACCCTGTTTAATTAATTCCTAACATTTTTGGTTTAGATAAAAAAAATATATTAATAATATAAATGGTTTTCATATTTGTATGATAGACAACGGATGGACATGTCTCCTTTAGTACAGACTTCGGTCTAGTTAGGGAGATAGTGAACATCTTTTACATTATGAAGCTTGTTCGCCTTATTTGTATATTTATATTGTATAATATGTACGTATATCAAGAAGAATGCATTCAATGCTAATACGAAAAATCAGTATATATGCATTTACGACAATTTGATATCACAATCAATTATGGGGTTAGTAAGATAATAGCTCACTTTTTTAGCATACTGTGAGAGGTATCGGAATTAATACTTCAGAAACCTTCAAAATCTTTTTGTTTTCATAAAGGTTTTGGATGCATCTGATATTGATCCTGATACCGGTAAAGATAAAAATAAAACACACGATAAAAGTGAGATTAAATATATTAAAATGTTACGAAATTTTCCAATGCAGTTATCGTGATTAATTTTATTTAGTTACCTGCGCTAAATAAACATATTCGATGTTCATTAAAAAAAAATGTAGACTAATTAAGTACCTGCTAACTTTTCTGAAAAA
This sequence comes from Eubasilissa splendida, assembly GCA_031772225.1. Classification (NCBI taxonomy): domain Eukaryota; kingdom Metazoa; phylum Arthropoda; class Insecta; order Trichoptera; family Phryganeidae; genus Eubasilissa; species Eubasilissa splendida. Next base: position 19,783,583 of record CM062859.1, on the reverse strand, counting down.
TTCATTTAAAAAAAATTCAAAACCATATTTATTTTAAAATCTATTATTGCGTTCCAAAACCATAAATATGTTAAAAGCACTGATTTTTTTATTCATTTTAAATCCTCGCCGTCTAATACACGCTATTGTCTCTCCCGCTCATGGAAACAATCCATCAAACTTTTTGTTCAGAATTGATAGACGTAATAAAATATGTCAACGCTTGCCATTAGTTGTGGAAAAGCCATCCAATGTAAGAGGCGGCCATTCATCACACAGGCATTTCTGAAATATAATTTATTATAAAAATTTGAGTACTAAAAGCCTATAGATATATATCTTATATATATATAGTCATTCAATCAATTTTAAACTGTAATCAGTTACATATTACATGTCTGTTTGTTTAAAGTATACTCAGTAATAAGTTCATTCGTGCCGCGATTTGAGTTATAATATCATTGACCTTGAAAACAATGCGCTTTTCATTGCACGAATTGTATTTAAGATTTGTTTTAGGTGTTAGATTAGTTCGCCTAGTCAAGGATTTAAACATGGAACCAAATCTGTCTTATTTATCACAACGCAAGCGTAATCCAATGGCTTTAAAATAGTGATTGTATAATATTAACGTCACTTACGTGTACACATTTCTATTAAATTAAATTTATTTGGTAGTCTTTTGTAAATTTAATTATTTTTTATTTATTAACCTTATTTCCACTGTTTGCACGCCTTGTTACTCCGATTGGCACCACCGAGTTTCCTGATATTGTGCATGTGTGTGTGTGTGAGTATTACCGCCTTTTATTGGAGAATGAAGAAGACGATAACGAACAGACGGATCAATTATTTCTCGTGCTTCGACCAGTACTGAGGTCCAAAGATCGTCAGGTGTGCACACTTTGGTTGGTCGAAATTTACCCAGCCTAAAGAACAACAACATCGGACCAGAAAATTAGCACCTACAATAAAAAGATTAGTGCAGTGTTCATATATCATACGTGCTCTTATTGTCAATCGGAAACCTGAGAACCAGCTATCGAAGGAAATTACGGAAACAACACACATTCCAACATTTTTTTATAATATTCTTAATAATGATGTAAAAAATAAAATAATAACTTTCAAGACTTATAAAATAAGACAAATAAATTATTCTACATTTAAAAAAATACTTTAGTATGTTACATTTTAATTTTGCATTTTTCTAAAATAAGTACGCTACATATAACATCAAGAATGAAAACACTTCTGTGCCTCAAAAGTATTCCATTATATGTAAAATATTTCCCCAAATTGGTCGAAATATTACAAAGATTAAACTCCGAAATTAGACTTTTCACCGCGACGTCTTCTTTCTTTCTTCTCGATTTATCACCAAAGGAAAGCGTCCTCTGAATATTAATTATGGCGCCTAAATCATCCAATTAAAATTTAATGTTTCCGTAGTTAGCTTCACAATGCATAGATTTGTTACGTCGAGAAATGGAAGCGAATAAAACCGCAAGTCCCATAAAAATATAAATTTAAAAAATGTGTTTATGTTCATTAATAATACAGGTAAATAAGACATTACAATTATAAGTAATATATTAATTTGACGTCCTATTAGGCCCGGTGATAAACTGAGACTGGAGATCAATACTCGTCCCGAGAAATGAGAAATTGTGTCTTATTTTTCAGAGCACAAGCACTTACTTAGCTCATAGAAACGTCATCATCATCATTATCAGCTATTTTTTGTCTATTGCTGGATGAAGATCTTTTTAAATGTCTCTCTCATTTCTTTGTCCATCATTATATAGCTTCCCTTTGCTGGAAGGAATCTTTTTTGTTTTTGTGTATTGTATTATTTTTCCCATTTTCCGTCCCTTTCAGTGCACCTGTTTTTTTACTTATATATATTACTCTATTATTGTATTTTGTTGTCAAATATATATATATATATACAAAATACAATAATAGAGTTATGCACCCTCAAATAAGTAAGATCTTGAATTATGGGGGTAGCTATCAACATTTAAATAAAACAAGACCAAGATCTATAATAATGCAATGTGAAAATTAATAAAAAAATGTAAAAAATGTTGAGAAATTGATCAGATTAGAACTTGGGAATCAGGAAGATGTCAAATACATAATCATTTAATAATTTTGAAGATCTTTTTGTACACATTTATATTTGCTGTTAATTTAAGAAGATAAATTTCATTTCATTTTCAGTGCTGATAAATCGGCGTTTATTTTTAGAACAACATTCCTTTATAGCTTGTATCAATATAAAAACCCTTATAACAAGTATCAATAATACATTTCATTTACATGCAAGCCTGTTAGCCGCTTCCTACCTCTCAAGGTACATATAAAGTACCTGTTTAAGTTTCCATAACCTCGAATATAAATTAGAAGTAATGTAACAAATTAAATAAATGGTAAAAAACAGAGAAATTAAAAGTCAAAAAGGAGACAAGTAGAGAATAAGTAAAATTAACAAAATAAAAATTTTGATACAGAATAAAAACATACAAGAAGTGAAAGAAAAGAAACAAGTAGGGAACAAACAAAACATGATAAGTATAAGGTAGGATGTAATGATAAAAAAAGTTACATAAAAAAAGTAGCTTTGATCATTTAAGGACTCTTCCGGCTGACTTCTTCCAATTTTGAAAATTTAAAACGGGAAAATATTTAAAAACTTGTTTGGTTGGGTAATATCTCTAGCCTTTTATAAAAATATATTTACTGTTATCTTTTGAGTTGTAATTATTGATTTGAGATGTATGGGACAAGTTCCTCCTCAACCAAGTATTCCGTATTATAATATTGATTCAACCAATGCAGTTTTAAGAGTTCGAAAATTACAATATTGTCTGAGGATATAGAAGTATAATAAAAATGTACGTACTTTATTTCCTATTTATCTTTTATTGTGTATATATTTTATTCATTACTGTTGTGTGCATTTGATTTATTTCTGACTTATGTTGTTTTACTAAATAAATATTTTTTTACTGCGCTATACGGAGTGTGAATGTTCATCAGTTAGCAGCCATGCCGTGTTGCATTGCAGCGTAGCATGGTTGCCAAGTAGTGTTAACCCTTCCCAAACCATGCAGTAACACAGGTCTACCATCATAATTAAACCTGTAATATTTCGGTAAATACATGCAACATAAAATTCATATTTTAGATAATCCTAAAGAAAATTTTAGCGCTCAGGAATGACTAGTGAAAAAGTAATTATGAAAAGGGAATCGTACAAAAACAATTATTTTTTTCATTCAATCCATTGTAAAATAAATACGTTGGTAATAATATAATTTTTTATATGAAATACAGAGATCACACACTATTTTTACAGTGAAAAGAACAACAAACATATAATTATAATTATCTCTTTCTTATTAATTAAATGAAGTGAGATAAGAAGGAAGGACACATTGTATAGAAGTTAATGAATTTTCTATTATGTTATCAATCATTTTTTCAAAATTGAATGATCAATATTTAGAGTAAATTCATGCCATTAAAGCCATTTAAGCTAATTAAAACATTTTTACTAACTGTTATTTACGATAACATGCGTTGACAGCATGGCTGCGTTCGAGTATTTTATATCATGGTATGGTAAAGGGTAAAAATTGCCAACCTGGCAGTGAATGTGATGAACCGATATGGAAACTTTTTAAAAAAAAATTATAAATAGGTCCTGGGTACGGTCACCATTCACTGTCCATCATTATTCACCGCCACATATTTCCGTGGGTAAATAGGTAAACGTTACATTGTGTAAAGTGATCACTTAAGCCAGGCAATGACAGGTCGTAAGCCCTGTAATGCCCAAGACTTCCATACTTCTCATATAAAAATAATAGCTTCGTCTCTGTGAGACATCTTAATCTTGATGTCGATCCCCCAGGGGATAAAACTCAGTAACTAGTTCCTACAAAGATTAGGACATACTCAAAATATTGTATTTATTTTAAGTCCTCCACCTCAGATTCTTTAAAAGAACAAAATAGGATTGAAGAAATATGGAGATTTTATATTTAATTTTATGAACCCATCATTGTCCAAGTTATAAAGATAGCACGTTCGATATGGATTGATTACATTAAATGCAAGTATTTATACTAATTGGCAAAAAACCATTTTCCAGAGTAGTGCTGGAAGAAATAAAAAAAATACGATTGTTGGACAGCAATAGCAAACGTAGGATACAAATTTAGAATCATGAACTGGTGGACAAATTGAAATAGCAATAATTACTTGAAATGTAACTTACCACATCGGGCCGTTACATCATTGATGACGATCAATATCTTTGTTCTATATATATAAAAATATATATTCCTATAAAACAAATTGAAGTAGAATATAATTTTTTTCTGAAACTAAATGAACCACTGAAACAAAACCCTACCCCGCGAGCGGGTAAGCAGCCCACGATGAGCGCAGGGAGCGGAAAGTGGGGTTGATCGAACACGAAGCGTAGCGTGTATTTTAGAAATGTTGCGTATTTGTTTTAATAAAAAAAAAGTTTTAGGGTTCACATGAAACCTTATTTTTCTATAAAATCGTGATCTTACGACTAGATTTTTTTTTATGTGTACTTTTATTTATAAATATACAATATGCTATATTCAATTTAATATTAGAGTTTTTACGAGTTATAATTCTATGAAAATGTGATTGAATTATTGCGCAAACAAAAACTGCGCACACAAAAATTACGCACATGAAAACTGCGCACACGAAAATAGCGGAAACGAAAACTGCGAACATAGATTTTTGAATTAAAAATTAAACTTTATTTTAAATAAAATTATTTATGGGTTATCTATACCATCTTCTTTGATTTCTTTTTTTATATTCGAAATATATACTTTAAGATAAAATAATATACGATAATATGAAATAACTAAAAAAAATGCAAAATAAAAAAATTTAAGAATATAATACCTATATTTTTTGTTTAAACTATAATCTCCGAACCTATGAAAAGCTATCTCGTGAAAAAAGACAATTTTTATGTTTAGAGAGAGAGATCGTTTACATTGTCTGCATAATTTAAAATAAAAATACAATTCAAATAATCGTACATACATACACAAAAATATAATAATATATTTTATAAAAAAAAAAAAAAAACACACTGTGATGTTTGAATTTGCGCGCTGAGGTCTGGGCAGCCTTCTTTACTGACTTATGATGATTGGCTGTCTAAATGGACAATTCAGGGATGAGAATCCGACGTTGGCGGGCAGCTGAGCGAGACGTCACTTTGGTGAAAATGCTTGAAGAGAGGGCAGCGGGTCGGTGGAGCCGCTCTCCGGAGGAAAATGGCGGCGGTAGATGGCGTACATTAATAGTGGGATCACTGCGATGGATCCAGAGATATATAGGCCTGGTCTACTCGCAAGTTGAGGATAGATCCCGCTGCAACGAGGAAAGTGATGGGCGACTTGGACATGGGATGGCGTCTGGGCAATCTCCTGGAGCAGGTAATGAATTCTGGCGCAGGCGCGCGGCAGCACGGTTCCACGGCGGCTTCGGCACTTCACGGCAGCCTTGGTTAATAATATGCTAAATAAGTACCTAAGCGATCTCCGTCAGATGAATGTTGACCTCAAGAAAGAATATACAAAAGATATTTTACGTTCATTCAATGTCGGGATAAATTGTATTATTGTGAATAAAATGTGTAATGTGAAAAGTAGAGTTTGCCTTTGAATCCATTTTCATTTCATCTGAGGTAGCAGGTGATACCAGAGCACACATATATACTTGAAAACCCAGATTGAACTAGATCGGTGGCGGACCCTATGGATTCCTATCATCTAGGGCCCAAATACTCCGTAACAATACACCGAAAGCAAAAATAAAAACATTTAATTAATAAAAAGTTAAAAGCAAAGTAGACAATTACAATACATATAATGGCACAATACAACATAAATACCATTATCCACTTGGGTACAAAAACATTTCAATGATCTTCCTTTAGAAGCTTTGGTAAAAATTAAATATTTTCGGCATGCTTACTAATACAGTGGTTAAGATACTCCCCCACAGATCCAGTAGTTGGGGGTTTTAACTTTGTTCCAGGAGATAGCAAGCTAATTCTATTTACATAGTATGGACGTATAGCTTAGTTTGAAATTGAAAAATTTTAATTAAAAAAAGAAATAAAGTAGATGTTTTTTATTACAGCGTTCAATAAATAATTAAAGGACAGTCATCGCACTAAAAGTCATCAATAAAGAATATAATATTATTTAATCTTGCCTTACCTACTATATGCTGATTCGACTGCAATCAAGACTTGCCACTAGATGTTTCTCTTTTAAGTAATACGACTTCCAAAGGCACATACAAAGGTAATTTTCTCGATAAAATAAACAAATTAACAAAATCTAAAAAACAATATTTGTTAAATAGTAATGTTAAAAAAAAATTATATGCAAGTATTATACATACATATATTTCTATAAAAATTTACATAGCTACGCATATTCCTTAACACGAAATGGTTTCGTGTTATTAAAACTGATAAAATAAAGGTTGAAGATATCTAAGGAGGAACGTCTAAAGATATCTAAAATATTCCAATGAAAAGAGGATTTTCGAAATTGGATTTCTATTCACAAAAGGGCTTTAGTGTGAGGCTCTGGAGGACGTATTTTCTTGAATAAAATGAAAATTTTCCAAGATTTGAAGGAATCTACCGCAGAATAATTTTATGAGTAACAAATGGGGTATACGTTATACTTTATTTCATCTCATTCGACTTTCCTTTACGTGATAATATATATATTACATAGTCTTCTTCAATTTTTGCAGGCAAATACATTGATATAATTGTACTAGGTAATAATCTAAATTATTTTCGATAAATCGTATTTCTAGGTGTTCATTTCAATCTTTGCTCTATAATGGTTATATGATCAATGGTGACATTTACATTGATGGCATTTTTCCTTGACTCTTGTAACTTGGAACCGGTTCAATTACTTTTTTTATTTTATCCTCATTATAATATGTCCACAGTTCATAAGTACATGCATAATTTTTACAAATATATATATACGTATATTGTATACGCGTTTTGTATTTAAATGGACCTTAACGTATGGTTTTATCCCATATTATTTTATTTTTAAAAATATTTTTACGTTTAAATATTTAATATAATAATAATAAATAATTAATATTATGTTTAATATAAATACATTATTCAATAACATAATAACAATAAATTTTAATAAAATCAATTTTATCGAAAAATATTGTTGTTGCGCCAACGGGATTCGAACCTAGGTCTCTTTTCAAACCGGGGAAGGTACATTATCCAACTATGTTACAACGACGATATTTTTAGCGACTAATTTTCGAACCTATATGTTACATTTTTGAGTAATCAAAGGTATTTGAGATTCCGTAAAAACGAGGTAGATGACTCTTTCAAATAATGTAACGATTAAATGTATTAATATCAAAAAGGTAACATATAGGTTAAAAAATTTGTCTATATAAATATCGTCGCTATAGCAAAGTTATATAATGCACCTTCCCCGGTTTGAAATCCAGTTTGGTTCAGGTTCGAATCCCGGTGGCGCAACAACAATATTTTTCGATAAAATTGATTTTATATTTATATCTTTCTAATTAATATATTTAATTCATATTTAAAATATCATAGACCTATGTTCTGAATATTTATAACTTCACAATAAGAATGTGAATAACAAGAAATTAACGAAAATTGCGAAATTTCACTGTGATGTTTTTTAATTCATTATTAACTCAGTTTAAAAATGTATATAATATAAAACTTGTTTAACGCAACAAGTACTACTGCCATTCTATTATATATTATGATTTTTTATTTACCCTGTTATGACCGATCGATAATCGATTTACAAATGTACCAGAGATTGCTTCACAATGAACAGCAATTAACGTAGAACCTTCGGCAACAATTCACAATAAATACATTTGTAGATCTTTCTCGCCCTTCCTCGAGGCCGGTGATTCATTAGATAAGTTTCGGGTAAAGTTCGAGACCAGTGCTGAGGGCTATTTGGGAACCATAGTATCGAACGACTTCAGGAGCGAGCAAGTAGCGCAAAATAATCGGAGATAGAATTACAACTAAAGTTGGAGAACCCGCACAAGATACTTGACAAGTTTTGAATATTCTCGTAAATACATAGGAAAATCTTAAAGCGCATAATAGTTGAACAAAGTCATTGATTTTTGATTTTGAGTACAAACGATCTTATTTACTCAGAACTATTTTTAAATAAGGTGAATCGGGGTAAGCGCGGCATATAAATCATCGACATAAACTTTGAACTGTTCCAAACTTCATAAGATTATGGTATGACTTTAAAACTTTGATAGAAGGATCATTAACCATTTCCTAATTTAAGCCTATAAAAATCGGAATGTAAGATTTTAAGATAGCTGATATATAAAACATTTTATTAAAATTGAACGAGTAGATAACTCTTATCCCAAATTTGAGATAAGTGCATCTAGTTGTATTATTTCTGATAAATTGTTATAATAATGAAAATGTCTTTACTAATCTGATTAATGACCATATGATTTAGTTATTTTGGTCCTTAATGACGGGTAAAATGTACTAAGTTCCAAAAAATCTAATGAAATTGCTTATACGTGGGGATTGCGACATTTCATAGTGATTGTTTTCGAAATAGGTTAATTATTTAAAATAATAAATGATAAATAATAAAAATAATAAATAATAATAATACAATCTAAACACCATTAATCCATACAAAAATATATTTGGGTACCAAACCAACCACTGAGTAGATGTACTCCCACACAGTGTAAAATTTATGAGGTGAGTGTATCTGATTTTATAAATCATAATCCGCGGAAATAATCACAACACTAATATAAAATATAATCAAATATTAAAAGAAAAATTAAATAATTTTATTAGTGAAAATCGTACTAGGTTTAAATTTGTATTTTCATTAATTATTTCATTAGTATTTTCAAAAATCAACTCTCATTTGCACAACATCACGACACGCACCTGGAAAAAAAATTAACGGCTTACCCGAAAACATCAGGAAGATTAATGATAATATAGAAATAATCAATGCTATCAAAAAACATTCTAAAGATAAACGTGTACCCCTAAACTAATAATATTTTTATATCGTTATTGCTATTAATTTACAATATTTTATTTTATTATAAGCTAGTTATTGTAAACAATAATTATTATTATACACTCCACTTCTCTGTATAAGTATAAGCTTTTCAGAGAAGTGTAGATATATATATATATATATTGTGACGTTATAAATTGGGGTCACGTACGAAATTGCCCCGTCACTTATTTTTACCGTCACAAAATATATACAAAAAGACATGGTAATCTTTTTTTAAATTGCAGGCCTTGCTTCTGGTGCAAACTTACAATAATGCATTAAAATGTGCAGTAATTTGAAAAAGTAATCATTGTTTAACTAAAATTTTACAGAAAAAAAAAATTTTTTTTTTTACGTTCCTAAATTGGCATTAAACGAATAAGTTTTAAAGCTAATAGGAACATAGGTCATGATACTTTTTTTTTTAAACCACAGTACTTTAAACTTTGTTGAAAAATGTTAAATGGTCCGAATTCACATTTTTCCTGGCAAAACAGTTCTTGTTTTTAAAAAACAGTGACATATACATCATAGGAAAACTTATCATAAATAATAATCAATAAACAAGAAAGTTTTGTTTTGGAAATGACATGAAAAAAGTAACAAAGGATACCAATTATTCAAGAATTTATAAAAGTTCAAATATCTCGAAAACCGTGTGACATTAATGGGTTATTCGGATAGGGCATAGTCTCAGCTATCGATGATTTTCGTTTGGGCCACTACTTACAGAATAGCCTTTATATTGTTCTACGAAGTACAGTAATAATGAATTGTTAACTATCTCGACGTTGGACTTTTATTTCTACTATCGATATCGCACTGAACCGTCAGGGAATCTGTAAGAATATTGCCGTAGCACAGACAGTATCGTTAAGTACGTTACAGTATGTTCTAAAAGAAGAATAGATCTAATAAAGAGATTTTTTTTTATGAATGGATCCCTGAGTGTCTGCCTTGAACTACTGCACCATAATTTTCCATCTGTATATAAAACTATATTCCATGAATTAATGTTATATGATTTTTATGAATAAAGACAGCACTTAAGGGACGCTGGAGGATCTAAATTTTAAAATCTTTGAGATAATTGCTAATAACAATATTGAATTTCTTTTTTTTTTTCGTTTTGTATATACTTAAATATGTTATTGAATTAAAGTCGCGTATTTTTATTAGCTTTGATGAGTGAGACTGATAAGGAAGCTAAGCTTCTGAACCGGTCCCGGGAAAAGGTGGGTCTTTCCCCCTCCAGCCGGGGAAGGACCCACCTTTTTGAAAAACATAAATAAATAAATAAAGATAAATATTTTAAGTTCTTTAAATCAATGAGGTGAACAATACGAGTTGAAAATCACCTATTTTATATATTTCACTACATTATTTTCAAGACATAACTTGTTTTATCATTGTAATGTGAAATAAGATTGGTACATCACCTGAGCAGCGGCGTAACTACACCAATGCAGTATATTTGGTCCCACATTAGACAGGAGGCCAAACGGTGTGGAATTACAAAACTTTCGGAATCGATTGTTTTCTATATGGACTATCAATTTTTAAAATCCTGCACAACATGAAAAAGATTACTATAATTTAGAGAATTATTTTCCATGAACTTGTCTATATACGTTATTATCATGCTAATACATCGAGTTAGGAACCATACCATCTCTGCAAAGCAAAATGTGCATGTAAATGTTAAAAATAATATATGCGTTAAAAATTTTTTTAAGGCCGCTCAAAAAGTATAATTATATATTTAGATAATGAGTAAATAAACACTACACTACTCTTATAAATAAAATATATAATAGGTCGTCGATTTTATAAGGGGCCAGTACTTTTATAAAAGGAAGCCCTTGGCAATGGGGCCTAGTTACGCCACTGCTCCTGAGAAAAGTCAATAAATAAATACACATTGTATGTTTTTTTACAGTTCTTTTGTACAATAATTACTATGTTTATACTTAGAAGAGTGCGTGACATTGTTAACTCAATATAACGATTGTACCTACATGAAATGGAAGCATGTCGTTACAAACTTGGAACGAGTCTGATACTAAAATGCCTATTCTCTTTATATACTACGACCGCCAATTATGAATGTATCACAGGCATACCCGGAAATTGCCGGGGCTCGCGGGAATCCACCCCTAAGTGAATACATATTTTTAATTATAAAAACGTTTTCAAACTAATTATAATTTCTTTTTAGTATCCTTGGTGGTGCAGTAACCTACCCTCAAGGCCAAGTTTAAGGACTCTGTAAAAATAAACAACGACGTTAAATCCTAATTATTTACATAAAAGTTTCACAACTGTGTCACAGGAAAATGTTAGTGAATTAATTACAAACTTGTAATAAATATTTTAGGGAAAACAAAAATATCAAAAAAGTCTTCCTCTATGATAGTGAAGCATGGACTATGAGAGAATAAGAGCGCAATAGGGAAAACGCTTTAGAAATGTGGTGTAATGCGACTTCCAATCCTCATAAATCTTTAACTATACTAATGTGGAGGCTTATTGCGTCCACAATCTGAACGCATATACCTGCGTGCAAAACGGAGCCCTCGTCAATCTAAAAATCACGCCGGTACCGACAGAAAAACAGTTAACAATACAACGCGCCCACAGCCACTCAGAGAATCGGCCCTAGCGCCCCACTTCTCTCGTGGCCGCCTTCCAGACGTATTCATTTCGTTTTAGAACATTTGTATTTGTACTTATATTTGTATCCGTAACTGTGTTTCAAACATCAATAAACATTGATCTAATACAAGTAGTCTTTCATTGTCCATCCTACTCTGCCCATACACTAGAACATGCACACGCATTCTCGCAATATAATTCAAACGAACAGTTAAGCGCCCGGTGTAAATTTATTTGAGGGCACTTGGACGCTTATACGTTACCTTCTGATATATCATAATCTATCTTATCAACATATTAAACACTACATAATTTCATTCCTCAAACTAATAAAATGACGCTTAAAAGAGTTTAATAAGTTAAGAGATTTATAAAAAATCTTATTGTTTATGATGAATGTTAACAAGTCGAAAATAATGGTATTCGAGAAGAAGGAAACCATAACTCCGTGCAAAATACTTGTAGGTGATGAATGTTTGGAACAAGTAGATGAGTTGTGTATTTGGAAAGTATGTTTGATAGAAACAGAAAGGCTGAGAATGATATCGAAAGGAGGTGACTGCAGAGAATAAAGTGAACGATGCATTGAATGGAATTATATCTAACGAAAATTTGTCAATTGAGGCAAGACTGGTGGTGCACAATGGAGTCCTGGTACCTACACTGATGTATGGAAGTGAGGCCTGGAGTTTGAAAAAGAGGAACGAAAGTAGACTGAATGTAGTGTAAATGAGATCGCTTAGGCGTATATGTGGCAAATCTATTTATGACAGAGTAAAGAATGAAGAAATAAGAAAATAATGTAAAGCTGATGTTTATATAGTGAGTAAGATTAAGAAAGAATCACTTAGGTGGTTTGGTTATATGGAACGATGAATGAGGAGAGAATGGTAAGAAAGATATATGACGCAAGTGTTGATGGCACAAGAAATAGAGGACGTAAGCGGAAGACTTGGCACGACCAGGTAAACCAGATAATGGAGGACGGTTCTGTTAGAAGCCTCAACAATCGACGAGCCTGTATGAGAAGATGTATTAATGCGGATGAGACGAGAATTGTATGTCAGGATAGATGAGTGTGCGTCAGGATAGAGTTGCGCTCTATCCTCTCTGCCTATCCCCGCGAAGAAAAGGCGTGATGGTGAGTTAGTTAGTTATTGCCATTACCTAAATAAATTTAATATATAATATTGGTTAGTTCACTAAATTTAAATCTTATTTTTGTTTTCCTTACTCTAAAATCTTATTATTGAAATTGACAAATGGGTCCATCTGCCATATGACTACTAATTTTTTCGTAAAATATTTGGATGAATCCGAGTATTTTCAAGGTTTGAACCCCACGACCAAGGGTATCCGGATATTTACCGTGCCACTGATTAATAAATCATTATATGGTTGTAAGGTATTGCTTTTATCTCAAGCGATGTATTATCTATCCCAAAAAAGGTATTTTTAGTTAAAAAAAAAAGATAATATATGTTTTGTTTTACTTTTATATCCACGTACAATACGAGAATCGCCTAAATTAGGTATGTAATAAATATATTCATTTTAATATTATAAAATAATGATAACAATGGAAATACAGTGTTTGTATTTTATACACGATGTAACAGACCAGTCCACAATATTTTATGGGTCGGTACCTGACTAAATTACGAGTCGAGAAATATGTGCAAATTCTACACTGTTACGGAAAATATTATTATTATTATTATTGTGAAGGTGTAATTATTCAGAACATAGGTCTGTGATATTTTAAATAATAATTAATACATTTAATTATTGTTGAAAATATTATTGTTTGAAATTTTTACAAAATTGTGTAATTTTGAACTCTGCGTTCGAAATAAATATTTGCAAAATTGTTCAATTATTAATCTATACCTTTGCTTCAGGCCCTAAACAAAAAAATGGTCTAGCCGTTCGAAATTCGATGACTTTTAATTTTTTGTATTCAATTTATAATTTGGAAGCAATAAAATATTTCTAGTAATCGAAATAATTACGTTTTTATTTTTGAAATGCTAATATCTCCGACGTGATTGATATTAGGCACATATCCCTTCACATTTCCGACTTATAATTTAGTCAGGTATCCACCCATAAAGTATTCTGGACTAGGTCTTTTACAACTTGTATAGTATTTGAAATAGAAATGCGTACAAGGAATACATGTTATATCAATATACTTGCTATTTTCAAACGAATACTTAGTGATCTCCTAGAACTTCAAGGCAATTTCAAGGCAAGTATTTTAGCTACTTTAATTAATAAATTTATATATATGTTCGTAAATATAAAATGTGTAGGCATGTGTGAGCACGTTAATGTATATGATATTATAAATATAAATTGAATGTGTAACATTCTAATTAATACATTTAATTCATATTTAAAATATCACAGGCCTATGTTCTGAATAATTACAACTTCACAATAAGAATGTGTTCTTCTAATATATGATATTATAATATATTACATTTTTAAAATGAAATGTAGCAGTAGTAGCAGCTTGTTGGATGGATAAGATGCTGGCTTAGTGATCTAGTGGTTGGGGGTTTGCGCCTCGTTCCAAAATATCAGCAAGTCAGTCCTATTTTCATGGTAAAGGGTGTTTTTTAAGAGGTATAAAACTTCAAAATAACATAAAGTACATAAAAATCGTGGTAATAACTATAATATTGCATTTATTAGAAAGACAATTTTATGCCATTAATGTTAAAATATGGTTTCGCTTGCTTGAATAAAGCTAAATCTGGAAGTCCAATTTTCAACCTCTTTTGGAGCAGCTAGGGTCGTATATCGGCAAATAACGCGAATGTTGGCTTCCAAGTCGCTTATCATCTCTAGCTTATCGGCATAGATTAGTGACTTCACATATCCTTACAGAAAATAATCCAAAGGTGTTAAATCACATGATCTTGAAGGCTAATTCACAGATTTATTATGCGAAATTATGCGATCATTGAAGGGAAAACAACAAACCAAAGCTCTTTCATATTTATGCCATTCAATTGGGGAACGAAAAAATCAGTAATCATGGATATATTGCTGTGCACGATGATGAATCGATTCATTCGGGTCATCCTCAATACTACGCTCCACTGCAGCAACAGCTTCTTCGGTGCGCACTGTACAATGTCTCTGCGGATGCGTATTATTTATTAAAGTATGCATGGTGCGAAAACGATCCACAGTTATTTGAATTACTTGCTCGGATGGACGATTATGTCGACCGTGAAATGGACGATAAGTTTCGCAAACTGAACCACGATTTTTGAAATAAATTTGCACAATTTGCAAGTATTGTTCTGTCGTAAGTTTATTCATGGTGAAATGGTAAACCAAACTGAGCTCAAATCAGCTGTCAGATGTCAAATTCATTGTCGCTGGAAAAAGTGTTGCCAATTCTAAAATCAAACCTCTAAAAAAACATATTTTACAAGCTTAGTTTGAAAATAGGGGAAAATTGATGTGACGTGTATTCCGTATACGTAACTCTATTTAAAAAAATATCTTATAAAAGCTAATGCTTGTAAAGGAGCGACAGCTAGGTGGGTAATAGAGGTGGGTCGAGAGAGATCAGAGTTTCTCTTGAGACAGAATTAATTTAGTGAATATAACGTAAAAATCAGCGACTTAAAATATAATATATTGTTTCTCTACTTATTTTAATAATTTATATTGTAGTTCAGTATATCTTTTTCATTGTCTTGTATTAATAACTTATTGTAAATAATACGAGAGAAAAATACCGCCCACACCCATACGGACTCTGCTTTAGTGAAGTGGGTGGAAAGGGATCAAAATAAATGCACCATTAATAATGAAGTAGCGGATAAACAATCGGTTATTTCCGATTGCTTACTGCTAGACCGTGCGGGTATTTAGTATTCTTAACATAGATACATTAAAAACACGCTCGTTATTACCCTGCTCGCATCTCAATACCTGGTCGTTTAACCAATAGCCATAATGAAGCTGCTCCATACAGAAAGTCATAGATAATAAGCGGGGAAGCGCAATGTTATTATGGATAATATCAAAAAAATAAATCAAGTATATTTTCGCTTTAATTTTAATATTGAGTTATAAAAAGTATTGATATCAATTAAATGGATTTTGATTGTTCTTGACTTGAAATTTCATATCATTATATTTAAAGAAACCTGTAATAAATCCACTATATCTGTCGTAGCAATACATTCGGTTCAGGGATTCTAACTTCGACGTTAGAAGGCTACTTGATGAACAAGGTAGTCCTAAAAATTTATGCCGAGAGACTGGATTAAATAAGTATTTTCAACATAACATATCATCATTGCCTTTACCATGCTTTATTCAAAACTGAAAGCTTTAAGAGACACAGTTGAAAGGAATTTTATCGTATATATGTGTACATTGCTTAAAGACGCAAATATAAGCTTTAGAAGATACCATGGGACTGTGGATGCCAGGCTCACATTGACTATTTTTTACATATAAAAATAAAATAGTTATTCAGATATACGAGAATTTTTGCATAATTGCAGTGCAGATTTTTTTTTAAAGAAACATCATTTTTACAAACAATTTATTTTCTTCGGACGCAGATTTATTTTTTAATGAAACATCATTTTTACAAACAATTTACTTTCTTCGGACGCTACACACCTTAAACTACTTCTGAAAATAATTGCCACCATTATTAAGGCACTTGTCATAACAGAGAACCAATTTCTATGTACCTTCATCATAGAACGATGCCGCCTGAGACAAAGACCACTGTACTCCGTCGTTGAGTTCATCATCATCAAAACTCTTAGAACCAAGGAACCCCTTCAGATGAAGGAAAATATGTAAATTACTTGGCGCCAAATCAGGACATACATGGCGATGAATGTCAGCTGGTTTCATGTTTTGTGCATTTAAGAAACGAATCACGCACCGTATCTCACAGTTGGCGGACTGTTATATTATTTTGAAGATTTCAACCACTCACAACAAATGGCTATACTGTATAAATATCTGTAACCTTACATTTGGTGAGTCAACAAATGAAGGAAACCATTGCGCGTGCGCTACGTGGCAGCCGCAGTACTATACCTGGAATATCCGTCAACGGTACATTCTCAAAAAACGCGCCTCGTATCAATAAAAATTGGCAGAATAAATAATAAACAATAAAGATACAGTTATTTTTACAAAATTTGTGTATTTGTGTAAATCAATATTATTAAAATACAAAATCCTAATTTACAATTGTGCTCATTATTATGAAAGTGGTCCAAGTAATGTTTCTTTCGTTTCGAGATATTTAAAGTTTTGCGAATGAATTGATTAAATAATATTTTTATATTACACACAATGTTTCAAAATTTATTTAGTGTTCTAGATTTATAATTATTTCTACATATAAATTTTGCATGTAGCTTATATGAAAACAAAAATATTTAAGGTTAAAATGACTTATTCTATTATCAAAATAAACACTAGCGGAATACCGTTGAACGTCCTAACAATACACTGAAGAAAACACCTCAAATTTTTCATAATTATTACAATTTTCATCACATTATAATAATTTAAAACAATGTGACGTGAAATACTTGATAAACTTATTTTTTTCAATTTCTTGACTTAGACAACTTTCATAATAATGGGCACAAAAAAAAATGTTACAAATAATAAAGGATTTTCATATACACACGGGTATTTTAACAAATTTTGTGAAAATATTTAAACTAATATTATTAATTTATTTTTTAAAGATACAAAAGCTTAAACCGTATTAAAAATTATTAATATTAATAAAATAATATAACATGCTTCGTAAATATTTTATCACTACCATAGAAATGAACAGTATCAAAATTTGTGTCAGGATTTGCTAATAATTTAATGTTCAAAGGCAAATATTTCAAATCCCATGCCTAATTTGTTTTTTTTTGTTATACTATGAATACCAGAATCGTATGAAATGTCAGTTTGAATTATCGTTTGTGAAATCTGCAAACTCGTGAGACGCAAATTCAAAGCTCCGTTCAATAAAACGTTCGTCGACGTTGAAGTATTTTTTATCTCGCGAAATGTATCCAAGCTACGGCATATGTGATGTACTTTTGACAGTTTGATAATGATTGATTATAGCCTAAGGTTGTGAGAACGAATGGGTGAGTGAGAAGGCAAAAAAGATGACAGAGATGGTAGGATAATAAAGTGAAAGAAAAGATTTCCATATCGAAGAAATTGAATACCGTCGGAGTAAAAAATTCATGTCGTGGCTTAAAGCCGCGAATTAAAGCAAAAAGTGAATTGAAAGTGAATAGAGTATTTTTCATTGTAGATCCTCTGAGGATTAGTGAATCCAATAACAGCACTTGTAAAAGCACTCAAATTGCTTTATAATCTTGTTGGGTTTAACGTTCTCGAATCTATTGTTGGAAAAATATTTGGAAGACTCTTGCGTAAGTGTAATAGTTGAGAAATAACAGAGGGAGTCTTGCAGCTTCCAACAGGATACAGGAGAGATGCGACAATTACAAAATATAAAATACAAATTAAATGTATTAATTAGAAATATATACATATAAAATCAATTCTAGCGAAAAATATTGTTGTTGCTACCGATATTCGAACCTGGATCCGGGGAACGTGCATTAACCGATTATGCTACAGCACATGGTACATTGACGTCTACTTTTTGACCATATATGTTACAAATTGATACATTTATCGTTCCATTATTTGAAAGATCTACTTTATTTTAACGAAATCTCAAATACGCCAGAATTAACAATTCATTTTTATTAAATTTTTTGACATATTGATACAACTTATATATTAATAAGGAGAACACGTTTTTATTGTGAAGTTGTAATTATTCAGAACATAGGTCAGTGATATTTTTTTAAACACAAATTAAATGAATTAATTAGAAATATATACATATGAAATCAATTCTATCGAAAAATAAAATATGGTTGCTGCTACCAGGATTCGAACCTGCATACACGTTCCCGGATTGGAAAAGATATACAACAATATTTTTCGATAGAATTGTTTTTATATGTATATCTTTATAATTTATACATTTAATTTGTATTAAAAATATCGCAGACCTATGTTCTGAATAATTACAACTTCACAATAAGAATGTCTCCTTAATAATAAAATATAATATTGCTAAGACAAAGTGAAAACCCAAAATGCGATATTCTTGGCTTTACGATATAATGAATGAGTATTAGTTGAATAAATTGATCGGTAGTCAAACAAGTATATAAGTGACGTAGATGGTTCACGTATAACCTGGTAGGGCCAAATATAGTAAATTACGAAGGAATGTAGAAACCAAAGAAAGGTTTATTGTCAGAAAATTAAAAAAATTACTAACATGTAAAATAATTTGCTGTATAAATATGAAACTAGCGAAGCAAATTTTTGTCATTTTATCATACCGACCCCTTCGAATAACAAAGTTCCAACTAACATTTTGGGCTAAATTCGAGTTATTGCGTAAAAAGGGTTCCAAATGCATTATTATTTATTTTTTCCATACACGCCAACTTTATTTAACGGATATTAAAGGTGTTTGTGGTTAAAATTTTATACAAATAATACTTATTATAAATTCTAAAGACAAAGATGATAAATTTAACAATTCTGGTGTCTATAAATATAGTTGTTAGGATTATGCTGCATTTTATATTGGTAAAACGAGTCAAAATTTTAATATAAGAGTAAAGGAGCATTTGAGATGTTTGAACAATAATGGGTTTTCAGAATTTCTAACCATTTGATAGAAAATGGTCATGGCTTTGATAAAAAAATTTAGATTGTTAATTTTGCATGTAAATGGGGTTGGTAATAAATTAAATAATTTGGAGACAAATAAAGCATGTAAAACTAATCAAAAAATTATAAACAACCAATTAAATTTAACTACGAGTCGCATTCTAAAAATTTTTCCTGAAAATTATTCGAATAAATTTGTATTAAGTAACAATTTGAATTAGGTACTAAATTTATTTTTTAAATAATATTGTTTTTTTTTAAATAAATTCTGTTAAAGAAATAATAACATATGTTTTTGATTAGTTATTGATATCCTGATGAAAAATATGATATTTTTCGAAACCGGTAAATGTATTTTCAGTCAATAAGTGGTTAATAAAACAAAGTTAACAAATAAAAATAATGGATATTAAAGGAAATAGCAAGATCTGAAAGTTTAACTGCATCAGTTGTTTATTTTAATTTATGGATCATTATTGTTAATTTACAATATTTTTTAAAAATTTAATTTCTCTCATCTCACAATAGTCATTGATAATACTGAAAATATGTTAAGATCTTAAAACTGATCATTATCATATTTGCATACTCAAAACAAAATATACATGAATATAAGTTGAAATTCAATCAACACTTTTGAGCTCATTATCTCAAAACAGTGTCAGTGTCAGATGGAACCTTGTTATTCTGAGGGGTCGATATGTGCTTCCCCTTGACTAATACAGTACAATAATATGCATATATTATATATTATGCATACGTAACTGTAATTTTTATATTTTTATGTTACCTATGTTGAATCTTTTGTGATATTTTTCTGAATTAATACCGGTATATTGAGTGTGGTGAAATGTGCACAATATGCGCTGTTTAGTGAATACTGACAGAAATAGAACCTATTTTTAAGTTGTTACTAACTACAATAGTTCCAACAAACTCCTACTCCGCTAATGGAACACGCTTCTGCGCTTAGTGCCGCAATCAGGCGGCTTAAATGGAACAACTGCGTAAGTCCTCCTTCAGAGCATCATTCAGTTGGTCCTGATTCCTTAGAGAATAACATGATCTTTTGTATAACTGTCCTGGTTAATAATAAGCCCTCTCTGAACGAGCGGAATGCAACAGTTTTCAAAGATATCCGAGGATACATCCAGGTATATTCTCGATTTATTGTAAAGAATACATGAATAGAGAGGTATTTCTATAGACCCTTTTCGGAACATGGCTGTAAATTTAAGAAATTTCGATTATTTGACGGTCGCCGGGATAAGAGGGGGAATTTCGGCTTTTTGATTGAATCATCGTTTGTCACGTGTGAGACGTTTATACATCATTTAAATAATAGCATAGTTCGACTTTGAGATGATACGGGAATAGAAAATGGTCTTTACTGAATTAAATACAATACACCTATGTATATTTTACAATTCACAATAATAACCGTACCTATTTTAATAACTTTTGAAAATTAGTTGACGTGCTTAGTGGTTACGATCCCGTTTAGTGATCTACTTCTAGGGGGTTCAAGCTTCATTCCAGGAGGCCATCGTGTATATCATAAGTACGAAATTATTATTATTAATTATGTTCAAAATCGATTTTTAAAGGAAGAATTAAAAATATTTTCAAAGTCGATAATTTTAACCTATTATATGAACTAATAATATTTATGTGTTGTTTAATCATAAACGCAAATACTTACAGATACAACATTTAAAAAAATACTATTGTATAACTAGATATTATTCATATTCAGAAAGATCATGCTACAATTTTCACTTAACCAAAAACGAGCGGATTATAAGCCAAAATAAACAGATTTGGCTAGCAACAGAAAATGTGAATACATTTATATTAACAATTCTTTTGTGGTGAATTAAATAGAATTCATCTCGTGCCAAGTACTGTGAAAAGAGAGTAAGTTTAATTCAAAGTAATACAAAATAAAACTTTTTTTTAAATAGACATTGAAATTCAACTTGGTCAAAGTTATTTTTATATTTTTACCTTTTTATACGAAATAATTTAAGATTTGGATGTGCTTTAGTAAATGTAATATTTTTTCGGAAATGATCTCTCACAAGCAGGTAAGTAAAAGTTTCGAGAGTGTATAAAAAATTTAATTTACTTAAACTACTTAAATAAAAATTTTAAAACATGACAACCGCAGGATATATAATATCAATGTGTTAAATTGATAGTAACAGCTAACTTATTCACCGTCCAACAATAGGTTTAGAAAATTTATAATCATGTTTTAAAAACAATGTAAGTATGTCAACATATAATAATTTTTAATTTATTATGGAGAACTCATTTTTATTGTGAAGTTAATTACAACTTAATTCTTAACTTACATTCAGAACATAAGTCTGTGGTATTTTTTTTAAACACAAATTAAATATAATATATACATATAAAATCAATAATTAATAAATTGCTCGGCGGTGAAATGGTGGATGAAGAATTTCTGGGCAGTGAATTATTGGCCCAAAAAATGTTGGGCGGTGAATGGCCGGACGTAGAACTACTCGTCAGTGAAGTTTTGAATAATGAATTAAAAGAATTGTTGGATGGTGAATTGATCGGCGATGAGATGTTGAATGCTGAGCATTGAATTATTGGGCAGTGAATTTTTGGGCGATGATTTGGCGGAGAATTATCAACGGGTTCTTCTTAAAAGTTTATGAAGCCAGTTGATTTATCTTCAAAAATTATTTTTGTTATAGGTACCTACCTATAGTGAGTACCTATAGCTGATGAGAGCACTAGTAGATTTATGGAGGCAAGAATATATATTTTTAATAAATTTATATTGCTAGAATGCTACCAGCATGCTACTTTAATTAGAATCCTCTACAATAAAAATAGCATTAGCTTTTATAATATACGGGGGCATTGATTTCTGCCGAGCCGGAGGGAACTATACTATACAGAGTGTAATAGACCTAGTCCACAATATTTTATTGGCTAAATTACTAGTCGAAAATGTTTAAGGAAAATGTGCAAATGCTGCACTGTTACGGAATATAATATTTCTTTGAAATTTTTACAAAATCATTTTAACGTTTAAGTCTATGCACTTTGAAATAAATATTTGCATAATTTAACCATTATCAATCTTTAATTCAGGCCCTAAATTATCTAACAAAAAATAGTCTGGTGGCCCAAAATTCGATGACCTATAATTTTTTGTATTCAATATATAATTTGGAATCAATAAAATATTTTAAATATTCGAATTATTCACATAATTACGATTTTTTGTAATGCTTATATCTCTGATATGATTGATATAAGGTACATATCCCTTGAACATTTTCGACTAGTTAGGTATTTACCCATAAAATATTGTGGACTAGGTCTGTTACACCTCCAAATTTACTCTACCAAACAAGTTAGTAATTATGAAGGACGAAATTGAAAGATGATTAAACGAGAGATACAATTTTGTCATAAAAATACAAGCTTCATTTAATTATTTATACGATTAATTTTCGAGCTTCACTAGTATCCTTGTAAGAGGATAAAGTTGTTTTAATTTAGGATTATCTTCGTTCCTTCTTATTTTATGTCGATCCAGCTGGTAGTCGCAGAGCGTGTAATTGGCTGGCATTATGTAGGCTAAGCTGTTATTTTAAAATAACTAGGTTGACGGTAAACTAACATAAATACTTTAGACGCGTAAGTCAATTTGTAAAAGTCTTGAGATATCCGGCAGTGCGCAACGACGCTTAAACGAAACAAAACATTGCGTCGAAATTGAAAAGAGCGTACAACAACTACAAATTAGAAACGGAATAATTCTACCAATAATGTTTGATAGAAACGGAAAGGCTGAGAATGATATCGAATGGAGGGTGACTGCAGGGAATAAAGTAAATAGCGCTTTAAATGGAATTATATCTAATGGGAAATTGTCAATCGAGGCAAGACTAGCGGTGCACAATGGAGTCCTGGTACCGAAATTGATGTATGAAAGTGAAGCCTGGAGCTGACAGAAGAGGAACGAAAGAAAACTGAATGCAGTAGAAATGAGATTACTTAGGTGTATATGTGACAAATATATTTATGACAGTCAAGGACACACTAGGAGTATTTTTTTATGGCGGATAACATAGGCTTAGAACACTCAGGGGGAGAGATGTAATGAAGGGCGGTGAGGGGATGAACTGAGAAGTGGTGGCTGAGAGTTTTGAGGGTAGATGAGAGCGGGGATAGTTGGGAATATGGCAATATTTTCAACTGATCATTTAACCAGGAAACTTACTAAGCCACAAAATACGAGATATGTATAATAAAGTTAGAAAACGAGTCCAAAAAACTTTTACAACTTTTAAAAAATTTTAGTCTTAGAAAGATAATAGCAAACTTCTGTACAGTCGATAGTTAAATATACGGATGCAACTATACTATGAGAGAAAAATAATGTTCTTTAACGTTATTTTATATTTTTAATTTCATCAAATTCATCTTTGTGGTTAATGTTCATTTTTATATTATTTAAATTTGTTTTTTTAACCAGTTAATTAATGAATAAACCAATCGTTAATAATAATGTTGAATAATGTATAATCATTAAAAATGAATAAATCATGTAAAATTAATGAAAATACTGTAAATAACAACTAAATTTAACCACAAGCCCTACTCTAAACATTTTGTGTCGTTAATTCAATTTCCATATCGCTCATCATCGTCACAATTTAAGTTAAGTACTGAATTAATTTTCAAATAATATATATATAATATATACATATATTTTTTTTTTTTGTAATAGATTTTTAAAAACATTAAAAACATTTTGGTTAGTTAATTTGACATCCTGAAGTAGATGTACGTCCTGGTATTAATTAATTAAGTGGTTTAAAGAACAAAGTTAAATAAGAATTTCATTTTTTTAAACATATCTTGTAGTGACGTTTCGATACATACCTTAAATAAATAGAAGCAGAAGACAAACAATAAAATAAATATAGATTTTAAATGGTGCTTCCAGTTAATGCTGCATGTGTATTTATGGAAATGAATTCTGTTTCGGAAAAGTCTTTGGTCCCAAATTGAAATCGATTCCTCGGATCTTACACATGATATTATACTTGAGTTCACATTTCCCTAGACGAAACTTTTAAGGCATATTATGCCTGCTACTTTATTCGTCACAATATGAAAAGTTTAAGGGATGTATTGGAAAAGCATTATCAAAAAATAAAATGAAAATTATGTGCCAAGTTGGTTGTGTTATTATTATATTTATAATGAAGAGAAATAGTAGAAAATGTAATAAATTTTTATGTATCTTGAAGCTATATGTAATGTGAAAGATGTTAAAGAATATTGCTTTTGGTTCTTCTTCTTCTTCGTGGCGTTCAGTGGCGTAACTATGCTAATACAGCCAATGAAGTGCATTGCGGCTCAAGTTAGATAGAAGCCAAAAAAGTTCATGCCCGACAATCCATTTGGCATTGATATTTTTGCCTTCGCCCCGTTTTAATAGTAAAAAGTCGTTAAAACGCCTTAAAGAAAAAAAGTATTTTTTCAATTGCAAATGCATTTTTATATAAAAGTGTGAATATTATATTGGGACTTGTTTTGTTATTACTATTTAATATATAATTATATTGTAAATATAATTAATATTAGTAGAAAACCTATATACATAATACTTATTTAGGAAGCTCATTTTACTATTCTGCATTGGGACTCAATTTTAGTAGTTACGCCACTGGGCCGAACTATTAAAAAATTTAACCCACGTGACTCTCCTTCTGCCAGAACCTCGTTGTTCGTTGATTTTACCTTGTATTATAAGGTGCAGTACCTAATGTATCTCACAACAATTATCTTTATGGTGCGAGTGATTTCCTTGTCTTTCTTCATTCTCCTTAATATAATATATTGTCATTTATTTTTCTACTTGTTCAACATATTTTTTGCACACGTGTGTATATACACATTTATAACGATTCAAACTTCTTTAACACTTCACTGAAGGTCCAACTTTGCACACCGCAGGACAGAAAACATAACATCGTATCAATCTTACACGAGGTTCCAGATCAAACTCATAACTTCAAGGAACTAGGGATTCTGTATTCTTGACTTTTATCAATTTCCGGGAATCGAGACCAATATATTGTGTAAAAATTACATAATTATTAATTCAAATAAAACAAATAAATACTGTTTGACGGAATACTTACTTATAAACTATGGAAACTATCTATTTTTTTATATACTTGCACATGCACCGCTCATTCGCTGGATGACCTGCTGTATGATCAGATGGGATTAATTCAAATAACTTCGAGATCGAGATTCGAAATTCGAGCTTCGAATTTCAATTCCCGGGACTCGAGACAACAAAAAACAATGGAATTTATTCCCAAATTGTCTCGACACGGAATACCTACAAGGAACGAAATTCATTTTGATGAACACAACCCTGGCTTTTTCTACAGTTGATCTACTAGGAGTAGTCTCAGCTCTCATACAAGATACGTCATTTATTGCATTCGTTCTATCTGGAACCGGTTTACATAAATTTGATTATAATATATTTTTGAATGTACATTTAACTAACCATTCATCAAAAAATTAATAAAAGATTGTAATTCAGGTTACATCTTCGTACGATCCATATAACGATCTAAGTGCTTAACTCTGACAACTCACAGCGGAAGTTATTTTATACCACATAAAAATTGGTAGTATTTGTACTGTTTTAATATATGATATTTAAATATTTTATGTAATAATAATAAATATAATATTTTTTATTAATAAATAGGATAAATAATATCAAAATTTATGTTTTCTATACAATAAAGTGCGATATCAAAGTATTTTCTGATGAAATCTATAGACAAAATAAGCTCGCAGAGGATTTTCGAACTCTCACACGAGACATTGTTTTGTAAAAATAAAATTTTCATTGTTTAAATTGCAAACTCAAACACAAGGTTTCATGGCTGTGTTAATAAAGTTAAATGTTAATTACAACTTTTTTACATTTAAATTTGAGTTTATAAGGAATAAGGATTATGACTTTTTCCAGGAGTACAAATATCTCCTGCGTAAAAGTTCTGTTGCACCGTAATTTTTTAAGGCAACGCCTTAACAATAGCACGTGTCACCGTGCCAAAACGTAAGCCTAGGTTTTTCCAAGGAAACTATCTACAAAAAACGTGATCTAATTTAGAAGAGACGTCAGTTCCATATATATATATGGAACGTATAATGGCACACGTTTTTTGTAGATAATTTCTTTGGAGAAACACAGGTCAAGGTTTCGGTATATGGTTACATCTACAATCTATAATATATCAATTAGAAAACTACGCACCTAAAAATATACCCTAAAAAAACTCTATGTACAGAAAAAATTTTACTAAATTTAATTTTAGTTAAAATTAATAAAAATAAAAAATCTTTTGCAATCAGTCTGTATTCCTAGCACAACTTTTTAATGTATCTAAATATTCTCAGAATCAGATTAATATTTAATTCAGATTTATTTTCAAGAAATTGCACAGCTTTTCAGAATTTATGAGCGCGCGTCCCGGAATATATGATTTTTTGTATGTAACATGTCTCAACAATTTTCAATTCAACCCATAGATGTTCGTTATAAGAGTTATTTTTGCTAAGCACTTTGAGTTCACACACCTGGTCCAGACCAAGTGTTATAGAATATTTTCCATAGTACACGCGGATTTTCCATATTTTACAGTGTGTTTCGGTACACGAATAACAGGATCGTGTGGACTAATGAAATACTCACACAGCGTTAAACCAACATAGGAGGAAACATACTTTCCAACCATCCGCTAATTTCATACTAAGGGGCGTTTTGCACACATGATTTTTGTAAACTAAAAACATTTATATTTGACAAAAAAAAATTAAATCTATATCATAATCATTTTTTAACGTAAAATAGTGTTTTGTGACATTATGACTGATCAATATTTTATAATAGGTTTAATATGTATACCTATTATACAATTTTTTCAAAATTTTATTCAGCACTTCACGTATTAATAATTTATTGGAAATTAAAATAAATAATAATCAACTCGAGTGAAAAATACTGTACTAAGGAACAATTTTAAAATATAGAATTATCATAATAAACAAATACTTATAAACGTAATTCTGTATGATTTAATCTAAAATACCTAACACTTGATAATTTTATAGAAAAACAATCATTTTCCTTTGTTCAGAAAAATCTTATTGATATGGAGAAAGAACGGAATATTTTTACATACGGATTCAACTAAAATATGTTTTTGTGTACTTAACTGTAATACCTTAGTGTAATAATTATTTAAAAAAATACATTATTAATGAAGTATAAATAAATATAGGTGAACAGGTTAATAAGGTAAATAGTTCCATCATATTTAATATTCAATTTAGTCCTGCATCAGTCTAGACAGGCCTTTAGCCCTGGTTTTCAGTGCAGGTAAAACATTTTCTCTCGAGTGACCAATGTTTTTGATGATAGCAAATACCGCGCAGGCTTTTACGGCTTAATGAGGTTTTTTTCTCGTTTGAACGCATTGCAGAAAATACTACCAACTATTTACAGTTTTCACAATACCCAGAAAACTTTATGGTATACGTATTATAAAGGTCCATACAATAATGTGTATTACACTATTTTTAACCATTTGTGAAAATATAAATTCTAGGAATATTTTATCATTTTTTCGATATTACGTATCACTGATATTTACGTGGCACATTAAAAAAATACAATTTACTAATTTTGTAGAACAAATAAATATTTCAGAAAATAAAAAAATAGTAACATTTTTATAAGTTAATATGACAGCTCAGAAAAGGTAGTTATCCTATGCACAACTTTAGGATAAAGAAGACCTGAAAGAGTACCATACCATGGACGATCTATGATATAGGATCAAGACTTGTATCAGCATCACGAGCCGTGTCTTAGTTGATAGAGGATTTTATTTATCAATATTGACATAACGGAAAAAAGAAGGATAAATAAATATCCTATAAACTACTTATAGTTAATATAGAATCAATTATATTTTATAGTATTATTTTTCAAGGATTTCATTACAGCTATGAAGAGATTTAATACGTTTCAAACATAAAGAGTCTCAATAAAAATGGTTTATAGAAAAAATATTTTTCAATAGGAAATTAACCGCTAGATTACAGGACCCATCCTCTGGATGTCAATATACATATCCATAAACTACTTTATAGCTGCAAATTGCAAGTGTTATATAACCACAACCTAAAGTCTTTCGATAAATAGCACAACAGATGCTTGAAGAAGATTTTTAATATAAATTGAGAAAAGCGCAGAACAAACTTGAGTATCTTGAAAAGGGAGAACATTCCCAGCGTCGAAATCAGATCCTAAATCACTAACTACGATGGGTAGGTCATTGCGTATATATGAAAAAGGTTCAAAGACACTCTGAGGTACTACAGACGAATCTGAACAGAAGTTGCGTAGATCCTAAATACTGAAAATCCGCAACCCATGATCGAATGCAATGTCGTCAATGAATACTTCGCGCCTGATACATGCGAACGGAAGGGGACTGCCGCAATAACCGAGGAAAGGATAAAAGTGAAAGAAAAGAAAAGAAGGAAGGTTTGTTTCTCAGAACTCCCCTGCTGATGCATGAGTACAATATGTGAAAGGGTATGCGATTCGAGGACAGGACTCCTCAGCAACGCGCGAACTCGTAAGCGATAAATTATGGTAGACGTCATCCAAATAACGAGGGACCACCGAAGAAGAAGAATACATTAATGTTTCTAATCTAAATTCTAAATCATTTAAATTTTTAATAAGTAATTACAGATTAATGAGTGACATTTAAAATTAAATTAAATATACTGAGCTTTAAGTTTAAGTTAGTACCGATTATTGTTTTAAATGCCTATGAATCAAAGGAGAGCAAAAATATGAAACGGATCAAATATTGAATCCATAATCCCTTTAATTTGCATTAATTTATCTTACATAGCTTTCATCAATAGAATGTTAAAAATAATCTTTAGAGGGATTAAAATAATATCACTAGGTACATCTTTGTAAAGAGAGTAGGGCCAGCAAATTAATTACTTGGCTTAACTTTAATGAGCTTTGACAGAGCGAAGCTTCGATGCCGATTGTTGTCAAAGATAGTGAATTCTATGAAACACTCCAGAAGGCCTACCATTAAAATGTTTAATTAGCAAAGTATGGATAATTATATTTAGAGTGTAGTGAGAAGGGAGCGCAAACAGAGGGGAGCGATAAAAACCAAGTCAGTAGGGCAGAACGAGAAATCTTTATTAAATAACTACCGCTACGTTTCTCAGCTATCTGATCAAATTATGCACCTTTGAAGTTTCGCTTGCGAACGCAGACTTCTAAATAATCATATGCAAATTGAGGAAACTCTGTTGAATATCTGAAATGAAACATTAGAAACAAATGGTCGAGCACTCATAACAATACAGTGTAAATATTGTTTTTACATTATTCATATTATTTATATCGCTTTATGTTATATACTTATACATAAATCTTTGACAAACAATAATTTCTACTTATAATATAATAAACAGCAGCATGAACTTCTATAACTTTACTACGCGTTTAAAGCGATTAACAAGAGTAGAATAAAACATTACAGGAATCAAAAGTGGTACCTAATCATTATAGACATTTTTTTCGAATCGCATTATAGTGTACATTAGTTAAGTTCTTAGAAGTTTAATTTTTTTTTACTTGTAATGTTTATTGTTCTTCGTCTTCGTCTGCTCCCTGAGTCGTGGTTCTCTAATGTATTTACCACCCTGTACATAATACGTCTCCATTCCGCCCGGCCTTGAGCCATCTTGATAGAAGCTTTCTCTTTTATTGGGTCTATCTACTTATAACGTTATATTTTTAATTATATTACAGAACGGTCGCTCGGTGTTGGCTAGTGAAATGTATTTAGGCCGACTGGGCAATGAAATCGCAATTAGCACATGACCGCTCCTGTTCGTAATCCTGCTGCGACGGGTGGCGCGTGCCGTATGCACCTCTGATAGACCTCTGGCAGATGCTCTTTTTATATAATCTTTACGTGAATAATAATTTTACTTGTATGTCGCTACAAATAATTATTATAGCAAAATATTGCGTTGTGTCCTTTATTAGTATTCCTAAGAAAAAACTGTATATAGTGTGTATATTTAAGTTATTTAGTCTATCCATTCGCATAAGTTACATTTTAAAATTAAATTGCAGAATGGTCGCTCGGTGTCGTCTAGTGAGATATGTCTAAGTCGGCCGGGTTTTTTCTTTTACTCGAATTGTCCCAGCTTATTGCATTAGTTTTACCTGTACATTGAGTACGTTATGTCGATTATTGAGGCTTATAACAAGACCATCTTCCACTATCTGGCTTACCTGGTCGTGCGAAGTCTTCTACGAATGTCCTCTATTTTTGGTGCCACCAACGCTTGCATCATATATCATTCTTCTTATTTTCTCCTCATTCGTACATTCCATATGACCAAATTACCTAAGTAATCCTTTCTTAATCTTACTCACTATGTTAAAATCAGCTTTACATTCTCTCCTTACTAAGATAAAAATAATAATAATAATAATAATATCGTCATAATTAATGTTATGATTGTATTTAAAAAAATAAACCCATTTCCAGTCGCAATAAAAACATTCGTGCTTCTATAAATGCACGTTTCAATATAATTGACTAATTAAGTGTATATATGCCAGGTGCGTAGGTATTTAGATGTCCCTTTATTCTAAGTCGAACTCGAAGTTGCTTTATTCAGGTATACATACCTTAATTATTGCCACCGTAGGTATCACGCTGGTAATCTTTTAGTTATGTACCAAGAGGGGGGCTAAGGGCCATTAGGGATACAGGAACTAACTATTGAGGGGAAGTAACTTATGGCAGGGGTGGCTTCCGTATTGAACCATAATGTACGAATAACAAACACACGTAGGTGTATTCTTTTAGAAATGCACGCATTTATTTTACTCTCTAAATAATTTTATATTATTTTGCTCGCATTCATTTACTAAATCATTTTAAATTATTTTTTAAATGTACGAGTATTTGTATTTTATTTTGATATACCTACCTATCTATTTTCATAGAGGAAATATAATATTTTTTTAATAATACGTCAACTACAATATACTGAATATAATTGTTTTTATAATTCATAAATAACATATATATATATACTATTTTTTATTCTTCAAAATATATGGTTCCTTGATAATTAGACTACACAGGTCCTAAGTTAAAAACTCAGTAGCAGCTCAGTTTTTTCCGAAAAAAATATGTCGTACCTATATATTTTTTTTTAGATATATCTGATTTGATATAATGATTCTTCATATTTCTGATTTCATTTATAATCGATCACATTTAAACATATTTAAATTGAATTATTTTCTATTCCTTGAATAGGTTTCTCTAATAGGTATATTTATATTCCTAAAGTTTTACTTGTTATATATTTGTTAATCAGCTAATGATCGAGCTGTCGGGATTTCGAACCTTGGGAGATAACCAGATTAGTCCAAGATTCATAGCAAAATCATCAAATCTTTTATGAAAATATTTTTAATATAACTCTTTTTTAAGATTATTTTCTTCAACAAGTAAATATTATAGTACATGGATAAAAAAATGTATGTAACTGTTAAAATTATTTTTAATGAATTACGACCCTTTATTAGCAGATCATTCAAAACTAGTTATTTTTCATGATGTAAAAAATGTACTCGTATTTCTGTGGAATAATCCTACCACTCATCTGAACCTTTTTCGTACCTCGTTTATTTCTTTAACCTTTTTCTCAACCTTCCCTTTCATCGCCTTATTGTCTACACCCTATATTTTACCTTCACCTCGACATCCATCTATGCTGTTACAATACCTTTATATTTCGTGTAAGATTATGGTTACTCTAAATCTCATGAAGTAATTACATAGAGCTAAATTCATAAAATACATTTATATACTTATATAAGTTTTTAAATTTGTTGATTCAGATCTAAAAAGATGTCAATTGCAAGACAGCATTAACAATACGCAATTTCATACAAATTGGGTTGGTAAATTATATAGATTATTAAATTTAAGTACGAAACTCAGCTTGCCCTGGAAGAGAATTTGTTAGACTGAAATGATGAGATTGCAGCTTTGAAATACTCATCTCATCATGTAAGGATTTCCTTAAAGGTAAATTCAGGTTTTTCCTTGAATGCAAATCATACGGAGCCTGCAGTAAAGAGAACTCTCAAGAATTATGTAATTAAGTCTTGTTTCTTTGAGTAATAGCAACTCTCGTTTAAAGTTCACAGTAAAAGATATATTGATGGTACATTTGAAAATATAGTAATTAATATTAAATCTATTTTTATCTCCGAATAAAACATTAATCACATTTTTTCTTCGGACACATACGAATTATTTGATCGTTGTTTCCATTCTTTATTTTATTATTTGAATTAAAAACTTACTCTATTACTAACTAGAAAGCACATTTACGCACTAAATATACCAAGCTAAATATTTATTTTGTAAAAATTAGTTCCGCGTTCTAATCAAAATTGACGCTTAATAAAAACTATGAAATTTATGTTTATAGAACGTTTAGAATATCAATGAATTAAGAATGACCGACAAAAAATGTGTTTCAAGCTAAACCCAAAGACAAAGACCGAAGAACTTTTGGCGAATATTGTGAAGACTCATATCTAGGATATGCATACAGTCAACGTCACTTGTGGATATATTGGAGTGACAAAAGTTACTTGAGTAGGCCATAGGCTTTTACGCCATTGATAGGTATCTAGACTAAGAATTATATTTTTTTGAATACAACAAAGTATATCGCAAGTTATTTTATTTTAATATTTATTTATTTATTGGTAACTATATAATATAAATGTTAAAATATGTTTGGACTGTGCCCGTCTTACTAGATAAATAATGTGTTGAAACGGGCATAGTTCAAATAAATTAGTATTAGATAGAATTAACATTATATATATATATAATACGTAAGATGTATGTGAAAAAACAATTTTAATGTGGACTTTCAAATAAATATTTGGAGAAATTTGTGTCAATAATTATTATAGGTTTCTATCAATTTGTTTGGGTGAGTGTACTAATACTAGCTCTACCCATATTACGAATCCAAGTTTTTATTTTCAGTTTCATGTTATTGGGACAATTCAATTGGGTTAAATCTTTTAGCATAAATATTTGTAGTTCCTTTGGCCATATGTTGTATATGTTCTTGGGGTTTGTAGGTTATGTGTATTTGTCCGTGTGGTAATTAGTTTTGAGTTGTTTTAAAATATGTCTGTTTGTGTTTATATATGTACTTAAGAGTAGTATTAGCATATATTTGTCTTATATCAAAGACATCAAATTTATTAACCTATTACCTACCGGTTCCCTCCCCCCCCCCAACCCAACACTAAACCTCAGAATACGATATTTTTCTGTATGTTGTCTATGGTTTTAGACTAGTTCAGTTAACTTTTGATATTAGAGTGCATAAAACTGTTAACAAGTTATCTTATCAAGTTATCTATATGGGAATGATAAGTTGAACTATGTAGTTGAAGTTCTGCTATCGAGCTCGTCCGACATTTTGAATTATCATCCTGCTATGTGAGATTGATAGTTGAACTATTCATCTTTATATTATGTATGGCGTGTAACGTCTCCATTTCGCGCTATCAGTGAAGTGTTCGTGTTCGAAAGTGCTTCGTGCGGATCAACGAAGTACGTATTTTTGAAGCCAAAAGATCTGTGACCACAGTAAAAATAAATCTAGACAAAGGGGCACCTCAGAATCCTGTTGGTCGGTTATCTAGTTGGTCATTGAGCATCTTTTCTTCAATTCCTGTCCCTGCCCTTAATTTCTTCCATCTGATTTACGGTCGGAGTTTGCACGAACACAAATATTTTATTCAACCAAATTACATTAATGTAAATCTTATTGTATTTTGTGCAATCAGTCGTGTTCTAATACGTGCAATTACAAGAGTTACACGACAAATTAATCTTATTGAAAGAGCTCCTTTATTTAAAATATTAAAAAGTACTTAAGGTTAAGTGTGTTAAAAAATATTTATATGATAAGGAAACGAAACAGATCCTTGAAATAAAAAACGCAAATGTATCAAAAAACAAATTTAAACATTAAAATGTAAAACTGCGCATTTATTCAAATTATTCCCCAAAGATATTTGAGAGGTTAATAGATGTTAATATAGCAGATAGTATTAGATGTTAATGTAATAGATACACGAGTTTAAAACCAAAACTTTAAAAGTGCAGGTAGCTGTTGATATAATTTTTAAAAATAATTTTGCTGAGGCCCAGATGGTTTCTTGTGTATAGGCTCATTTACGAAACAAAATTACTGATGTAGCGCTTCTAATATCATCTAAGTGAAAAGCTCTCACAGTTCGGAACGACGCAGTCATTCTGTTCACCATATGTTCAAGCTTATTAGTAAAGCTTTCGCTAAACTTTTGCTCAGATTACCGCCAAGTTGTTTGCGTAACTTGACGCATTTGCATGCATAGTCAAGTTCATAGCTTCAACATTATTTGACGCCTTCTATTCCCAGGAAGAAGTTTTTGTGTATTCACTTGCAGGCATTTAAACTCTTGATGCTTTTACCTATGAGCGCTATTAACTGCACGACAAAAGCATTTGTATGAATATATTTAAAATGTATTTATTTATGTCTTACTGAATTTTACTACTATTTTAGGGACATTGAAATATATAATAATAGTACTATTGTTAGGTTTATATAAGAATATATTAATTACTTCTTTAATATTAGCAAAATTACTTCGTGGCCTCATTTTATATAAATAATTAGACAATATACTTTGTTTAAACCACAATTTATTGATTATTCAACATGTTTCGATACCTGTGGTATCTTCTTCAGGAAACAATGTAGCCTCAAATTAAAAATACAAGCATAGATGAAAACAAAACTATAAAATGGTGAATATAATCAAATCCTCTTTGCAAATAGTCACCTTTTAAATTTGTTTTCATATTAGTTCTTATTTATTCACCACTGCATAGTTTTGTTTTTATCAATGATTGTATTGTTAATTTCAGTATACATTGTTTCCTGAAGAAGATACGATAGGTATCGAAACTTGTAGAATATAAAGTATTTTGTCTAATTATTTATATATTAATTAAACTAACAACACCAGATAAACAGATGTGATAATTTTAGGATAAATGTATTATGAGGGTAACCCACAGACTACCAAATGTATAAACATTAACTAACGCAAATTCCTTTATTCAATATTTGCATTTTGGTGTCACTCCCTTATTTATGCAATCAAATAGCTCCGAGATTTTTTTTAAATATATAACTCGATTGGAACGAAAATTTTAACACTAACAATATAATATGCATTAACGTAAAAAATACGTCTTTTTTACACAAAGATTTAACTTTCAAAGAGTAAATACTTTAACTGTTACATAAATGTATCATAAACTCTTGGATTTATGTTTTCACAAAAAATGTGTGTAGATATACTAATATTTGAACTCTAATTAAAAATTCGTTAATTGATAGCCTTGATATACAATTGTCATATGTTAACTTAAACATATATTTTTGAAATACGAAACACATAATAAAGTCTATAATATCTATGTATGACCAATGGATTTAATGATATTGATATTTTTAATTGAGTAACAGAATTCAAAAGGCAATTGTATTAAACAAATGACTATTCAAGACATCATAATACAAGGTAAACGTAATTAAAATTACTCATTTAATATAGGTTACTACGTAATTGCTAAGTATGATATTAATATATATTATATATTAATAATACAAAACTTATAAATTATAGAAATTAATATTTTGTTGAACATTGAATTTTTGTTGAAATTCAATGTTAAATAACTAAATACAGACCTATAGTACACAAGGTAGTTCTGCTATTTTACTGGTTTATGACTTTTTTCCGAGATCCCAA
The DNA here is from genome assembly GCA_031772225.1 of Eubasilissa splendida. Taxonomy (NCBI): domain Eukaryota; kingdom Metazoa; phylum Arthropoda; class Insecta; order Trichoptera; family Phryganeidae; genus Eubasilissa; species Eubasilissa splendida. The sequence continues at coordinate 19,746,893 of CM062859.1, read as the reverse complement.
AAATATTACGCGATCAAAGCATAATTAAAAATTATATTATATAAAGGTGTCCAGCGGAAAATTTTCAAGTTAAATAAAATAAAAAACTACAATGTTATCCTCATATTTTATTTATACAAAATGGAGTTTAATGATGCGGATTTTACGTTTTATAAACAATATCGTCTAAATATCGTCCATTTCTCTCAAGACACTCTTGCAATCGGACTCTTAAATTTGCGAACACGTGAGAGCAAAGCGTTGGTTCAATGGCTTCAACTTCACAGCGGATATTTTCTTGTAAGGCCTGAATTGTTCGAGGATTGTTACTGTAAACTCTTGACTTAAGGCATCTCCACAAAAAAAGTCGCACAGCGTAAGGTCCGGTGACCGAGGTACTTGCTGATATTTACTTATTGAGAAAAATTCCCCTTAGCTTCTCCATTAAAACTCTAGTATGTGGAGTGGCCCTGTCTTGCTAAAATTATGTTCTGTTGTTGAACCCGGTAAACAGCTGCAGTTGCGGTACCAAACTCGATTATTCGGCAACACACATCCGCAAAGTAAGTAAGTCACGTAAATAATAGTCATTTTCGTTGAGAAACTGAATGAGTTGCATTTTGTATGGATAGTTTGTAACTGTAGTTTGTTTTTCAAAATAACGTGCACTGTTGGTTTTTTTATTCCAGTACAAGCTGTAATCTTTCTTATCAATTTACGTGGATTACGTATAATTTCACGTCGAACTTGAGCCACATGTTCGTCGGTGGCGTCGCTGGTGACGTTGTTGGTTCCGGAGGAGTTCGGTTAACCATTTCTCCTTCTTGTCTGAACTCTTGAACCCAACACCAGATAAGTTACGCGCTCGGCCCATTACTTATTCGTCGAATATTAAAGTGAGTACATAAAGTGCGACGCGCACGAACCAATGAATCAGCGCACTTTAAATATTGCCCAACCGCAAAGCGCAGTGCGCTCCTGACCAGTGACTCATTGCGACTGGCAAATCCGCAAATCACACGCGTCGAACATTTCGTAGATACTAAATTTTATTTTACAATTGAAAACTGAATATTTATTGGTGATGTTAGTTGTTTGAAGTGATGAGTGAGTATTACGAACATTTATTAAATCACAAAGACGTCGGGTTATGCTGTCACTACTGTAATGTCAAGAGGTTCATTCTCTCCCATCATCAGGTGGTAACTGAGATTACGAGTGGGACTAGACCTCTCGAAACAATAGTATAAATATCATAAACCAACGTGTGGGTAGTACAATATTTATATTAGTAAAAATTAAAATAATTAATTAATTAAAATCAACGACGTAATTATGTACAAAATATGATGACATGCCTATATAGTATGGTTAGACACCGACAAATATAAAACCAGTATAATAATGTATTAAATAGGTACTAAATTATTGCTCGTATTTATTCGACAGCGGGTATAGTTCTGCGGTTTGCGCGCCCGATAAACTACGAGTATATTCCAAACTGTTAAACACAAAACTAAGAGAAGGATTTCATTGTTGATTTAATTTATTTTTTACAAAGTATTTTTTTATTCAAAGACTAGCAAAAACCAATCAGCTGTCGAATGATTCCTGTAGATAGATAATTGCTGCGCAGCCATGGCCAGTGTTTTCTAAATTGATAAAACAGAAAAAAACATTTATTTTGTGAACATATCTTATACATCTACATCTATAACTTGACTGGCGCCATGCATGTATGTATTAATGAACGGTCGTGTGTCGCATGTAATGGCGCAAATTAAAATCTTGTATGATAACGTATAAACAGATGTTTTATGCGGGAGTGGTACGATTCGTGCATCCTAAGCACGTGGTATGACATTATTTCTTTTAATAAGCGCTATCATCCCTGGTCTATCAATAAGGTTTACTTTCAATTGTCAGTCAGTGCCACTAATGAGTTCACAAAATAAGAATTCTAAATTCGTTGTAGTTTTTGCCCTTTTTCTTGCGTTGTTTTTTGACTGAGTAACCTAATAAAACAGTTGTATCTAATATATTACTTACTATTTTACCTTACTATAAATTTTTGAAAACAAATTATGCATTTAATAAAGTAGTTATTTTATTTTACAATTTATGTAAAACCACCCATAAAATCAAGTAATTTATCATTAATTTTGTGACTTTGTGTATACATACATCGCTTCGTTTATACATAAAAGATAAAATATATAGAATGTAAATTTACTTATATGCGGGATGCAATTTACTGTAAAATTGCGATCTTTTTTATACATTTTATTTTAAAAGAGAAGATATGCATATAGTTAAGCAGAAATTTTCAAAAGAAATCATAAACTGGCTTTTAAACACTGTTTTATTTCACTATATTTTAATATATTAAACGTTAAAAAGTTTTCTGGGACATCTTTCTATTATCAATAATACAATTCAACTAAAGTTAAAAACATTTTCAGACAGTAATTAAAGTTGTGTCTAGAGTTAAATGGGTGGAGGTGGTGTTAAAATGGATAAGAAAGAGAATTAACACGTTTTAACGTTTAATATAATAAAATATAGTGGAATAAAATAGTGTTTCATGAATCATGAAATTCTACAAAGTTTCATTAAAAACCTTTAAACAGTTATGAAAATTTAGTTTTACAATAATGCCGATAAACATATTATAAAATATGCAATTTTATATAAGTAAATAAAAAATATTTAATAACCAGTTTATTTATGTTCTGTCACTCAAATTCTATTAAATATGAAACAAATATTTGCTTCCCTCTACGGCAAGTGAAACATGCGGAAAGTAACGAAAAAAATCGATACGTTTGGTTGATTACATATTCTCTATATGTGAAATGAAAAAGACAACTCTCAAATGAATTGGCTCCGACTCGTATGCTGTAGACTCGTACCCTGAAACCGTTAATTATATATTGTCACCAGAACAGGAAAATATTTCCATAGCGGCCGATGTTTGGACCTATCGTGTAGTTTGAAAAGAGTACCAAAGATAAAAATTCATTACGTAAAAAATAATGACAAAAATTATTTGGGAGCGATTTTAAAAAGTAAATAGATTTAAATACTGCAAGGACGATTTAAAAACATTTAAAATATTTTTTAGATATTGCCTAAAACTTCTGAAATACATTAATATCATTATGAAGCTTGCTTAATTATTCACACTCATCGAACCAAAGTGATTTATAGTAATCATCTTCAAATTTTATAATGTTGGTTTCAAAAATATACAGGATAAAAAAATAACGGTTATATAGTTTAAAACTAGTACTTTTTTTTGGCCATTGCGAACGGAAAGGGTAGAGTTATGTACCATTCATTTTACAGGTTTCTACACATACAACCCCTAATAATCCTTTTTACTTCCATTGAGAATGAGAAGATTTATGGGAAAAAAGTTTTATAAATTCCGCTACATTAACCGATAGATCGATTGAGGTCATATATTGTGTTGAAAAAATTGCTTGGTCAAAAACTTATGCCGGTTTCCCATAGAAATCGATTTGCAAAATTGCTAAAGTTGGTATTTGAAATAAATTTAATCTCATTTATTTTTTACAGAATCGCGATATGGCGTTTCATATTGTACGCACATCCCTCCCGAGACATGGGGCGATATAATAATATAATGGTTTATAAAAATAGCTTTGCCATTAGATAATTATACTTCTTACGTTCTTAGACATTTTCAGATTAATATATAAAGTATTCTTATATTATGTTACCTTCAATGTTGGCCAAGTATTAAAAAATATAATTTTAATTTCCTACGTCAGTTATGGTTTTGACAGTTTGTGAAACGAGGGAGTCTAGTTGTGTCCTCGATCTTGACGTAATCTTAACGACACGTGACGTTTACTGGTGCATACCAGGTACTCACTAGTTCACTCGTGGCCGTTTATTTTCTGTCAGATTCGTTTAGTTTGATAACACTGAATTAATCTAAACTATGAAAAATGCTACATATCCAAATAAAACTCTGCATCTATGGATATTGTACTTTAAAACCAATTAGTTGATAAACAGAATGATGGTAAGTTAATTATTTAATAAAAATATAAACGCATTTTATAGGATGCTTATGAATTTTATACATTACTAAATCAGACACCTATAGAAATTCGTGATTTAAGAATGAGATATATTTTAAATACTAATTGAATGTATTAATTAGAAAGATATACATATAAAATCAATTTCACCTAAAAATATTGCTGTTGCGCTAACGGGATTCGAACCTGGATCTCTTTCCAAACCGGGGGAGGTGCATTATCCAACTATGCTACAGTGACAGAACTTTTGACGACAATTTTCGAACCTATATGTTACAATTTTAAAATTAATACATCTATCGTTCCATTATTTGAAAGCCATCTACTTTGTATTTGCGGAACCTCAAATATCTTTGAGTAAACCGATGGCAGACGCCAGAATTAACAGTTTATTTTTTATTAAATTTTGGACATATTGATACAATTAAGGAAGACATATTATTAATGTGAAGTTGTAATTATTCAGAACATAGGTCTGTATTTAATATTCATATTTCATATATTTAATTAGTATTTAAAATATCACAGACCTATGTTCTGAATAATTACAACTTCACAGTGAGAATGTGTTCTTCTTAATAAGATATATTTAAATGATTAAATATTTAGTGACTTTGTATATATTAGTTATTATACACTCGAAAGGGTCACCAGTATAAAAATTGAATTTATGATGTATCAGAAGGATGTGCACGGTGAAAATCGAAGCACTATACCTTCTTGAATTCTCCCGAATGTATATTATGAAATGTTAATTATTATATATATATATAAACTAATATTTGTGCGAGTGTTTGTGGCTATAGCTGGCGTATTATGAGTAAAACAGTACTTACGATACGTGTTTATTTACAGAAGAAGCACAATTGAAATTAAACTGTCTGTTACATTATCAAAGTTCGAATAAAATGTAGTTCATTGAAGGCGGTGCCGAAGTGCGTGCGAGAAGATATATCCAAGGAGATGGCCAGGAGAAGAGTGAAGGTTCTGGTAATCACTCAGACTGGTTCGATCGCAGTGTATTGTTACCTTCAATTTGACGGATACCAGGCGGACTGTATGGTTGTCAAGTGATTTTTTTATATGGATATGTGAGACGCGAGCAAAGCTGTCACAAATATATGTCACGTACTTAATATTTTAAGAATTAATCTATGCCTTTGTGATATGAAAAATAGGGTTAACTCGGTATGATTATTAGTGTTTTGCTACTATTGGAGATAAAACAAGGGTAATCAAAGCTACTTTGGAATTTTAATATATATTGTATAAAATAAGTACATTTTTACTGGCATATGATTATATGCATACTATAATTTTCCGGCAACAGAATATATATATTCAGAAAATGAACCATCATAGATAACATCGGTAACAAAAAATGTAAACATTACCATTAATAAATAAATAAATTATCTTAATAAAAAATAATGCGAGTAATGGAGCCTTTTTTTAATGTATTATAAAATATGTTACACGAGCACAATTTATCAACATTTCAGAATACCATTAATTTGTCATTATAAAATAATTTTCAACAGCTTTTTCGGTGGTAGAATACGACTTACCGTAGACAATAAATCACTTTCACCCTAATTACAATGATCTCTGAAATAATAGAGTCTCCCGTCAATATAAGTCGCTTTCCTCCACCCAAAAGACTCAGTGAATTTTTAACACGTGCGCGTTATCTTGCGATAGGGCTGACAAGGTAAGCTGGAGCGAGCTCTACAAATTTTTCACTTTGACAGCTAATCAAGTGTAAAACACTGGAATCAATTATTATATCGGAAAATGGGGAAATTCGGTTCGTTCATGCTGCTCGACGCTTTACGCTCGAGCGAAGCCGCCGCTTGATCGATGCTTCTACGAATATGAGAAATTGCCAAATGAGAAATCCAAAATTGCTACTTGTTGGTATTGATTATCTGATACAAATTAGCGATCATCATTTGATGAGTATGCTTAGTGAAACAAATTAAATTCGGAATTTGGGCAAAATTATGTTAATTGGAATGTTTATCAACGAACATCAAATATACGTATATGTGGATGCTCGATACCCACCAATGTCATATTAATAAAGATATTTTAATAACTTTATTAAAAAAATTACATGAGCTAAATACGTATTCGTAAAAATGCTAAAAAATTACAAAATAAGTTTATTTGCAAACGATGCACTCATATATATTGCGGGAAACAATTATACAACTATACTAAATTAATTAAACTATGACTTAAATAATATAGCAATATAGCTGAAGAAAAACAAATTAAAACTGAATGTAAACAAAACTAAATTCATGAACATTGGAAATAAAATAATGCCAATTATACTAGCAATTATCATAGATGGTGAAAGAAAGTGACTGAAGGAAAATATTTGGGAGTCATAATAGTTTTAAAAATTGAATCTATATCAAAATACGTGACTAAAAAGATTGCTAAAAAATCTCACTTCTGGGAAGGATCGGAAGATTGATTAGAACCGAGTCTTATAAAATAGTATAGAACTCTGTTATTATACTTGTAAAATTATCAATATTATCTTTGTGGTATTAGATGTATTTAAACTCAATTTAGTGGTTAATAAAACAAAGATAATAAATAAAAATATAAATAACTCTATTATTATTTCTCACATCAACTACTACAGCAGCATTTTACTTTTGTCTAATGAAGAAGAAATACAACAATTGTCAGTATAGCAAAATAAAGCTTTGAGAATAATACTCACAAAATATAGATATACTCGGATCAGTGCAATGCTGAAAGGGCTGAACATGATGACCTTTAAGCAGAACATATATTTTAATATCATGGTATTTATTTATAAAATTCTCAATAAGAAAATGTCGGCGGAATTTAAACGAAAAATTGATGCAAATCATGCATCGTACAAGAGGAAGGGATAAACTGAGTGAGACTTCCATTCAGGAAGAAGGCAAAATCTCAGAAATCGATGATGTATAGTGCGCTGAAGATTTTTAATGAAATGCCAGGAAACGTAAGAATATTGAAATGTTTTAAAGTGAAACTGACCAGATATGTTTTAGTAAAAGATTTTTTTTATTTTTTATATTAGAGCATATGTAGGAGTGCTTATGTGTGCACTACGTTAAGAATTAAATAAATAAATACGTATACAATATTTTAAATCAGTGTGCAGCCAATTTTAAATACAAAATCACTGAGCTTATTGAATTTGATAAAGTTATTAAAATGCTCACACGTGTAGACAATATTCTAAATTGAATTCATAAAAAATTACCGAAAATTTTTTCAAAAGATTCAAAATGTTAATATTATTTTTTCTATCATTCAGAAAATTTCAGCAGGCAACAGAACTCTTGCCTGCCTACGCACGAGGCGTGCTGGTAATATAAAAAAAGACCCAAACAAGATTGCACATTGCCAGCTGGAAGAAAGTTGCTCATGACCGGGATATTAATGGTCCATGGCGCAAACAAAGTGGGTGTCAGAAAATGTCATCTAATAAAGATGAAGTAGCAAGTTTTGGTTTTGCTGGTGCGCTTTAGTGAAATAATATTTTTTTTTTTGAAACTAAATGTCCTGAAATTGCTTAAACTCATTTTACTGGAAACGTTAACTGTTCAATGAAAATTCATTAAACACGTGAATACGTCCAATAAGAGTCACTGTCTTACCGGCCACAATGATAAAAACTCATCACAATTTATTATTTTCTATGTGAAAATTATACTAAAAGTTCTCAACATATGGATTAAAACATTTTCTTGTATAAATCTGAAAATTTAAAACTGACCCAATCGCGGACTGCTAGAATTATCTCGTTCTTAGATTTTTTATGCTCGCTATAAAATTCTCAAATTCTTGAATACAGAAGAAACACGAACTTTTACCACTTAATTTTTTATCTTCTGTACAATGTGTACAAATTAAATTAATCAACTAGAAAGATATACAGAAAAAAATCTATATATCGAAAAAATATTTAGTTCCTAACGGGATACGAACCTGGACTTATTCCTATCCGAGGAAGCGCGTTCTCCATTTTCGTTATAGCAATCGGATACATCTTCGACAAATTTTTAACTTGTATTCTGTAACATTTCCAATTGATACATCTACTATTCCATTTATAAAAATCAATCAACTATATGTCACGGTGAATCTCAAATCAATGTTTGAGTAAAACCCGATAGGAGACGCCAGAGTTAAATTAAATAATTCATTTAATTTAATTTGAAAACATTAATACGACTATTTTTTAACACAACAAAAATGTGTTCTCCTTAGTATAATTAATATCTATGTACCCTTATAACTGCTTAGGTTTGAGGTGATAAATCTAATTATATATGTAAATGTAATGTATATGTAAAAAGTAAAAATTTCATATAAAGCTTATTTACGTTGTTCAAAAATATAATACCTACTCTTCCAATTAGAAATGGGAATAACAAAAAAATTATAAATAATCTCCGAAAAATACACTCATACAATTCATTTTTATAATACGCTACAAAAATAAAATAATAATAAATAAATATGTAAATGTATCCATCTCTAATAGAAGCTCGTCTTTATCATGAAACATGATACTCGCAATCTTCAATTACTACCAGTGGAAGAAAATATCAGTTGATTTAACAATCGTGGCGTTTTTATCTCCCAGAAATGTAAGTGTGCACATTGTTCAATCGACTGGAAATACCTTTAGAGTTTTCGGATACAAAAAAGATTGCAAGATATTATCTCTTTGTTATGAAGTTCCGTTTTTGTACATACCTAGGTAGGCACTAGATGTTTTGAGTTTTCCCACTCATTCATGTTGCTGATTATTTTTAATGCTTTCTCTCCGAATATTTGAAGAAATAAAACGTATTTTATTTTCGTAACAACTGGGTTTACTTAGAAATTTTTAACAACATTGGCTCTGATTATTAACGAAATGTGTAATAATGTAATACGAGTATAATAAGCGTGTATATAGTAAATCTCATATTATTTCTACATTTACTTTATTTCATGGAGTCTTACCACCATTTTACTAATATTCTTTTTTCATATTGTACATTTGGATTTACTAAGCGCGTTTATTAAGTGAGTAGGTACCGAATTTTTTTTCTTAAAGAAACAACATCATTTTAACAACACTTCACTTTCGTCGGATGCTACACACCTTCAACTATTTCTCAACATAGTCGCCACCATTATTAAGACACTTATCATAACGGAGCACCAATTTTTGTATACCTTCGTCATAGAACGACGCCGCCTGAGATGAAAACCATATCTATACTCCATTTTTGAGTTCATCATCATCATTAAAATGCTTGCCACCAAGAAACCGCTTCAGATGAAAGAAATAATGGAAATCATTCGGTGCCAAATCAGGACTATAGGGGGAAGCTGCCATTGTTTCCAACTAAATGATGTGATGGCGCCTTGGGTTTGATAGGCTGTGTGCATTTTCTCACCATTCCACCCATTATTGCACTTTAACCATACCATAGTCGGCGGTCTGATCTATCGTCTTGAACATTTCAACCACTCACTGCAAGATAGCCACACTATGTGAATGTCTATAACGTTGCATGTAGTGAGTCAAGAAATGAAGAAAGCCATTGCGCAAAAACGCAACCACAGCGCTACACCGGGAATATTTAATTTAGTTTTTATTATAATATTTGTCGTGTTTATCTGCATTATTTGTTGTAATCGTGTACAACACCCAATATCAATCCACTACTGAACTACGCCTACTCAGGACTCTACCACTATATTTGATCCTCTACCAACCTTCGTTATATTACTCTCACAGCTCCGATAATTTCGTCTTACTAATGAGAATTCGGGCGTCATTTATGTTGATTTTTGGCTTGTTGATACCATTCAAGAATTATCTTTGGCTATCTATTATCTGCGCGTTTTTAAATATGGCCTGTCCATTTCCATTGAAATTTTTTAGCAGTGAAAGTAATTGGTTAGCGCTAATTTATTTTTCTGTATCTTCTAGTGATTCCCAGAATACTTATTTCTATACTACGATTCTGTTCGTCTGAGATATCTTAGGGCCGGTTATTAAATTAATGGTAAATTGTTAATTTTTACTATAGAGTAACTTTTTACCATCGCCCGTGGTAAAACAACGCTTGCGAGTTGTTCGAATGTCAAGTATACTATTTGTAAATACAATCCCGTTTAATAGTATGGCACTGCGAATAATCATCAAATATCTGAGAATGTCATCAAATTGTATTAATTTTAAATAATCACAATTGGCAATTTATACAATTTTATGCATTAATGGATTAATTCACCATGGCATTCGACATTTATCACTGCTGGCGAAAAATCTTCGCTCTATATGCTAATATAAATATTACAGCGAGATCATCATCAGACGAACCTCATCACTAAAATAACGGAATATTTAATGATTCATTGTCGTATACTGTAACTTTCAAAGTATGAATGTGACACATAACTTTTGAAACAGCTGTTCAGAGTCCGCCATTTTTAAGTAACGATTTACGGTTTTTATCCTCCGACATTGGAGGGTAAAACTAGTTTAGTATTGAATTGAATATACATATATGTATATAAATTACAGAGAATAGAATAAACTTTGAATCAATGATAAACTGTAATATATAAAATGTTGAATTAAGCATTTACACAATTGCCAAAAGACTACACTCTTTACTGTAATTATTTATTTATTTATTATTATTATTACACATACCCTATTCAGGCATTAACATAATTTGTAAAATAATAAAAAATTTCATCAGAAGTGTAACATACAAAGAAAAAATATATATATCTGCATGTTTTTTCGTAATCAAAATTAAAAATATAAATTAATAAAAAATGTGTAGTAAAGCAATTTATCCGTCACTATTGACTTGAGACACAAAAAATTGTAATAATGTAGTCTTATAAAGAGTTACATTTATAGCAATAATGTCGACTACCTCCTTATATTCATTCTCCAATGACAGCAATCTGGAGACTGGAGTTTGCTAATGCATGTGTTCTGACATTACCACTGTAATAGAACAATGAAATGTGTCTCAATAACCTCAATAATGGGTGAAAGTCAAGAAAACTAACAATCTGGGGGCAGTCATACCATTGATGATCCTGTATATCAATATAAGGTAGCACATCATACGTCTCACTGATAATTTTAACAATTTCAGACAGCTAAGGAGATAATCATAATTGATATCCTCAGAGCGTATATTTAATTTAAAATTAATGAATCTTAATAACTTTCTTTGGATTTTTTTAATCGCCGTCGAGTGAACAGTGTAGTGAGGCGACCATATGACCGAATTATATTCTACCTGAAACCTAGAGAAGTGTAGTTAATTAGTGTAGTGTGTTAACTATAAAATATATTTATTTGTATACCTTTATTGTTTTTCAAAAAAGTGAATAGATGTGCAAAAAGTATAATATGTACCAGCCAGAATAAAAATATGTGACTTCCTATTCTTTTAAAAATGAAGCGTAATTGGATTTACCTATACTGTACCGTACCGAAGTAGTTTGAAGAAATAGGTACTATTATTTAGTCACCATAATGACTATAAATAAAATTCCTTTCATAACAATTCTTTTGTACTTTTGAATGAAACGTATATCAATTTATTTATTTAATACCGTTACAATACGTTGAAATGAAAGAGCTATACATTTTTAACACATTACGTTCAGAGCCCCCAAAGTTGGGGATGTTTTGTGCAAGAAAAATAAATTTCGTATGCTATGTTTACATTAAATAAAAGCACAAGAAAGGACACAAAGAAACTTGATACGCCAATGTTAAAGAGTAATTTAGAATAAATACATGTGATATTTACGTTAGCTTTTACACTCACGGGGTGGCAAATAATGGTGTCAGCTTTCCAAACACGACAGGGAGGGGTGTAAGGTGGTGGCGTCCCAAATAGGCTGACGTACGAGCCATCTTTTTGAGTTTAAACGAACATATTTATCATATTTAATGTGCAGTAGTTGTGAAATTAAAGTATTAAATTATAATGGTATAATTAAGTATTTACCTAGATTAGCCTGTCTCGTATTGTATCTGTCTACGGCAAACGGTTCATGTTTATGTCATCATCAGCGCAGTTGTGACATGTTAACAATTGATAACTGCTCTTAAAAACATGTTGGTCTACTTTTAAAGCGTTTTATAAAAATAAAAAAAAATTAAAATCTCCGCTCTGGCTATAAATCAGTTACAAGTACGTATTTCGTTAATTTGACATTGGCGTATCGATCATTAATTGTACAATGGTTTGGGTCAGGTATGGAGAACGAATCAAAGGGAAGAACGAACTATAGGAATCAACTTTAAAAGGAGACTGGTTGTGAATTTAATTGATAATAATTGATATACGCACCTTTTCAAAAAATCATTCCCATAAGTGAAAATAATGATTTTTAATTTTAGAAAAAAAGAAAAAAAAAAGATAATTGTAGAACTATAAACAGTTTATGTGAATTTTTTTACGAAAATGGTGCTATACAAATTATCCATTATTATTATTATTAAATATGAATTAAATATATTAATTAGAAAGATATACATATAAAATCAATTTTATCGAAAAATATTGTTGTTGCGCCACCGGGATTCGAACCTGGATCTTTTTCCTAACCGAGGAAGGTGCATTATCCAACTATGCTACAGCGACAATATTTTTAGCGACAATTTTCGAACCTATGTTACCTTTTTGATATTAATACATTTAATCGTTCCATTATTTGAAAGAGCCATCTACTTTTTATTTAATTCATATTTAAAATATCACAGACCTATGTTCTAAATAATTACAACTTCACAATAAGAATGTGTTCTCCTAATTATTATTATTATTTGTTATAACGTTTTCGTTATTTTTGAGTGATTTGTTGAACTCCAGTGTATTGCATGTAATCTGAGACCATCTTTATTTACGTATATTACTCCTGTATTTTATCTAAATTATGATCACCATCGATAATAATGAAGCGAATTCAGAGAAACCATTGCTGTTCGAGCACCTTACATTTCCACAACTAGTTTGAATTATAATATTAGCTATTACGAGTAAATAATCAAGTGTTACTACATTATAAATAAAATTCGCGGTTCAAGTATATTTAAGTATTTACTACATAATCGAATAGAAATGATTTCGCAATAATTGATTCAGTGAATTTATCTTAATATGTAGTTTGTTTACTCATCGGAAGAAGAATTTTATAACCGCTAAAACTAGAAGAATTCCCAAAAGAGAATCTTCTTTCGCATTTTTGGCATTGTAACAATACTAAAAAAAAAAAAATAGTTTAGATCGGAACGTATCTAAGGGTTGAAAATTTAAGGAATGTAACCCTTTCAGAAAATAAAAACAACATATACTGAGAACCGCGAGATTTAAAACGAAACACGGGACAGCCTGGTCTTTTTTTCTTAACTCTAGGGTGAATTTTGACGTGTGTTCCTTGAAGGGGAAATAAAAGCATTGCCGTTGCATAGATATTAAGTCATTTTACGGCCACAATGGATTTTGCTAGCGTAACAAAATACTCATCCAACCGTAAACAAGTAAATTATATGCCCTTTGCAAACAATGCAGTTATCTCTATTGTCCATTTTACACTTGAACTTAGATCAAACAATAAGATTTTATTATAATAAATGAATCCTAATATTTGGCATTACTATCACCATAAAAAAATAACACTCACCTTCCAAATAAATGTAGCTTGAGGTATTCTTCAAGTTGTCAATAATGGGACGAATGTTGTCAAAGGTCAAAGTTTCAAGATGGTTGTTGCGAAGATCCAAAAAAACTAGACCCCTTACGCCCTCGAAGAGTCCTCCTGTCAATGACGATAATCTATTTTCACTAAGAGTTAACTTCTTCAGCTGAGATAAGCCGTCGAAAGCGCGTTCCGACATAAATTGAAGCACGTTCTTGTCCAGTAGAAGATCTTGTAAGTTCCACAACTCAGCAAAAGTAAAGTCTCCAATCATGTTCATTCTATTATTCCTCAAGTCTAGACGCTTCAAATTTGCCAATCCGTCAAAAGATTCCTTCGTCAGGATCGAAATACTGTTTCTATCCAATTCCAAATCTAGGAGTTGTACTAGGTGTTTGAAAGCTCCATCGTGTAGCAGACTTATGTTGTTGTTAGTGATGTACAGTTTTGTAAGCTGAGGTAAATCATAAAACGAATCTCTTTTGATTTCTGTGATCCTGTTGTCATCCAAATTGATGATCGTCAAGTTGTACAAGCTGGCAAAGGCATATTCTTGAAGATCTACAACTCTGTTCCTCGTCATTGATATTTCCTTTAAAGCCGTTAAGTTTGCAAATGCAAAGGGGGCAATTTCGTCAATATTTGCATACTTTATTGTCAGCATCCGTAGATATCTCAAAGACTTCAAAGCTCTCGTTGGTACGAAGCTTAGTCCCCCGTCAGCTCTGACATTAAAATTGAGTTCAACAAGATTAGTCTGGGAAGAGAATGCTGTCCAAATTGGATCTTCGCTCGGCAGTCCACCGTTGAAAACCCAGCACTCTGCTTTGCTTGCATTTTGCGCGGCTTGGTTTTCTTCGCAGTAACAGTGTACCTTCGAATCTCTGTCTGTTATATCGCAAATATTTATTTTGTGAGAGTGAATAACTGCCGCACTTGTTTTTTCTTTACGTCTCTTCTCTGTCTGTCTTCCTTCCACTTGTGCCATATGTATGATAAGTACTATGCATATTGATAAGATAAATATCTTCAATAATCTTAGAACCATTTTGATGTCTCAATGTTTTCGTGGTTGTCAGGAATCTGAAACAAATGAGGAAAAAATAACTAAATTAGAAGAGAATAATTTATTTTATGGGCTATGTTTCAAAAAATATTTTTTATTTTAATTAAAACACATTTTTATTATGAAATTGTATTTTAAGAATACAGTTCTGTGGAATTTTTAATATACATTACATTAATCAACTTTACAAATATACGTAAAAAATCTATTTATGGAATAAATATTTGATTGCTACCGGAATTCGAATCTAAACTTTTTCCTAACCGGAGAAAAATTGAATAATAAATAACTACAAATACATTTTTACTATTTCAACGTTTCAAGGTTCCATCTGACCCTGACTGACACTGTTTTGAGATAATGAGCTCAAAAGTGTTGATTGAATTTCAACATATATTCATGTATATTTTGTTTTGAATATGCAAATATGATCATTTCTAAGGGCTTAACTTATTTTCAGTATTTTCAATGACCACGGTGAGATGAGGGAAATTTAAAATAAAAAAACATTGGAAATTAACAGTAATGATCCATAAATTGAAATAAATAACTGACGCAGTTGGAACATTCAGCTCTTGCTATTTCCTTTAATATACGTTAAATAGTTGCCGCGTATGAATGAAATAAAGAATAATGCATTTGGAACCCTTTTTACGTAATAACTCAAATTAGCCCAAAATGTTAGTTGAAACTTTCTTATTCTAAGGGGTCGATTTGTCAAAAACATAATTGCTTGATATTGTATAACAAAATTGGTCGACGTGTTTCCCTTGATTTTATTAATTTAATTTCAATTAAATATTTTTGAAACATAAAAAATGATGTTTTATAATAAAATTATAAATGGTTCATCAAATTTGTTACAAGTATATTAAAGTGCTTGTAACTAAGCGATATTGTCCAAAATAAAACAATACAACGATTTTAAAGATCAAAAACCAAAAATCATAGTATTCCATTCCATCACCCTCGTATGAATGTTGAGCCCAGCACTATAATATTTTAGGTAACCTTTACAACGCATACATAGCAGTAAAATCGTGTATGCTTCCATTGTATGGTGAGCTGAAATGTTTATAGCTCGTGCTTTACACCTAAAATACAACGCGTTGTCCACATCTGTTCCGACATGAGTGCAGTTTGTGGAAATTATGTTTTACGGTCCATCAAGTAATATGTTGTGGAATTGAAATAAAGCAAATATAATGCATACCATCGTTCTACCCTCGTTTGGATTGGCAAATGCATTTCGCTTTTGCAAAACGGTGCGTCTGTTTTTTAAGCTTTATTAGTTTTGTAAACTGTTAGAGATTTTTTTTAATGTAATATTTGTATAATGTAATATCGGATAAATTAAATTTTTAACTCTTAATAGTATTTATACGTTTACTAAAAATTAATTTAATGTATGTATATATTACAAATCTTGACTAATAATGTCATATTACGAGTACAATATATTAATTACATAACAAGAAAAGGTCTTCTAAGAATGTAAAACCAAATTTCCGCATAATACTTGAGAGTTATAGTCAATAACCGAATGTATTCGCATCAACTCGGAACTTGACGAGGTCTTCAAATAGCCCAAAATAGTGACAAGAATGAGATGGTCAGATACGGTGAAGGTAGGGTCAGATAGTTTGCAGGTTTCGGACTTGAAAGATTTGATTCGACACAGGGACCTGGAGAACCTTGGATCTCGGTAGTCTGTAGCGTCAGTAAATGACAATGATGAATATTAATTTTAATGAGAAATATTGTCAATATGCAGTTAATAACTGTAATACATAGTCGTATTAATTAAACATTTGAGATGTGGATCTAGAGAAGAATGCTCAAAATAAGCTGGATGGATCTATTTCTAACTCCAGATACGAATAAAGATTTTATGTTAGAACAAGAATTATTCAGAACATAGGTCTGTGATATTTTAAATATGAATTAAATATATTAATTAGAAAGATATAGATATAAAATCAATTTTATCGAAAAATATTGTTGTTGAGCCACCGGGATTCGAGCCTGGATCTCTTTCCAAAATTTAATAAAAATGAATTGATAATTCTGGCGTCTGCTATCAGATTACTCAAACGTATTTGAGATTCCGTAAAAATAAGGTAGATGGCTCTTTCAAAAAATGGAACGATTAAATGTATTAATATCAAAAAGGTAACATATAGGTTCGAAAATGTGTCGCTAAAAATATCGTCGCTGTAGCATAGTTGGATAATGCACCTTCCCCGGTTTGGAAAGAGATCCAGGTTCAAATCCCGGTGGCGCAACAACAATATTTTTCGATAAAATTGATTTTATATAATATATCTTTCAAATTAATACATTTAATTCATATTTAAAAGTTTTATGGTTCAGAAGAATTAAGAAATATATATTTAAAACAATACATTGAAAACTTTAATATTTCGGACATGAACTGAGCCATTTAGAAAAGTTCGAGATCATACACCTCATAATGCAGGAAAAAATTGCTAAAAGTCGGGGCACAAACCTAAGGAATGGTTTGCCCAGTCTACTGTAGAACTTTTCGAACAGTGGTAAGCAATGTGATAATAGCCAACATGATAATATATTAGAAAATGTTTCAATTAACACATACATATATAGACAAGTAGCGAGAGCCAATGAGTCCTGTGAGATCCACAAAACCCTCAGACATAAGCCAACATGGGCAAAACCGAGAGGAAGACTAAAACGTAGGAGAGCGGATAATATCAAGACAGACATGACAGCGATAAGCAAGAATCGAGTAAGCTAAGCCAAAACGGCAATATCAAGGAATGTATGGTATTTTGTAATGACTGCGGTCATGGACTTCCAAATCCAATAAGGTCAATAAAGAAGAGAAGAAAACAGAAGATAGTCTAAAAATATGCATCCGATTTCACTTTTGGTGGTTGAAAAGTTAAAAACTCATTAAATCAATTATAAATTAAATGATACGATTAAGGAGAATGAACATGGTATGAATCTACCATTCAGTTAAAAGCGCATGACTTCCAAGCTCAATGTCAATATCGGAACACGTGATGCATGACTGCACTCGGCGTTCGTACCCTATGTTAAACAGTGCAAACTTTACTGGATTGTAAGATTGTATTACGCGTTCGAATTAATATCAATCACGTGAAATGCCTACGTTATAAAGAATATATCTAGATTAGCGTTATTGGGTGAGATCTTATTATGGGAGTTAATCAGGGAAGATAAAGAGAAAGTCTTTATTATTTTTTAATGGTTTTTTGGTAAATTGGTGTAATTATTATAAGTAGTTTGTAAATATTTAAAAGATGACATAAACTTACTTGCCATCATACCGTTTCCCCGCAGGGGTAACCAGAGAAAATAGTACGCCACACTCTTCTGTTCTGACACAATTCTCGCCTCATCCACATTCATACACCTTCGTTGGCTTCTAACAGGACCATATTCCAATATCTGGTTTACCTGCTCATGCCAAGTTTTCCGCGGACGTCGTCTATTTTTGGTGCCATTAACACTTGTGTCATATATCTTTCTTACCATTCTCTCCTAATTCATCCGTTCCATACTACCAAACCACATATGTGATCCTTTCTTAATCTTACTCACTATACTAAGATCAGTTTTATATCCTTTTCTTATTTCTTCACTCTTTACTCTGTCATAAATGGATCTATCGCATATACGCATAAGTGATCTCATTTCCACTGCATTCAGTCTACTTTCGTTCCTCTTCTACCAGCTCTAAGCCTCACTTCCATACATCAGTGTCGGTACCAGGACTCCAGTGTGCACCGCTAGTCTTGCCTTGGTTGACAAATTATATTCAAAGCGCCGTTTACTTTATTCCCTGCCGTCACCCTCCTTTCGATATCATTCTCAGCCTTTCCGTTTTTATCAAACATACTTCCCAAATACACAAACTCATCCACTTGTTCCAAACATTCATAACCTATAAGTATTTTGCACGGAGTCTTGCTATCCTTCTCGAATACCATCACTTTCGACTTGTTAACATTCATCATGAGGTCGCTTTCTTTGCATATATCGTACATTCTACTCTGTAATTCTTGACATAAACCTAATATTTGAATACCTATTATCCAATAAGTACACTGATATTATTTGAATACACAAATTAATCAAACGTTTAGGTCATGATTAATGTATGTTCTTCATAATTTTTACACTAAGGTAAATAACCACGTGGCACGAACGCGTACCTTGTATGGATCGCAGTTCCACGAGTCAGATGATACCGTCAAGCTGTCAAATTATCTTCGATGCAAGCACTCTAACAATTCGCTTTCTACACACCTCTTTACCTATCTGAAACTGCCCCTCAGCTCTTAGACATTCCATCAGGTAACTAATACAATCAAAGTTCAATAAGAATTCAAATTGAGGCTGCTCTACATGAACACAATCCACCAATCAGATCAATGCAATAAAACTGTTAATAGAAATAAGAAAAAAATCTATTCATTAACAGATATATGTAGCACCTAATTCCAAAACACTCAAAAACGGACTTTGGATAATTTGAGTAAAATATGCAGTTTTGTAGATTTTTTTGTCAGCTACGTGCAGAAAAGATTGTTTCTCGTAAAAGCCACATAAATCCATTGATATTGTATATTCAAAATCAGGTATAGTTTCAAAATTCACCAAAACAAACAGAATGTAAGTTATTATTCCCCTTTAAAAGATTTCAGCCAATCACATATGGCTGCCAGAACGATATATGCAAAAGAAAAATTACATTACAGAATTGTCTTTTTGAAATATGCTGATGTAAAAACAAAAATTTTATATATTTGTTTTTAAAATATACGTTTTTATCCATAACTCAAAAACACATAGTCGTTTTAGGGGGTTTTGGAATAAGGTGTTACATGCATATTACTATTTTAATCATATTCAAATAAATAAAAAAAATTGACATAGTAATATATTATGTAAATATTTATTATCTGGAATTCCAGAATTATCAGTTAAAGGATTTATTTGTGATAGATTTATTATGATTGGAATCAGGTAACGGATTTTTATCATCGATACATAAAAGTCTGAATGATGGTGCAAATATTTACACATATATGTATCAATATATTCCTAATTTTTTTTATTCAACTGTTACTACTAAAATAATATTGATCGATAAAAATATTTTAAATTAAATATGCCGATGTTATTTATTCATTTTTAAATAGAAATGCAAACGCAGAATACGTGTCACATCAATATTTCTACTATTTTCAAAATAAGCTTGTGCTATGAAAATAGGACTAACTTGCTGGGCTTCTGGAACGAGGCTCGAACCCGCAATCATTAAATCACTAGGCGTGTATTTTAACCACAAGATCAACAATGACGTCATGAAAGTTGATATAAAAAATTATCTGGTGACTAATATTTTTTCTTTAAAATCATAAATAATAATAAAAAAACAGTAAAATAATTATTTTTAAATATTTCAGATCCTGAGGTGGAAAGCTAAATACCTATAAGGTATGTATAAAACAAACACAGTATTCGTATACAAATAACATAATTAAAGCCCTGAGCGTTTGAAAATATTTAAAGGTATACATGCGTCCAATCAATTTTTAAACGAGATTTTGTTGCCACTGCCCTATAAGTAAATACTTTTTTTTGTTAAACACAACTTAAGTGGTTATTTAATAAATTATTTTCCGAAAATTTTTATTTGTTTCAATGATAAAAAGGTTATATTTTTCCACACCATCAAATAATTAAAAAGTAAAATATAATTTTCTTAGCATATCTGTATAAGTATATTGAATGTATAATATTATTTATTTTTACCATTTAAACGTATGTTTACATTTTACGGATACTACGAATAGATAACACAACCCTCATAATATTACATTTTTAAGATTAGCTAAATCATCTTTGTGGTTCAAATTCATTATTTTAGATTGTTAACATTATTTTATTAACCACTTAATGAATTAAATACATCGACCGGTTTCGAAATATATCATTTTCTTCTTCAGGATGTCATTAACTAATCAAAAACATAACAAAATTTAACCACAAGTCCCATTATATAATTGTTTCCTAAAAATTATTCTAATAATTTTGTATCAAGTAACCAATTGACTTAGGTACTAAATTAATTTTTAATAATTTTTTTTTTTTTTTAAAATAGATTCTGATAAAGAAATAGTTGGACATATATTTTTGATTAGTTAATGACATCCTGAAGAAAAAAATGATATTTTTCGAAACCGTTAGATGTATTTAATTCATTTAGTGGTTAATAAAACAAAGTTAACAATCTAAAATAATACTCATAATATTCATTTATTTATTCTAGGTATCGATATTTTATTTTTAATACAGGTATCGGCATAATTTTTTTTTATTTTGCAGTAGGTACCTATTTTATATTGGAAACTTCTAGGGTCCCGACATATTTTTATACGTCATGTCATATAAAAGACCTACTACAAAGCGAGATTTTTCCTACAAATATAAGAGAGGTAAGAGGATAGCTCAATAAGTAATCTAATTTATCTGCTACGTACAGTGGAGCGTGACGTAACAATAGTAAGGCTAATGTACGGATTCCTCTCACGTATCCGACGTAACATACGTTTTCATTCGAACTTTCAAATTCTGAAATAGTATATCTATTCGTAGTAAAACTTACTTTTCATTTTACCTTTAAAAGTTTTTCAAATTTCCTTTATCTGCGGATTTTGGAAACACGTGTCGATAAAAAAGTACTTTCTGCAAATATGTACTTTATCTCTTAAATAAATAAGGGTAGACTTCTGACTTGCTAACAGTTGACTTTTTTAGGTTATGTAATATTAAACGTTGATTAATTTTTTACTTTTTTCAGCCCAAATCATTTTGACACTTTTACTAACTACCTTATTATTATAAACATCATAAGTGTTTTTGTGGAAAGGTAAAAAAAGGTCTAATAAAAAAAACTCTTAACATCTAACTGCAATTTAAAAAGGTGAAATTGTCTAGACGCGATTACTTTGTACACATTACCGCATAATCTAACATAATACGTTCATGTAATTATAGTAAATTACTACTACGCTTAAATAATATTTTTATTTAACAAATTATTTTTTAGAAGTTCTGCCGACGCTGTCCGCTTGTGTGCATCTCAATCTATATTATTTTATATCATCGGTCTAGCAAGCTATGAGATGGTATATTTTAACCCCAATGTATGCCGCTCCCTCGATTAAGTCCGGTTTTAGGACTTTGATACTACAATACATTAATGTACTGTATAATTAGTTCAATGAATAAAGGTTATCATAGTTTATGATAAAAGTAAAACTTCGGTGGTTACGCAGTGTGGATAGGATGGCCGAACAGCAACACCAAAGTCACCACTGAACACCTAAATGGAAGACCAACGCTTTGATGGAGCTACAATATCATCAAAAATATATCTATATTTTTATTTATTATCTTTGTTTTATTGACCACTAAAATGAGTTTAAATACATCTACCGGTTTCGAAAAATACCATTTTCTTCTTCAGGATGTCATAACTAACTAAAACATATATTGTTTCTTTGACGGAATCTATTTTTAAAAAATCTATTTTAAAAAAAAAAAAAAATTTTTTTAGTACCTAACTCAAATCATTACTTAATACAAATTAATCGAATAATTTTTAGGAAAAAATTTTAGAATGGAACTCGTAGATAAATTTAGTTGGTTTTTTATAATTTTTTGATTAGTTTTACACGCTTTATTTATCTTCAACGATTCCAAATTATTTAATTTGTGACCAACACCGTTTATATGCAAAATTGACAATCCCAATTTTTTATCAAAATCATGACCATTTTCTATCAAATGATTAGAAAATTCTGAAAACCCACTATTGTTCAAACATCTCAAATGCTCCCTTACTCTTATATTAAAATTTCTACCCGTTTTACCAATATAAAATGCAGCACAATCCTAGATCTATTTATACTCATTTTAGTGGTTAATAAAACAAAGATAATAAATAAAAATATGAATCTTAACCACAAAGATAATATTGCTGATTTTAAAAGTATAAAAATATATCTGCCATAGAGATTCAAAACTGCAGATGAACGGTGCAAAACAGAGGTGTAAATAATGAAGGAAAGAACTCAATATCTCACTATTCCAATCGGATTCATAAAGGTATAGATATACTCTAGCACTACATACTATATTCTACTTTTCTTTATTTTGATATAAAAATCTAACTATGCAGAACAATTTTCATTAAAATATTAGGGTATGTTCAGGAATGAATTCATAAACTTCACGCTACTTGCACGAACGTTCACAAAATGTTTTCTTGAAAACTATTCAGTATAAATATAATTTAATAATTTATATAGAAAATATAATAGTATGAACGGAGTGTAATTAAACTGCCATATAGATTCGACTATTTGATTTCAGCCGATAATTTATTGACTTCTCTTGAAATGGATGTTCATTAAACATAAATATAATTCGGGCGACTCCGGTCCGCCGCCCGTGACGTCACAGGCCGGTAATAACGCCTCCCGGGTTGCGCCGCGTCCATAATTTACGACCCCTGTTTACCGCTCACCGCGGTCCAGCGCTCCGCTCCACGATTATATTTGACCGATATTCCGCGATCTAATCTCATTTCCGCCGAAGCCTCGATACGACACAGTGTCAGCTCGAAATTCAAACCTTTATTTTAACTACTTTATAGGTCACTAGCGGTCCGTGCCCGGTGTTGCCCGGGAGACTGATTTAATTATAAATTCAAATAGGGTTTTAGGGCGAGGAAGGAGGAGCTTTCTTTGTTTTGTGCAGCCCTTAAAGAGTAACAATGTAATCAAATTTTGATCCAGGCTAGTAGAAGTTGTCATGTCCTGGCATATTGAGTAGGGTGACTATACTCTCCTCAGGATTCTAAAATGCAACTGAGCAAGATTTTAAATAAATTTATATCAGGAGGGGTAGAGTAGCCATTTGCCTATGTTTTGCGTGGGATGTTTGCAAAATTTAGACCGGATTTCATTCAACATAATACACATTTAGATCACGAGGAGAGGATGGGGTAGCCATTGGGGTGGAGGTAGATGTATTTATTTTTCGCAGGGGCCTAAAGAGTAACTATGAAAAATTTGGTTAATCGGTCAAGAGCTGTTGGGTTGTATAGAAAGCAGTCAGGTATTTAATTTTATATAAAAGCATAATAATATATCATTCGTGGTTATAGTAATATACCTAATTTTTTACAATAATATATTAAACTTTCTTGCTCTCTTGAATATCTTTGTCTCTTACCAATACTGAAGCAATTGACAATGAACTACAGATTAGCTCTCAAAAGGTCTCGTAACAGTCAAGAGTCTACGCATTAATGATATATTTATAAAAAAAAACATGCAGACATTCCACATTGACGTCGTCGTATTATTTTGCCGAGGATAAATCACTATGACTGATACTGAATTTGCGCCACGAAATCCACAATAGCAAACGGTTGTATGATGATGATGCGAAGTTCATCCAAGAACTGCAAAAAATGCAACCGTGTGTATGGGGACTACAGTGAAGTTTACAAGGCGGCATCTAGCGGCGATGTATTACATCGGTCAGAATTTCATCCCAGCGGTCAGCTGTCATTTTGCTTCAATATTGTGCTTTGCTTTCCGCCTTATAATTATCAATACCACACAATTTACTATACACCATTGCTCAATAAATTAGGTGTTTTTCATGTAAGTTCTGTGTTATTTTTTCAAGCCTCGTCACATCATCCATATACATATTTCTAACTGTCAATTCTAGGTGAATATTAAAATAACAAGAACATGAATGATGGGGCGACTTCGGAGGCGGTTCGTCATTCACAGAAAATTATTTCTGATTCAACACATTTCCAATACTAATAGATATTTATAGCCACCAAAATAAGCATTACTCGTCTCAACTACCGACAAGAATCTGGATGCAGTATCTCCACCGTCTCGTAAAAATGGAAAAAAGTAAAAATTGCCAATTACCTTATATTTAGTTAAAAACTGTAAAAATATGTAAACGAACAATATTTACATTTAAGTGTGTCGCATTTTCATGATATTTACATACATTGTTTCCGTATACTATTTTTATTAATAATAGAAATGTCGGTGTTACTTTTTAATGCTAGATAATTGATTATATTAACTAATACTGGATGCAATTGAATTCATTAAAATTTTTTTCATTTTCTAATGCATGTTTAACTGTCATTTCTTCAACAAGACCCTTTTTAAAGCATTTAATTACGGGTGACGAAGCGTAAACACTTTATGACAATATTATTCAAAAGAGACAGTTGCCCAAACCGAGGGTACAACCATAACGACTCCAAAGTAAGATTTGAATTTTTTTAATCTATGTCAGGTGTAAATATGGAAGAATTAATTTATTATGAGCTTCTTTGATCCAAAAAACCATTAATTCAGAAGACAAACAACAATTGAACGGGATAAATTAATGCCTCGGAGAAAAACAACCATGCCTCGTCGACAGGAAAAGAGTGGACTTGCGACATTAAAATATTTTGAAATATTCCCCAAAATTAGCATCGTCTGAATATCATTCATTCATGTTATTACGACACTATTTAAATGGCAAAAAGTTTCAATGTTTTGAAAAATTCAACAGTAACATCAAGGCTATTTGAAATCAAAAGTAAGAAGTTTGCACGTTAACAGAATCAAAAAGGTTTTTAAATACTGGAAGATGGTTATTACGAGAAATACTAATTATTCGTAATAATTATAATATCATTATACAAAAAAAGGATGTCTGCCTTTAACAAAATAAATTTGTATGATAATTTGAACAAAAATAAGTACGTGCCTTCATACATAGCTCATATACGTCAGTATTCACAAAATCATCCCAGTAAATTAAATACAAGTCATGTAAAAATATTACAATACAACGATGTGTGTAAAACTTTTCAGTTAGATTTATTTAATTTTTTTAACCTCTTCGGTTTATTTGATCTTCTAATTTTTTTCGATTATTAAAATTCTTCTCTAAAAAAAAGGAAATATGCAAGCATTAAAATACATATTTTCCAAAGCAGTTTAAACTTTTAAATTTCAACAATTAAATTATCACTCCTTCAATATTAGCAAAATTACTTTGTAGCCACATATTATATAAATAATAAGACAAAATATTTTATAGATATCTTACAGAAACGAAGCTATTATGTTTACATGGGAAGTATGAAAATCTTCGGTATTACAGGGCTTACGACCTGTCATCGGCTGGCTTAAGTGATCACTTTACACAATGTAACGTTCACCTATTTACCCATGCTACCACATCTATCAAGTTTTTGGAAGTTGTATATATGTTATCATGTTCGAATATTTCAATTATTTATTAACAACAGTGCTGTCACTATCTATAGATTTTTTTGAAAATTTGTATTTCAGTATAAATGTCGCTGAAGCTGAGACTATTTTTTGAAGTATGGGTGTGATCCTTCATATGTATATATGAAATTCATTCTAATTATTAACATATTCTATAATACATCTGAAAAGGCAGTATCTTTAGACCAGTATATTTCACAATATTTTGAGTATGTCCAAATCTTTGTAAGAACTAATTACTGGGATTTTCCCCAGTCCCCCATTTCCTCCAATCCCCCAGAGAAAAAAATCCCAGTAATTAGTTCCTTTAAAGATTTGTATATACTCAAAATATTACAAAATACTTTGTTTAAACCACAATTTATTGATTATTTAACATGTTTTGATACCTATGGTATCTTCTTCAAGAAATAATGTATACTAAAATTAAAAATACAAGCATAGATAAAAACAAAGCTATAAAGTGGGGGCAACTAAGTAGGAACTACTATGTAAACAAATTTAAAAAGTGACTATTTGCAAAAATGATTTAGTTATTTATAATACTTAATTTGCTTTTAACAGTTTTTCTTATTTCTAAAATTTCTAATTTATCTAACTGTAAACCCCTAGTATTTGTATGCATAATTTCTAAACCCTTTTTAATGTTAAAATAATGGTTTGTTTACAAAAGGTGATTAATAGCAAGCTAAATAATATAAATAACCAAATCCTTTTTGTAAATAGCCACCTTTTAATTTTGTAGTAGTAGTTCCTATTTAGTTACCCACTACTTTATAGTTTTGTTTTTATCTATGTTGAATAGTCAATAAATAGTGGTATAAACAAAGTACATTGTCTTATTATTTATATTATTTAATTATCATTTGACTTGTTTTTTCGAGATTCAAGAAAACCAATCGGGAGGTTAGGTCCTTAGAAAATAACTTAGAATAGAATATAGAATACGTATCGACGATTATTTAAAATTAGTTTTAAAAATCATCCTGTTTTTTTTCTATTTAACCTATGTTATTATTTTAAGGATTTATAGTTTAGCCATACAATGTATTTAAATTCCCTTTTAAATGTAACTATTAAAGTATAACTTATCAATTTCAATCGATAAAAAAATAATCTAAGTATTAGAAAGACAATAGTTGATGCAACTTCCTGTCTGAGATTTTTTTTTCTATCACATTTTGATAATGTATTAATGGCTCTTCGCATTGAAAACTCTATCAGGTCCACAGGAGTGGGCAAGAGTGTTTACCCAATCATTCTACACGAACAAACAGAATCAGTATAATACGAAGTATTTCAAAAAGGTTGGGTCAAACTTTGGATACTTATTGTTCTTTCGTTGTTCGGGGTGTCCCACTGTGGTCGCACGGAGCATTCCTCACTACAAACGCTTTCATAAAAGTAGTACAATAATTCAGCAACTATTATTCTTTGAAATTGTACTTTAATATAAGTATTATACTGTTGTTATGAAGTATACGTATTGTATATACATATGTTAATTTTATTTGAGTCTACCCGGCATTAAGAACGACGTGTGGAAGAGTACTTCGTTCATTCTGTAGGTATTCCATAATACCGAAAAAGTAAAAATAATTATACATTGTTTACGAATTTGTTAAAATTAAATATAATTCTATAATTACGTTGTGATTTACTGGATTTAAAGTTGTTTGCAACAACACTGTACATCGTTTTTGGGCAGATTCAGATTTCAGAGTCATGGATGCATATGCGTTGTATATCTTCTTGGGTATCGAATGGTATTTCAAACAATCACATAAAATAAATAAAATATTATTACACACCATTTCTAAGCGATTTCATCTGCGACAGCACTGTTTCGTATTCGTGTAAGCATACTTTTTAGGTGAGCATTAATATCGGTCGCGAAAAATGACATTTTCACATGTTTGCGTCTATATTCACGTCTTTGGTCTGTTCTTAATGCTCGACCCCAGTTTAAGTTTAGCTCTTGACCCTATCGTGTGATCACTAGGTCAATATTGAAATATGACCTGGACAGCGGTGATGTTGTTCGCGTTATGGACCAGTCATCTCCGATGCTGTGGTGCACTATTTTATTATCGACTTGTGGATTGTTGTTTTGTTGTTTGTATGTGCCGTGGGTGAAATCACCATTTTCATTGCGGCTTTATTAAAGCGCATATCATTGAACACTCAGCGAACCCGATGATTTCACTTACACTGTATATCATTCAAAATGACCAACGTTCATCGACATTTGTAAAAACTGATATACAGTGCTGTTGCAGGGGGAATCTCAACAGTCCATCAAAGTTTATTTAAATCATTCTGATTTTTCGTATTATGTGATTAACTTTAAATATTTTTCATATTTTAATTGTAAAACTCGTTATTCTCACTTGATTTAATTTAAATGGCGCTTAAATTCTAAATTATGAAACCAATCATGGACGAAAAAAAGAACAAAAACATCATTTGTTATTTTAACCTATTTTTAAGAGGACAAAAATTATAGATAGTTGCACCTCTAGAAACTATAATTGTGATAATATTCAGATGTATAAACAGTAAATCGTAAATTTATGTCATCTCATTCTTGTGTAACAAAACAATTAGAATTTAAACTGTACCCGGTGAATAAATCATTCAAAATGTTGGCGTCTTGCTAGACGACACGCTGTCTTTTATCATCTTAGAATATATATTTCTAATGCGAACGATATCACAATTTTCATACTATAATATATGTGTGAAATCGATATCAGTAAAAATCCATTGAATATCAACACGTTTTATATAAAAAATGTAAATGTCACAAAATTTTGTGATAGTCTGTAATTGTACAAATATATAATATTAGCTTTGTCACATAATACGATATATTTTTATTAATTCAATTCAATTATGGCCTCTTTTAACTTTTAAGTTTATTGTACACAGCTATTAGATATCCAAAATAAATAAACAGATTAACACGTTACATAAATTTTGATGTAGATATTTGTAGTGCTTTGCTATTTGCATATCTAACACTAATCGGATTTTTTAAAGAATAAATCTTGTATTAAGGAGAACACATTCTTATTGTGAATTCAGAACATAGGTCTGAAATATTTTAAATACTAATTAATACATTTAATTAGTATTTAATAAATCTTTTTATGGTATTTTTCAGAAACAGATAATATATTAATGTACTTAGTATTTTTTTGTTTAACGTCAATACTTATTCATACTACCATTCAAAAATATAACTTCGTTCTTAGTAATCCAAGTTTGTACAATAAAAATTCAATTTCAAACCCTTTTTACATAACTTTGACATTCATAAAAGGGGAAAAAATGGAGTTATTCAAAAAAGGGTTAAATAACGTACTCGAAAAGGTTGAAAGTCAAGAAAAAATTGCTTCACCGAATAAAAAATGATTAAATCGATCCTTTACTCGACGAATTCTAGAGCAGGGATATCTCATTGGTACCATTTATCAAGGACCGCTCCACTAACTACGCAATCGGGAAATTCCGGCGCCTGAAATTTACAATAAATTGCAGTTGAATGACAAAAGTAATTTATCAAAAAAGCGAGACACGATTTGGCAGAAATTTGTTCAGTCAGAGGGTGTTACATCTACTTTGTCATCAATCAGGAATGTCAAGCAAAAATGCAACTTTCGCATGTCATGATGAAAGTGCATGTGCAATATGTGCTAATACTTTCGTGCTGTTTTTTATTTTTGTAGGTTTATATGCTAATTGCAGTTTTAATAAATCGTTATATTATTATTTATCATCAGTGCCATTTATGTTATGTAAAAAAATCTACAAAATATTATATATTATCATATTTGTCTAAGTGTAAGGTATGTAGCAAGCTTTGATGTCGATTTGTTAAATAAAATAAACCTACAAAATTGTATTTAATTTTACCTATAGTTGCAATGTAAATTATATCACAAAGTGATTGCTTTCTAAGAAAATACAGTCATTTTATAGTTGTAAAGACAATCGAAAATCGTGAAATTGTAGCCTCTTTTTTAGTGTTACTACTATATTAAAATAACATAAATACCCATACCTAGCTCAGAATCATTGATTACAAAAACTAACAAATGTTATTTCAGAATTCCTCGTGTTGTTAGTAGCTTTTCAAAATGTAGTTGCCAACGTGAAATAAATAACTTTAATATTAATGTTTGTCATGCTATTTTCATGGTTCTGTGTTCCGATAAAACTTCGTAAAATGCACACAAGCGTATATGGATAAGTTTGATATAACTATAAATTTTATTTCAAGATTAACTAACATATGTGCTTTAAGAATCAAACACACGTAGCTATGCTAAAATAGGTAGCATTTATAACGAAATTGTCTTTTCATTTTTTATTTTACAGAGTACCAATTTAAAATTATTTCAATATTTATTTTTAGATATACATGTGTTGTCACATTATTACATAATAATGTATGTTATTTAATAACAATTTATGATAAAAATATTCTAAAATCTTTATTTATAATATATAATTGATTTTAATATATCATTGTATTATATTCCAACAACTCTTATAGAGACACGTGTCGTTTTCAGAACATACGAAAATATATTAAATATAATATAGTGTGTCCCAAAAGTCGTTTTTATTTTGGTTCATTCGCTGCACCAATGTAACAAGCGAGAGAGGGACGAGGATATGCCGATCGCTAGCCGCATCCTTGGGAATTCAGTCGCTATGGAGCATGTCCTTACCAGTTGTTCGTACAACTATCCGTTAACAATTGATATCCTGATGATATGATGTAAACTGACCTCCGTGTAGCCCTGACTTGACACCAATAAACTTTTTCCTATGGGGCTACTTTAAATCAAAGGTTTACAGTATCAATCCTCCCTCTCTAGACTAATCCGAGAAGAAATGGCAGCGATCACAGAAAATACGTGCCCAGCAGTTCTCAGAAATTTTGCTTCCCGTTTAGAAGAGTGCCAGCGAAATAACGGATCAGATTTAGAAAACATAATTTTTTAAAAAATAATTCCCAGGGACGATGCTTAAATGCAAAATAAACATTTTTTTTATTAAACCATCTATTATATATTATTATATAATCATAAATCATTTTTTGAAATACTTAAGTACTCAAGTCTATTAATAATAGTGAATACACTTTAATTACAAAAATATATAATTTGTGAAATATAAATGTATTGATGATTTTTCAGAATATTTATATTTGTGTTAGAATTCTTCTTTGCTTATTTTAATATATAATAAAATATATTTCTGGAACAGCGAAAGGAACAAAATAACTTTTTTTTTAAATTTATCCTTTCTTCTTTAATAATATTATATATTATTATCATGGCTCTTGAGATTAATTTTTTTACGAAAATGGCGCTATAAAAATTATTTTTTAGTGTTATTACATTGGTAAGCTTTTTTCATGCATTTTTTTTAATAGATAATATATCCTTAATACATTTTGAATGTCTTTCATCTTCCTAAAACGCAATTTTCTGTCTCACACTCCCGCTCGAACTTTCACCTTAAAAAACTTTCAACGTCCTTCTATTTTCATTTTCCCGGGATTAAACTCTGGAATCCTCCCCAAGCTGACTGAGTGACAGGATAAAACCCGGAACGGGGACTGGAACCTCTAAGGTTTTTGCTTTTTTAATATGTTAATTTCAACATCCGGCTACGAAGAAAAAATCTCCACATTTACTTAACGGAACAACGGCGAAGTTTTCGGAACTATTAGATTAAAAAAGTGAGGCTTTCATTAAAATATTTTTTTCGAACGTGGTATTGAGAGGCACAATCTTTAATCAAGTACTATGACCTCAATAAGGTCTTATTCTATCTCAACGTTCCCTTCCATATCTAATAGGTGAAGATAATCAATATTATATGAAAATGAAAAAAAAAATAGGGGTGTCAAGTGTTTAAGTAATTTTGAATTAACACTTGAAATTAATACATATAACACAGGCTGTAACAGACCTAGTTCACAGTATTTTAAGAGTGAATTACGATTAAATTACACAAAGATATAGATTAATAATTGAACAATTTCGCAAATATGTATTTCGAGGTACGTAGACTTCAAGCTTAACACGATTTTGTATAAATTATATACAATAATATTTTCCGTAATAGTGCAGAATTTGCACATATTCCTTGAACATTTTTGATTTGTAAGTCTGTTACATACACAGGGTTTGACTAGGTCTGTTACATAGACAGGGTATGTATGATTGTTTAAAAAAAATTACATTATACAAGGTTCTAAAATATTAAGTAATAATAAATAAATCCGTATGAACGTCCTCTCTACTCTAAACCATCGTTTCATGTTATCCTCGCACCATGTGATCAAAGTATTAAAGCATGTGTAATTGCATAACAGAAGATTGACGTAGTTATCAGATAATTTTGAGTTTCACGAGGATTACTGGATTAAGTTCTGTAGGCTGTTCATGGTATACACAACATCGCTAGTCGTTGAAAATGCCGTTATGTTAATTAACTATCAGCATCGGCCTTAGGCCAAGAGGACCAGTTGGATCTAATCAAGCCTCTCGCTTTATAGGACCCCAGATATTTTACAAAATAAAAGATAGAAAGGCTAGAAAAAAAAAATCATATTAATCATTTTTCATGAGAGTGTAGCGTGGCTGTTCAATCTAATGAACGAATTCATTATTACAATATTATGCTCTGATCCAGCTGCATATTTACTAGGTCCAGCCCTGGTACCTATAAGTTTGCAATCATATTGTTCTAGGTAACTATTTATGTAAGTATCTATAACTATTCATGATCAAGAAATCTAACTACTTATGGGCAAAATGTTTTAGGTAATTAACTATGTGCTAGAAAACATATTGATTTAGATAACCACCCATGAGCTTGAAATCACATTGCGTTGTATTACTATCTGGAGGCTTGAAACCATATTATCTTAATAATTATCTTATAATCTTACCATGATATGTTTAATATTTTTATTTTATTATTATTAATCTGTTATAATTACAATGATACAATATAATAAATTTTTTTTTTCTACAACTTCTCTAAAAAGCATGTACTTGTGCAGAAAAGAGGATTACATATTAATAATTATTGTTTACAATAATTAGCTTATAATTAAATAAAATGCAATATATTTTTAACAACGATATAAAAATATTATGAATTTTGGGATACATGTTAATCTTTAAAGTATTTTTTGATAGAATTGATTATTATTATTTTTTTATTTTTTATTTATTTGACATTTTTTACAATTTTTTTATAGCGTGAATAAAGTATTTTACATTTTTTTAAATAACATGGTTTTTCTTTCGCTTACCTCTCCAAAAAAGAGACCAGCTCTTGTGCTTGGAGAGGGAGTTACACTACAATAATTTTATATAATACCTTACATATTCAATTCATTGTCCATTTGTGTGCTTCTGAAGTATTCTGTAATTTTGTTTATTGTACAATTATGTGTTTTTGAAGTGTTCATTTAGTTTCTTTTTAAACTCTTTTATATCCTTTATTTCTTTAATTTGTGTAAGGAGGCTATTGAATTTTTTTATCCCTAAATATATAAAATTTTGCTGATAGTGTTTGGTGTTACATTTAGGGATTTTAAAGTTACTTTTAAACCTTAATAATGTGCTTGTTTCAAATTTTATAATGTTATTTTCTTTAATTAATTGATTAATTGAGATTTTGTTGTAAATGTGTTCTATTTTGGGAACTGGGAATTTGTTATCATTAATATAATATAATAGTATTGTAGCAGAATTATTATTTCAAAACGTATCATATAAAATAAATTAATTTAAATTAAACTCTTTTATGTAGGTTCTTTTTAAAAAGTCACCGGTAATAACTTGATTTTTATATCAACATAACCATACTTAATAACAATTTCACGAATGTTTATATATATAATAATTTTAGAAACTGTATTAGTTATTGTACTATTTCAATTGAAATAAGAAATTGGAGACATCCATCAAAAATATAGTGAAGAACAATGCAGCTTTTAATTTTAACGGCCACTCTGATCGTTTTTAAAGTGTTGTGACAAGACCAAAACACCTAAAAACGAACGATATAATGTTAAGTATAACATTATGTTCGCGTAAAACAACAATAACCTCCAATAAAGTTTTATTGACTTAAGCGTAATACATTTTAAATGAAGAATAATATTCACTATGATCAAGCATAAAACAACTAACCCATTCAGTCTATCTACACTTGTGTAAAAATGTGGAAATAAAAAAAAAGTTATTAGTAAAATGAATCAATTTAATATCGTACTAAAAATTTAAAAAAATATATATTATTCTAAATAATATTGTGATTTACTCATAAAACATAAGTAATGAAAACTTTGAGTTATTAAAATAATTATCAAGTTTCGCGGCCATTCAGAATCGTCTGTGTGGAGTTTGAGTTAGCCGCAAGCTCAATACTATGACTCGTGCGAAGAAGAAGACACTGGTCGCAGTGTCATCTCTTTCGCACGCACAGGCACAGGTTTGAAATATTTGACAACGTTACAATGGTAATCGATGTGAATTATGAACTTTTAAGTATCCATATTCATTTTAAATTCGTGTGACGGAGATCTTCGATTTTTGAATTTACTTTATAGTAGGTAAATAAGTTTCGCTTCGTAAATAATGTTCCGTGAGGCTCGGTCTTAAAGGGTTAAATGAGTGGTGATGATCGTAGGGTACGCGTTCACGATGCCGGTGACATCATTGTAAGTAATGAACATGAATCAATGTAACAGTACAATTTTAACTAATTCTAAACCAAGCCTTCCTGGTTCACTTCATGTCAAGCGGCAACTCCTACGCTATGACTTGCAGCATTACATACACGATCGTAAATAGAGAAATATTTGTGTTGTTGTGATAAAACTGTAAAAATTAAAAATAATTACTAATTTTTTAAAAATAATTAATATATCTAGTATAATCATATCCTGATCAAATAATCGGTTATTGTAAAATAGACAAGTATACGGCAGATTATTGCCATTGTCAGCCTAGAATTATTTATTTATATGAATTGCTCAGAAATGCGTGTAGTTTAAGGTTTCGCTAATCTAATGGCATGAATAAGAGTTGCCTCGGAAGAAAAATACGCAAGAGATAGTGCAAAATTTAGCGTGAACATAGATTCGATTCATTGTCGCTTGTATATTGTACAAAGTCTAATCCGTGTATACATATGGAGGTCTATTGCATCCACTGTCATCATTACCGCTGATGAACCTGAACGTATACTGGTGCGTAAAAAAGAGCTCCTAACTGCCGTAAAAACGCATCCAGTACTGACGTTAGGTGTATACTAATGCGCCTGTAATCATCAGAAAGACCGTATAACCAATATTACTATTTTCGCTGCCGCATTCCGCATAACATTTCCAGAAAAAACCTCCGTAAGTGTATGAGTGCGAGTGTCCTGAGTGGCGGCGAGAGCGTGCCTTTTTGCGTTCAGCGTCATATGCGCACGCAAGTTCAAATCAGTTTGTGTTTGAACAGCGTTTTGTGTTGACGTTTGAAATGTACTTCGAATAAATACAATGTAAAATTCAGTCAAGGCCTGAAATATATATTTTTTTAAATGTATATTGTCAAAGGTCGACACTAATATTCTTGTATTTCGTGAAATATGGCTTCATTTAACCATAAACTATTATATAATGTTGAAAATTCTCCAAACTCTTTTCATTGTTTAACAGTTGGACCATTTTTATTACATAAATCAAATTTTATAAATGAATTTTCTTCCAAACGCATATCGATTATATCGTCAACCATGATCACATTTCAAATATGATAGCTTCTCCTGAAAGCTTGGTTTTTTAACCTGCTAGTATACATAATAAAGTCTTACAATATAATATGATTTGATCAGAAAACGTTAATTATTGTTCCTTCGAAAATTTGTCGTCAAAAATACTGTCTGCTGTAGCATAGTCGGTTAATGCACCTTTCCCAGATTAAAAAGATATCCTGGTTAGAATCCCGGTATCAACAACAATATTTTTTAATAAAATTGATTTTATATGTATATATTTCTAATTAATACATTTTATTAGTATTTAAAATATCACAGACATATGTACTGAATAATTAGAACTTCACGATAAGAATGTGTTGTTCTTAATAATATATAAGTTATATCAATGTGTCCAAAATTTAATAAAAATAAATTGTTATAATAGAATAAATAATTCTGGCGTCTCCTATCGAACTACTTAAAGGTATTTGAGATTCCGTAAAAATAAAGCAGATTGCTTAGAAATAATGGAACGATAGATGTAAAAGTATAACATATAGGTTCAAAAAATTGTCGTCAAAAGTACTCTCTGCTGTAGTATAGTCGGTTAATGCACTTTCCTCGGATTGCAAAAAGATCCAGGTTCGAATCCCGGTAGCAACAACAATATTTTTCTATTAAATTAATTTTAATTATACAGCTTTATAATTAATACATTAATTAGTATTTAAAATATCACAGACCTATGTTCTGAATAATTACATCACAATAAGGATGTGTTCTCCTTAATAATTGCTTTTCTGTTAGTTATGCTGGTCCGGAGGTCCATTCGCCGAGCTAGCGCCGGTCACGTGCGTTCTTATGCGGTGAATCAGCGAACCGATAGTCGGCGTCCGGTCGTGAACGACCTGCTCAAGCCGACGGGGATGTGGGTGTTATCAAATTAAATTAAACATATCCGTTTTGTTGAAATACACGAGCGGCGCAGCTGTAATTACATGCGCTTTTATTATTAAGAGACTTGTAACTTGTAACGTCACAGGGGAAGGTAAAACGGGCCCGACGTTTTTATTTGAGCTCGTCACGCGACGTTCTCGGCAACACCTTCGCACGAAATCCTCGCGCATTGTTACGGCACCCTTCTCCATCCCCTGGCTAATGTAAAAGAATTTTAGAAAAAATACTGCCGAGTTGAGTGAAAAGGTTTTGTTTGCAATATTTTTATTTTACTATCACACGTTATAGTACTTTTTTCGTAAAGCAGGAAGAGAAAAAACCTGAAAACTAAAATGATACTCTTCAAAGCAGTCTTCATGTCAGCGCTAGCATATGTGAACAGTGGATATTTACGGAACAGGTTACTTCAAGAATAGGAAAAGCAGTGATGAGATGTCTAACATATGTATCTCAAAAACATGGCAATCATAGAGTTTTTAGAGATTGAAAAATCTTAACTAAAATATTCGTATTAAGAATAGAACCATAATTTTTGTGTGTTCATTTTAGAGAAATTAGAAAAAAAAACCATTTGGATACCGCAAATAAGAAAAATCACGAAATTACCACTATAGACTAAATGTGTTGTGGTAACACTTAACATCGAAAGACCAAGAAAGAAAGAAAAGATTCAAATCTGCATTTTAGTCCCAACCCATTTGGAAAAGAGTGAAAAAGATTAGGCTGAAATAAATGCTGTTTTTTTAAGAGGTTTGTTTTTCAAATTGACTTTTTCTAGCGATAGCCAATTTGACAGTTGACAGCTGATTTGTGCTCAGTTTAGTTTGCCATTTCACCATGAATAGACTAACACCAGAACAACGTGTACAAATTGTGCAAATTTATTTCAAAAATAGTTGTTCAGTTCGCTAAACTTACCGTGCGCTACGTCCATTATCATAATTAACATAATCGTCCATCCGACCAAGTAATTCAAATAACTACGGATCATTTTTACACCACGCATACTCTTATTGATAATATACATCTACAGAGATGCCGTACACTGAAGAAGCTGTTGCTGCAGTGGAGCGTAGTATTGAGGAGGCCCGGATGAGCCGATTCGCCATCGTGCACAGCAGTTGGAGCCGTGTCCATTCAATTTATGGAAGATTTTGCAGAAAGATCTTGGTTCACGAGCTTACAAGATCCAGCTCGTGCACACATCGCGCGCCATAATCAATTAATTGAAGGAAACATTCCAAGAGCACATAATCTCGTGTAATGGACCTGTAAATTAGCCTCCAAGATCATGTTAATTAACACCTTTGGATTATTTTCTGTAGGGATATGGAAAGTCACGAGTCTACACCGATAAACCAGAGACAATAGATGACTTGAAAGCCAACATTCGTTGCGTTATTGTCGATATACGGTCCCAGCTGCTCCAAAAAGTGGTCGAAAATTGAACTTCCAGATTGCGCTTTATTTGAGCCAACCGCGGCGCCCATATGCGCGAAATCATATTTAAGCACTAATGGAATAAAATTATCTTATCGATAAAGCCAATACCATGGGCATTACCATGATTTTTTTGTACTTTATTTAATTTTAAAGTTTTATACCTCTAAAAAAACACTCTTTATCACTCGCATCTTTAAGGAAGTATAATGTTTAATTGTAATTTATTTTGTATCAAGTATGTAATGTATCCATAAATATTCAACTAATATATGGATACATGCGTTAAATAATGTATGAATGTAAGAGCGAAAATGGGCGATTTAATTGTATGCTGTTTATTGTACTACGATGATGCAGTACTTACTAATGGCGAAAAATGAACAAGAATTTTATTACAGAGTCTAGTAAATGGAATGTTCGATGTATGCAAGGAAAGAAACTTTATTATGAATTTCATCAAGTCGAAAGTGATGGTATTCGAGAAGCAAGAAAGCAAGACCCCGTACAAAATACTTGTAGGTAATGAATATTTGGAACAAGTAGATGAGTTTGTGTATTTGGGAAGTATGCTTGATAGAAATGGAAAAGCTGAGAAAGATATCAAAACCAGTCGCATTGAATGGAATTATGCCTAAAGAAAACTAGCGGTATACAATACAATAGAGTCGTGATACCGACACTGATATATGAAAGTGAGGCCTGGAGCTAGCGGAAGAAGAACGAAATTAGACTGAATACAGTAGAAATGAGATCATTTTGGCGTATATGTGGCAGATCTATATATGACAGAGTAAAGAATGAAGAAATAAGAAAATAATGTAGATAGTTAATTCATATTATATAAATAGTTTTCGCGAATATTCAAAATTATTTGTAATTTACATATTAAAAACACTTTGTGGTATTTTAAGTCTTAGATCAGGTCTCACTAGGCGTATTAGTGAGATGGGCAATACCATATATTATCCATTGTGTTATATTTAAATATAAATAAAATTAAACTTAAATTAAGCAATGCCCATAAAGCCTGGCAAATATTTGTATTTATATTACTCATAAAACAACAATTTAAAAATTGAAGATATTCTTAAATCATTTATATTTTTTACTTTCAATGTTTTTGGGCGGTTAATTTGGTGTTGGATTTATTATCGCCGATAAATTTGTGGCCATTAATTAAGGTTGATAAATTGCTAGCGGTGAGCCATCCGGACACAGTGAAAAATTGATGAAATCACTCTACAAATTCAATATTTACTTTATGATCCATTCAAACTTATTAAACAATTAAATATCACCAGTGGTGGCTCCTTTACACTCGTGCATTGAGCTACCAATACTAACGTAATCAAGCTTAAAAAACCATTAAAAAATTCCAGACATGAAATATTAAATATAGCTTATATTATACATAATATAGCTGCGCCCACTTGCGAACCTCTCTCGTATTTCGTATCACATATTGCAGATATACAGAACAGTACAAATAGTTTGGTTGCTAAACCACGTAATAGAAATATTTTTTGTAGATAGTCGGGATGTTATAGTTCATTGAGTTCATAAACATTTTACTTTGATTAATTAATTTAATTATCTGCTCAGAATTTTATATTTAACAGCATTATATAGCTCTTCATCATAAATAGTATAACAATCCTGTGTCTCTCTACTGCTGTATGTAGTAGACCTTCCCCAGTGATCTATGCCTTCAATTTTTTCTCATTCATCCGTTGCCAGCTATTCTTCGTCATTGCTCCATCGAACGTAAAACAGTTCGAATAACAATAAATCTAACGCCGAATGACCAACAGTTCTTACAACAGAGACCTTTATTCCAGGCCTCCCCTTCTTTCCCACCGCCTATTACCTCTACGACAAATAAGTCCAGCCCATTTCCACCTAGGCGTGCATTTCTGTTGGGCTACATAGTATATGTATATACATATATATTTTATGGTAGGTACTACTCTTCAATCAATATTTTTTATCTAACGTGCCTTTACATAAAATCGAAAGTCTGTCTCTATTCAATTCTTCACTCTGCCTGATCTAATCCAAATTTTGCATTGTTACTCTTTACAATCCTGTACAAAACATAGATACTATTTCTCCTTCTCCCATTAACTCCACCTTCTCCATACGTTATAAATGTGTTTTATTTTTAATGCCATCCACTCCTAATTTTGTATAGTTAATCTTTAGGACCCTGCGCAAAACATAAGTATCCTCTTCCTGGCAACTCCTTGATATAAACGTTAGGTATATTGAACGAGAACCAAATTTTGTTCAGTTGCAATCTAGGATCCTGGGGGAAATATAATCACCCCATTTACCCGGATATCCAAATTAGGACCAAATTAGTTGGTCTAATGATTATTATATACAGGTCACATCAATAATCGCACTATTTACAAATTAAGCTCAACGCTTGTGCTATGAAAATATGACTAATTTGTTGTTCTCTTGAAACAAGACTAGAATCCCCGACCACTGAGATCACTTTTTTAACCATTAGATAAACATACACCAATTTTCATACAGCGTTACTATTTAGACCCAGCGCAAAATAAAGAACTCCACTCCCTCCTCACACTTTTAATTAATCTGAATCCCGGGCAATGCCGGGTTGGGACCAGTATAAATCATAAACACGAGCTACCACTGATCATAACCCCAATAACGCTTACAATTTCTACGCCAATTTGACGTGTGAAAAATCTTGAAAGCCCCTTCATTTGAATGTCAAAATTTACATTCGGGTATTTTTTCTAACATTAATTCGGTGCGTCAGTGTGTAATAGCCGGTCCCGCGACACGCGGTGGCGTGCAAAGCTGACATTTGCGGGCACAAAAGAGAAAATTCCAGTTATTCCACTTAATCTTGATTAAGAAAAATGTGTACACATACAAGAAGGACATCACCGGGGCTTTGTGAAAAACTTTCGGCGGAAAACCGTTGTCGTCAAATAAACATGGAGCGAGATAGTTGGTTCGTGCGACGCGCCATTTTGTCGCCTCTCGTCATTGTCCCGGTCGTAAAACGGGACGACGCGCCTTTAATACGAGTGATTCACACTGAAGTGTATCAGAAATAATATCGTTCAGTGTACGGCCATTGCTGTCGTTGGGCAAATAAAAACAAAACACAGTCAATAAGATAAGAATCACTTACAGCTCTATTTCTGATGAATGGCGCCTTCAAGAATAAATTGTACTTCGTGTCTTTGTTTTATTTTTCGAATTATCTCACGACATTGAGTAATAGCTACATGTTACAACCGATATTTTACACATAATATAAATAAAATGTAAGTATTATCCTACATATAATATGTTATAGATCGCGTGACTGTTTGCGAGAGGAGCATTATAGTCAACTTATTATATTTAATATTACAAATTCAATAGCATATTTGTTTTTCTCCTTTAATTTATATTTTTCTTTCTCTATTTTTTCTTGTCGTTCCTTATCCATTTAATGAATGTTAGCTAATATGTTGGCTACCATCACCTTATTTACTGTATCTACAGTAGACTGACCAAACCATGCCCTCATTTCTTCTGCCATGATGTTTTCATTATTACAGGTCCCCAATTTGCAACAATCTGTCCCTGAATTATGAGACGCAACCTCGGATACTTCTCTGGATGTTTTATTACTTGTCTAAATTATTAAAATTATCAGATTTTTATTATTTTAAATACTAATATATCTACATCTTTATTTGTAACTTATCCACCCAAATTATTTGATGCGTGTTTTGGAGACCCTTATATCATAATTTTTTTGGTAAGTGTCCATCCTTTTGTTCCATAAAATATTACCGAAAACACATGAGAGTACTAGTTTCAATGTCTATCTACCGGCAACATAAAGTTGTGTGTTTGATTCCCGACGGAGATTACATTTTTTTAATAATTAGATTTTTTTATGTATTTTTGACGTGAATCGTTTAATTTGTTTTAATTATCAAGGAACAATGTATGTATATACTAAAAAATTATCAAAAATATTGTATTGAGTTAAATTAATAAATAATATATATATGTTAGACTAGACCCACAAAACATCTTGCTAGACGTTTGTTTGCAGGTACATTAATATAAATTGTTATATTTAAGATAATCAAAC
Organism: Eubasilissa splendida; assembly: GCA_031772225.1. Lineage (NCBI taxonomy): Eukaryota > Metazoa > Arthropoda > Insecta > Trichoptera > Phryganeidae > Eubasilissa > Eubasilissa splendida. The sequence goes on along the minus strand of CM062859.1, from coordinate 19,704,284 downwards.
ATAAAACCTAAACAGTGTCACATTTTAACAATCCATTTTATGCTTACAAGTAATAAACATCATTATTGATAAAACACTTTTTTATTTATTTTTCTAAATTGTAACAACAAATTCTAATGTCCCCGATCTATACTTATTGGTGATTTTTGGAATTATTAATTCAAATTAGCTACACCTTTCATATTTTTTCCGTGTGAAGCTACCCTATTTAGAGCATCGTTGTTACAATTTACTTAATTTAATTACTTATTTGTTATTAACCTTGACAATGTTTACAAGCATATTTGTAATTCTAATAATTGTATTCCAATATATGTATCGTTTGGAAGCTGTCAGAACAAAGAATGTCTGCCTAGTCTGTCTGCAACAAGTAACTTAATTTGTTCTAATTTGTAGCATGAGCTAATTAAAGTAATTAATGTTTCAAAACTAAATGATGATACAGAAGTATTTTCCACTACGGGCGGCTAGATTAATACGAATGAGTGTTACAGGATATCTGATGTCCAATAATATTGTTTATTATTTTCATAAGAATAAATAAAAAAAAGCTAACATAGTGGTTCAGAAATTCAATCAAACGAAATAATATATTATTAGGAGAACACATTCTTATTGTGAAGTTGTAATTATTCATAATATAGGTCTGTGAATTACAATAAAAAAAATAAAAAAATAATAATAATAATATATAATACATAAAAATAAAAATATTAATTAAACGTATAACAATGATCATTAATTAACTTGATACATTTATTTAATTAAATGTGTGTATTTATTTTAGATTAGCAAGAAAAATCTATTGTCAGTTGTTATCCGCTATCTCCTGCGGGTAGCTTTTTTCTTATTTTGAACTAATTCGCCGTCAACGCGGCTAATGAATTCAATTTTATGGTTCATGAAATTTATGAAAATAGCTGACTAACAAAATCATAAATTTAATTTAATAATTGAAAAAAAAACACAAAATACATTAGATACACTAAGGCATCATTGAAACCACTGAGCAATGTTTAAATTATATTTGAGTTAAATATTTTACATAATATATAGTGTAATTATAAATAATGCAACATTAGTTATTGATAAATACATAATGTGATTTTATTTACTGGTCATTGAATTCGAACTGTAAATTCGAATCGATAGGATCTAAATTAATGAATTGCGCAAACTCCCGGAAACCCGCGAAATAAAACACGGCAATTCCGGTCGTAAATCAGAATCACCGCAATGTATGGGAGAGAAGTAGGAAAACCTCAGTTCAAGATGAGGTCGGTGAGTGGATAGAAGTTCTAGTTGAAGGACCAGTGATTTCTCAACCGGGATTAGGAAGGACTGCTCACCTCCGTCACGTCTCCGTTATCCCCGCAGTCACCACCGAGATCACATAAATGGCACGCGGATGAGTCGATCTCCGATCCCAATTGAATACGGCGATGTCACAAGTTCACCCACGGCATACAAACAACAAACAATACGTGATCAAAACACAGTGCTGGTGCACTGGAGCTGAAGGGTCAACACCGCGAATGCTATCGCGATGTCGAGATCAAACAAATATTGGTCAAGTTGGCGTCTACTGACGTCAAGGTCACAATTCATACTGAAAAGACGAGTATCAGGAAATATATATATGGGAATTTTAATGCGGAAATGTGTCAATAATATGGGACGCTACCTATTCGAAAAGACGCGCCATCATTACAATTATAAAATATTTTTAAAAGGACACCTAAATTTTTATAAGTCTCTGTTTTAAAAACATCATGTTCGATCTTTATGACAGGTCTATGAATCGCGTTTGAACGCAACACGCATAGATATATAGGTCGATTTTTTCTCATGGTACTGTACAGTCAGCCACTGACGAATCTGTCACTAGTACAATTTTTTTTTACAATATATATATATATATACATATAGTTTGTTTAATGATTAATTATATTATGGATCGGGAATAAGTAATGAAATAATCGATACACAATATAATCTTGAAGTGCCATGACCAAAAAATCTACCTGTAATGGTCCGTGTTCTATTACCTACCTACTTTCGCCCCTCCACTTATATGGTATGCTGTCTATTAAAAATACAATTAACGTTTAACAAGTTGACATCCTTTTGTACTGTGTAAATTTACGTTTATGCTATTTAGGCGCATCAAAGTTGACATTTGAGCGTGTCAGGTCAAACTGTTCACCTTGCTATTGTGTGATGTGGGTAGTATTCGCTTCATGCGTATCATCGAAGTCCCGTGAAATGAAAGAGAAGGAAAAACAAAAAGGGATGATAATAAAAATTAACTAGAAAATATAAATTATTAAGGAGAACACATTATTATTGTGAGGTTGTAATTATTCAGAATATAGGTCTGTGATATTTTAAATACTAATTTAATGTATTAATTATAAATATATACATATAATAATACATTAAATTAGTATTTAGAAAATATAAGGTTATTTGTCTATTTTTCCCCGTTTTTTATCTTTTTTTTATTCAACAGTTTCTTTTATATAGTTATCATAATTTTGTCGTTTTTGTTACTTTCTCTTAAAAATAAATATTATTTTTCAAGTTATCAGAATACGCCAACATATAAAGGCGGTGTTTTTTAGAGGCATAGAACTTTAAAATGAAATAAAAATCGTAGTAATGGCCATGGTATTGGCTTTATTACTTATGCCATTAGTGTTTAAATATGTTTTCGCGCATGTGGGTGCCGCGGCTGGCTCGAATAAAGCGCAATCTGCAAGTCCAATTTGCGACCACTTTTTGGAGTAGTTGGGGGCGTTTAACGGCAATAATGCGACGAATATTGGCTCCCAAGTCATCTATCGTCTCTGGTTTATCGATATAGACTAGAAACTTTACATATACCTACAGAAAATAATCCAAAGGTGTTAAATAACACGATCTTGGAGGCCAATTCACAGGTCTATTACGCGAAATTATGCGCTCATCGAATGTTTCCTTCAATAAATTAATTGTGGCGCGCGCTGTGTGGCATGCTGTGCCTACTTGCTAAAACCACAACTCTTCCACATTAATTCCATTCAATTGGAGAACGAAAAAGTCAGTAATCATGGATCTTTAGCGCTCTCCATTGACTGTGACGTTCTGGCCGGTATCATTTTTAAAGAAACAATAACGGTGTACACTGTACGATGTCTCTGTGAATGCGTATTATCAGTTAAAGTATGCGTGGTGCGATAATGATCCATGGTTATTCGAATTTCTTGTTCAAATGGACGATTATGGTAGCGCACAGTAAGTTTCACGAACTGAACCACGATTTTCGAAATAAATTTGCACAATTAACAAGCTTTGTTCTGGCGTAAGTCTATTCATGGTCAAATGACAAACAAAACTGTGCACAAATAAGCTGTCAATTGTCAAATTGGCTGTTGCTAAAACAACTGTTGCAAATTCGAAAGATAAACCTCTAAAAAATACTCTTTATGAAGGCATTATATTAGCTGGTGTCATTATTTGTTCTACATTATCCGTATGAAAATAACCATATATGGTAAAGGTTGTATGGTATAAAATGATGTGTAATAAATATAGAGATTTAATAATTAATTATTACGTTTTAGAAAACAACATCTATATAAATGGATCTCATCAATTTAAACCGACTGATCGATAATAACATAATCAGAAATATGAATATTTGACATCGCTCTCGACCATAAAAGAGGTGGTCATGATATTTCGTTTTACGGTAACTCGATCAGCATATTTATTGCGTAATACATTGTATTTTGAGGAAAAATAAAGCAAATAATATCCAACAACTTTTATTACGCAGAAGATTATGTGTTATTTTCTTATCGTACATTTATGAAATTGCCGAATAATGTAGTCAAAGAGCATTACTGTCCGAACAAAACATTAAATCCGTAATATAAACACGTCGTTATGGCCTTAGTTGCTTGGTATTGCGATGAATGAAGGCAAAAACTCGGAAAATTTTCCCCTTGAACTTCCGAAAGCTTTCAAGTATCGCACACGCGCCCGTTTTTATTTTGAAAAATCTGTCTATATTATCTGTGGGTATAATATAATTCTATCGAATTTTAGTTTTATTAATTTAAGAACGTTTGATATGTAAGTACCAATGTTTTATTTAAATATACGTATTTTCAATACAAAGGGAACACCAACATACCTGTATCTATATTTATTTTAAATATACGGGGTGGGCAATATATTAATCATAAATAATTCATTATATTTGTTTTTAATCACTGTGAAATTCGTTAGGCCAATTTGTACATATTTCATCATTATTATTGTAAAATTCCATAATTATATATGTGAAAATAAAACACTTGTATTTTTATTCTACTCGTTTGTATTGTGTTTACTCAGAATTCCAATGAATAATGTTGTCCCATGTAAAATAAATTGTATAGCTGTCCCCCATTATAATTATGAATATAAATTGTTGAGTTTAAATTATTAGATTTATAATGCCCTTGCAAGACGAAACGCGTCTTACATAAATTAAACGAGTCAAATAAAAAAGGAAGTGTTTTATTTTCACATTTCTGTTTTCTATTTTAGTCAGTATATTTTTAAGATTATATTTGAATTAATTTCAAAATATAAAAAAAAAAAAAATTAAAACATATTAACAATTTAACATATGATTTTAATCACTCTGTTTAAGAAAAATGTATTTTTCGTAACCGATTGGTGAATATAATAAATTTATAGTGGTTAAGCTTTCCCTTACGGTGTTTAAATTAAAACGCGCGTTCCGGTGCTGTAAACTCAGTGTACATGTAGACTTATGCGATTTTTAAGTCTGATAAATAAGAGTATTTTACATTTATTACTTATATTAATCATTAAAATAATAGTGGATATATAAGTAATATATCAATTATTGTGTAAAAATGAGAAAAAAAACATTAATCATCACGAACGACAGCATAAAGAAGCATAAGACGCATAAAACACGTCAAACTCGGCCAGCGCACGGTCTGCCGCTAAAGTGATGATCGGCATCCGGCACCCCGCGCCCCGCACACTACGCCGACCACACCACTCCGCACGTACACATACACGTATAGATAAATTTACGTCAGGTTCTTCAAGGAAACATTTTTTATTGTTGCGTATGGTAAATACTTACATATTTGAATTATTTTGTTAAACACATAAATATATTACAAAGGAATACCTAAAATATGAACTCTGTATTTAATAGAGATATTTATATAATTAGAGAGCAGAGAGCAAAGGTTAAAAACAAAGATAATCGATTATTTATAAGTAAAATTAATAACCACAACGTGTTGCGTTAAATATTAAAAATAATATTACATTATAATATGAATTAAATATATTAATTATAAAGATATACATATAAAATCAATTTTATCGAAAAATATTGTTGTTGCGCCACCGGGATTCGAACCTGGATCTCTTTCCTAACCGGGGAAGGTGCATTATCCAACTATGCTACAGCAACAATATTTTTAGCGACAATTTTCGAACCTATATGTTACCTTTTTGATATTAATTCATTTAATCGTTCCATTATTTAAAAAAGCCATCTACCGTATTTACCTATATTATACCTTTGAGTAAACTGATAGCAGATGCCAGAATTATCAATTAATTTTTATTAAATTTTGGACACATTGATACAACTATATTATTGGGAGAACATATTATGTTAATCACTTTTTATACTGTATCCTGATATAAATCTATCATTAATAAAAGCATATTAATTCCATCCCGTAATAAATATCTGAAGACTTCAGCTGTCAGTGATACGTATACGTGTGCAATTACTTCAGCAAACACCGGTACTCAAACAATGTGCAATTACGACAATAGTATACAATTTCCTGACAGCGACCGATCCGTGTCCGGTGATTATCAGTGAAAACATACCCTAATGTTTTTGTTGCAGGGTGTAATTTTCTGGTATGAGCCATCAGTGATAAGAGTACTGTAAAAAAGTTATGCATTCAATTTATTATAGTCAGTTGTATTTATTCCGCACATATTTTTAGATATTTTGTATTGAAGTTGTTTCGTGAGAAATTCAACAGATGTGTGTAGTTCTATGTTCTACATACTATGATAGATTTATACAAACAATATGAAAGCCATTAATGAGTACGTTTACGTCTTTTTAAACGTTTAAACAATTACGTTTCATTTTAATTTTACAATCGACACAGTTAGTATTTCAGACTGCAATATTTATTTTTTACTATTTTATTTGTCGATTAATTATTTTTGATTAAGAAACGCCTACCTATACTATAATATTCCGAACAAACAACTCCATCCTATCAGTCTTTCATCTTCTTAACAAAGTTTTAGAACTTATTAATAGCAATAAAGCGTATTTAAAATAAATAGCAACCAAATACTATGAATTCATCCAATATTGAAAAAATTTAAACCTGAAAACTAGTGCTTCTTAACACTATTACGCATATCAAGGTAAAAAAAAAATTAATGCCCTTTCATATAAAATCAAAACAGAAAAAAATTATAAAGCCTTCAAATCGCAAATCAAATAAATATTAGAATACTCCGACAGCAATTACAAGTTCTAATATGATTATGTTTATGTATATGTATTTAATAATTTAATTGTATATTTATATCTTTCTTCTATACCTACCTCTACATTATTTTAAAACTTAAATACTCCCCAATTCAAATACGAGAATTGATTTCTCTATTGAGTTGGCTAATTTTGTGTAAAAAAAAATATATATAATTAATTATGTTATGTAAATATGTAAATGTGAATAATATATTTAAAAAAATAAAATAATTTATATGATACCAATTGTTGTCGTGTATTGTGACTAATTCTTAAGGTACTATTAAGTAATTAAAAATCTCCTGTTGCTATTAACAATATCGTATCATCTGAAATTTACATTAAACCGAAATATTGAATTTCAAAGTTTTGAAAATTATTTTTTTAATGTCTTCCGGCTGAGTTTAGTTCATTCAAAACCATTGTATTCAAAGTGAATCCAAATATTTGATTAAAAATACTGCGTTCAAGTTAAAATAATAATAAAAAATCACATAGCATGCTCATCATTTTTGGATGTAGGTATATATATTAATATTCTAGGGCAGTCATCGGGTTAAAAAATGAAGAATGACAGACGCTTTCAAGATTTTAATTATCTCAACGATAGATAAATGTTTCTAGATGTTTTCATAGGCTTTACACATGTTAGAATAAAGCATGATTACCTGGTACCGCCACCAACATAAGGTATCCTTGGAACAACAAGATATATTGTTGTTTCAAGGGCCTGTTGATATTAACATCGAATAGAGTTATCGAGCTACAAAGTTTTAAAAATTAATATTTCAATTTCTTCGGCTGAGTTTGGTTCATCGCCGAAAATTTTTACCTTTATCGGCGCTTAAAAATTTTGAGTAATAATTTTTTTACTTAGGCGAGCCGAATACAGGGCGTAAGCTCTGTATTACTCATACTTCCATACTTCCCATATAATATAATATATAAATAGATTCGTCTCTATGAGATATCTATAATTTGTTTAATAAAATAATAATTTATATTTGTTAACTTTGTTTTTTTAACCACTTATTGAGTTAAAATACATCTACCGGCTTCAAAAAATACCATTTTATTCTTCAGGATGTCAATACTAACTAAAACATATGTTATTGTTTCTTTACCAGAATCTATTTTAAAAACAACAATTATTTAAAAAATAAATTTAGTATAACACAAATTGTTACTTAGTACAAATTTACTTGAACAATAGTAAGGAAAAAAATTTAGAATGGGACTCGTAGTTAAATTTAGTTGGTTGTTTATAATTTTTTGATTAGTTTTACACTCTTTATTTATCTCCGATTCCAAATTATTAAATTTATGACCAACACTGTTTACATGCAAAATTGACAATCCGAATTTTTTATCAAAACCATGACCATTTTCTATCAAACGATTAGAAAATTCTGAAAACCCACTATTGTTCAAACATTTCAAATGCTCCTTTACGCTTATATTAAAACTTCTACCCGTTTTACCAATATAAAATGTAGCACAATCCTTGCAACTAAGTTTATAGACACCAGAATTGTTAAATTTATCATCTTTGTCTTTAGAATTTATGAGTAAATTTCCTATATTATTATTTGTATAAAATGCCGGTATAATGTTTCGTGGTAGGTGTTTATATATTTGATTTGAAAAGTTATTTATATATAAAATCCTGATGAAGGAAAAAATATTTTCCGAAACCGGTTGGTATATTAAATTTACTCATAATAGTGGTTAAAAATAACGTAATAAGTAATTCAATATTCAAATAACCACAATATAAAGTTTGCTTTAAATATTAAAAATAATATTTTATTAATTGAAAAACAAACCAAAATGATTTTTGTGTTTCATTATAATCTTCATCTATAATATTTAGTTTTGCAGCATTTAGCATTTAACGCAGTGGAATCGATTTTGTCTTATTTTTTGATATTGTGCATTGGGTTCATTTTTATCGTAGCCAACAATTCAGGTCACATTTCAGTAGTGATCATCAACCCTAATGATACGTAAGCTCTGGCAAAAATAACCCATGGAAAAATAATAAGCCTGAAGAAACTACTGTCATCTGACGTAAAAATGTTTGTTATTGTATTTTTATACCTATAAAATATTGGTCCCATAAATATATTTTATATATTGTGATGAGTTTTACTAGTCTGAAATAATAATTAATAGTTCATTTATTAATTATCTACAACAAAGCTTGAAATTGCTCTCGATAGCTTAACATGAATTATTTATAATAATTATAGAATTAGAACGAACTAGGGAGTTCACTCCATAGGGAGTGTCGTAAGTTTTTATTGAAATGTATTGATTTTAGGCACACAATATAAATATGTCCACAAATTTAAATATTAGAGAGCACAATTAAAGTAATTATAATTCTTAAATTACTTTAATAAAACTTTGATTCAAAAATTACATGGGAGAAATATTAATTATCGTTATTCAATGATGTACGAGAATCCATCAAAGGTTATTTTTGGTGTTTTAAAAAATTGTGAATTAATACCAGAAGGTAATTAATAATTACTTTGTTAATTATTATTAAAAGATACATAGAAAAAAATATTTTTAACATTTATTAATTTTCTTAAAGAAACATGCAAGTATTTACAGATCAAAGTAATAAATTTAACTTTGTTTATAATAACGTGTTTAAAACTATAGTAGATACATACTAAAAATAAGGTTCTTAATTAATTAACAGCATTTAAAACATTTTTGTTAAATACGTAACGTATAAAATAAAAATAAAATTGTTCAACTGGAATGAATATTTTATATACCTAGTACCCATAATATGCGCATTACTTATATGGATTTATGTATTATATGTTAATGAGTAAATAATTATACAATTTTATATTTCAAGAAGCTCATAACAGCTTTGAATGATGACAAAAATCACGTCTCAGGAACGTTGTTTTTTAATCATTAAACTGACATATCAAAAATTTAACACGAGACCCTTGGATTTTAATCAATTAATGGATGGTATGGCGCTATATTGGATATAAGAAATAAATCATTATTTTTTTACACGTGTGTATTTAAAGCCTGTTGTATATATTTTTTAACATATTGCTGTTGAAAAAAAAGATAATATCATCATACCTTGATGCTTTTAAGGAAGCTTGTAAAAAATTAAACGTTACATTTCATCAATAGAATTTTTACATGAAAAAAATAACACGAATAGGAAAAATCGTAAAATGATATGAACTTTCGCAAATTTGCATATCTATTAATACAGTTTCATATGAAACCACTATCCGTCAATACGCAGGTATATAACGTAACAGTGCTTACGCCAGAAAACAAATGTAGTTATTACAGACAATAAAACTTCCGTCATGTGAAACACGCGCTATTTCACCAAATATTTTCGTTCAAAAATACACTTTCATATTTTTTACGGTCGTCCGTTTTCCGCGTGAAAAGGCCGGAAAAAAACACAAAACTCCGGGGATTCCCGATGTAAAAATGGCGGCTAATGCACACCTGTCACGACACTGGTGCCAGACGACACTCGCTATAACTAATGAAACTTTAATTGTAGTACCATTATTCCACGGCACTATAAAATAATTCACGGAATCACTTACCCCGCTCCGCGGTGTTTTAAGCTAATGAGTCAAGTCTACGTAATGCACGTGAACAATCGTAAAAATTCCGGTAAGGTAATGTAATACCTTTCGGTTAAAGTATTGTCATTCAGGAATTTCATTTAATACCCAGGTGCCCGTACAGACAAACTGATCATTTCAGTTAGTGTTTTACTAAAAAAATAGGTTTATCGATTTTTTTCATATTACAAAACTGGTGGACGTTACGTGAAATCTATACAATACGTATAAAAAAAACACATAAAATAATTCAAATATTTTAAAATCTATAAAATAAAATACAAATAGAAAAAAATAGCCGGCAAAAAAACGTCGAAAAGTAGTCTTTAGGTACAGCCTATTTCAGCAAATGATATTTTTTACTTAATTTGACCAAATACTAACATTGAAACAAATAAACTATCAAACAGAACATGAAAACCTTTTAACACAAAATTCTGTACTGTTCACATGTTCAGGTCATAATTTAAATGATTGTTTTTAAATGTAATTGAGGTTATATATTTGAATAATGCTGATGTTTGCCTAAATTGTGTATACGAATATAATTATTTGAAAAATTTGGAAGTATCGGACGTGAATGATGAGCCGCCTCCAAGTCGGCTTACTATTCACAGTATTCACCTTGGTTTGTTATGGGAATGAGTAAACTCTATACTTACACGATGACATTGATTATTATATAACAGTTTAAAATAGTTACTATATTACACGTATGTGTCGGAATGCAGTACGGAGTGAGATGCTGTCGTTTCAAGAGGCGATGACGCTGACGGAATTGAGGTGCTGAATACAGCACATGTGGGGGCTGATCGGCCTTTTCATACGTTCAGATGTATTGCCTATGCGTTGGCTGACGTCCCACAGTGGTGGCTAGGTGTTGCATCGGCAGCTGAGTTCAGGACTGTATCCTGATCACTACAGGTATATTCTGTTTTTATTAAAAATAATGTTTCCAAATCAATATATGTCCAAACAAAATATTTGAAACTTGTATCGCGCAGGTTTAGTCGCCGAGGCGACGCCAATTAAATTGATGTAATAAGTACACGAGGCAGTTATTAAAAATATTTTTACTGTAAATCAACAGCGTAGCGCCAGCAAGACGTGAGATGTATTTCGGCAAACAAAGATTTTCATTCTTTAGTAAATACGTATTTCAGCGCCTGTAGCTGCCTACTCGCTGAAACGGTGAGAAAATATAAATCAATTGGATTATTGTTTGTATGCAAAATAAAATAAAGGTATTCTGCGTGTGGGATCGTATTTTCGTTTCTGTCATCGCAGTGTCCCTAGAGTAAACATATTTTGTATTTCATTTCTTTTGACCTCATAATCATCATCATCATCATCATCGCCAGTTGAGAAAAGCAGAGATCGGCGAACCACCCTTGACTACATTTCTTGTTTGCTGTACGGAGCAATACTTATTATATATACAATCTTCCTCGCGTCCAAATACGTTATATTCTAACTAAAAACCAACTAAATACGTAAACAATTTAGTAACAATCTCGTTACCATTTCACATCGCTGATTAAGTACGCATTTACTATTTCGTAACTTGACTTTAAACTTTCATACTTAATAGATTAGCTCGACGCCATTTGCCTCACTAGCAGTTCTCGTATCTGTACTATAAATATACACAGACATATTGGCATCAGTACAACACGCTATTTAATTAATAAAAAAAAGATTATATAATTCCCGTTTATCGTGGTTTAATAAATATTCATGAAAAGAGGGAGGCGTTCCGTGCTTTTTTCGATAATCCAGGTCACAACTTATTTCATAAAGTGGGACCCACGTGATATAATGGAATAATCATATAACAATTTAATTAATACAATTTAAATTAATCAACGAAAAAAAATTATTTATCGTAAAATTATTTTAGTTGCTACCGGGATATAAATATCACATAACTATTTTTCTGAAAAAACTACAACTTTACAATAATAATGTGTTCTCGATAAAAACATTTCGTTTACTTATTTTCTATGATTGAATTTAATTTTGAGAAATAAATTTAAGACAACTTATTAATGTGCATAAAGATACGTAGAAATATATTTGTGCCCATTATTATGAAAGTGGTTTAAGTCAAGAAAATGAAAAAAAATAGCTTATCAATTATTTCGCGTAACATTGTTTACAATTAATATAATATGATGCAAATTGTAACAATTGTGTAAAATTTGAAGCGTTATATTCAGTGTATTGTTACGACGTTCAACGGTATTCCGCTAGTGTTTACTTTGATAGAGTATGTCATTTCAACCATAAAAAAAGTTATTTCCTTATAAGCTACATGCAAAATTTATATGTCAAAATAAATTATAAATCTAGTAGACTAAATAAGTTTTGAAACATTGTGTGTAATATAAAAACAGTTTTAATCAATTCAAACGCAAACCTTTAAATATCTCGAAACGAAAGAAATATGTCTTAGACCATATTCATTATAATGGGCACATTATCGCTACATTGCATAAAATATTAATATATATTTACGCCCATGGTTAGTTTTGCTGTAATGTAGGTACCTAATAATCTAAATCCTAGTTTTTAACTGCATAAACTCATATAAAATTGTTAATACCATCTGGTGTATTAATTGGGGATAATATTAATTACATCAGTATTTGTAGCGATGAGATCAAAACATGAAGTGATCTCTAAATTTCGACGCCATATTTTTTAAGTCTTTAATTTAAATCAATTATATTTTTCATGCTTTTCATAATCATTGATAGGTACTTATTACGCATGTAGGTATTTTAATAATATATTTTACTCCATTCTAATCTGCAACAGAAAATTCCCTAACGGAATTTCCGCTTTTATTGATCTAGATTGAATAACAAGTTTGTTTTGAACATCTGAACAGACGATTGAGTAGCTCTCAATGCCCATTGCCTTTCACACCCCTAATAGGCAAACCTCTGAATGTACCTACATGCTGGTGCTATAGCATTTCAAAGCTTAATCAACAAGGCCATCAAGCAATCTTTTACAACCTTTATTTCTATGCCGTGAAGCCAACTTTTAAAAACAAAGTATTACGCGACATTTCATCAAGCGTAAGCTTTGATTTTTAAAAATATTGTTCAGAAATAAAAATGTGATCAAATAAATTTATATTCTTTTATTACATCTGTGATAATTTATAATTCTTTATTTCCTAAATATTAGCGAAATTATTTTGTGGCCACATATTATATAAATATTAAGACAATGCACTTTGTTTAAACCACCTTTTATTAATAAATCAACATGTTTCGATGCGTATGGTATATTCTTCAGGAAACAATGTATATAATAAAATAAAATATACAAGCATAGAAAAAAACGAAACTATAAACTATAAGTGGTGGGTAACTAAATAAGAACTACTATGAAAAAAAATTATAGGTAGCTATTTGCAAAAAAGGATTTGGTTATATATAATATTTAGCTTGCTATTAACACATTTTCTTATTTCTAAAATTTCAAATGTATCTAACTGTAAATCCTTAGTATTTATATGAATAATTTCTAAACCTTTGTTTAATGTCATAATAATTGTTTGTTTCCAAAATTCTGAATAGTTGTTGTTATTCAGGCATCTCAAGTGCTCCTTAATTCTAATATCAACATTTTTGCAAGTTTTACTTATATACACTAAAATTTAAAAAAACGTTAATAGTTTTGTTTTTATCTATGCTTGTGTTTTCAATTTTAGTGTACATTGTTTCCTGAAGAAAATACCATAAGTATCGAAACATGTTGATTAATCAATAAATAGTGGTTTAAACAAAGTGTTTTGTCTTATTATTTATATAATTCTTTATTATAGCTGTTTTGCATTATTTATTGTAATTTTAGATTTTTTTACCATAATTATTTCAAATGTACTTAATTACAAATATATGAAATGCGTAAAAATATCTTTGGTTAATTTCAATCACTGGACAATCACTTTAGTATCACTGGACAATCAAAAAATTTATTTCAGGGTTTCAAACGATGTTAACATAATTATATTAAAATGCACCGTTTTCTCTAGTAATATCTACTCGTTTGCTAGCACGGAAAAGGCAACCAATACCTCACTTGTTTGAGTAGAAAAATAAGCCAACAATATTAAACTTTCAATTAATCAATCGTTAATATTATAACGATAATAACATTTATTTTTTATTTTTAAATATAATAAATAAAAGATGCTCTATAATTTATATTCCGAACTATATTTAGAGATCCTTATTTTTCTGTTACGCTATACAAATCAATATGTTTGATCACAGTCACCAACCTTCGCGTGCTATATTTCAGTACCTCTTAAATCACTCAATTACTATTTGAAACGGAATTGAACTCTACTATAGTGATGATAGTCATGCCTAAGAGAAACCAAAATACGTTGTTTTTTATATATTTATCATAGTATACATTTAGTATATTTTAGATATATATTTTTGATGAAATTGTGGACAATACTGACATCTAATTCGGGAGGCATTCCGATTATGTCTAATTTTTTTTTCTAATATACATATTACAATGATCTCAACTATAATATTTATGCACACCTAAATAAGAATAGTTTTTCAATTACAAAAAAGATTTAACACGAATATGAGAATTGTATGTAAAACTAAATTAATCAAATTTATAATTAAAACACTACTGAGTATACAATAATATTTATTTAATTTTATTATATAGACCTTTCAACTACTTAATGACATTAATTTTTATTGGAGCTAAAAATAGATTCTAATTTAAATTTATTAGAAAGTGGATTTATAATTCAGGAGCAAGGAAGGAAGCATGTCTTCGTCTTATTCCTCTTGCATAAAAATTATGTGAAAATAAAATGCAAAATGCAATGATATTATATGAAAATAAAATAGTTGTTTTTAGGGTAGAGCGGGGCAAGTAGAGCAATTTTTTATTTAATTTATCATAACTCTTAAACGGTGCATCAGGCTTACTTGATTCCTAAAATTTTAGATAAGTAATTTACCCTGCTCTAAATGTCTTCAGAAAATGAACCGATTTCAGGTTTGGTTTAGAAGATATTTCTATAAATGCGAGAAACTTCAGAGTTGTTCAACCTGCCCCATGGGTGTGGTAAGTTGAGCAGGGGTATGGGGCAAGTTGAGCAATAGAAAGAATGGGCTCAATAGTGATATGGAAATTGCATAAATCTCTAATAAAACTACAGTTAAAAATCAAATATGTATTTTAAGTTCCAGTACTAATTGTAAATAAAATCAAAAGAAAACTAAACATAACTTATTATTTATCTAAAAATGATGTTATATTATTAATTTTCAAATATATAATATAAGAATGTAAAGTTAGTAATTTACTATGAGATCAAAAATATGAATGCAGTGTTTATCATCAGACATGATTGTCGCTATTGCAATTAATGCAAACATATATAGATCAGACCAGCATTCGACGTACATTTAGTGTGAGACCATTGCTCGCAAGCCTGACACTGGATTAAGTTTTCTCCAGGTAGGCTCTCAGAATTAGTTTCGCAACAATCTACCTTCAGATTTTAATTTTGAAATGTATTTTGTTCTTTAACATTCGTTTGATGTTGAATTTTTTATCAGCAGCGTCCATGCTCTTGTGTTCATCCATTACAGATTTGACTCGTAGTTTGAAGTTTTTATCTTATATCTTCGCACCCTAAAATGAAAATTCTGAACAAAAATGTAACTTTTTGTAATAAAAATATAGTGAGACAAGTTGAGAAAGCCTGCCCAACAAGCCCCGACTAGACTTATCGAAACAAAAGTTAGTTTATGAAAAAAACGGTAAGACTTGAGACCAAACAGCTATTTATAATCGAAAGTACAATAAATACGTAATGTATTAACACTTATGTGATTGTAGATGGCTGTTTTTATACAAGTCCGATAGAAAAATAATTACCAATTTATTTTTTACTTTTTAGTCACAAAATAAACAAAGTATCCTTGCACTTCACTCGATTATCGTGCAGCAATTGGCAGTTATGTGATTTGTCCCCCCCCTTCCTTGTCACCCTCTTTCCGTCATTTGAAGTGCTGTCGTGAGATTGGTAGTTTCTGAGATATTTCAATTGCCCAACTTGCCCCCATACTCAACTAGCCCTGCCCTACCCTACTTCTGACGCATTTTGCCTTGTGAGAGCATTATCAATATAATGATTTCACTCAATAACTACATTATAATGGGGTACAACTATACAATTTTGTTTGCATAAGATGAAAAGGGACAGGGATTTTAAGGATTTACATACATTTTGAATGCTTATAATTTATTATTCTAACTATTCAGTTTCAACACTAAAAACAACTTGTATTTATATTAATATTAATCTGTAGTTAAGAAGGCTGCATATTTTTTTACATGATATGAAAAAAGACAACGTTATTCATTGAAATTCTGAGGATTTCCATGCATTTTTGTATGCTTCTAATTATTCTAAGAAACGATTCCGTTTCAACACTAATGATATTAATATAAA
Organism: Eubasilissa splendida; assembly: GCA_031772225.1. NCBI lineage: Eukaryota > Metazoa > Arthropoda > Insecta > Trichoptera > Phryganeidae > Eubasilissa > Eubasilissa splendida. Next base: position 19,687,543 of record CM062859.1, on the reverse strand, counting down.
ATAAAACTTGTACGCTATCATTTAATAACCATAACCATGTAGCCTTAGCCGTCATAACTCAAAATATTATGTTGTGTACACTTCACAGCTTTGCGCCTCTGACTGTGCGACCACTTGTGCGCCGGGAACGAATTAAAAAATAATGTAAAAGTTGTCATGTTTAAAAATACTAAAATCAAAATCTGCTTAGTCATTCAGTCCTCGTGCATGACTGTACTCCCTTTGACCAGCGGACTTATCGCCTAATGTCGGGACATAAAAGCTTTTTAATCACCGTATTTATAATAACTAGGGTAGACGTCTCCATATGCCTCAAAAAGCCTTCGTAATGAAATATGTCCACCGTTCTGTCGTTATTACGGTCAATTAATATAATTTCAATGAATTCTAAATAATATTTCAACAGTTATGAGCGTTGGTTCACATTGATGAAAAAATATCCATGTTCATTGTTTATTAATATATTATAAACATCCCTAAATCTACTTTTGTTAAAATAAGTACGCATATTTATCATCCATTGTCATTTGACCAGACGCTTAATATTGTTGTATTTTTAAATTATTTATTTATTTATTATTATTATACACGCTCTATTCAAGCATTGCCATAATTTCATCAAAGAAAAAAATTACATAATGTCAGCATGTCCTTTCACAATAAAAATTAAAAATAAATACAAAATGTGATGTAAAGCAATCTATCCGTCACCACTGAGTTGAGACATAAAAATTGTAATAATGCAGTCCTATAAAGAATTAAATTTACAACAAAAATGTCGACTATTTCCGCATATTTATTCCCCAAAAAATGCATTCTGGGTACTGCGTAGTTAGCTGATGCATGAGTTCTGACATTACCACTGTAATAGAACAATGAATTGTATCTCGATGACCTCAATGGTGCGCAAAAGTCAAGCAGACCAACAATCTGGAGGCAGTCTATTATACCATTAAATTATTAGAGAAATCTAAAGAAGAAAAAGTGTTGGCTTACTTATCTACCAGTTAAGGGTTCAATTCAACAACGATGTATCGTGGGATAATTTAGTTCCATTAATCATGGAATAACTGTTTAAAAGCATTGATTATTAGATAGTAATTGTTCATTTATTTTATAATTTACAAAGTATTTACAGTTCAATGACATAACACATTAAAATTATTATTGTCAATGAAATACATCAAATCAACATATATCTGAACAAAATTAAATTTAAAATATATGAAAGCATAAAATACTTACATATAGGAAATTAAATAGTTTAGTTTAGTTGCATAGATCATGAGATAGTAACTATTTATTTGAATTTATTATGGGATAGTAACTGTTAAGTTTAGTTGCCATCCCACGAACAATTGCCAGCACGGATATTCGGATTTGTATTGATCCACTTATCCTCTTAGGATTTGGGTGACCTATTTGATGTATATATAATCTTAGATGTACTTTTATATTAATATCTACTTTCAATATTCAATTGTTAGCATTCCTCTGTTTCTGGCGTGATTTTTTTGAAAAATTAACTTGTACTTGTAATAGTGATTTATTCTTAAAAGTATTATATTTTTTAATTTATGTATTACAAGAATTTTTAAATATGAATTAAATATATTAATTATAAAGATATACATATAAAATCAATTTTATCGAAAAATATTGTTGTTGCGCTACCGGGATTCAAACCTGGATCTCTTCCCTAACCGGGGGAGGTGCTTTATCCAACTAAGCTACAGCGGCATTATTTTTAGCGACAATTTTTCGACCCTATATGTTACCTTTTTTAAATCAATACATTTAATCGTTCCATCATTTGACAGAGCCATCTACCTTATTTTTACAGAATATCAAAAAAAAAAAAAAATTACAAGAATGACAAAATAATCAATAAATCTTTCTGGGATATGTTTGAATGCGGTTAGGATTGAATGTTATGAGTCAGAAGTTTGTGTGTGAGGGCTTAGTACCCCTATATATTACACCCAGCTCTCACGGTTCTGTTGAATATATTCGCGGAGTATATATGTGTATTAATTGATGATTGAGCACAGCTATAGATAGAAAAATATGCAATATTAAGTCTACACCGAGGAGCGTCTACTAGAGATAATGAGTCTAGTTTTACTTTTTCCCAGGTATCTGCAAGTTGCGTTCAGAATAAGTAATGTTTCAAAGAAACGCGATGTATGAAGGATGGTAGGAATTCGGTATAAGAACAGAAGAATAATGGCTCAAGATCCAACCACGAAGCACGTTTTCTTACTGTACTCACAGCTCTCCTGAACTTCAGTAACCTTCTTCGATAATTAGCACGAAGCACTGTGTATCACTCAATAGTGATAGTAAATCTTCGGTACGCACTGCGAGAAACCGAAACCGAAAAAATAGTAACAGGACATGCACACTTCTTGACAACTCACAAGTCATAGATCACACACAGAAAAAGTTGTGATCTGCGACCGGCGATCTGGTACTGTCATAAATACCGAACAGAATGATTTGCATACACTTGGATCTGCCCTGCAAGAGATAAATATAAATACAGACCTTCAAATAATTATGTATTTATTTTTTGCCACATTGCACGAGGAGAAAACGAAAGAAGATGCTCATTGGGGTGAAAAATTTGCCAGGAAGGAAAAATCCCCTGTGCAATGAATCGATCATGTGAAAAAAGCAGAAATCCACCAAACCGAATACCATGAAACTTGGAAGATTTTTTAAGATGTCCCAAAGAGATCACGACCCTCAACCCTAAAGAATAGAACTGAGAAGAGAGATTTATGGCGTACTATATGGCATACTAACAGTATACATATTTAATTTAATTTATAACTTGTTTTAGGATAGTGCCTCGGCATAAGACCACTTTCTAGTATCGAAACTGCTTGATAAATAATAGCTTTGCAATATTAACCACGGAAAATCAAGCAATACCAATTTTGATATAAATTCTTATTTTTATTTCAAATAACCTCCCGCGTGAAATTATTTATTTTTCAATATACTTAATAAATTATTTGACTTATAATACATATTTTTAGATTAGAACGTATTGAATTTGGTTATGTAGAATGAATGAATAAGGAAAGAATGGTAAAAAAGATACACTTATCAAAACCTTGGAACAATAAGGTAGCATAAGACATTTGGTCATTTGGCCTTTTTTGTATCAAAACATTGACAATATTTTTCTCTTTAAAATTGTGTTATAAACATATTAGATTTGTAGGTCAAAATATATATTTAAAAAATATATATATTATAGTAGCACTCATAATATTGTTTAAAGCAATAACCGTTGATTTAAACATAAATAAAATATATGAGTTATATATATACTTACTTTTTCACTTTACGAGTGATGAACCAAACTACGAAAAATAAAACATAAATGTGATGTATCTACAGGACGAATGCATGAGCGTATGTAGGTTGGTACGAGTGATAAGTATGTGAAAGAGATAAATCAACCTCTGATACGTAAAGTATCGTAAATAAAAATGTTCATTTTTATCATTCTAGTGTTTGGCATGTATTTGATACATATTTCCGTGGCAAATTTAAAAAATATATATATACTGTATTATGTGACGTAGGTACTAATAAACATAATATTTAAAAATTACAACCATTTAAAAATGTGTCAAATACGTGCAAAATACTATAATGATTAAAAATAACATTTTTTACCTACGATACTTTATGTAGGAGGGGTCTAAATGTATCGCGCCGCGGTCGGTATGGCCTCTTGCCTCCGAACCGTTGAACTGTAAACATCTAAAATTGACCTGTACTACATTATATCGAAGCATTCAGAATAAATACTTTATACTTTTAAAAAATGTATGTATGTAAAATTTAGTGGTTAATAAAACAAAGATAATAAATAAAAATATAAATACTTTAGTAAAAATTTTAGTAAATTAAAATTTAATAAAAATGAATTGATAATTCTGGCGTCTGCTATCAGTTTACTCAAAGGTATTTGAGATTCTGTAAAAATAAGGTAGATGGCTCTTTCAAATGATGGAACGATTGAATGTATTAATATCAAAAAGGTAACATATAGGATCGAAAATTGTCGCTAAGAATAATGTCGCTGTAGCTTAGTTGGATAAAGCACCTTCTCCGGTTAGGAAAGAGATCCAGGTTCGAATCCCGATGGCGCAACAACAATATTTTTCGATAAAATTGATTTTATATGTATATCTTTATAATTAATATATTTAATTCATATTTAAAATACTTTAGTTACCACGAACGGGTATTATTCTGACGACACAATCCCGCACACAAAGTCAACATCATCGTCAGCACGAATTAAACATATAACAGTAACATTCGAAACTTTGAAGTTCAAAATCTCAGTTTGATGTAAACTTCAGATCACCTTGATGTTCCAAGGGCACGATGTGATGCGAGCGACCAGACCAGAAGATGTATAAATACAAATGAGGTGAAAATTGTGCGACAGAATAAAAGAGTTTGGTGCTCCATTCTATCTGCCGACTCCCGCGGGAAAAAGGGGTGATGATTAATTAGGTATTGCGTTTTGCACTATAATATTTTTATCACTTTTTTACACATCTAATACGTGCAAATTAACATTTTGATATAGCTATAAATTTATTTATATTTTAATTTTTATGTTTATCTACATTAAATGTTATTATTATTATTAAGATAGTTTTATTAATTTACATTGTACTAGTACATATATTAGTTTAAGAGGGAGTTAAATAATATTAATCACATCTTAATAACATTAATAACTCCTGAACACACTCTTGAAGTGCCATGACTAAAAAATCGACCAGTACCTGTCATATATTTTTTACATATAGTAAATAATATGTCTTAGAATCCTATCATTAAATTTGTCTACCACGCTATTTTAAAGTGTCCCATGTCACGCTTTTGTTACGTGTGTAAATTACATATTCGTAACAAAAAACATACAATACTTTTAAGAAACTGAAATATTTCTCTTAAGGTATAAATATATTGTATTTTTGTGGTCACTTCTATATGCCTACCTACATTTCATATCATATGTATTATACCACCCCTGCATTTAATATGTTGTTTCTAATTCAAAAAAGTATTAATAAAATCAGTTAAGTAAACAAAATTAAATAAAAAAGAACCAAACCCCAGTTTTGCGTGTCGGGCGAGGATACTAACCAAATAAGCTGCAGAGTATCATTAAGACGTGAAAATAGTAGTTTACAAATATCTTAAGCTCTTTATTAATACTCACATCTAACAAAGTTTACCAAGGATTACTAATGTATTTTAAATATTATTTTTTAAAGTTGATGTTGAGAATGTAGGAGGCGCGTTTTAAAAACAAGTATGGGATATTTTTTTAAAAAAACAAAACATTACTTTCTACGGACGCCACACACCTTAAACTACTTCTCAACATAGTCGCTACCATTACCAAGGCACTTTTTATAACGGGGCACCAATTTTTGTATACCATGTATGTACTCCATCTTTGAGTTCATCATTGTCATCAAAACGCTTGCCACCAAGGAACCGCTTCAGATGAAGGAGAATATGGAAATCACTTGGCGACAAATCCGGACAAAACAGGACATACTTGACGATTAATGTCAGCTGGTTTCATGTTTCGTGCATTCAAGAAATGAATCACGGACCGTGTCTCACAGTCGGCGGACTGATCTATTGTGTTGAACATTTCAACTACTTACTACAAAATGGTCACACTATGTGAATATCTATATTGTGTATTGAATGTCTAACTGCATGTGGTGAGTCAACAGATGAAGGAAACCATTATGTATGCGCAACATCACAACCACAGAGCTACACCGACAATGGTACTTACTTAAAAACGCGCCTCGTATTAATGATAAATCAACGCGTTAAATTCGAACAAAAAAACAATCAGCATGTATACGTATATGACAATTTGACACCACAATTTATTAGGTAATAGCACGCTTGTTTAACATATGAGAGTTATTTATCGGGATCAATTCTTGGTAACTTCAAACTTTGTTTGATATCAAAATGGTTTTGAAATCGCCTGGTACCGGTATAACTAACTTACCATCACGCCGTTTTCTCGCGGCAGTAGGCATATAGAATTGAATGCCACACTCTTCTGTCCTGACACACAATTCTCGGCTGCTTATCCACATTCATACATCTTCTCATACAACTCGCCGATTGTTGAGGCTTCTGACAGAATCATCCTCCAGTATCTGGTTTACCTGATCGTGTCAAGTCTTCAGTTTCTAAGAATTTATCTAACACGATGTTCTTTCGTAACTAATTTTATGAGGTTATCCGCTGAATAAACTATAATTCAATGTTGAAACGTAAAAATATATTTGAATATTATTTAAAACTAATTCAAATCATTTTTGGGCAACATTAAACGAAACAACCTAGAGCAGGGGTCGCTAGACCTCGGCGCGCGAGCCGCATACAGCTTTTTTCATAGCCATTTGCGACTCTTCATATTTTCATGTACAATCATATTTAATATATGGAATAGTTTGTCTGCAACATATGACACAATAAAAGAACTACCATTTTACATTCTCATAATCTTTTGCACATCTTCAATGAATCCAATAAAAAAATAAGTTAAGAAGCAAATTAACGGATAATAATTTACAAGCAAGCCTAAAATTGAATAAGAAATTACTCGCCAAACATAACAAAGCTTTTGTAAGCTATGCAAGGTCACCGTTCTAACTAGTAAATTTTACAAAGCCCAAAAAATGTTCTATTATTGTTTATTTATTTAGGTTCCCTTATTTTATAAGTAGTAAATTGATTTACTGAAGCTTATAATTCCCATATATTATATTCTTCTAACTAGTGTACGACCGTATTGTGAATTACGTTTAAAAAAAATCTTTATTTCATCCCGTTTTTTTCATCATTAAAATGTGATGAACTGTGATGATGTGCTACAGTGAACGGACAATAATGTACAATCGTACCTAAAATTGAGCGAAAAGTCACTTTCCAGACATAGAAAAGCTTTTGAAAGCGATGCAATGTCACCGTTCTAACTAATAAACTTTATATAGCCCAAAAAGTGTTGAATTATTTAGGTTTCCTTGTTTTATAAGTAGTGTACGGAGTTACTAAAGCTTATAACTTTCATACATTGTATTTTTCTAAGTAGCCAACGGCCGTATTGTGATTTTGAGTTTTAAATAAAAAATAGTGAAAATGTATGTGGCGGCTATTTAAAAATATTGTGATTATGTTTACTTAATATTTGGCTCTTCTCACTAGAAAGTCTGCCGATCCCTACCTTAGAGGGTGGCTTAACACGAGGAAGGGTTAAGCTAAAATACGTATTTGTAACAAAAGTCATACATGATCGCGGAAGTAATGCATTAAATAACAAAGCTTTCCCTAACAACCGAATAACAATATACATGTAAATAATAGTGAGAGGATATGGTGATAATGAAACGTGTTTTGACGTTTTTTATGACCGGATCAACAACTAAATTAAACACATTTCATAGTACCTATTGAACCATTTTTTATGAATAACATGATAATTATATGGTTGCTCATTTCCGTTGTAATATTTTTGAATACCAAAACAAACATTGGCTTAGATTACAAAAACATATAATGTATACCTATATTTATTTTTTATTGTAACATGTTACATTAAAATTACTATATAATTCTATTGTAACGACACACCACATAAAGTAAAATATGGTTTTATATTTTTGAGACTATATTTTTTTGCAAATGACTATACCGCAATAGGTACCTTTGGAGAATGAAATAATGTAGTGTTTAATGTGTTGATAAGTTAGGTTATGAGATATCATAAGGTTATGTGTATGGGTCGGAATGCCCCAAATAAATTCTCACCGGGCGCTAAACTGTTCGTATGAATTATAACGCGGGTGTCTGTGTGCATGTGCCTTTTATGAGAGGAACTACTTGTTTCGAAAGTATAATAGTGACAATAACCCAACGTGTGTGTAGTACAAAGTTTATTTGTGAAAATTAGAATTCTAAATCCAATATTATTGATTGATTTGGTAGTTACTTCGTAGTGTAACATGTTCATTGAGAAAAATACATAATTTTTATTTTCACTTTGTACTACACACACAATTTTTTTAAGTAGTATCACGACTAGGAAGCGCTGTTCTTCCCATCTATAGGTATAAATTGAACTAAAATTAAATATTGGGGCGATGGGGCACGTAATTTAGCCGAAACTAGTCAGTCTAATTTAACTAACTTACTTACCATCATGCCGCGGGAGTAGGCAGAGAGGACAGAGCGCTATACTGTCCTATATACTCGCTATATATCTTCTTAAGTAAGCTCGTCGATTATTGAGACTTCTAACTGGTCCGTCTTTCAGTTTCTGATTTACCCGATCGTGTTAATTCATAAAATATATAATGCACGTATGTACTTAAAATAACTTTAAAAATAAAAATAAAATTTGTTATTTATTACCTTATTCTTACCAATATTCGCTATAATTACGAAGGACTGCGGTTTTGTATCTAATTAAAAAAAAAATGTGTTTTTATAATAATACATATATATAGAATATAGAGGTTTCGAGAATGTGGGCTGGTTCTTAATACACGTGACACATGATACTAAATTATAAATTATAAACACATATATTTAAATACTAATCAGAAATTCATAGGTGTAATGTATTATATTATCAATAAAGCCAGTCACAATGATACGTAGTACTGTTACAGAGAATATAACTTCACTGGGTAAAGCAAATCACTTAACTATTTAATCGCAGGTAATAATTAACTTAGGTAAATTAATGAAGTATGATGAAGTACCTACGTCATCTACGTATCCGCACGCCAACTGGGTAGCCGTAAATCGCTCCATCACAGAAGTACTTCCACGCACGACTAACTTACAGCCGAATCTTCAATATCGCGGAACTAAGAAATAAGAATTATCTCAATAATTCATAATATTTCAAATACTCTGTAGAAAAGATCTGTGGTGACCCTGCACCATGTAGGAACTCACTTTATAACCATATAGGGCAGAAACCCAACCAACCAATCAGCAGACACCATACATCGTGACAGACACTGCCCTAGGATTTAGCGACCACTTCTCCACAGGCCTTCCTTTCAGCGTTCAACTACATACGTGAATTGAACTGTATACCGCCTCTGTATAATTCATCCATCAATAAACGTCAATCTTTTTAAGTGCTCTTTCATTTCTATACCTTGCTCTATACATCACTCGTACACTGTATACACTGCAACATACAACTAACACAAACCATTCTGATAAATCACAGTCAATTATATTTAACAACAACAACCCCTACAGATCTATCCTTACTAGATTATTTTGTAATGAAGAAATGAGCTTTAAAATACGACATAAACTCATTATTTTCAAACTAAAGAACTCGGAAAACTGGGCCAACTTGGAGAACTACTAGTGAGATTTCAACTTTGTTGTCAAAGACAGACTTCCCGATCACTCATGTAGGTATAAATAAAGGTACGTTATATATACGTAAGTACATAAGCTATGTATACGTGATATACGTATGCCATGAAATGGTTTATTCTGGGTCCAGCGTTTATTCGTCCTGGGGTAGAAACAAACGAAAATGTCATTTGATTACCCGATATTATTTTGTTTTTATAAAAAGTTTTTTCATTGCGTTACAAAATAATAGTCATACATCAATAAATTTTTGTACCATTGTTTTGTTACTACGCTGAAAATTTCAATTGCTATAAGGGACGAAACATGACTTTTACGTACTGTTTTATTTCATTTCATTTTTGTTTTATTATTTTACTACACTCAGTTTTCCATTACTTTAAAAGTTACTGATTTCTTCATCGTTTTTTGTAAAAATGTAAAATAAACAAAGTCACCAACGTCTAAAACATATTTGTATAACATTGCAAGCGGTATTGGTCTTGCTCCAATTAAGTTAGACGGTAATATACGTATAATATATATATATTAGGAACATTAAATCCGTTCATTTTACACGTTTTTCTCACGACGAGACTTTTAATGGCGAGTATCCAAAAAAAACTATTCATCGAGTTGTGAAACGTTTTTGTATTAATTTTACGATGTTTTCTGAAGAAATTAATTAAAAAATATTATTAATATAATATGATTATGTACCTTTTGATTTCAAATACATAAGGTGCTACTTTTCAGTGAACATTTATCGTCAGCTTATTCTTCTCCGGTTCATAAACCGTTGTGACGGCGCAAAATTAATACGTGAAACTGTTAAAATTTTTAAACAAGATTAGTCTTATAAAATATATTTTTATAAAATTTAGTCCTATCGAATAATGTAGGTTTTAATAAAATTTTGTTTCACTTTATGAACAAGTATTTCAATGAAAACTGTGTTTGACAATTTCATGGCTAATCCAAGTAAAATTTCCGGTTTATACCGGAGTTATACGTTAGTTTTAAATTTTCTACAAAGCGAATCTTCCCTACCTACATTTAACAATGTAAATATTCTAAAAATTGTAATGTTCCGACAAATTCAGCAAATGTTATAACTTTTTAAATCATTTATGGGATAACTTTTTTCTTATTCAGCAATGAAATTTTCTAGGTACGGTTATATTTTTGTTTCGCTGTATGTTTTTTAAAACCAGATTCGGATTTTTTCAAAGCTCCTGAAGCGATACGATATTGAAATAAACGCGAAGATAACCCTGTGCCGAATGTTTCGCTTTCTACCGCTCCTTCGGTACTTCTGCGGAGACCTTAAGCCTTTTCCATGTCACGAAATTCATATGGTGATACAGTAAATCCTTCCATAAATGGGGGATAAAGGCGGATATCCTCGTACCTGCGTCGATTGTAAGGAAGAATTTCAAAGAAAATACAAAGCGAACAGAGCACCGCCCGTACGCCAGAGGATTGACAAGGAAGGGGGTTAGCGCCCTTAATACAGGCCGCGGTGGGTTGTAGGGGATGATAAGTAATATTTCAAAGTCAAAGGGATGCCGATGGCTGTGAAATTTTAAATAAACTTCGGAGAAATTTTCCGTTACGCTCAAGTCTAGCGATAATTTGACAGGTTGCTAGGGTTTGTCGGTTATCGCCAGGGCCGTAGCGACAAGGCTCAAATAGCGCCCAAAATGATAACAGAAAACAATAAAAAAAATGATTTTAATAGTTTATTCTAGAGTGTATGAGTACTAAACATAAAAATAAAATACGTATTAACTTAAGTATTTATTAGTTTAAATGTATATAACAGTAAGTTGATAACGTTTCAAATATTTTGACGAAATTCGTCTTTGTAATATAGATAGAAAATGGTAGGTTTTTAAAATAAAACGAGATTCAACTATATAACACAACGAAATATAATTAAAATACGTATGTAGAAGGAACCAACTCAAAACGGGACGTTTGTAATAAAATTTTGGTGACTGATTAAGAGTCTGTTTTCGTTCTACCAGTATTTACAAAAAATTATAATATTCAATCAAAATTGGCTCTTGAAATCAACAGAATAAAAACAAAATTAATGATCTTAGACCGTTTCAACAACCTGCAACGAATAAGTTTTCTAAACGATTTTAAAATTGTAAATCAGAGAGTATGCTAATGTGATCTATTTATTTATACAAGTGGGTATAAAAATGAAATCCCGAGAAGAATTGTTAAGGTAATTTAACAAATTTTTAGCGTTTTATCGGACATGAATGAATAAATATATATTTCATTGTGGACATGGTACATAGTATCTTTCACGGTGGATAACATACGTAGAGGCGGTGAAGGAGACGCGATGAGTGGAAGACTTAATTTAACAAGATTTATAAGGTCAACAAAAATGCGTCTAATAATTTCCCTTGTATTTTCCACAGCACTACACGGTTAAGAACAATGGACACTAAGTCAAAAATCTTTAATTTTCCTGGATGGGTCGAAAGATGTGGTGCTGGCACCGCTTGATGCATGTGGACAGCAAGATGTACAAGGTTGTCCACTCCCCAGAAGTTCAAGATCAAATACAGACTGTCCATCTTATTCAAAAGGCGAATACTTCGAAGTATACCTATTTCGAACATACAGCGAGTTGGCGATAGTCTGGAAAAACAGCAACATTTATGACAATAGAGCGAGATGGTGATCGAATAGGAACAAATAAAATAAATAATAAAATCATCATATATATTTTTTTTGTATTTTCACGTTTACTTGCCTTATATGTTATGTATTCGATTTAATTGTGTTTTGGTTTTGTAAAATGTATTTTTTTACCAATTTGCCCTAAAGCAGGCTCGCCTAGTTGGGCAATGCATTTTAAAATATGTATAAAATATATGTAACAAATTGTCTTTTTTTTGCAGCTGCACAAATTTTATATATGTCTAAATAAATAAATAAATATAATCATTCTATGTAGCTTTGCATACAGAAGAATGGGGAAAATGGAGAATAATTATCATGGCAGCAAATCAGCGTTAATTGATAATTATACAATTATTCAAATAAAATGTATCAGAAAAATACTTATATCGAATATATTAATATTTGCTAGTACACAGTTTCACTACCTATCTCGATAGGTACTTATAAATTTACCTCTTCTGAGTTAGGTAGCAGTTATTGATTGCATAGCTAAATACAGCATGATTTTTAAGTTTATTAATTTGCTTATACTAAATCAAATTATATTTATCATTTCATATTTGTATTTAGTTTAGTTGTTACGTTTACTTCATTGCAAATTGATGTTAAAAATATATTTAACAAAAACAATCAAAACAAACAATCGAAAGTAGTAAAAAAAAAATTTTTTTTAAAAAGACAATTTATTAATAATTATACAAAATACTTTATTTAAACCACTATCTATTAATTATTCTACATGTTTCGATACCTATAGTATCTTCTTCAGGAAACAATGTATACTAAAATTAAAAAATACAAGCATAGATAAAAACAAAACTATAAAATGGTGAATAAGTAAGAACTAATATGAAAACAAATTTAAAAGGTGACAAAGAGAATTTGATTATTTATAATATTGAGCTTGCTATTAATATTTTTTCTTATTTATAAAACCTCTAATTTTTAATTTCTAAACCCCTAGTATTTGTATGTAAAATTTCTAAATCCTTATTAATATCAAAGGAATGGTTTATTTAGTTATAGTTATTGTTATTTAAGCATCTCAAATGCTTCTTAATTCTAATATCAAAATTTCTGAAAGTTTTATGTATATAAAAAAAATTGAAAACATTGCAAATTAGTTTGTAGACCCCCGATTTTTTTTAAATATCGTCCTTATCCTTGTTATTTAATATACAATTCTTTAATTTATTATTTATGTAAAAAGCTGGTTGTATAGAATTTTTGATATTTTTGATAATTGAATTTGAAGTAAGATTATTTAAAAAATACAATTTTTATTCACTGCTTCCCACATATGATCTGATAAACTTTTTCTTGTACTTTTGTTTAACAAATTATCTATTAATTTAATATTATAACCATTATTAAATGCGATTTATTATTTTTTTACTCGTTCATATTTAAAAATCATTATGTAATGTGTACACAATAAAAATATCTACATGACAGAAAATAAAATATATACAAAAACAGAGAGCTGGAAATACCCCTTTCGAGATTCTTTACGAATGAATATTTTTAAAGGAGGCACCTGTGGCATTGCACGCCTTGTGCACTAGGATGATGCGGCCCTTACAACATCAGAGCGGTCCGTTAAAATAACATTCATTCAATTTGGAAAAACACGTAAAACGCTTTTAAGAAATATTATTTAATGTAAATTCGTAGCACGTTTGTTTTTCAGTGAAGTGAGAATTTGTAACAAATCCTTGAAATTGAAAAAAAATTCCTGGAAAAGTCTGCGGTTAGGTTTTGAAAGTTAAATTTTGGCTTAATCTATGGGTAGAGGTACATATATGAAGCTATGTATATTGTATAAAATACAATGCGTAATGAATTTCTGAGTTAATTGCGTTATTTTGAATACACATTTTGAGACGATGGACTTTTCAAAGAAAAATAGTCGGCATTCTCATTTGTTAATCCAGTTGTAAGTTGCACGGATATTTTATTTTTCTCAAATATATTATATACGAATCAATTTTTCCCATTACAATGTGAGTTATGTATTATTAGGAATATATACATGCTTTCCCTAAAAGTTTGGTAAAAAAATCAGATGTGTATTTATTTGAGTATTATTTATTGTTTAAAATGTCTTGTTCCAGAACAGACGATAGACTTAGTGAAAAACCCGCTGTGGGTATTATTAGTAACTAAATATATATTGGAAATATCGTTGGTAGACAAAAATAAATCATTATTTAAATTTATCTTGTGAAATAGTATTATAGCATATCGTAATATATATATATTCATAGATACGTAAATAAATTTTCATAACGACGCTATTGAAAGTAATATAAGCCTGAAAAAAAAATTCAGCTACCAATCGATAAATTTACATTAGGCTACCCTTTACTACAGTCCGGTGTAATTGTAAGAGATAACATAAATTACCTACAAAAGCTTTGTGTATAATCTAGACGCATTGTGCTCCCAATAAATTGTTATCTCATTAAATAATGTAAGCCTGAGTTTTCCAAATTAGTCTTAAGGATTTATATCTCTTTTCTCTACAAAATCAGCGCCGGTATATTCTAGAAGTTTCTTCGATATATTTCACTAAAACATTAAAGGATTTCGAAACCCATCCCAAAGTTATATTAAATTATTTCTAATAGGAGCCTACATATTTACCAGTATTTTTAGTATACTATATATGTATACTAGAGCATATTAAATCTTACCAGTTATATAAGAGCTCATTTGTATATTTTAACGATATTTCCTTACTTATGTCGTTATTCAGATTGCGATGATATTTAACAGAAAAGTTGTCTGAAATTGAGCACCTATTTTGATCAAATATTTACGATAAATACTAATTGAATGATGATAAATACAATTAATACTTTTGATACTGATATAAATTTTTTAATCGAGGCGCGCCTTTCGCATATGTATTGACAACGGCCACTCAGTCAAAAATAATGAATAATATATAAAATATATATCATTATTTTACCATTAAATATCTTACGCATATTTAATTATCGATTACCACTATATTTTGATTTATATAATATTAATGATACTAATACGTTTATAATGACATCATAAAGTCTCTCAGAAATTAAATTCCCAATCAGGAGGCTGAGACTCGATATCACAGTGATAGCGTTAGTGTAGTAAAATAAGAAGATAAATTAAATTAAAAATTGGCACTTGTTAAATGCTCGCCATGTCCAAGGAATAATCTAATGAGCCGAGTATTAAAAAATATCACTACGTAATCAGATGCTATTAAATAAATTTAATACTCTCGATATTGTGTATACTTCCACTGTGGTAATAAGTGATTAAACGATGAGATAATATTTAAATTTCACAAAAAAATATCGATATTTAAAAGTTACTTCTAAAAATTGAGTATGATGATGAGTCTTTGTGAGACTTTTAATAACTTTATCAAACCGTCCGATAGTCTACAGGTTAGAACATGTGTATGATCTAGGCACATGTCGGTTATTTGAATATTTTACGAGAACGATTGCATTTATGATAGATCACACTCAGTATGTGCTTTGTTTATTCAAAGGAACGACATCATCAATGATATCAAGAAGATCGATGATGCCTGTAGCATAGCGAACTAAGTGACATGGCTGTCGGTTTCCGAGGAATTCGAGCAGAATATACAATAATTTCAGCTTCTTGGTATTGTCAGTTATATTCGAACTACAAAGGAATACCTATAACATCAATACAATACTTAGGAAATCGTAAGATCAGAAAGATAATATATTATGTCCATTTACATTAATACATTTAATTGTTCCATTATTTGAAAGAGCCATCTACCTTATTTTTAAAGAATCTCAAATACCTTTGAGCAATCTGATAGTAGACGCCAGAATCATCAATTCATTTTTATTAAATTTTAGACACATTGATACAACTTTATTATTAGGAGAACACATTCTTATTGTGAAGTTGTAATTGTTCTGAATAATTACAATTTCACAATAAGAAAAGTATTTGAGATTCTTTAAAAATAAGGTAGATGGCTCTTTCAAATAATGGAACAATTAAATGTATTAATATCAATAAGGTAACATATA
Source organism: Eubasilissa splendida (assembly GCA_031772225.1). Classification (NCBI taxonomy): domain Eukaryota; kingdom Metazoa; phylum Arthropoda; class Insecta; order Trichoptera; family Phryganeidae; genus Eubasilissa; species Eubasilissa splendida. The sequence continues at coordinate 19,671,299 of CM062859.1, read as the reverse complement.
GGTTAGAAAATTTGTCGCTAAAAGTGTTGTCGCTATAGCATAGTTGGATAATGCACCTTTCCCGGTTAGGAAAGAGATCCAGGTTTGAATCCCGGTGGCGCAACAACAATATTTATCGATAAAATTGATTTTATATCTATACTTTTCTAATTAATATATTTAATTCATATTTTATATTATGTTCCGCCCAACTTTCATATCCAAATGTGGAATAGCAATGGTAGTTTCCAAAAATTTTACCAAAATAAAATTGGGATAGACAGTAAAATATACGTATACTTTTAAATGGTTAGATTAGACTAGAATAGCAAATGGTTTCAAAAAAATATATTTACAAAAAATGTTGGGTCAGTTTTTTTTTTGCGGAATTATACTAAAATATAATTTACTATATACAACTTTAGTATATATTATACATTCGTTTTACATAACTTATTTACCGTTAATAAATCATACTTATTCACGGTATGTTGTACTAGCGTAGATTATGCAAAGTATAATTCATTTAAAAAATTGTGGTAAATTTATTCCATAGTTTATTATTTCAAAAGAAAGATTTATCTTCCTTCACTTATTAGATTATAATTTTTGCCTTTTCATAATTAGAAAATTCGTAAAGCTCGGTATGACAGGTGCTTTATTCTTTTTTTTCTAATCTCTTTTGATGAGCTGCATTAATTAGTAGGCTCTTGGCTAAAAGGATTTATGAAGGCACGTGTTAAACGCGCATGTATAAAATATATGAAGACATGCCGTTTAGATATTGGCATGAGCGCAGAACACGATGATAGATCATGCGCCAGATGCTGAAAAGGGTCAAAGAAACCCATGATTACGAATAACTGGATCATCATGATAGTGAAAGAAGCAATAGGCTGCAGGAATCTTTGATTCATCTTGGTACAGTGGGAAGCGCGACCGGTTGTGTGGGTCTCGAATTGGACTTGTATAAAGGAGGTACTGACCGCCTCATCCAACTTCAAAAACTTGCGTGCTGGATCTTCATTGTTATTTATAGACAGCAGATTGACAATAAAAATTTGTATATCATAACTAATAACTTTATAAAAAAAAAAAAAATGTAATAAGTAGTTTTATTTAACTGTGGTCAGCATGCTCAAAAACTAATATTCGTGAAACTACGTTTGAATTCATGTGCAATCATTTCAAAAATAAATAAAATAAAATTATTATCATGTCATAAAAATAAAATAACACCTACTCATAAATATTTAAATATCATAATTAATTCCTTTGTTGAATGATTTATGACTCCTACGCTAAAATTTTCAATGAAACGGAATGTAAACAAAAATAGTATTTTTTTTGCATTTAAAACAAACCAGCGGTAAGAACACTGAGAAAACATTTTGAAAAGTTGTTAGCACAATAAGCCAAACACGCATTGATCGCCTTAAACCCATTTCAATTATTGGGAGGGTTCGAGGTTAGTACCCGGGGGTTGACATTCCTAGAATGGCACTGACATGTTAAGGGATGTTTAACAATAGTCGCATGAAAGGCTTAATGGAATTCTAGAGGACATTTTCACCTGTGAAAAAGGTACTAACCTTTTAGGATTTAAATAATCGATAAACGCTTACAGGAATTCATTAGATTTATTAATTATTTGAATTGAATTATTTAAATATTGGCATCAAGAAATCTATTTTTTTATCTTAAAGAACGTGTCCAAAAATTACATTGTTATATAACTATGCTCTATGAAACGCTTTTATTTTTAAATAGATATTTACGTGTACACTTTGATTCTGCATTGGAAGAGTATCGAAATAAAATAAAATCAGTAAAAAACTTACAAGCCCCGTAATATACTTGTGATATAAATCAAATTTGGAATTTAATGATAGTACTAAATTGAAAAACAAAGTTTAATAGGTGATATATATATGATTTTTGATAGATATCTAAACTACTGAATAAACTATAATTTCTGAGCACTTAAACTTTTCAACAGACTCAAAGGTTAACTGATTCGTTAATTCTATTTTTGTAACAATTTTAAAATAAAACATAAAATGTTACCTGAAGAATATTAATATTCCTCTAAGGTAGTATCCTTAAACATGAAAGAAAATTTCAAATAAATATTTGTTATCATGTTTATAAATAGAAAAATATGTTCTTCTATCAAAATTTTAGTAAATAATAATTTTTCCATCACTATAAATACCTTATGTTATTAGTGTGTTCTTTTGAATAAAAAGTTGCTAAATTCTCAAAATATTATTTATCACAAATGTTTTCAAGTTTTTACGGACATTTAAAATCTTCTGTGTAGATCTGTGTTTTGAGTTATTTTGCTGTGTCTCAGACTTCTCTAGCCATTAACGTTTAGAATTCCTTTCCAGAGTCCATCATCATAGGTGGTTACCGCTGGTACCAATGGTGATGCGGCAGTGCCAGAATATTAACATGTGGTCATGACATTTTTGTATATATCAATTAATAAATTTTTAACTTCAAATAAAAAAGATACGGGGGAAGTATTTAGTTGATGATTTTTTCTTTTGAATGCAATATTTGAGTTATATTTATTCAAAATATAGCTGCTATAGCTAAATGAGTTTCATTTAATGTAGGAAAAGGAAAATCTGAAAGTTTTACTGTAGGGCTGCAGGCTCTATTCGCAATTGAGGTCAGTTCCTACTCGTACCCTAGAAACAAGGACGTTAATCTTTCGAATAATTCATATAATACAATATTCCCTGGAGCACATTTAAGAATATTTCTGATTCAGTAGATTTCAGATTTCTGTTGGGTTAATTAAAACGTTTCATTCTATCTTAATTTTTTAATTCAATCTTTTTTTGAGACATTCAGTTGAGGTAAAAGAAAAAAGTTATTTATTTTTTAAAAAATGTATATATATATATGAGACAAGATAATTTACGAGAGCACTAAGTTTTAAATATCTTTCTATTTTACATTTTAGATTTAGTATATATTCTACATTATAATAATGTATTTTGATATCCAATTCAATTACCATTTAGTACTTATATTAATAATCATACGTGTACATTGTAAACATAATATATTTGTACGGACATACATCCTATTTTTTATATTTCCGTAGAAAACTTTGTGGTTTGACGTATTAGGTTAACGAAACACATTCACTTTGTATGAAATCACGTAATTTATTACACGCCAACTGGTTTCGCTTAGCTTAAGCTTCGTCAGGGTGTATTTAAAACTAACAATAAATACAAAAGGAGTACACTTATAAATATACATAAAGAGAGAGGTAGAATATAAAATTACATGGGAAAGAGAGAGACATAACACATTTACAGTTAGATAGAACATCAAGAGAGACAGAATATAAAATTATATGCGAAAAAGAGAGACAGAATACATATACAGTTAGACGGAACATTAAAGGAGGGGAAAGTACTGTGTTGATGGATATTAAATTGATTTTAAATCCTTTTTCTTGTTTCCATGCAGTTTTAATGAATATGTTGGTATGACGTTTATCCTAAATAAAGCGGTAAGACAATAAAAATAAAGACCTACCCATTCTTGGCATCATCAATTTACGGGAAGCAGCCAAGTTTAGAGATTGGTGGAGATGATCTCTTATGAAATTCAAGACCCCTACTGGGTCTAGAGTCAGGGATGCGAATGAGTACTACGTTTATAATTAAATTTAATTATCGTAATAAATTGAACATACTATAAAATCTATTTATGCGACGAATATTTTTGAAAATGTTGTCTCTTAGGTTATATAAGGGAGAATGTCCTAGATATTGAAGTTTTCGGATTTTTATTGTTTTAATTACTTATTTTTCTTTATTCATCCGAACTATAACATCTTTATTTGTAACTCTATCCATCTAGTTCATTTTACGCATTCTTCTATAAATCCACATGTCAAATGCTTCAATTCGCCTCATCATTTCTTCGGTAAACGTCCATCCTTCCATTCCATAAAATAAAATCGAGAATACACAGCATCTGACAATTCTCATTCGTAATTTAAGGTCGAGATCATGACTGCAGAACATCTTTTTCATGCGGATAAAGGTTTCACGGGCTTGCTCAATGCGGCATCAACATTCAATAGAAGGATCACAGATGTAATAATCACAGAAAGAAAATTTTAATAAAATTTAATGTTGCGTTACATATAGTGAGTAATAAAAAAATCATAAATGTTTTCTGTACAGTTTTGTATCAAAATGAAATTATATATAATACGTTCACTTTCAACAAATCTGTTAATTAATCTTTAGTTGTTAATAAATTATACCACACGGCATTTGATATTAAGGCTCTGAAGGCATGATAAATGTACGTTGCTAAATGAGTTCCGTTTTGAAAGTTCTCACTAAATGTCGGAACATCCTTTAATACGTCCGCTCAACTTACCCCATTTCAGAATGACGATATCTTTTCAACCCATATCCATTGTGTATGTCGTAAAGTGTGGATACATTGTGTTAACCTTTAAATGGTATCGTAGGATAAAGATACTATTAACACCCTAGGTTCACAATTTTTATATTTTTATTAAATTCGTAGGAGTATTTGTTGACATTTCTGTAAGGTTTTATCATATACTTAATCTTCAACCTACAAAATTAATCTACACGATTTTTTATTTTCATCCTTGGGATGCCTACCCACATGATGAGTATTTTTAAGGCACAAAGTATACAAAGTATTTTTACCTATATATTACTAGTTAGTTGTAAGGCGCCCAAGGCGCCCGTTGAAAAATGATAAATATAACAAACACTTTAATGTAATACACACGAAATATTTATTAAAAATTCATTTTTTTCTTTTAATATTGCGCAAAGGAAAATTAATTCTGGTAATAAAAAATATTTGACAAAAAAATTGTTTTTAATGATTGTTGTTACCATCAATCAAATATTATTAATTTCTAATGTTTGCACATTTGTTGGCGCGACAATGTCTCGTTTTGAAAGTTTTTGCGTTGACATTTGCTGCAAATCGCCAAAAATTCTCCTAATCAAGTTTCCAGTCGATATCATTTCCGTGGGAATTTCAATAATGTCTTCTTCATACATTCCTGCTACCCGAGGCAATTTTGCTGATCCTAATTTGAGAAGCCGATTATTGTGCTCATTTTGACCTTCACTCCGCATGTTTGTTGAAAGAGTTAACTATTTAGAATCATTCCATAGTGGACTCGATTTAATACAGCATTCAATGATCTTTGTACGTGTGCCTTTGGGAACGACTGGAAGCGTCTGTCGAAAATCTCCACCGAGAATTATTGTTTTACCCCCAAAACACGCATCGCTTTTCATAATTTCTTTCAAAAGCAAGTCGATGCAACGTAATCCATTTTTCAGCAACATCGTGATTTCATCAATTAAAATGAGAGAGGTGTTTCGCAAATTATCAGCTTCAGATGAATTAAGTCGCATAAATGAGAGTGATGTATCAAGCAATGGAATTGGAAATTTGAAACCGTTTTGAACTGTCCTTCCACCTTTAAGTAATGTTGATTCAATTCCAGTTGTGTCAAATACCAATGCTATTTCTCCTAGACCTTGAATTAATGCTAAAAGTGTCTCGTAGAGAAAAGTTTTTTCAGAGCCACCTGGACCGTCGAGATAAAAACATCGAGTTTTTAAATGTGGATAGTGAATTGCTCTGATGATTCGATTAAATGCGTTAAATTGTTTCTCATTGAGTTTTGCCATTCTTTCATCAGCATAGCATTCCTCTTCCAAAATGTCAAAAGCTTGAACATCGTCGACATGAGCATTTCCTATTGGGACTGGTGAGCCAAGATTTCCACATGATAATCCACGTTACTCAAGAATGTAATTAATGTCATGGAGATCTTTGTTGACCGCAACATTTTCTGGATCATTTTTCAAATAGTCAAGTGTAAAAACAGCGACGTGATTCTCCCATAACGTGATGCGTCACGAGCAACATAATGTTCGGATGCCATTTGATTGATGCGTTCTTGATGAGAGGCAGCATCTAAGGCACAAATTTTGGCGCGCGATTCCTGACTTTGATTTGCCGGCCATCTCTTCTGTCTTTCATTAGCCAAGCGACGCTTTCTAGAAGCAAAATCTTTGTTCTCATTCATTATAACTGAGAAAATAAATCATCATAAATGTCATACCAACCAAAAAGGAAAGACTATTCGAACACAGAATCTGTCAAATTTTTCTTACATAATTTTATAGCAATGAAAATCGCTCTTTTATTTGATGCTAATGAATTCTTTTTTTAAATTGATTTTAAGCGATAATTACTTTGCGAGCTTTTTTTTAACTTCTAGCGCCATCTTTTGGTGAAAAATTCAAATGCACTTCACAACACACGATGCTACAGCGTCACAGAGTCAGTGATCAGCGTAACTATAATATATATATATATATATATTAAAATATGAATTAAATATATTAATTAGAAAGATATACATATAAAATCAGTTTAATCGAAAAATATTATTGTTGCGCCACCGGCATTCGAACCTGGATCTTTTTCCTAACCGGGGAAGGTGCTTTATCCAACTAAGCTACAGCGATAATATTTTTAGCGACAATTTTCGACCCTATATGTTACCTTTTTGATATTAATCGTTCCATCATTTGACAGAGATGAATTAATATATTTAATTCATATTTAAAATATCACAGACCTATGTTCTGAATAGTTACAACTTCACAATAAGAATGTGTTCTCCTATAAAAAAATAAATATATATATATGTTGATCAGTGGCTTAACTACGTCAATTTGGTTATTTGTGGCCCACGTTAGCCCAAAACGTGTATTATTATCGATGTAGGTATACAGAAATATCCGCTGATATCGGCCTAGGGACCAAAGCCTCAAAGCAAGTGAAAATTACCGTAAAACGTTATTCCTATTGCCTAAAAACTCACATTTGTTTTTGTTTTCATGAAAGTGTCAATATTATTGAAAGCAAATTTGCGTAGTACTTATTATTCTTACATCTATTTAATTTCAAATATTCAAAAAATATATATTTCGTCCTTGTTATTTTCATTGAGACAAGGTCCATTGTGACCCGAGGTTCTTCTTACATTTTGCACTGGGGACCAATTTTTTTTGTTACGCCACTGTATATTACTAATTTCTATTTACCAGTTTAGTTTTTGGTTACATCATTATATACTGCACACCAGTATACACTACTAAAATATGTAATGTAGCCATTAGCCAGATTGATGGTAAAGTAAACAAAAATGATACACAATTTTAATCAGAAACCATCATTATGCGTAATAATAACTTCCATTGTCATCATTTTTACTACGATACTTACCATTTCCTTAAACCAGCATTTTATGTTTCCATTATAACACAAACTGTTTCTTACATGTTTTATATATACTTAACTAGCATTCCACTCTTAGGGCCGGTTGTGTGATCAGTTGTAAATTTTGAGCATAGTAAATTTTTACTAACGTTTTAGTTACGTTCTATCATCGCTCGTAGTAAAAAACATTTTCGGTTATTCGTTCGTCAAATTTACTACTGTCAAAGTTAATCCCACCTAATTGTGTGCCATGGTGAATAATCATCAAATATCAGCGAATTTTACCAAAATTAATTTATTTTAAACATTCACCATTGGCAATTTTACGTTGTATCTATGGCTTTGTTCACCCCTGCATTCAGAAACGTACTGGCGTATCTTCGGTAATACAAATTTAATAGCGAAATCATCATCGGATGAACTCTCATCACTAAAATATCGAATAAATGAATTATTACAAATTTTCAATGACAATAATGGTTGACAGGAAACCTTATAGTGTCTACTTATATTGCATTTTTTAACATTGTTGTTCTTTGTATTTCGGATATTAATTTTATAACTTAATTTTGTCAGTATTATTATTATTTCAAACATTTAACATCATCATAAATTGATAATGTATCTCAACTATTCAAAGTTGCCCGGTTCTACGTTATCAACAAAACTAATATTTTCCTTATGGGGTCTTTCATTAGGCTCATTAGTAAAGAGTAAGGGGTTGCGACACGCCCCTTGCCACGCCACGGGAGGATAAACTAAACAATTTAGTTCCAAATCTTTGCACCAAAAGGGGACCTTTTGTTCTTGGTTGCGTCACCTAACTAACTTTATGATTTTCCTCCCTACGTCGAATGGAAACAGGATACAATTTCGTACAATTGTGCTCTGATTAGACATCTATGTTATGAATCTGATCATTATCTTTAGTGATATATATTCCCTTGTGTTTTTTACAATTTTTAAGGTGACGATTTAATAAAATATTTTTAAAAAATGTTTACTGATTTAAATTTACCATCTTACGACATTCTTAAAAATCATACAGGGATCAATGAATCAAGTACGTATAAGGGCTGTATGAAGTATGTAACTTTCAGTTTTATAGAAGGAAACTCATTTTAAAATTATTATTTATTTCTCAATATAGTCTCTTTTTATCTCAATAGACTTAGTCCTGTGATATCCCAACTTTTTTAAGTCATCCGAAAAACGTGATTTGTCGAACTCAGCAAAATAAATCTATATTTCGGCGATGACTTCTTCGTTCGAAGTGAACCGCTTTCCGCCAAGCCATTTTCTCATATTTGAAAACAAAAAGAAATCACGTGGGGTCAAATCTGGAGAAAAGGGTGGATGAGGCAGCAATTTGTAGTGTAATTCGACCAGTTTTGCTGTGGTGATTGCGGACGAGTGAGCTGGTGCGTTGTCACGGTGAAGAGCAGTTTTTTCTTCAACAATTCTTTCTCATCAATTCAGCTTCGAAACGGCATAATAAATCAGCATAATTAGGTTAGGACAGGCCACGCTTAAATTCATTTAACCAATATCTGAAAGTAGTTATCGAAGTCATCATTGACATCCCACACGTCTTCCTATCTAAATAAAGGTATCGAATCACTGACCGATATTGCTCTTTTTTCATGGTTATAAACAAACAAACTTGCCCAATTACAGTAGATATCAAAACAAAACTACTCGATATATGTGAAATTTTGACAAGCGTCGTTCGAAAGATGGCGTTAAACAATAGTATACAGATTTTGCATCAGTGGCACCATCAGTCGTAAAACAGGGGTACTTATCAAACACCTCTCGTATAATCAGATGTTTTCATAGCTATTAAATGACAATTGATCTTACTTGGGTTTATTTTTATAAGTTTTATGGCTTTGAAATTATGTTCGTTCGCTGAACTACCAAGAAACATAAAAATAATTTTAATAAATTAAATATTTATTTAAAATATTATTATAATTTATATACTATTAACACAATATGTAAAATATTTTTTATATAAACCAAACAAAATATGTAATACATGGATAAAGTATAAAAATATGCTTAATACAAATTAAATGTATAACTTTCTAATTAATATATTTAATTTGCATTTAAAATATCCTAAACCTATGTTCTAAATAATTACAACTTCACAGTAAGAATGTGTTTTCCTAATCATAAAAATATATACTTTTATAATTCAATTATTCAATAGTATTGGCAATTTACAGTAGTTTATTTTGTGTAAGAATGTAAAAGATGTTAATTGTCTTCTTAACTAGATCGAAGTGTGTGTTAAAGGATATTTTACTCTTTACAAACTAATTTAAGCGCTTGTGCTATGACTAACTTGCTGGTAGTCTCTTGGAATGATGTTTAAACCCCTGACAGCTTGATTATTTTGCGAGTTTCTTACCACTAGACCAAAAAGCACTTATTATATATATATATATATCATGTTAACCAACTGCTGTCGTATCAAAAACATCATTAATTAACAAATATTTAAATCGATAATTCGAAAACATTTCAAAATATTGGTTTTCGGACCACATTTCAGTGTGCATCATCAGACAAATAAATTATTTTATTTTAGCCCTTATGATAACTAATGACTGATGAATAAAATTACACATGACATAACAACCCAAGAGAAAATAACTGGTGCTAAAAATTCATATCAACGTGTCTTACTAAGATAATTTTGTTATTTATTTTATAACTAGTATATTGTTTAAAAAAACTAATTTCAATTTGGTAATATATTAAAAATCATAACAATTTTTTAAAATATCTTTCATCTCGTGTTAACCAGTATTTTAAATTGAAAATCAAAGAACTCTTATATAGTTTTATATAATTCTGAAAGCTAAATAAATAGCGAAATTTAATTTCAATTATATATTAACATGATATTAAAATAATTACAAAGAAAGGTTTCTGTAATACTGATAAATACAAAATTTAATATTTTTCAAAAAATAACTTGAAATGTCAGGTAAATTATATTTTAAAAGCGAAAATATTTTGGGCTATATTATAATTAAATATACCTATCTAAAGTCAAACCAATGAATACCATTTTTTTTCTCAAATTCACAAAATATGTTTAATTATAGTTAGAATATTTTACTTAAACATTTTGGTGAACTTATTAAAAAAAATTCAACTAACTGTAAATCTCATAAAAAGATTATTTGAATTAAATTATCTTTTTTTTTAAATGCGACATTAATTTGATTGGAATTTCAGATTATATTTAGGATATTTTTATAATTTTTTTACTCATTAAGTTTATTTTATTTTCTATCTATACATATATATATATACAGGGTGAATATTATGTCTCAGGCCAATGTTATTTTTGAAGAACAAGGAAATTAAACACAATTTTTTAGTTTGGTTTTTATTTATCGATTGTTTATTACTTGTTACGTACATGAAATAAAAAATGTAGACAAGGGTGGTTCACTGATATACGCTTCTGTCAACTGGATATGATGATGATGATTATAAGGTCGAAATAAATGATACATAAAAGATGAATATAGGTACACTACGGAGACAAAATCTAGAATGGTGTTCACGCCTGCAAAATGCATCCTTTTTATTTCAGGTACAACAGTAAATTGATTTATTCATATTTTTCCCACTGTAATAGCAGCGACGGGTGCCGCCGTGACGTGTTTTATCAAAAATGATTATCTTTGTTTACCAAAATCTCTCTCACGTATTCTAGGCTTATAATTTACCGTTTTTTATATATTTAAATTACTGTACTTACTCAAAACCTCAATTAATTGGCGTCACTCCATCGACTAATTCTTTGCGATACAACAATTATGTATGAAATATGATATCGGCCGAGTGGCCGCCTCTGGCAGCGGCACAAATGCGTGCTCTTTTAACCATATTTTTCATGACATTCTCGCACACTTCACGTGTTATTTCAGCCATTTCATTTCGAATATTGTCCTGTAGCATCGGAATTGTTGTTGGCTTAAATGGAATTGTTGTTGGATTATGGCAGAAAATAGTCGGAAGCCATCAAATCAAGTGATCGAGGAGGCCAGTCGATACCACCACTTTTTGATATTATGCGGCCGGGAAAAATTTCTCGAAAAATTTCAAGCGTAGCTCAGACTATATGTGAGGTGGAACCGTCCTGTTAAAACCACATTTGTTGCAGGTCCAATTAATCCAATTCAGCTACCAAAAAGTTTTCCAACATGTGACGATAGCGATCACCATTAATGGTTATAGCATTGCCATTATTATTTAGATAAAATGTTTTAATGATTTTTTAATTTTTTTAAACACGTTATTGAGGTGTTAGATGGAATAATAATAAATTGTAATCAACTACTCTCTACGACTACCAAATGCGAACTGACAAATGTTTGTCAAACCAAAATCAGCCTGGAACATATTACAACGTTATGTTATGGTACTTGCCCCAAAAAAACTAAGAATTTATGTAATTAATTTTTGCATCACCAATATGATATTTTTAGTCTATGCCTGTAAGGCGGCAGGCAGACGCGGAGAGGAGGTCAATTCTCCGGTGTCAGACGTCCACTGGTAGCCCATTTACCCAGCTAGCCCAGGGCTGTGGCGGGAGATTATTTTAAAACTGTAAAAAGAGGTCCGCTACCTGGACGGAAAATTGTTGTCAAACCGGACTTCTGAGCTAGTATTTTATGGCAATATGATGAGTTTGTGTACCATCGATCCTGCCAGATGATTTATTATCGCCAGGGTCTTTTTCATATTTGGATGGGTGTTATGACCCAAATTAGATATTCAGGCCTATTCTCAAAATTGCAATATTGAAATGAAGGTGATTGTTACACCAACCTTCAAAAATAGACAGATAGTTTTGACAGATTATGGTACGTTTATCTCCCTCACTCTCTCTCCCTCTCTCTCATTCAAATATAACACTATTTTTGAGGGTTGGTGTAACAATCACCTTCATTTCAATATTGCAATTTTGAGAATAGGCCTGATTATCTGGATAGGCAGAGAGTTTGATCCTGCCCGGCAAAACATTGGATATTTTCTGACTGGCGGAAGATTTTGCCCTGAAAGGCCCTAAATTTGAAGAGGAACACACTACTGAGGCCGCACCCAGATGTTACAGAGTTCTGTACCTCGGCGCGACATTGAATGAAGATACAATCATGCGGTATGGGACGGAAAATCGATTGGTCTGTAAATAATGTCGTCCGTGTTTTATTTATGACCGTAGATATAATTTTTTTGATATGAAATTGTTCCCGATTTTATTCTTGTTGTCTAAGTACATTTGTATTGTATTAAACTGGTTCATTTTTATAATGAACAATTTACCTTAATTATGTTGTTATTTTTTCCTCAAGTGACAAATGCAGATTTGGGAAATCGTCGGTAGGTAAGAAATTCTGATGTTAGCTCATTAGAACTAACATCTCTCATGCATACTACTGTGCTAGCTGATGGAGATATGGGGCCCCGGATCTACACCTCATAATATATATATATATATATATTGTGACGTAAGGATATATGCGTCCAGGTGTAAGTGCACACCAAAAAAATTAGTATTAAATGTCACGCTATATATGGAACCTGCCGTAGCAGCTAATATATGCTAGATGATCTATGGCGCGATGCAAGAAAGTAGCTGTCACTTTGTTCTGGCGAGCGGGCGATAACTATGAAGTGCTGGACAAGATGAGAAGAAAAAGGTAAAAAATGGAAATACGAGACTCTTACGGCCCATAATGAGAGACCAGGTCATATTTTTGGTGAGATGGCGGCGTGTTTTTGTTATTCGATCCTGACAAAATTCTGTGTTGGCGGCGTTCCTTGTGGGACAAATTCTGTGATGGCGGTTTCGAGTTCTGGAAGCCGATCAGCGATAACCACCGTCAGCTCAGATTTCCAGAATCTTTAGTGTGCAAGAAGTCATCAAAGAATAAATAGTGCTAACAAAATTGATGGTGAAGTGAAACGGGAACACGAAAACTAGGACAAAATTTAGTTTCAAGAAAATCGTGCGTAGCTTGTAAGCGTGTATTGTTAAAGTATAGTTTATAATTGTTATCATTGTGTATTCTCCCTACCCTACAGACAAAATAATCTCTCATGAAGCGGCCCATGGACGATACCCGGAAAGAACCAGAAATTGTAAGTGCCGATTGTAGCTAGCCAGTGACGTGGAACTCAGTGCCTGGCATTGTATCCATGGCATGGAAAGAATGACATTCTTATATATATTTAAAAATGTCCATCTTTCTGCATGTGCTCTGTATAATCATATATCCTAACGATCTAAACCAAATTTTGCCTAATTACTTTTTCTAAAGTGAAAATATACCCTTGATTCTGACCATCCCAACCCTTTTTCGATAAAGATGTGTATTATATTCAATTCCATTTGTTTTGTTCAGTTGTACTTTAGAACCCTGAAAATGTAATAAAATATCCTGGGTGTGTGAGGGAGGTCACGAGTGTGCGTGTTGAGGTATGTAGATGTGTATACTGTGGAATTAATAAATTACGTGTGCACTTTAATATGAACGTAATTTATTGCATTGAAATTATAATATAATAGTATTATATTAAATATGAATAACCTCGACTAATATACTTAATTATAAATAAATATATGTATTGGTCAAAACGTGATAACCTAATTAGAATATGGATAAAATTAAAGAATTAGAAACCTCGGGAACGGTTATGACCCTCCAGATATTATAAGAAAGGTGAAAACACGGAGACTGCAGTAATAGCAAAATATATACAGAGAGTAGATGATTCGCGTAGCGTGCACATAATTATCTTCATCAGGATCAGAACTAAGCAGAAGACCGAGACGTAGATTAGTGGATAAAGTCAAGATCACGACAAGAGATAAATGATGATCATGGAAGTACTATGAGGTCGCTAAAGAGAATCTTACTTACTAAGAAATAAGATATCCGTAAGATATAATATTAAATAAAATAAACGATGGTGATACAGTTAGAAGATTAAGGAATTTGCTAACAGAAACTACGAGGTGATGATGCTGGAGACATATTTAACAAACAGTTGTCATGTGACGAAATCCTCAGTGTGGACGCCGCTTAGTATTTGCAATTTAGAGCGCGCACGATGGGCCGTGTGAATACTGTATTGAAATCCTCTGGACCAATCGTGGCTCGAGGAGTGGATCCCTAGAGATGGAATCGAGAAAATGACACTTTTGAGCGAACCAACGGCGTGTGGAGAGCGTATAGCGGCGGCTTGCCAGAAAATCAAAGCGAAAAGGCATATTTGGACGCGGTGAATCGGGAGATGTTTGGACCCCGATCACCTGCATTATGGACGGATAGCCTGGTGGGCATTTGCGAAGAGATTCTCGCCTGAAAGCCAGTGTGAACCAGACTGATTTGGACTTGTACAAGATGGAGTACCCTGAAATCAATTGGAGGGAGATGGAATTTTGGCCCGGGCGCGTATCGTCTGGAGTGACCGTCACCACGACCCATAAAGAAGAGTAATATATTATGAAATCTTAAACTCTGTTAAGTGTCAACTTATCAGATTGTGAAATTGGCGAACTTTGTTCGGAAGAATTTTTAGTTGAAACCAGAAGATTTTAACTCTTCGTTCACGTTATTTTTGTCGGGTACTATTTATGTAAAACTAGAATTATATTTTGTGTCATAATCTAATGTGTTTGCATTTGATTGATCTATTCCCACCCGTTCGACAAAGCATCCGGTGCCACATTTAGACTGAGCTAAGCCGGTAACAGTGCTTTCTAGTGTTTGATCCGCCAGAGCTAGAGAGCACCGCAGCACGATATTGTTTTGTTAATAATGCTACTGATACTCAACCCAACGATTAATGCACAAATAAAACAACAATCTGAAGCCAGAAAAATATTGATTACGAAGAGTATAAATATTACATAAAATACCTATTAAGATTATGGACATATGGCGTCCACAAGTTAACCTAATTTTAAATAACAGAACGGTGAACAAGTCTTCAAATGTGTTTTATGAGTGTCATTACAACCCTTAGCCCAAATCATGATTCACAGTAATAACAGCAGACCGCAGAAACGTTGTACAAAGTTTCACGAAGTTTGACCGAGAAGGCGGCACCAGAATCGGATTAAACAAAATATAAAACACGTGGCAATTAAGGATTTCACACTTACCCAGAATAGAAATGGTTAACAATTTCAACGAATTGCCCAAATGTTAACAAAAATGTCTGATGAAATCTTTGTCTGTTGTGTTGTCTAATTAACATTTTTATTCGTTTACATTTTGCTTCAGTACATTTGTTTGAAAAGGGAGTAAAGTAAAATTTTTTAATTCCTGTTTACCCAACACATTTCTCACGTTTCTGTACTCTAATTTTATATTAAGACGCGTATTTTTAGGCTCGTAACTCAAATAAAGTGTAGTATGAGAGTAAAATAGTTAATTTACTTAAATTATCTCTGAACGATGCATCTACCTACGTGTCAACGCATGTACCTAAATTTATAATACGTAAAACGACGAACATTTTATACAAGGATTTAGCTTTTTTTTCAAGCTTATACTCAAGCTTTCTTACTTATATAATATTTAACCAAGTAAATTCAATATTTATTTTTAAAATAATTTAATCAGGCTGATTCAATGTTTATTTTTAAAAAACTATGACACTTGTAACTGGCAATATTCGAAACGACAAAATATGTGCAATCAAAATATAAATCTTGTCAAACTAGAATAATATTATAAATACAAATTAAAATATCACAGACTGTTCTGAATAATTACAATTTCACAATAAGAATGTGTCCAAAATTTAATAAATATGAATTGTTAATTCTGGTGTCTCCTATCGGATTACTCAAAGGTATTTGAGATTCTGTAAAAAGAAATAAGATGGCTTTCAAATAATGAAACAATAGACATATCAATTTGAAAAGTGTAACATATATGTAGGTTCGAAAATTTGCCGACAATACACTGTGTGCATATATAATATAATATATATAATCGGTTAATGCACGTTTTCCGGATTGGAAGAGATCCAAGTTCAAATCCCGGTAGCAACAACAATATTTTTCGATAAAATTGATTTTATATGTATATATTTCTAAATAATACATTTTAATTAGTATTTAAAACATCACAGACCTATGTTCTGAATAATTACAAATTCACAATAATAATGTATTCTTAATAGAATATTTCATTGCACTTCCATAGCTTATTTTTTTTAAATCTATATTATTTCTCCTTTTATTAGACTTTATGTTTATTAAGAAGTAATAATTATAAATTAATAATAATAAATATTGTAAATTTATTCTACTTTTATATCCTTAAACAATATTGTAATTTCCAAACTCTTAAAATGATATACCATGCATTGGTTGAATCAATATTATAATACGGAATACTAGATTAAGGTGGAACTTGTCCCATACATCTCAAACCAATAATTATTACAACTCAAAAAATAATACCCAACCGAATAAGTTTTTAAATATTTTCCTGTATTGAATTTATCTTATTTATTTAAAAAACTGTTTTATTTAATTTTTTTAAAGATGATATGATAAAAATTCACCATAACTATCAGACTTTGAGCAAAACTAATGAACATGTTATTTTTAAAATGTTTAAATTAGGAATAGAACAGAGAAATGCATCATACATTGCTCCTAGACTATAACCAACTGCCTAAATCAATTAAATTAGCAGCAAATATAAAAATGTGTACAAAAAGTTATAAAATGGATTAAAGGTCTTCAAAAAACTATGTATTTGACATATTTTTCTAGTTTTATTCTGATCCTAATTAGTAATGGTATGGATCTTGTTCTATATAAGGAATTTTTCGGGTATGGGTGACTCGTTGGAGCTTCTTAGGTGGGTAGTCAGGCCAGCCTGTGTGGGTAGGACTCCACCTACGCGCCTACCTCTCACTCTCCATACCTCATGTTTTTGCAACTCCGTTAGTCTGTCCGTGTAAGTGTGACTCAATCCATTTTGTGTCTCGTCTACTGTCCCTCTTTTGGGAGTGTCTTTGATGAATGGATCCCTGTGTCTGCCTTGAATAGCATCTTAATTTTCCATTTGTTTGTAATACTATGTTTTTTTATGGATTTATGTAATATGATTTTATTATGAATAATTTACTTAAGAGACGCTGGAGGGTCTAAAAATGTTTAAATCTTAATTGCTAATAACCATCTTGAATTTCTTCTTCTTTTTCGTTTTGTAATTGTTAAAATGTAATTGAATTACAATCGCGTATTTTTTATTAGCTTTGATGAGTAGGACCGACAAGGAAGCCCTAGCTTCTAAACCGGTTCCGGGAAAGGGTGGGTCACTCCCACCCCCCTCCAGCTATTTCTTTATAGTTCTATTCTGATCAATTTTATGTATTGTTAATTTTCATATTGTATTATAACAGATGTTTTTATTTTCTATTTGTTGTAAACAAATTCTTACATCTAGTATATATTGATCTTGTATTCTATAAACGTTGATAGCCACTCCCATAATTTAATATATTTCTTGTTTGGTGGTGCAAAACTCTCCTATTGTTTGTTTTATTTTCGAATGTATAAATAAATTCTACTATTGCTTTTTTCTATTATCGAATGTATAAATAAATAAATAAATATTCCCAATTTAAGAAACGCCACTGCCACATCGTATTTATTTATTTTATTAATATTTTTTACGGCGTGAGATGAGCAGACGTTATGTAAAAAAAACGCTACAATATTTAATACACTGCCAGCTAAAACAAAGTAGCTCAGGACAAGGATACCTTAATAGCAGTTGGCCTTGGATCTTAATGGTTTTCAGCGCCAACAATGTAAAATAGGTGAGAAAATTAATGTTATAATTATTTAAATATATTTTTGATACAGTAATAAATAAAATTATAGCGTATGTCCGAAAAGAAAAAATACGAGTTTATACAGATGTAACAGACCTAGTCCACAATATTTTATAGATGGATACGAGACGAAAATGTTCAAGAATAATGGGCCTAATCTCACCATGTACGAATTTAAAAAAAATCGTAATTTATTTCGATAATTGAAATATTTTATCAATTCCAAATGATGATGCATTGATACAACAAATTAAAGAGCGGCCAGGCTATTTTTGTTATATGAT
Source organism: Eubasilissa splendida (assembly GCA_031772225.1). Lineage (NCBI taxonomy): Eukaryota > Metazoa > Arthropoda > Insecta > Trichoptera > Phryganeidae > Eubasilissa > Eubasilissa splendida. The sequence goes on along the minus strand of CM062859.1, from coordinate 19,652,799 downwards.
TTAGGGCCTTAAGCAAATATATAGATTAATAATTAATAATTTTGGCAAATATTTATGCACTTAAATTTATAGCACTTCAAACCTAATGTGATTTTGTAAATATTACAAACAATAATATTTTCCGTAACGGTGGAAAATTTGCACATTATCCATGAACATTTTCGACTCTTTATTTAATCAGGTGTCCACCCATAAAATATTGTGCACTAGGTCCGTTACACCCTGTATAAGGTGAAAGCAGACCATAGATGACTGAAGCACATGGATCTTATATCTGATAGCCATAAAGGTATTGCAATGCGAGCACACATAGCACAGTAATTGAATACGACCACGTTAAATTTGAACATATGAAAAAATAATCAATTTAAAAAGATAATTTTTTTATCTCAAACCGATGAACGCTCATAAAAAAAGAGCATAAATATGAAAAGGACGATAAATGCATGTCAGTATAAAAATATGTGACGCTACGTTCTTTCCGCCTGCCTTTGTAATATGAAAAATATAGCGTTTCAACGAATCTCCTGGGATCCATAGTGCCAGGCACGCGTGCAAGTAACAAACATAAAGGTAGTATAAATAAAACACGCCCATATACGTATGTACTCACATATTTCCACCCCATAAATACTGTAGCAAACTTTGTTCCGGAATGTTTTTATCCAAGTTGTTCGAAAACAGTCTACACGCGTATTTACTTTGATTCGCCGTGGGTTTTCTTGGAATTTTAATAACTTAGAAATATAACATTCATATTTTTTCAATCTCTTTGGTTTTAATTTTTTGATTATTTTTATTCATAAAATAATTCTCTCTTCTTTGAGAATATTCTCAGTATTTTTCAAATTAAACAATTCATTTGTCGGCGAGGGTGGGTACGCATTTCAATAATTATATAAATGTTTGCAAAAAACCGTAGTCAAAAGTGTAAAACTTGAAAAGATGTATGATGTATCGTATGTATATTATTTTTTAAATATAACATTTTTCAATTCGCTTATATTTCTGATCTAAATCTCGGCAAAATATATTGCATTTATTATATTTGTTGTAAAATTGCCAAGAATATTAAATCAATATCGAAATTAGCTTGCTTATACATTCATACGAATTTGGTTATACGAGGGAAATCTGGAATTTATTAAAATGTGTGCATATTTCAAGAACTAAAACTGTGAGCATTTTAATTATTATTTATAAACGTGTCTTGTCATATATCTACTACGTAAGAGTTGGCTAAATATAATGGCGATCGATTTAAGAACGAAAAACAAGCATATCCACGTTGATCTCTCAATGCAACATTTATCGCTGAGTCGCTAAAGGCACGTGTATACTGGATAGGTAATTTAATCTGCAAGCAAAATATACAGGCTGATGATTCGTAAATCGCTTTGCTTGGAACTTTCTACCGTTCGGTGTCTCGTATCACGTCGAAACTCAGAGAAAAATTGTATACATGGCGGATGTAATGACATGATCCATAATGTTTCCAATCACATCTATCATCTCATCTAACTTGACAGAAAGAAGAAAATATATTACAACATGCAGTACTTTAATTATTATGAATATCTATAATATTAATCAGATTAGCAACAATTTATATATTAATACAAATTAAATCAATTATACAGAAAATAAATGTTCATTGAAAAAATATTTGGTAGCTACTGGGATTTAAACTTTTTCCTATTATATTTTTTTCTGCATACCATTCTTATTGATTAATTTAATTTATATTAAAAATATCACAGAACTATATTCTGAAATTGTAACTTAACAAAAAAATTTTTTCATTAAAAAGTTTATATATTCATTGCGCTACACTGTTCTAGTCTAAATGAATATAATATAATAATTAAAATAAAATATTGTAAATTTAATTAAGGTAAAATAAAAACAATTTAATTTTTAACATTAAATGACTAAATTTCAATATTAAATTAAAATAATGGTACGAATTAAATGAGAAATTTTAGATTAACTTATATGCAAACTTAAGTAAATAATATAGAAAATACATATGTTGTTTGATAAATAAAAAACAGAATATCAATAATCGGTATTATAATTAGTCCTACTTTTATATTATAAGCGGCAGAAGACATGACAACAATATATGTAAAATATATTAATATATCACACCACACTTAAATTCTAGTATCTTCTGCATCCATATTCCTTCTACGCAAGCTTGCTCGCACCTTCGTCAGCATTTATCATATTTGGTCACGTCAGATGGGTCATTTTCGAGTCTCAGTGTCATCCACGCGAGCCTTCAAGTAATTTTTTTGTTCATTCTATCATTAGCTTAGCTCAGTTATATTATTTTATTATGTTCTGGTTTCTTGCTAAATCAAAATTATATCTAAATTTCTATTTCTAACAGCCAATCAACTGTCAACCCATTTTTTTTATTTCTAATTATTTATGTTAACTAGAATTATTTCAAAATATTCTAATCGTAAATTACATGGCCAATAATAACTATTATAACGTTCAGTAAATGTTAGGTTTAATGGCCCGTGTCTATGAATTGGACACGGTGAGATAAACCTCAGAGATTAAACCTTAACCGTGTACATATGATAAGATTTTAATTTTGAGATAAATTCAGAGATTACTTTGAGATTGGAAGAAAGAAATTAAAACTTAAACCAGTGTACATGGCGTTCGATTTGAGAGATTCAATGTGGCGCACAAATGTCATTTAACTGCTGCTGGGAGATTCAAATTCAGCCAACAGTCGATGGAACATCAGTTGACGTACGCTACGCTTGATGTACCTCATGAGTGAGGTGTGAGACAGAGGATTTCTGTGATACGATGTGTACGCAGGAACTATAAAAATCGAGAGTTGTCTCCACAAAATGTCGTGCGAGCAAAATTATTATCGAAGCCATGATGAATGAATGCATAGGTATTACACATATATATATATATATATATATTCCAAGTTTCGCTGAAATACACATTATACAAGGAGTCCCAAAAGTCTTTCTCATAATAAAAATTTTGTAATATAATAATGGATGGGTTTAATAAAAAATATATTATTTTGCATTTAAGTACACTCCTTGGGAATTTATTTCTTAAAATTTATTTCTATCATGTATTCTCCGTGATCGCTGCCATTTCTTCTCCGATATTTTCTGTTAATTGGTCCAAAGAGTTAGCATTATTACTATATACCTATGATTTAAGATAGCCCCATAGGAAAAAGTCCATCGGTGTGATGTCGAAGGTACGTAGAGGTCAGTCTATGTCACCTCGTCGGGGTATAACTTTCCTGGGAAAATTTCACGAACAACTGGTATGGATACGTTCCTTAGCGACTGAATTTCCAAGATTCGCGGCTAGCGATCGGCATACCCCCTACCCTTCTCCCAATCGTTGCGTTGGAGAACAAAAATTAAAAATATTTTTGGGACATTTATTAAAACTTACACACGCGTTATTTTGCATTCCAAAGTCAACACAGCGTATATGTTAAATTAATTAACACCGCGTCTCATGATGGAATATTACATTAAAATGGGAGGAACTTTAATCAACGCTGGTTAAATTGCACGTCAGGTTTAATAACTTCAGTGCATTACGGTTCAAAATTTAATCGAAGTTCGAAGTCATCATTTAGTGTCAAACACGGTTGGGCGAATGTTCAATTTTCAACTTCATACGGAATGTAGGGCATCGGGTGGCAAATATGGCAAGACATGCAATAAATTCCGAAATAAACGTACCCTTTCCCCGCTCGTTTTCCGCTCTCTTCAGAGGCTTACATATTTTAAAATAACCTTTATTGGACTCGATTGTACGGGCGGAGAATTTGGTTTCTGTTATGTTTCGTCGTTTAAATTATTTAAAAAATCGAAAAACTAAACAAAAAAAATGTTTTTTAACAATGTATATTTGTTCGTTCTCAATTAATTATTTTTAATCCCATATTAAACGGGTCTTCATCAATAAATAAAATTTCTAGAAAATAAATAAAATCGATTTAGCAATAATTATCGCCTATATTTCTATATATCATTCCTTTAAAAAATATAATAGAAAATAGCTTCGTCTATGAGATATTTGATATTTATTTAAAATCGATTTATTTCACTCATAATTTTTTAGCGCAATTTATATCATAAAGTCCAACTTTTAATCAATATTATAATAAATTAAATAAATCTTTAATTTTGTTATATTTCTCAGTTATGTACAGCTTATTTACACACTTCTAGTTATGCTTAGTTTTTTAATATGTTGCCTCAACTAAATATTTATTGTATTCAATGCATTTTGTTTACAATTTCATATTTTTCGATATGGCATCGTTTTGAAAATATTCGTTAAGATTAAACTGATTTTATAATTAAATCTAAATTAATCTTGAAATTTAGATTTAATTATATCTTATATTTAATAACAATAATAATTTAATAACTAAAGTAGACTGTTGCAGTGAAAATGAGATCGCTTAGGCTTATATGCGGCAGATACGTTTATGACAGAGTAAAGAACGAAGAAATAAGGAAATAATGAAAATATGATCTTAATATAGTAAGTACGACTAAGAAAGGATCAATTAGGTGGCTTGGTCACATGGAATGGATGAATGAGGAGAGAATACTAAGAAAGACATATGACGCAAGTGTTGATGGTACCAGAAATAGAAGACGTCCGCAGAAGACTTGGCACAACCAGATAAACCAGATACAAGAGGATGGTTCTGTAAAAAACCTCAATAATCGACGAGCTTATATGAGAAGATGAATGAATGTGGATGAGGCAAGAATTTGTCTCAGGACAAAATAGTGTAGTACTATATCTTCTCTACCTACACCCGCGAGGAAACGGCGTGATGATAAGTTATTTAGTGTTAACGTAGTTTTTTTAAAATTATTGCTGCTTTTTTCACAGCTGACAGTTTCTTATAAATGCTACGTTTGCCTTTGTCACTTTTATTTGCCAATGTATTTTTTACTCGGCCCTCCTCACTGATCATTTACTTCAATTATTTCCTCTATTATTTATTCATATTACTTTAGGTTGGTATAATATCAAATATCGGATCCATTTTCGTTTTCAGTCATCATCAATATCAGTCGTTTTCTGCCCGCTGCTGGACAAAGGCCTCCTCAAGTGCCCCACTTCATTCTGTGCATTATGATTTACTACCGCGCACTTCTGCAGAATTAGATTAGTCCAGTGGATTTTAGGGTAGCCCGGTGACCTGTTTTCAATTGTACTAATTATGTTCATTAATCTTACTAGCATTCTCACACTGCAACTTCTTCTATTAGGATGGATATAAATGAAACGATGTTATTACTCTACTTAAGTTTATTAGCACTACTAGAGTTTCGAGAGAACATTAACTCTCATCGACAGGTGAAGTGTTAAACTGACTACACATAAATATAGGAGACGAGGCTTCACAATACTTCACCTGTCGATGAGAGTTACAGTTCTCTCAAAACTCGAGTAGTGCTAATAAACTCAAGTAAAGTAATAACATCGTTTCATTTATGTCCATCCATTATGATGAAACTCTACAAAGTTAACCCTGATTCTATTAACAATATAATATTCTTCAACACTAATGGTATTTTACTGTCATGGGTAATTTTTAGAAAAGGGCAGCTATATAATTTTACAATCTAAGAAGAATACCAAAAATGTCTCTCTTGCCGTATTCTATCTAATGTCTCAAGTAAATTAAACCAGTAGAATCAAAAAGCAAGTGTTCTATTTTCACATATCTGTAATAATATACTTCCAACATTATTAAATTCATTAATCTCATATTATTACACACGTATAATGATAATTATAGAGAATAATATTTATAATTATGCTGTCACTTTATTTTGCCACGCCTTCTCAAGTATGAAGCGTGACACGCCACCATTTATACTAGCAATTATACAGACAATTAATTAATTTAGTTGTCGACCTGTAGCATTGCATCCTAACCGAAGTAAAAATCAAAATAACTTTTATTTGTTAAATAAAACATTTTTGTTTGAGTTACTTTTAAATATTATTAACATTGTACAGGTGATAAATCGTAAGATATGTTATCAGCATGATCAAATTCTCAATCGCGCCAAAATATACTAAATATTGAATTGAAACGTTTTAACCATAGCCCAAAATATTTAACGACATAAGTCAAAAAGTTCTGGTAATAATAACTAATGTCATTAAAAATAACTATTTTTCCCCCTTTATTATAAATTTTACTTAGAACATTATTTATAAAATTATTATATTTTCAATATTTTATTATTTTTACTTCTTATTTCCATCGTAGTCGCCACCAACTATATTACTTTTCCAAGATTTGTATATAAAAAAGCTATAATATAACTGAAAACTAGTATAGCAGATAGGGCGATGAATAAAATATGTACATCAGTGTCAAAACCTTAATAACGATAATTTGTAAATACATATTTTAATATGTAAAGAATTGATCTATATTATATATAAATTATTATTATTATATTTAATCCGCAAAACTTCATATAACCTTTTCGTGTATGAAAATACTGCGAACTAAACTAATATTACTAAAATCCTTATCTTTCACAAGAAATTTAATATTTAACTCTCATTGGTAAAGGCCGACATTAAATATTTCTCAAGGCAAATCTCATTTTCTAAGTAATCACATTAACAACATGTTTCACCTGAAATCTGAAAAAAGTGTACGCACATTTGTAGTAGTAATATTATTATACGCGAGTGGGTACTATATCTATCTTGCTAACCGCACCAAATTTTTGAAAAGTGATGGTGATATTTAAAAAAATTTACGACAATGTTCCCCTTAAATAATGATATTTTTTTTATAAAATGACTTAGTTCTTTACTGTTTACCTAACATGAGCCATTATTTTTTTTCAAATATAACACAACGCTTTTTGGTTCCTTTTGATAAATTATAAAAAGAAAACGCACGTGCGTAAATGAGGAGAGAATGGTGAGAAAGATATATAACGCAAGTGTTGATGACACCAGAAATAGAGAACGTCCGCAGAAGACTTGGCACAATCGGGTAAACCAGATACTGGAAGACGGTCCTGTTAGAAGCCTTAATAATCAACGAGGTTGTTTGAGAAGATGTATGAATGTGGATGAGGCGAGAATTGTGTTTCAGGACAAAATAGTGTGGCGATCTATTTTCTATGCCTACCCCCGCAGGGAATCGGCATGATGGTAAGTTAGTTAATTATTCAATATTTTTAAAGACTGTTTATTTTTCACAATGTTCTTTTTGTGTGGAATTGTGTATCATTAAAAGATAATTTTCCTCATAATTTTAAATAGTGTAAGACAATATTTTTGCTATCGGAAAATCTTTGAAACAAAAACAATTTCATTAGTTCCGACGTAATACCCCTTCCGTTGATGAAAGTATTGTACTATTTGACCGCTCCTTTTCGTTATTTTTAGTGCGAATATTAGCAGCAAGAGTTTGGAAATTGTCGGTATAAATAAACTCTAGTTGAAATACCCATTAAATTACCACAGTTAGTAAATTAATACTATATAAATTTTTAATAATTTATAAGTAAACGGAAGATAGAGTTACTTACAAAGTTGTTCCTTCTGAATGCGTGTTCGAGTTATCTGCAAAAAGAAATATATTTAAAAAAAACTGTAATTTATAAATGTATTACACATTAGTATTTGTTGCATAAAATAATTTTATTTTACTGGTTTTTTTAACAGATATACAGTGGAACCTCTATATTCGTCAGCCCCCATATTCGTCTGCTTCGATATTCGTCACATTTTGATAATAAACAAATGTTTCCATATTCGTTAATATTTTCTATATTTGTTACTTCCACCGCCCGGCAATGCTGTCTAGCTGGGCCAAAACGCAGAATATGGTTGAAAAGTGGCACAATGTTCCCATCGTCAACCAAAACATAAATGGATTCAATTGTAATGTAATTGACTACTTCATGAAGGTTTTAAAAATAGACAGAAATAGGCAACATTGGGCAAGTACTTTATTAAATCGAGTGCTGCTGAATCATCGGCAAACGAAAACCATCACCAGAATAAGATTTACCTGATGTTTAAATTGTCTCCTTCTAAATATTAGTAACTTTCCTCCTCTTCCGCTTCTACCATCATGTTTCTTCTGTAAAGGTAAAGTTTTGATATAAAATTTATTTTTTTATGTACCATTTATTAATTAATCGAATTTTAGTAAATTATTATGGGGAAAACTGTGTCTTTATTCGTCAGATTCCATATTCCTCAGACCTTCAGGAATGGATTAAAGACAAATATAGAGGTTCCACTATATACTCCTATTTTGAATCACTTATGAAATAAACACATTATTTTTTAAATATCTTGAGCGATTTTATATATATTTCTCCCCGCGTTAAAGTGCTTCGTCAGTATTTTTGGCATGCGAAATAATATTGCCTATAACACGTTTTCTTTACAGGCATGTTGTAAAATCGATATGACATTACCTACGTTAGTCGCTTTTTCAGGCACACCCTGCTAACATCACAAACACAAAGGGGATAATTCAGTTTTCCCGTAGTGTTTCACTTTAGGGAAACTGAATAAGTTCAGCCCCAATATGGGTAAAGCCTTTATCCCAATCCGGGCATCCACTCTGTATTGTTGGAGAAAAATCCTTTGTTCGCAGTTTGTCAAGGTGAGGCATTCAACCACCAGTAATAGGGAAATCTGCTATTTATTAAATAATTTTTAATATGCGCGTTATATAAACTGTATGTAAATAAGAACATTGTTTTTTTTATAACGTCTTAAAAACCGAGAAGTCGCATAAAAATGTATTCATTTATGTGTCATGTTTTTTTCAAATTTCAAAGAAAATTTCCACGTTATATTTAAAATATACATTCTTATTCTTACAACAGCATTTTTTTGTTATTTTTTCTCTAAGATAAAGTTATTTTCACAATTAAATAAGAACTCCATTCCGAGTAATAATATTTTTCATAAATTATAATTTTAAATTATTATAAATCAAGTCTGTGAGTAAATTATATTGTAACTTTTGCGGGTAAAAGTAAGAAGGAATTTAACCGAATGCTTGATTATTTACTAATTCGTAACTCCTTAACAATGAGGAGTATCATCTTAATGGTATAATAATATCCAACGGATCTGTAATTTCCAAAATTTTGTTAGGCCCGTATAAATAACCGGTTCTGACAGAAAACTTTGTTGAAATGTTGACTGTCCTTCCCTTTGGCCTTAATCGAAATTTAATTAGAAATCTTATTTACTTTATAGTAATTAAGGTTCACTTCTGTCCAGTGTTCATCTTCTAGTATTCATCTCGTTATTCTTATTTCATCGAAACAATGAAATAAGTTCTAGCCGTAAGTAAATAATTTACAAATACAGAAAATTCATTGAATACCTTTGAAATTCACCAAAATTCATTAAGGGACGTATTCGATTTCAAAAACCTTCATTAATTAAAATTTGTTTGAATTAACGAATCTTGTTGATTATTTTGGGTTGCTGTGTGAATTTAAATTTATTCCCTGGATATCTGATGTTAATGGTTCAATTAATTTGTCGGAATTGATTAGAAAACCGAATATGAACATACAATTACTTTCATTTTGCGATTATAACCTAGATAATTCTCGTATACATATGGTGTGATAAATTGTGAAAAAATTTTAAGTCATTTATCAAATTAAAATTATTTTATTATTTGTCATTCATAATAATATATGTTTATTCAAAATAAATCATAACTAGACATTTAATAAATTCATTTTATTTATACGGACGACTGTTTAACAAATTATTTTTAAGTAGGTACATAAGTATGCTTCTATTCCAATATTTTTAAGTTTTTCATTTAACAAAAATCATGTAGGTACTAAAGTATAGAGAATATAATTTAAAAATTATTAAAAGAAAATATATTAAGGTTTCAATTAGAAACGATAAATTCTAAATAAAGACTCTCTAGTGATCGATTTTTTAAAAAAATTAATAAATGACTTAAGTTTTTTTTTTATAAACATTAATTATGTGACTTAAAAACAATAAATTGTCCAAGTGTTAAATCAGAAAATATATCAATAGCTCACTGTTATAAAGCACGTAGGTGCCTTTTACCTACAGTGATGTAGGTACACGTGTAATATTTCAACGAATAGACAACTTTTTACCTACATCAAAAAGTTGTCCCCAAATCTGAATCAATCCACTTAGTCCGGCCAAGTCCCCTGACACGATATGAGTGATAGCCGCAGGAGGTAAAAACTATTTGATCACCATAAAACCCGAATGGTTCTGACACAACTAGTAATAACGCTGGCCATTGACGGTGATAAGACGTTAGGGAAAGAGAGAAGCGAGAAATAGTGACATCTTGAGGGGAAGAGTAGCGACAGAGAATAAAATAATCTTAAAATACAAGAAAATATTCTCACACATTTTTCTTTCACATCATAACAAAAATCTGCGATAAATTTCACAAGCGTTATATTAAGGAGAACACATTTTTATTGTGAAGTAGAAATTATTCAGAACAAACGATCTGTGATATTTTAAATACTAATTAAATGTATTAATGCATAAAAAATCAACATTTGTATATAGTAACATATGGATTCGAAAATTTGTCGTCAAAAATAATGTAGCTGTAGCATAGTTGGTAGTAATGCACCTTCCCCGGATTGGAAAAGAGATCCAGGTTCGAATCCCGGTAGCGCAACAATAATTTTTTTTGATAAAATTGTTTTCATATGTATGTCTTTCTAATTAATACATTTATGTAGAATTTAGGTGTATTATTGTTTTTGTGAGAATTTTTATAAATTTTTCTTCGTTTCTCTTCAACTATTTCTGTGAACACTATTTCTATATATATATTATATTTATCAAATATATTTCAAACTGTTCCAATTTTTAACTAAATTCATTCCCCTGTATCCCTCAATCGGTTTAGAATAGGGAATTTTGTAAATATTTTAAAACTTTAAATATATTTTTCGTCCTAATATAACCAAGTTATAAATACGTAGAAGACAAAAGATTATATAAAAAATGTATTCAGTAGGTATAATTGGTAGAGTTCATCAATAAGAGGCACGATTACAGAACATTTTGTATTACGACTTGACTCAGCCACTAAAATCGTTTTACAATAATATTAATATTTGTTGCAAACTTTACAATGTGGTTTTTATTGATTTTAATATAAATTATATAAAACTTTGTTTTTAACCATTTTATTTATTTAATTTATTAGTTAGATTTTTAACATCCTGATGAAGGAAATGATATTTTTGGAAACCGGTTGGTGTATTAAATTCAACTCATAAAGTGGTTAAAAATAAAGTATTAAGTAATTGTTATTTTATTTAATACAATATGTCAAACCACAAAGTGATTGCTTTCTACGAAAATATGAAATAATTATATTCCTGCTTAAATATGAATCCACTAAATCAGTCCAACTTTATCTCAGATTCTCTTTAGATTACAATAAACATAGTTATGTGCTAATATGAGTTATAATAGGTTTGAGAGTTAATTTGAATTATGCAAGTTTTAGACACATTTGATTTTTAATATTGGACGAAAGCAGTTGACTTTTTATTAAAAATCAAATCGCGCGGAAATTTTTATGAAATATTTTGACATTAAACTTAATAAACTAAACTAGTGTGAACATTAAGATAGTCTTATTTTTGATTGCTTTAAAGAATCTATTCTAGCGTCTTGGTATCAGTATAATTAGTTTTCTTAGAGAGTACAGTTAAGTGGAATAGCTTAATTACGCCATGTTTTTTATTGCAGATGCTTACGTATGAACTAAACGTAAAATATTAAATTATTATTTTCTCAAAAGCTTAACGTACCCTAAGTATATTAGTGACTTTTTGATTAATCTTTCAAAAGCGATGTTTCAAAGGAATATTTTTTGTATAACTAATTCTTTCTACTCTAGAATAAATGAAATAGATGACAAACACACGTTATCAGTTGAGTGAGTAGAATTGAATCGAATGTTATGTTTGCTGTTGTATGTGATCTTGTCATCTTTCTTACCATGTCTGAACTATTAAGATATTTATTTTCAGTTAATTATTTAACATGGGGTGCTCTTTATAGTATTACTCCAAAATTAAGGCATTGGCGGGCCAAATTATATTCGAAGAGTCTCACGCGAGCTTTTTTTAATATATTAATGAAAATTAATCTGGCCCATAAAATAATTAAATTTATTTGGGTCGCAATAAAATCGTGCTTCAATATTTTTCACGACTACTATATTATTGGCAGCATTGTGAAGTTTAGTAAAAATCTACCCATATACTTTAAGATCCAGTTGAGTTAACGAATAATATCGAATGTAAACGATTTTTGGGTACAAATTATTTATTGTTTTTATTTATTTATTAATACAGTTAAAAATATTTCATTCTTCAATATTAATATAATTTCTTTATGGCCACATATTATATAAACAATAAGATAAAACACTTTGTTTAAACCACTAAATCTCAACTTAAATCAACATGTTTCAATAGCTATGGTATAGAGTGTCCAGCGGAAAAATTTCAAGATTAAATTGTAATTGATTGTAAACTATCAGGGTGAGGTAAGTGGGAGGGGTATTGTTCGACGCGCGTCATTTGCGGATTTGCCAGTCGCAATGAGTCACCGGTCGATAGCGCATCGCTCGTTCGCGGTTTAGCAATATTTAAAGTGCAGTGATTCATTGGTTCATGCGCGTCGGGTTTATTGTACTTGCTTTAATATTCGACGAGTAAGTGATGGGCCGAGCACGCAACTTACCCAGTGTTGGGTTCAAAAGTTCAGACAAGAAGGGACTATGGTTAACCAAACTCTTCCGGAACCATCAACATCAGCAGCGACGCCAGAACATGTGGCTCAAGTTCGACGTGAAATTATGCGCAATCCGCGGAAACCGATAAGGAATATTGCTGCCTTAACTGGTATAAAAAATCAACAGTGCACGTTATTCTGAAAAATAAACTACAGTTTCACCCATACAAACTGCAAATTATGCAGTTTTTCAACGTAAATGACTATTCTTTAAGTAAAACCTTAGCGAGAACGATTTTGGAACAGCACGAATGCTTGGAAACATATTATTTACGTCCAAAAACGACAGTGTGGTGTATAATTTCTGCCAGAGCCCTAATTTTTTTAACCATCGAGCGACAATCACTGCTGATATATATTGCCGAATGATCGACGAGTTTTTGGTACCTCAACTGTTATTACCCGGGTTCAAAAACAGAACACAATGAACGCAAGACGGGGCTACTCCACACACAGCTAGAGTTTCAATGAAGAAGCTGAGGGGAATTTTTCCGAATAAATTAATCAGCAAGTACGGAGACATACCATGGGCACCTTGGTCACCGAACCTTACACCGTGCGACTTTTTTATGGGGATATCTTAAGTTGAGAGTTTACAGCAACAATCCTCGAACAATTCTGCCCTCATAAGAAAATATCCATCGTGAAGTTGCTGCCATTGAACCAACGTGTTGCTTTCGCGTGTTTAAAAATTTAAGAGTCCGATTTTAAGTGTCTTGAGAGAAATGGACAGCATTTAGACGATATTGTTAATAAAACGTAAAATCGTAAATTTTGTCTAAATAAAATATGAGAATAACATTGTAGTTTTTATTTTTATTTAATATTAAACTAGAAAATTTTCCACTGGACACCCTTTATCTTCTTCAGTAAATAACGTACACTAAAATTAAAAATGCAAGCATATATAAAAACAAAACTATATATACATAACTATATAACTACTTATACTTTTACAGTTTTTTTTTTATCTATGCTTGTATTTTTAATTTTAGTATACATTGTTTCCTGAAGAAGATACGGCAGGATCGAAACACGTCGATTTATGTTGAATGCCATCCGCACCAATTTTTTATCAGTAGCACTCTAGGATCCTTAGAAAAATAAAGTCTCCCCACCCCCCACCCCCAAACATCTTACTCTCTTCGCACCTGTATAAACCCCCGAACCACATTCCTAAATGCCGGTTGCGGACTGCCAGTATATGGATCACACTGCGAAGAAAACTTTTTTTTTCATTTTCAATAGATTTCCACTCTTTACGCTTCAAAGAGCGTATAAAAGTGTAAATTTAGTTTTCCAAGTCGAAAATTGAACCTGAATATATTTTTTTTACTTAGTGGCTTAGATACACTGTCCAACATTGTATTTCAATTCACCCATAGATATGGGATATTACGGTACGCTGCGATGTACTATGGAGGAAAAGATTTCATAGAAGGGTACGGCGGTTGAGTGGAGAGTGAAATATAGTGATAAAATTAGGATAAGGGCGGTTCAGACAAACTGCTTGAAAAGGAGAGAAAGTGTGTATCTGCGTTGTACATTTTACTGAGGAATTTATTTTGTTATTTTATATTTTGTAACACTTCTGCGACAAGACGATTTTTTTTTAATATATCAAAACTTGATTTAATAATCATTTTATTTAAATGAAAATCCAACGTTATTATTTTTCATCATGTTTTGTTTATTTAAAAACACTCTGCTGAAATCTAGCACTAATATAAGCTTCAAAATTAACAGTAAATCTGAAAATGGAATGATCACTCGGTTCGGCCAATTTATTTGTATGATTTTTAAAGTTAAGCAGCATTGAACATATATATTATTTATATAGGTGGTAAACACGACAAGTAATTAGTTTTCCGTTTATTAACCAATCCGTTATCACGAGAGGAAACATTTTTGTGATGATAATGACCATAATTTAATTCTGAAAATGTTGAAAAGTAGCATTGGGTGTGATTTAAAACAATAACATAACAGGCAGCATTTTAGAATGACCTTTTTTTATCATCCAATCAATCGTAGAGGTCATTGCAAAATATAATACTTAATCGATTCGTGTATATATTTATAAATATTTTATTTATTCAATGAAAATAGAAAACTCAAAGTAAACTAGTATTTTAATTAATTATTTATTAGCAATATTTTAATATGTCCAAGAACACATAATTACTGGATTTCACCTACAAATGAACTGTTATTAAACAAATAATAGAGATCTCATAGAAACAAAGCTATTTTTTATTATATTTTAATGGAAATATAATTTTAAAATAGTTGTGTCTCTATGAGATATCTCTTATTTGTTTAATTATTTATTATTATTTTTTTAACTACTTTAATGAGTTAAATTTAATACACCAACTGATTTCATACCAAAATACCTTTGTCTTCATCAGATTGTCAAATAAACTAACTAAAACCACATAGAAAATTGATCTAATGTTTTTAAATAATTATTATTTATAAAAAAAAATCTAGTACCTAACTTAAATTATTACAATGATGAAAGACGTTATAAATAATTTATATTAAAATGAATAAAAACCAATGTAAAGTTTGCAATTAATTATTAAAAATATAAACCAGTATTTTTTGTTGTTATTGTTAATCTAATTCTAATAAGTAAAAATCTAGAAATACTTTGATTATCGTTCATGTAAATCGTCAATACGTTTGTATTCATATAAATGTTGTAAAAGAGAATAAAAATGTTTCATAAACCTGAGAGGAGAACTTTGAAAGTTCTGCCGCCCAAATGAATGTTATTTCTAAGGACGTCCCTGGGAGAGGACGAAAGTACTAGAGGACCTTTGAAAATCAAAGGGCGCTCACGCTACATTGTACATATAGAAAGGACAACACAAGGGCCCATCGGACAACTTTATCACATAAAGTTTTGTGAGAGGGCTTATCCCCGTTTCAACGCTTTCGAAAATTAAGCTTTCCGTTTAAAAGTAATGGATAGGTATATTTGTTTTTATAAAATTGAATTGAATTTTTTTTAATAAATGAATATTTGGAATTATAATAAATATATCCTAATAATTTATTAAATTATTTGCAAAATGCATAACAGTATTTAGTTCAAGGCGGGGTAAACTACTAAATAATTTAGAGTGACAAAAAAATCTTTCTTAGGACGACTATATGATAAGTATTTATTCAAATTATAACGGTTTTCAAGATGCAATTTTTACAAACTTTATATTATTTTAACTATCTAATGCTTTTTTGGCGTAAATTGATCCCCACTGAGCTAATTAGTATTTTTAGAGAATAAAAAAATCAAAATCACAAATTGTTCTATAATATATCAACCAGAATCAATTAACCTAAATGTTCTCAAAATCGTGTACAATGCAAACTAATAATAAATTGAATTTCACACAGCTAATTACTAAATATCACGGATGATGGCGTTTGGATGGATGTAAGATTGGTTGCGTCATAACTTAACTAACTTTTTGATTAAAACTGAACAACCAATTTAATAATTAATATAATAGTTAATCATACATATAGCATTACGTGCGTTCCGTAATATAACTTAATTAAAATAAAAAAAATTCGCAATCCATATCAAATAACATATAATCTCAAAATTTTTATTGTTAACATATTATTTTTCATTAGGTCAAAATTCCAAAACCTGCTTATTCAAGTATTAGAATCGAATTTTTAATTTTAAAATTTTATATATGAATTACATACTTGATCCTGTTACATACTAAAGTTACATATTTTTTGTATTTCGCTGTACCTCTCCAAAAAATAGACGCTGTGGTAATAAAAAGAGTATTAGAGAGAAGTTTTATAATTGCAATCTATAATATTATTTATTGTTCAATTGTGTATTTTTAAAATGTTTGTTTAATTAATTTTTAGTTGTTTTATATCCTTTGTCTTCTTAATTTCTATAGGGAGGCTATTAAAAAATGTTATACCTAAATATATTCAATTTCATTGCTAGTGTTTGGTGTTACATTTTGTGATTTTGAAGTTATTTTGAAATCTTAAGGATGCGCTTGTTTCAAGTTTTATAATGTTTATTAATCATGTAAATGTCATTGTGAAAAAATAAATTAATCCTCCGATATGTTTTCGTTACCTGAACCTTTACTCGCGCATTCACCAAGCTATCTACCTCGATTTTAATTGAAATTGTCTTAAAAACATTTTACTAGAAATAAGGGGATCAGTTAAAAAAATATGCTCGTACTCAAAGAGCAAATGTAAAAACGGATTAAGTGCTTTCGTATGCTCAATAGTTTTGTTGCCTTCTAGCTAGAGCTTTAAAATCCCCGACAAAACGAAGTATTTGATCTGTATTAATGCTGGAGATTACTTCTTGTTTTACATGGGAGTACTTAAGAGATAGAGGCTGTACGAAAATCTCTTCCTGCCTCGTGTGAGATCCGAAGGAAATGGATTTTAAATTAAAACAAACTCTCAAATGAATAATTATATTTGCAACGACTACGTCGTATTCAAAAAAATTACTGCATTTTAGAGTGAGTTGTTTTTGTATAGGTAAATTATATAATCTGATATTATTGTACATGGAATTTGTATGGTCCAGTAGTACATACAAAATAATACATTTTATTTGGAACGTATGTATAAAAATCTAATTCACACCTCGATCTTCTTCGACTCTATATTCAAGTCGATCTACTAAATCTTACAATTTGTTTTAAATTTCAAGTAATAGAAAATAATCTAATAATCGAATTAAGTATCACGCCAAAAATCTTCATTTTCATCCCTCTTTCTAGGAGTATCGGGAGCCTAAAGTCTCGACAAGAGTCTTCCATCTTCTGTTTTGAATTTAATGTTTAATTTAATAACCAATCAAAGCTCAAATTTTCTTCATAGAGAGTTTGTTACAATTCGTAATAAACTTGTTACCGATGATGAAATTGAATTGATACAAATGTTATAAATACAAACCATTTTTGACTATAGTATTCACGTAAACGTACATGTATTCGCATATATGTATATGTGTAGATTATACAGGTGTTTACATACTTTTATTACTTCAACGGTGGAAAACTTTAAATTTAGTCATCAAATTTTGCACGAAATCAAAGAAGTGACGATGTTCAATATGCACAGAGACTGCAAAAGTATGGCCTATTGATCGTAAGAGTTTTTAGCAAGAGGTGCCAGAAAAGTAACCACAGAAATAACTAGCTTGTGGCGGCCAAGCGTTCATAGCGACGCCACTTTTTGATCCATCGATGTAGGCTCTTCCTATCATTGCGAAGGAGAATTTGGCAAGAGTTGGATTATTCACCCATCAAAAGGGAACGTGAGCCGGGTTTAGACCATCGTGAGACAGGTTAGTTTTACCCTACTGATAACCGATCATTGCGATAGTAATACTGCTTAGTACGAGAGGAACGACAGTTTTGGACATTTGGTTCACGCACTCGGTTGACCGGCAGATGATGCGATGCTACCATCCACAGGATTAGGCCTGAACGCCTCTAAGGCAAATCGGGCGGTACATTTAATGTGAGATCCGCGAGTCTAAAGACCCTATAAACAACATGTGACAACTATCATGCTGCCCCTATCCGCGGGAACCTTCGTCGAAGCCCGACGAGGCGGGACGAGCACTGCGCTACGCAGTCAAATGTCCCGGCGCGATGACGCCTCGCCTCTGACCAAGCTTAATTTCGACGTCGAAACTCGGAAGACTGCAGACGACCTTCGCACCTGGTAGGGTATTGTGTCCAGTAGAGCAGCGTTATGCTGCGATCCGTTGAGACTCAGCCCTACATCAAGATTCGAGTCCGATCGTCTTCACGAAGCGTCGGTTCGTATCCATAATGTGATATACATATGTATATGTATTATAAAAAACACGCACAATCTCTTGCGTATAAATTTCATTATTTCGTATAAAAAAGTATATTTTTGTAAAACTCTTAAATCATACTAAAAATTCAAACTTCATTCTCTCCCATATCAAAAGATACCGAATAATTATTACGCCTCAGCAAGCATCCTGTTTTTTCTCATTTATTTATAAAATAAAAATGTTGAATATTTTGTTTAAAATTGGGTTTCAGCAACTTTTCAACTATTCACCATTTCCAAACTGATTGAACAGAGATATATATTTTGAATTAAATTAGTTCAGTCGGGAAATATACAACTGATAGTCATCGATCTACTCCAATTCAATTTATTTTCAAGTTGTGTTGATTTTCCACGTACAATCTTCTTTAGTAGATAACAAAAAATACTGATGATTTCAAAAACTATCGGCTCGAAATAAATATTATACAAATCACTTATTGAAAATAGGAAAGTAGGTAATAAAATTACGAAAATTAAATATAAATATCATGAATTATTTTAACTAACTATAGTGTTAACAATAATAATATTCAATGTCACGATATAATAATTATGCAATTATTGTTACAAAACTATTGTTGATTCATCAAAAATGACGGTTCACAATTAAAAAATCTATTTTGACACGGGCTGCTACTGACTGTTTCACCTGTGTATGAAAAGAAAGGAAAAAAATATTTTGACGCTATAACGAATTTTGAAATTTTTGAACAACTACTATTTTGAAACAAGATAGCAAATTGGACTATCTAATAAATATAGCTGAAAAATTTATAAGGTTAATTTTTCAGATTTTTTAAATATAATTCTAATCTGAATATGAAACTATGTGAGATATCGTGTCCAGAAAATCCGTTATATTTCGTATAGATATATAATATGATTTATAAAGATTTCCTGATAGGCGAAAAGCTTAATGGAGAACATTTCGTAATTTTAAAATCTTTTTTTTCTTAAATTATCAATTTATGTATAAAAAGGCAAATAAATAAAACACATCGAATGGTTAAGTATGTATTATACTTATTTTAAAATTTTAAAAACATTAATAGGTTAATTAAAGCAGTTACAGAACTCTAGACTGTATGAATTTAAAAGCAAAACACCAGTGGTTATTTATCCAAACATGTTTTTTTTATAAAATCTTATTATATCAAAGTAGGAATGACCACCATGAAAATTTAATAACGTTGATCGTCTCTCACATCCGTACCATTATCCCTTCACCAAAAACCTTATCAACACATCGCAGACCTCATTCTGTCGTCAGTATCACAGGTATAGAAGGGACAGAATTTTTGGACACCGATTTCAACACTGTCACAGCCACGCTTGACAGGTTCCGGGGACCAAGGAAACGTGTGATCATTTAACTGTCAACTGTCTAATACCTCCAACTGTCATATGTCAACTTCCAACATTCAATAATCGACAGTAGGCGACAGCTAAACACCACTGAATCGTTCTAGCGAACGTGTCGGGAAAAATAACTATTATATTTATAAGTATAGCATATATTATATTAATATAAAAAAAAAAACTGATAAATTCCCTAAAATGCGTTAATTTAATCTAAAAATTTGTAAATTCAACGCTCGAACAACATGTTTTCAAAAAATGTACGAAACTAATTGACAGGATATAGAAAATATGATATAAACGGAATTTGTTATACAATGAAACGTATTATAGTAAAGGGTGAGAAACACCACTGAGGTCTCCTTCGCACTGAAATAATACGTTTACTGCGGCACATCTTCCACACTAAGATGTATCTCGTGGATAAGTGAATCTGTATTAATTAACATAATAATTTACATGTGATTCAGCTATTTCTAACGCTAACAAATATGGAATTAGAGATTTTGTTGAAATGATTTAAATACGTAATATACTGTTCCGATGAAATGACGCAACAAACTGCGACGCCGCCTGATAACAAATTATATTTGGCATATAAAGCGGTTTATGTCTTGGTTAAATAATGTTATAAAAAGTTGAGCAGCCGGGGATTTGAACATGCTATTTGATTTCTATTCAGACGTCTACCCGACCGCAGCTGGTCAGAGGAAACGCGACGTTACTGTATATTTATTTATGTGGCATCATCATTAAAAATATTATTCTTATTTTTTTATACTTACTGAACTTTGTCTAATTTCAATAACAAAGTATCTAAATATTATCAACAATACCAGTCATCAATCATCTATTAACATTAATCAAAGATTACACAAATATGGACTCAATATATGATTCAATTGAGTAGAGATCAGACGAAAGCATCGCTGTCCAATATTTCAACTAAATCTGACATCATTGATTCACTTCAGATTTACATTTTTTTATTGTCCTTATTTTTTTCATATCTCTGTCAAATCTTACTCTTTCTTTTTAATTTAATTAAATAACAGCACGAAAAAAAACTGGCTACTTTAACAAAGATGGCCTAGTAAAGTAGCCACGACAATACTTTATATATTAGAGGTGGATTGATACCTACTGCATCCCACACAGTTAACTAATAAGTGTATTATATAATTATATATTCACTTCTGATGTACAAAAAAAATGCATGTCAAGAAAAGTTATTTTATCTTATCTTGTAATAAATTACGAAAAATATGACCACGTCGATCGATGATAATATTAATATAATGCTTGCATAGAATCCATTGATCAGGATTGCAAGCGGCATGAAAATATCGGAAGTGCAAAATCCCTTTCCAATTATTTGATATCGAATTGCTTTTGCCTCAAATTTCCGCTCACTGTGACTGCATGCGGATAAATTAATAGAAACGTAACATAAATGGTTATGCCATCTCATAAAACTGTTAGGGAACATGTGCGACGGTCGTAGCGTTTAACGAACACGGCTTGAAACTAATATTATTAAATGAATTCTCATATTTTAAAACGTTTTTTAGCTTAGACTGTCGAAAACTAAGCTCGTGAATTAGTTTTGTAGGCAATTTAAATGCCTTCACTTCAATAGTATATATTAAAAGCATTGCAAATATTTAATATATGTGTATATAAAGAATGCCAACTGAAGGACTGAAGGGTTTGAAAAAGTCATTACTTGTTTGTTTGTAACCTTTTTTTTTTTGCAAGTTATTGAGCATCTCTTGGAGATTAAAATGACTATGTGTAATGTATGAAACTCATTGATTTTTTTTATTCCAGTACAAGATAAATTTCAATTTAAACCTTTCGTACGGTCATTGGAAACGCAGTATAAAGAGCCTCTATTTGTGAGTATGAAAATGGTGGCCATTTGAGGTATGTTGTTTTTCACATATAATATTGGGAAAAAAAAATTAATTATATTTCCAAATAAAATAATAAAAAATCGTGTGTCTGAAAAGTTATTTTTGTTTTACATCATTCAGTCTTTCAGTAGCCACCTGTATATAATTTGATTATTTTTAATAGACACATTTTATCATGAAGATCGTTGAGTTCTTTGATAATTAAAACAAATTAGATGAACCCCTAAAAAGATAAAACAAAAAAAAAATTATCGTAAAATTGCACAGTTATAACCAAAACTCAAACCAGGAACATTCTCTTACCGGGAGAACGCGTTACCGATTACACTATGGTAAATTTTAAACCTTCACGTAAAATTTAACAGATATTATTTAATAATATAATATAATGACATATAATTAAGTATTGTACGTCGATTTGAAATTAATAAAGATTCAAACCACAGACAGATATGTTTAAACAGTATTTGCAATATAATTTCACTTTCTAAAGCACTGTAACTATTGAGACGTTTAAAACAACATGGTTAATAAATCTATGTACGATGAGTTCTGAACTCAATGTTCAAAATGACAAATTTAAATAATAATTCTGTCAGACCTTAATTATGTTCCATTCTTCGTTCATTCGGTACGTACAAGCGGAACACCGATCATACAAAAATAGCGTAATGTACCATACAAGGTCATAGAAAAACACACACAGAAAAGAACGTTATATGGAACTCATTACACTTTTGGTATGTTTTAAGATAGAGATACGTGCAACGATCTCTTGCGACGAGTCTCAAACCCCCAACCATTTGATCACTAGGCGAGTGTCTTACCACTAGACAAAACAAGCACGTCATATTAATATATATATATACATATAAATACATTCATATAAATATATTTTTGTATGTACTACATTAGAGTAAATAGAGTTAAAACACAAAAAATTGATACGCAAATGATAAATTTAATTAATTAAATTATAAATTGCTTAATTTATTTCATTAGCAATATCAAACCTGAGACGTTTGGTTTCAAAAGAGAGCCTTCATTGGCATAGTTTTTGAGCGCATTACAATTCTCGGAACACCGCCTAGTGGCACAACTAATCTTAATGTCATTATTCAAAAGAGCTCAACAATAAGCTCGGGGGCAGAGAAAACGAATAATACATTTCCAAAAATTAGAAGTTACGCTTTGTTTCCACCAATAGTAACACACGTTACTGACCATTCAACTCTACGACCACTCCGAGAGGTACAAAGGTCCGTCCACACTTAGTCGGGCAATGGAGAGGCCATAAAATTGCCTGCTGCGGCAGTAAGGACGTGATATATCCCACTGCGTACGGGCTTTCGGAAAATTCTTATTCTAAAACGGACGTTCAGTTCTATCTTTCTGTGGGAACAAGAGCGGGAACAAAAATTATACCCATATAAGAGAGAATCAAAACTCATGTAACCCAGTTTAAAAACGTTCATTTCTCGTTCTCGTGTATTTGCGATTCGATTTGGACTGCCCCATATTACTGATGGATTTAGTTTCACAGAATTATTTATACAGGATGAATATTATGTTACAGGCCGATGTTTTTTTTTAATAACAAGGAAACAAAACACATTTTTTTAATTTGGTTTAATTATGAATGAAATATGACATCGAACAAGTGGCCGCCTCTGACAGCGGCACAAATGTATGCTATTTTAACTATTATTTTCATATACGCACACACACACACACTCGTATTATTTCAGTAATTTGATTTCGAATATTGTCCTTTAACATCGGAATTGTTGTTGGCTTATTGACGTAGACCTTTCCTTTCAAGTACCTCATAGAAAATAGTCGTTAGCCGTCAAATCAGGTGATCGAGGAGGCCAGTCGATATCACCACTTTTTGACATTATGCGGCCGGGAAAAAATTCTCGCAAAATTTCGAGCTTAGCTCAGGCTGTTTGTAAGGTAGCATGGTCCTATTGAAACCACATGTGTTGCAGACTCAATCGACTCAATTCAACTACCAAGAAGTTTTCCAACATGTGACGATAGCGACCACCATTAATGGTTACAGTATTGCCATTATTACTTAGATAAAAAAATGTAATAACTTCAACATGTTGTTGAAGCGTTAGATACTCCATAATAAATTGTAATTAACTACTTTATACGACTACCAATTGTGAACTGACAAATATCTGCCAAACTAAAATGGCAGTCAAACTAAATTTGCCTGGTACATAAAATTCACCCTGTATTCGGTATAAATATAGTATTCCAAGTAATATTTTAGAAACAGATCATATCTTTGAATTATATAATGTACGTTACTGGCAATATAACGTCTATGTATCGATTATTTTTACATAGTTAATGTTTTAGTGGATACGATAACAAATAACTACATAGCATTTTGTATTGTGTTCATTTATTTATAAATAATTAATAATACCATTTTCGTTCAGATATTATTCAAGCTTATTAGGCGGTGTTACACAATGAGTCATTGAGAAGTTTTGTCATCGCGACTATAGTCACTTTTTTAGTGTAAAAATATATATCATTTTTTAGATGTGTGAAAATTAAACACTTGTTTTTAGATTCTACTATTTTAATTTATTCGGTTAATTTTGTCCCTTTTCATCTTATGTAAATAAATTGTATACCTGTCCACCATTATCAAGATATAAATGTCTCACAGAGACAAATCTATTATTTATTTGTACATGAGAAGGAAGTCTTGGAAGCATTACAGGGCTCACGACCTATCATCGGCTTATTACACAATGTAACGTTTACCAATTTATCCATACTCGACTACCACGACTTATCAAATTTTTGATAAGACTTGATTACTATTCAGATTAATAATAAAACCTCACTGTATATAAAAATACAGTATAAACTAATTTTTTAAGTAATTGTAATTTAATGGCATGAGGAAGGTACTTTTTCTAAAATTAAATCATTACATTATTTTATATACACGAAACAAAAAGCAATCCAAATACACCACTTTACTAAGCGAACAGAGCAGAATCAGAAAAAGGAACTAATTGGTGATAATATCCCCGTCCGAGCCAAGACAACCAATAAGAGCGACATTGCCGGTGTAATGTAGAGCGGACTATTACAACCGGATGGAATTATTTTTCAGAAACGTTACTAGTATTTTTAATATTGTAAAGTGGCAGTCTGTAAGAAGTCATTGAATGTTTATAGACATGTTAAAGACATTTTGTGTCATAGTCCAGATACAAATAAAAATATGTTGCAGGTTCTCCTCCGTTTTATTATTTTATTTGATCCTAGATGTCCGTATCCAGTATTACTTGTAATTAAGGAAGAAAGTGGAGAGACCGTTGTGCTTTTTTTTACACAGCCTCTTAAAAGTAACAATGTCCTACTCGTATACATAAATTGGTCCAGGCAGAGGCATAATGAGGTATCTGGGGTTGTAGATGAAGTTTTAAGTTATTTTGTTGTCCTCGGAGTACTAGTGTGGAACTGAAAATATTATGGAACAGAAGGAGGTTAATTTAATACGCATTTATAATGTGGTGAAGAGTTGTGACGGTGGGGGGATAGGTGAGGGTGCCTATGCTTTACACAGGGTCCTAAAGAGTGACAATGTTAAATCTTATTAACGAGAACACACTCTTATTGTGAAGTTGTAATTATTCATAACATAGGTCTGTGATACTTATAATACAAATTAAATGTATTAATTAGAAAGATATAAATATATATGAAATCGATTTTATCGAAAAATATTATTGTTACTACCGGTTCTCTCTCAATTCGGGAAACGTGCATTAACCAATTATTCTACACCAACACAGAGGATTAACGACAAATTTTGGAACTTATATATAACACTTTTCAAATTAATACGTCTATTGTTCCATTATTTGAAAGCCATCTTATTTATTTTTACGGAATTTAAAATACCTTTGAGTGATCCGACAGGAGACGCCAGAATTAATGATTAATTTTTATTACAATTTAACACATACTTATTGTGAAGTTGTAATTATTCAGAACATAGGTATGTGATGTTTTTAATACAAACTACGTACGTTCCCCGGATTAGAAGAGATCCAGGTTCGAATCTCGGTAGCAACAACAATATTTTTCAATAAAATTGATTTTATATGTATAATACATCTTTCGAATTAATACATTTAATTTATATTAATGTTAAATCTGCTTTAGATCTAGAACACGTGTAGAATACGTAATTAACGAAAAGAAAGAGAGAATGGTAAGAATATGACGAAAGTGTTGATGGCACCAGAAATAGAGGACGTTCGCGGAAGACTTGGCACGACCAGGCAAACCAGATAATGGAGGATGGTTCTGTTAGAAGCCTCAACAATCGGCGAGCTTGTATGAGAAATGTATGAATGTGGATGAGGCGAGAATTGTGTCTCAGGATAGAAGAGTGTGGCGTTCTATCGACTCTGCCCACCTCCGCGGGGAAACAAGTGATGGTATCTAAGTAAGTAAGTAAAATACATAACACTTTGTGCAAAAATGTCATTGTTACGTATCATTTTCATCCAGTAAGATTACTAAAAATGTAGTTAGTCAAAACCTCGTGGACTCAAAATTTAGATATTTTTATAATTATAGCATACTTTGCACCTAGTAAATTTTAAATCACCGGTAGAAAAAGGAAAAAGTTGCTTATTTTTACACTGATTTCTTTCATTGCACCGTTTACAGAATGTGGTTTACTTTATATAATTCTCCTGGTTAGTCTTATTTTCAGCAAGTGTCTTGAATGTGAGTTTGTGATGCGAAGAATTGCTTCTCTTTTAGTAAAACGTAACGTTAAACTTCGGAGGGAATTTTTAGCGTGGAAAATGTTGCCGTGTAACGAGATATGAAGGAAAAAAGAATCTGACGTTTAGTTCCCTTACATCCTCTGTGTAATCTTTTCTTCGATAAAAAAGCACTCTGCTGATGGGGAAGTTATTTGATTAAGATTCTGCAGAGATTTTTAACTGCATCGTAAAATATAATAAAGAACTTAATAATATTCTGACTTACAAAATAATGCACTTAAAAATAAAAGTCTTGATAATGAACAAAATGTTTTTAAAGTGAATATATTGTATTTCCATGAACTAATATGACACTTTGTGGTCCAACATGATAATTTTATTTTCTTTAAATAGACTAATATTTGTATTGCACGCACATCGCGACTGTAATTTCGAGACTTCCAATTTTCCCATTAACGGGTGTCAGTTAAATTCAATACGGTTTTGTGTCGACTCAACCAGGAGGAGAGGCGGGGCGCGGAAGGAAAGTTAAACCACCGTGACAAAAAATAACTCAACGTGCGTGCAATGCACAGTTTACTTTATTTTTAAAATGTATATTGATACTACTCAGCAATCACCAATTCTCTCTATCTTCAACCCTTTTCATCTAACTGCTGCCCACCATTTTTCTAATGTCGTTCAATGGTCAACAATTGCCAATGCTTTAACTAATGCGAGGCATCCCATCCAAGACCTTAATTACCCATCATGTATCGTATACGTAATACAAAAACGGAATATTTTGAAAAACAGACAAGAGGAGTTAATGTCCTCATTTACTTTTTTGTTGCGCGCTATTGTCGGCACTCAGTTGTCTTGCGCGTTATTGTCCGCGCGCAGTTGTCTTGCGCGTTATTGTCCGCGCGCAGTTGTCTTGCGCGTTATTGTCCGCGCGCAGTTGGCTTGGGCGTTATTGTCCTCGCGCAGTTGTCTTGCGAGCAATTGTCGTGACAACAATGTTTCTAATGAGTCGGGCTAAGATCAGTCATTAACTTATAATATTTAGTGCACTTATATTGACTACATTATATTAATTTACAAAACAAAATAAAGTATATTAAAATTAAATTGACTATCTTCAAATATTGTTGTTCATAAACTTTATACTCATTGCCTACACGACTGAGAGACTAATAAAATTATAGTGAAAGAAACAAATTCAACCAAGAGGTGATACAGTTGCCGACTTTCTTGCATTGCAGGATAACCATAATAATGTAAATTTAGTTTGAATTATGTAAATAAGTTCTTGAACATACGCGGAAATGTTAGAACAGAATATGTATGTACCTATTTACATATATATATATATATATATATACTAGCAGAAAAGCAATTAGCCATCGTCGATTTCTTGCTGCTAGGCCCCGCGGGCAGCTATTATAGCCGCTTCATGGCCACATTGGCTGCTATAATGCCAGGGTTTCCGTATAATCTATATTTTAATGCAGAAACTCCCAATTGTATTGCTTTAACAATGCACCATATAATGTACTTTGTTTTTATTTCCAGTAAAGGAAATCAAAATATTAGTAAAATTATTTATGCTATATATATATGTACACCTAGAGCTATCTTAAATTGATATGATTATCGTCAAAGTATAAACGTGAAGGATAAAGCGAACTTAAAAACATGAAATAATATTGACAGCTAAAAAATTAACTTAAAATTTTAAGTGAGAAAATGATTGTATAATCATATCAAGAATTATTTACAGCAACTTTTGACAAATATTAGACTGCAGACAAATATTATAGTACTGTAATGTAAATGCGTTAAATATATAAGAAAGAAAACAACCCTTCTACAGCGCCCAATATGTCCGTCGGAAAAAAAAACTTTCCGCAATGGCCAGCGACGTATTAATTCATCGCAATCTAATTTATTTATCTGACACGTCTTGTATTTATCTTTGCATTGTATAACGATATCGGAGATCTTACCGTATTCACATGTATAGCTACTATTAGCTACACTTAGGGCATGGAAAATAATGCAATGTTTTAATAATTTTTAAACTCAATACAACTATGACAATGAAAAGTAAAATTTAAAATTGTATTAGTACAGTTCTTGCGCGGTTACATCGAAGCCCTACATAATAAACATAACATGCACTTCTGAGTTCGGTAATGTGAATTTATTACGGACCTAATGGTGCGTTCGTATGAGGATAAACGTGTATTCGAACTCTTGGCTTATCGAAAATGGGAAAGCCAGTCAAAGTTTACATACTTAGATTCACTTAACATCTATAAATGTTATGCTAATATTTTATTGAAAAACATTTTTAAAAATTCGAATATTTTGTTTTTGACTGATTTTCGTGACACAATTTTAAGCGAGTATGTGGTTCGAATTTATGCAGAGTATAATTATATGCATTTACTTAATTTTACAAGATATTCTAAAATATATTATTGCAACAAACATTAGTATGAATATTTCATAATATCAACATTAAAATAATTCTCACCGTTTGTACGTCGGTCACATCTTTTACAATCTAAGTCGTATATACACACGGTTTTAAATAAAATAATTATAAAACCCAAATTGAATGTATCAATTAGAAAGATATACAGGAAAATTGAATTTATCGAAAAAATATTTTCGCTGCTACCAGGATTCGAACCTGGATACTTGCCTATCCAGAAATAATAATAGATGTGTCAATTTGAAATAACTGCAACGTATAAGTATTTTGTCGTCAACTTACCATGCTGGTGTGGTGTAATCGGTTAATACATTTTCCCGGATAGGAAATGATCCACGTTCGAATCCCGATAGCAACAAAAAAAAATTTTCTATAAATTGAATTTTCCTGTATCTTTCTAATTATTATATTTAACTTATATTAAAATACCACAGAACTATGTTCTGAAAAAACTGCAACTTCACAATAATAATGTATTTTCCTTAATTATATAATCTTCTGGCAATTTTTCATTGGACTAGTTGTAAATAATACTGCTCTCTAGATGTGCCATTTTTTTAGATAAATTATTCAACTGAGCTTCGTGTATCTAACATTCGTACATACCTTCTTCTTATAAGTTCAAAAATAATTAAATTTTGATACCATACTAATTATTGTTTAAATAAAAACGTGTTTTTTTCCTGTCGCTGTTGACACTGTTACCTAATTTTATCCTAAGCTATAAGTTATTAGTAGAATATGTTGCATAGCCATTTTTAGCAGTAAATATTGGGAAGTTTGATCCCTCTACTATATTAAAATTGGGCTTATTGTAAATATTTCGTTAAATATTATATTATAAATTTAATAAAAATACCCATTTTTATAAAACGCAAAATTGAAAAAAATCCTCCTTTTTCGCTACAAAATTAATTAATAGTAAAGTCTTTCCAATATGTTATAAACCACACTCAATATGTTTTTTGCGAGATATTTTCTTTTCCCGACTCTCAATAACGAGTAAAAAAATATTATCACACAACCTCATTTGTCTATTGTCGAAGTGTTGATGCCAGACATTATTCAAATTAACTTTTTACGAAATTCAAAATGAAAATTGTGTATAAAACAGCTTCTTAGACTATCTGCCGAGAACAAGGGATGTTTGTACAAATGTAATACTGCCTAAAGGGAATAACAAACGACGCTGGTGTAAATATTGAGCGAGCTTACAATGCCCCACACAATCACACGGTTTCATCTTGAAGTACGTTTAAAAATAAATTTACTCACAGCCTCCCCCGACACAAATTAAATTATCATCAAGTCTCTCGAGCACATAATATCTCACAGCGGAATAAGTGCTGCGTCTGAAGAACGAATTCGGCAGCGGTAGTTATAGATAAAGGCTCCTGCATCATTAACTCGAAAATGTATTCAATTCCTAATGTCGAGAAATGAAATTTTCTTTGTGCCAAAGCTCAGGTATACGGATATCGGCTTTGAACAAAAGCTCGCCACTGCTCTAGGAGTAGAACAGAGATAAGCAATTTATTCTAATGCTTTGCTCATTCGCATCCGCGCGGAATGCAAATAGTCAGGAGTCGAAGGAGCCAACTATCGGGGACAAGGCGATACTGGTATCGGAAACCTTATCCCGTATAGGAGCTTAGAAACATTTTGTGGAAATTCTGTTCTGCAAACAGACTCGCTGCTGGAATAAACTCAACATTTTTATCTGTTTTTAATGTTAAAACTATTAAATTAACATTCTCAATGGCATTTTTATGAGTGAATATATAAATACTAGTGCAATATATATTACCCCCCTGGAATTGTACAAACGGTGTTCTTAAGTATCAATTTTGAATTATATTTATCTATTTAATTATTCTTCGTCATTAAACTTAAGGGCGCGCTTTCAAACATAATTAATATTTATGCGTTTTTTACGAAAATGTGGTTTTTTATTGTTTTTTTTATTTCGCATCGTCGATTAAAAAATAATAAAAAACACACATTAATAGGATCGATCCAAATATTATTTAGTAATAAATTATCCTGATTTTGATATAAAACTTTATTTTAAATAGTAGCTGAAATCTCAAATTATTTAAAATTATTTATTTTTACTAACGCAGTGTTTTAAAAATGTTGAAAATTAATAATATGTACTGCAAAATAAATAGTTTATAACTCTATTAAGTTTTAACATTTTGCTAGTTTGATTCAATGCAAATTTGTCTTCGTAATCTTAGCTTCAAGATTACAAGAATTTTACATATTAAGATAATTTTGTAGTACGCGGAAAATAAATTTAATGGTCGCGGTCTTTCTTATAATGATTTTATTTTCTTAATTATGGCAAATAACATTAGTGTAAAAATTTTATCATTTTTTTTATTTCCAACTGTCATATATATTACATAACAATTTTTATTTTTTGCTAAACTGCATAGTACTGCAAGTAATTAACATAATAAATTAAGTTAAACAAAATTTTATAAAAAAAAAGTCATATCTATTGTATAACTTCTGATATAAACGAATAATAAAAACCCACATTTTCTTAAAAAATGCGGAAATATGAATTATTTTTTAAAAGGCAAGTCTCAATCTTGAAAAGACTGAGATCATGTTTAAAATAAATAATTACCCAACAAACGTAAATATATTTGACAGATGATTTACTATGCGAGATGATAGATCTATTTGCTAATCGGAAAAAATCATACGATTTCGTAAATATATGTTTTTTCTTACTCGTAATAAAAAGAATGTATACTTTATTTCAAATTCTAGAGATATTAAAAATACATTCGACATATTCACTACTTTGGTATTTTTTCTTACTGACACTAACATGATGGATAGCAACAGTGATGGAAGATGCGACGTAGAGTAATTATTTATTGTTATTGTGTTTAGTTTGTGGAACTCCATGTTTATTTTTAATTAAATTTAAAATGTCAAATTATAATAAATATTATTATTTAGTTCTGCTGGTTTGCGTAAGCGTTATATACAGTTTGATAATGGCCTTAACCGTCAAAACAGCTGTAACATATAATAATGCTTACGCAAACTAGCAGAACGCAATAATAATATTTATTATAATTTGACATTTTAAATTTAATTAAAAATAGAGTAATTATATAATAGGATATATAAAATACTATACCGTATGTATCCGACCCTCAGGCTGACATATCGGATGCTATCGCAGTGTCCATCATTTGGGCTAGTTTTACTGACGGTGAAAGTATTACGCTAAGCAGATTGTGTCTATGTATATGTATTTATGTATATATTTATTTTATTGCCTGATAACTATCTGAGCGGAATCTGTGACTCGACTGCT
The DNA here is from genome assembly GCA_031772225.1 of Eubasilissa splendida. Lineage (NCBI taxonomy): Eukaryota > Metazoa > Arthropoda > Insecta > Trichoptera > Phryganeidae > Eubasilissa > Eubasilissa splendida. The sequence goes on along the minus strand of CM062859.1, from coordinate 19,620,144 downwards.
GTTGAAGCGCCGGTAACCACGAAGATTTCAATTTCAGACCATCATTCCTATTGATATTCATGTCAGATACACACGGAAAAATAGCCCAGAAAATTCTAAACGAAAAATTTTGCACGACCGTGAAAATCTGAGAACATTTTTATCGTAGAATATCTGAAATTATATTAGGGAATGGAGAATTTTCATTTTTACGAATCTTGAGAAATATTATTTTCATCCTTTCTTGACTTACATTCTTTAAGATGTACCTACTTATGTATACGAATATGATACTTTCACTGTGGCAAAAGTAATTTATTGTTTTTCTGAATGTTCATTCACTTATAAAAAAAAAAAATAGCAAATTAATGAAATACCATGAAACGAACCTTTATGGCTCTATTTAAAAGATATATGATTCCGTTAAAAAAACGTATAGGTATGCAATTTTCTCTTAAGTTTGATTAATGGCCAAACGTCGGCCGAGTTTTCCAGCTATGTTATTAAGAAGTCGTATAAATATTTACGACCAACATTCTACCGCACGCAGCGGTAAAAAGCGTCACATATAATTCAGGAAATATTCAACTGGTTGCTAAAAGATTATCATACATTGTTCATCTACTTAGCGGAAGACACTGTTTTCAGTCCAAAGAAAATTACAGCAAAAATGGGCAGCTCTGTTTTTAATAATTAAGAATGTGATTTATGTTAAACACCAGTTTTATCTAAAATAAAATAAATTGAACTGGCCATTGATTCAGGACACAAGATATGGAGTAAGAATGTTCTAATTTATTTACAGTATTTTACAAGAGAGGTAAAAATGTAATAAAATAATATATCTAATAGAAAAAAATTGCCATTTTAGATAAAAAAATATTTTTTATTAAATAAAACACATTATTATTGTGAAGCTGCAATTTTTTAAGAACATACGAGTAGTTCTGTGGTATACATTTGGAATAATAAATGTATCAATTTAAAAGAACTGCAGCATATAAGTTCGAAAATTTTTCGTCAACTTACTCTGTTAGTGTGGTGTAATCGGTTAATGCATTTTCCCGGAGAGGAAACGATCCAGGTTCGAATCCCAGTAGCAACAAAAATATTATTTCGTAAAATTGAATTTTCTTATATATCTCTCTAAATTATTTTTTAATATGGGACATATCACCTGTGATAAATATTGAGCCATATCCTGACTATTTTGCTACTTTCGAATTTGTATGTTTAAGTTGTTAGTTTTTTCATGCTGTTAGATGGATAGTGCACAACCTACGAATGCCTTAATAATACAATAAATCAAATTTTAACCACCACTGTCTACAGCAGTGAATTAAAGATTCTTTTAATTATATAATAACCTTATTGTACTGTAGCAGCTGCAAGTACCTTTATAATAATCACAATCTGATAATTTCTTGAATTCGGCTGCTACGCTTAATAGTATGATGGACATCTTAATTTAATATATAGAAGATCTAATCAGCTTAGATAATATTCTTCACTTGATGGAAAGAAGATATGTATTATAGTGTACCGTAATGATAAAATAAACTCTTTTAGTAGATGATGTTTCAGGTTATCATCAGCACTAATGTGATGAAAAATGAAGTAACTTATCACTACACATTTATATATAATACGTGATGTATTTTTTCCATCTGTATTTTGATGAAATGTGAGGGTATTCCATTACTCGAATACTATAGCGTAAAGCAGGAATATATAGTGAATTTTTGTCTGGCATCTTCATGCACTTATGCATGAAAACGAATATTTTTCAAAATATAAATATAGTGAGCTAACAGCTTTATTAAAATTGTATTTTATTTAAGCCTTAGATTTCATACGATACCCGTTTCGAATTTAATTTGGACACTATTTGGTCTCTATTATGTCGATTTATATATTATAATAATATTAATAAAATTTATTAGTTATTGTTCAAGAAGCATAGTTAAATTCTAAATAATAAGATTTTTTTCATGTATTTAAATGATGATGTACTACAATTTTTCTGCTAATTCTGCGACAATTATTTAAACTTAAGTAGTTCAAATAGACAGTATTAAATTGAACTCGTGATAAGTAGTGACAGTCGACAAATTCCGTACAAAGAAACGCTATCTTGCACGGTGCAAAATTAATGGACCTTTGGTTCGTGTAAATGGGGAGATTAACAAGAGGGTAACATTTAAAATTGAACATCAGTTGTATTCTTGAATTTCTTTTATATAGCGTTTAGCCCGTATTAGGGATGTACTTAACTACAGGGAGGCTTATCATAGCCTTGCCTGCAGAATTTTGTATTTTGAACCGGCTTTAACATATTAAAAATGACGGATAAAAAATTATTTAACATCGAAAGTTTTCATTATTTGTAAATAAAATACAAATCTGCTTTATCGTATACTAACATATATTAAGGTATTCACATTTAAGTTATTATTTGCAAATCTAAGGTGAGAGTTATTATAGCCTCTTATTTATAATTTTAATTATCTTCTATAATTATTTAACAATGCATTACAATAAATACTTAGTTCCATAAAACTAATTGTTTGAGCATTACAATAATAAAAAAATAATATTAAGTAAATATATTTTTGTTCAATAAAAAATACATATAACAGATCATGATATATATGATATAATACCTAAAAAATACCTATAATAAATAATGTTCAATAAAAAATACCTATTTTTTTGTCCAATAAAAATACCTAACCTTGCTAAATTTTTATTATTTTATTTGTACAAACGTTCTAAGAAATTAGAAAAGAATTTTTTTAAATTTATTTATTAATAGTTCCCATAATTTAATGTGGTCTAAAATTATTAAATAGTTATATATTAGTAATTAACTATTAAAATTATATATTAATTACAACATTTATGAAACGATGATAAATTTGTGGAATAACTCAGAAATCTCCATTAATGTAATTTTTTATTCTTTTATATGCTTAAGATTAAAGCTATTTATTTATTTGCAGGCATCTTGATATATAAAAGACAGAAAACATAAATATTTCAAATAGCTTTTATCAAAATACTTATTAATCGCAACCAACTTCGTGGCCTTTCATTATAATATACTAAAAAATTTCTGTAAATTATTTAAATAGATATTAAAAACAACATTAGTAAGAATTGTTAATTAATCAAATTCTTTAAATAGGTACTGAATAAGACAAAATACGTACAATAATATTCTGAAATAATATCTACCATATAAATTAATTAGCCTTTATTCTTTGAATTATATTTTTGATATTATCTGTGACTTACACAAAACTGTCCCTTGACGAGTGATCAAGGGAGAGATTACACAAGTCGATAGATATTTACTTTGAACGGTAATCAATTAGTTAGTGAATTATTAAAACGTGAAAGCTGGACTAAGTATTGCGATTAAATAAAGTATTACAAATGATGAAACTGTTAATTAGAATATCTTTACACAGCGGGTACCTCAGTAAAATATATTTTTTTTACCTTTTTGCAATCAAAAATATTTTGGAACCGCTCATACTCCCCATCCACGTGCTTAGTGAATACTGCCATCTTGTTTTACCTATTAAGACCATGGAATGAAATTTTCATATATAGATATTAAATTTTATGAGAAAAATAGTTTATAACAAGCTAATATTAATTAAGAGATTTGTAAGGATTTATTTTCAAATTTCATTCGTATTCATCGATAGTGCTTTGGGGCCTATCAATAATATATTTGGTAGCAGTACTTTTCACAGCGCTAATGTGGACTAATATTTTTTTAAATCCACAATAGTAAGAAATGGTTTTACGATAAATTAAAAAATATATTTTCAATACGTTATATAATAGTACTCTGCTAGTATGTTGGGTTAGGGAATGGATCATCGCAGCAAAGGAAAAATCTCTGTAAAGCAAAGCAATGATTTTTATCAGTTGCGAGTGCATATTGATTCCATTAATAATTTTTCATGAAATTATGAATATATAAGAGACAAGAAATCAATTTTACTATTTCATTTATAAAACTACGCACTACTTAATATTATTATTCATACATACCTATACAGGGGATCCTCCCATTTTGCGTTAGGGTCTAACTTTTGTAATTAGTCTTTGCTTAGTAAATTTTTGCCTGTCGGAGTTTGGTTCTCCGTAGGAAATTTTTTATATTTTTTCAAAAAAAAAATGAACAGGAAACTCATTCTATGCCGAGGTTGTATAATACATGCGTCTGAATTTTTGAATTAAGTAATAAGTTATCATTTGGCTCAATGCATATTAAACCATTTTTTTTTACAAATAAGTCTCGTAAAGTCTGTGCTTTGTATAGTATAAGGCATGTAATCAAGGAATTTATGTCAGTATCAGACTTAATAGGAAACCTCTTTGCTGTCTCGGTTTCAAAGCGATTTAGGATTTTTAAAAAAACAACACAAAGTGCACTCGGTAGCTAGTGCCAACTAATGAATCCGAAGCCTGGACTTTTTCCAGAAACTTCTGTTGATCTAGTTCAGTTGACAGCTATTATAGGATCTGGTATTTATCTCAGACAAAGGTTTTGTAATTAAACCTAACATTATTTAATAAATAATCGATAAATCTAGTTCTTAACATATGACGCAGAAAATTTAAATACATATTAAATTACTGCATTAAACACATATTTTAATTATCTTAAATATCGGTCCATCATCATTACAAGATTGAATGTTTTCGTGCATCTATCAAACAATTTTATATATCCCAAAATTGTAAAGAATCGATATTTTCTCAGCACATTATATAATATAACGGTTCAGAATATCTTCTTCAAAATATTCAAGTATTCATTAATATTTGAAATCTTTCAATATTTATAGGTAATAAGGATTCTGTATCGAGACAACTCGAAAATAAATTCCCGAGAATCCCATGGTATTTTGTTGTGTCGAGTCCCGAGATTTAAAAAAAACCCGAGACTCAAGACTGATTTTTCTTGATCTTATTTATTATTAATAAATTACATTATACAAATTAAATTAATCAACTAGATAGATATATATAAAAAATCTATGTATCGAAAAAATATTTTAGTTACTGACCATTTTGGTGTAGCGGCGAGCGGTATACGTGTATCAATTCTCAACTACTAACAAAGCTAAATACATGGCCATCTATAAAAACTATGAAGGAAATAGTTTTGTCGATTTGTTCAAACAAGGGATTATCTTTCCTTGTAAAATTGATGTAAATATGTATTATTGTTATCTTTTGACGAAACAAACTTTAGATGGGGTGAAATTATTTGAAAAAAAGGTTATTACAGGACTTCAGTTTGTCATTTATTTTCATCAAAAACATATTTACGTTATTGACTTCCAATATGTTTCCTTATCGATTGTTTTTTTTGCATGTTTTTTAAAATTAATTGTATTTTATTATTTTCATTGATGTATTTGTTTTTTGTAATCAATTTACAAATGCAAGTTTAATTTAATTTTTTTAACTGTTAATAATTATTTTATCATATTATTTTTATTTAATTTTATACGGATAATATCCCTTATAGCTACTGTACATCATACATATGAATATTTATTAAAAAATATTTTGTTTTTTATTAAATAAAATTCATGGTCTCGATTCCTCGGAATTTCCGGGACTTGTAAATGTTAACGCTTGAGTCCCGAGAATCGAAAAAAGTCGAGAATACCGAATCCTTAATATGTAGCAAAAATTTTTATAAATAAATCATGTTAATTCAGTAAAAATTTCAAATTTCAATTAGAAATTTTCATACATTTTTATATACTCTTTCTTTTACATTAATTTTTACCGATATAATAGGCACTTCCAACTTTTTTAAATTTTATTTTAAACTACAGCTCTACCAACTTAGTTACTCGACTACGGTATCAAATTGTCAAATAAGTTTCAATAAGTAATTTGTCATACTAGTGATAAGATGTCAAATAAATATCTAATGCGGATTTTCTGTGATAATATTTAATGCATCGATTTATATTTGTGATAAACTTTATTTTTATATATTAATTTTAATACTAATTAAATTGTGATTTTTTTCATTTCATTTGTTTTAGAGGCGCTGGGTATTGTACGAGCGCTCTGTGATCTTAGCTAGGCTTCTTTAGTTAATTTGTGTCAAATTATCGTGTAAGTATAATGCTGATTTTACTGATGATACTTATGAATTATTTATTAATATCATTGCTGACTTTTAGCCCTATGATTATAAGATAATATAAATATATTATTCTCTTTGAATATGTTTTATCAAAAACTCCCCCAGAAAGTTAGGAATAGAATGATAGAAAATGACTTAATGGAATAATAGAAAGAGAGTTAAAAATAACGGTATATTTTATATAAGGTTCGCGGATGGACTGTAATATGTAAGAACATTGTTACAGGTATTTAGTATCTTAGTAGACAGTAACGATGAAGAAAAAAATATTGAAAAATATATTTTATATGCTGGGGTGGTATGATACACGTATCTGAGGACATATAACGCATTTTTTTAATAACGTCATTATGTATATATTCTAAATTTTATTTTATATGACAATAATATTTTTCTAATTAGCTTATTTTTATATAAGTTTGAAACACGTTTTTGAATACGTGTGTATTTAACATATTTTTAAATTTTTTATTTCAACTTTAATACATATGCCAAAGCGCATAACAGTTTTAGGGAAATTTAATTTTACTTGGTAGCCATTGAATAACCAGTCACACATTTTTTAATGTTTTGTATCCGGTCTTGAATGTGTTGACGTTGTAATTTGTTATTGGATTGCTCCCACAGCGTTAATTTAAACATTTACAACTAGAATATTACATTGTGATTTAAAATGTGAAAATGTTAAGACCTTTGTGTAGTACACCTTCCACAGATGTGTGAAATATTGTTACATTATTAAGTTAGAACTTTAAAGACGTTTTATTTGGATAGAAGACTAAGCGATGTTTGAAATTCGAATAAGTTTCTTTCTCTTTAGAATTCCGTCAATATTCTAGCGAGAGGCGATAGAGCAATGATATTTGGAAGGATTGGGACGCGACTTCCAGCAATCTTACGTAATGGGTTACCAGCATTGCTGCCAGAGTTGGTTACTTATATACATACGAGGAAAATAAGTAAAAAGAACCCATAACCCAACGTGTGTATAGTACAAAGTTTATTTAAAAAAAAAATTAATAATCATGTTGCACAACAAAGTGAATGTCATGTCTATCAATAATAAGATGAACCCAGATTGAAATTAAGTTCTTCTCTGATATTTGAAAACGAGTAACAAAGGAAAGTTTCGGAAAATAATGTAAAATAAGATTAAAGTAATATTAATAAATAGATAGTTAGAGAAATATATAAGCAAAATAAAATGATATAAGAAATTAAGGGCGATCGGTAAATATTTTTTCAGAAGACTGCATATAAATTTACACAGTTATGAAGAAGAAAAATATGTAGGATCTATCAATTAGAAGATATGATTAATCGTCAAAATACATCGATAGAATATATCGTTTAAAAAAATTAATTAAAAAATAAAACAATTTAATTTATTATATTATTTTATAATTTATTACAGGACATTATAATTTATTCAAGATTATTCTTCCGTGGGTCGCTTTTTATCGTAGTCAGCGTTCCAGGCAACATTTCAATGTCTACCATCATTACCAGATTGTGACTAACCACTTAATCATCACATTGGTATATGGCCCAAAACATGGAAAAAGTTGTATACAAGGCAAAAAATCTCAAAAGAAATTATATCATCAAAATTTATTACACTTTATAGAATGTCAATAGATGTCGTTAACTGCTCAGTGCGTAGGATTGTATTTTGTGTCAATGTAATTTTGTACACAGGATGTGAGAAAACGGGATGTAGGAAGAGTGGTAAGAATTCGGGAAAGAGACGAGACAAAAAAAACTCGAGGACCAACCAGAAAAGAACACGACTCACCTGGATTTTCTCTCCTGCAGTCACAGCTTCTGAACTTCAGGAACATTTTTCGATGTTCAGCACAAAGCACTGTGATCCAAAATAGCGGTTTCGGCACGCACACACGAGGAACCGAATATACTGGCAACAAGTAACTTTACTAAAACATTAAGTTAGTAACGAGCGCATAGCAGGATATATATGCTCTCCTTGCTAGTTCAAAAGTCATAGACAAAATCACAGAAAAAGTCATGTTCTGAGGGGTAGAGTATAAAATGGGGACAGATAGGAAAGTAACCATAATGGAGCATCCACACGCGCACTGCCATCAGCGATCTGTGTATCTATCATTAATGCCTAACTAAAAAAAAACATTCAATAGAATTTTAAATACAGAATCAGTATTATCAAAATATTACACATTACAAATTTTAAATGTTTTATGTGATTTTATGACTCTCTTGTCCCATTTTTCTAACTATTTTCCGTTAAGATAATTTAATCTCAGACAGAAATAAATGAATATTTTACTACTACCCGTGATTTATTTATGTTATAAAAAGCAGAGTACTCTCCAGTTGATATTAAATCATAAAAAATATACGACGGTCCTCGAATATTCAGGTATTATATAAGAAAAAATTTCATACATTTATGATCCACGGACATTAATATTTCTATCAAATTTAATGGCCTTGTTTCTACCTAAGTGTATTGACGCGAACCGTAAAACATTATTGCGGGACTCTACATCAATATGAAAACTTTCGGCTAGAAACAAAATTGTAGACATCATAAATGAGATTGTTGTGATTTCTTCCAAATTGATATTTTATTTCAAAATTTGCAAGTGATTGAAACTCGATCAGAAAACTCGATGATTTGTTATTTATGATTTTAGTTCTATTCAGCCCATGCTTCTAAATATAACAGAACAACAAACATAACATTATATAATTATTAATTCTTACTTGGTAAATAAATCATTTCGACTGAGTGAAGGGTGTATTAGTTATTATGGGAGAAATGAGTCCAAACGTGGTTGAAACCAAACCCATTCGCATTTAATTTTTAAAAAAATTAGTTTTCAAGAACACATTTTAGTGAAATATTATTTTGTATTTTTATTTTCATCTCTTCTTCTTCTTCTTTTAAATATGCAATTTACCTTCAACAGTGATTTGTGCCATTAATCAAGTTAAAACTTTATTTTATAAAAAAAAATACAATAATATTATAAAATAGGAAATATTATATTACAAGTCAACAGTATTGTCGTTAAAAGAATTTTTCTATTATATGGAATAAATGTGGCGAGTTAAGGGAAAGAAGATGACACAGGTTAACCGGGATTTGAAAATTACTATTGATGAGATTACCGTTTAAAAAACCTGTGATCCGCATCGGACAGGCAAAAAAGATATGTTCAAAGGTTTCCTCCTCAGCACCACACTCACACATTGGGGAATCTATTAAGTTCAATCTGAATAAATGTGAGGCTACTTGGCAATGCCCAATACTCATTCTAGAGATTTTTGATATTGTTCTTTTGGAGACTTTCCTTTTGGAGAACCAGGGAGTGCGGGGAATAGATATTTGAATTATTTTAAGCCTTGTGATTATTTAGATCCATCCATTGTGCAGTCCAAATAGAATTCATACATTTTTTTACCATATTTAGTCTGTCATACATCGGGATATGGAATTGATGAGAAAAAACTCCGGAAAGAGTTGCCTCCTTGGCCAGTTTATCAGCACATTCATTTCCATAGATTCCCTCATGTGCAGAAATCCAAACGAATGACACCTGTACATTGTTGCTGTCCAAATTAAATAGACACCTTCTGATGGAATAAATTATCTCATTGTTTAGCCAAACTTTCATTTTACCAGAGAGGGATTCAAAAGCTGCTTGCGAGTTGGAGTATATAATAGCTTTATCTATGTTCTGGAGTACGCTGTTGTCCAAGGTCTCTTTAATTCCCTAACATTCTGCTGAGAAAACCGATGTATTTTCATTTCAAATACTATACTGTTAAGCGTATTGCTGCCTCGCCTGAATTTGCTTCTTTCGTTCTCATTAATATCTGTTTCAGTTTCAACGAGTCGCGCAAAAACAACTTTAAACATCCATCACATAACGGACAATTAAGTTGGTTAGTAAATTAATTACAGAATAATTTCATGGAAACATGTGATGTTGATTAATACGATCTCCCACTCGACCTTCCAGATCCTATTATAATCAGAACACTGCAACTATAAGCGATCTACTATCTGTTCTTATATACCATCCTACTTGAAGTCACGATCTTATCAATATTCCACTTTTATCCTAAATAAGACTTAACAAAGTTTTTTAATTAAAAAATCTAAAAATCTGTAGATACACAATCTAACTGTAATTTTAATTAAATTGTTTTTAAATGGGTCAAAATACTTTTATTCGATTAAAATTTTAGATTAGAAGTGCTAAGGAACGTTAAGTGCCAAAAATGTAATTATTTTGAAAACACGAAGTGTTTATGTTTTAAGTTTTTCTTAATTCAAATTTAATTATGTAGGTTATTAATGGGCTGTAGTTAAATAGGTTATATATATTTTTTTAATAAAAAAAAACTTTTATTATACCAACTGACCGAAAAAAATTTTTTTAGTATAATAAATAAAATTTTGTAATATTGTGTTATTCAAAGGATATTTATTGAATGGAACAAAATTTTCCATAAATATTTAACAAAAATTTGGAACTTTAACAAAATGTGTTATTTAAAAGACCTGTATCTTGGGAGTTTTTATCTCTCTTTTTTAACATTTCTGCTCTTCAATAACGCAGTGAAGTTATCAAATATCCATATAATAAATAATTGTATAACTATAACCAATATTTTCCCAAAAATAATATCAAATTTATTTGACTAGTTATCAAACTACAATATTAATACATTCCTGAAATCCATATTCATAAATGAATTATGTTGAGCAATATGAAGTAAGGGATACATATTTGTAAAGACAAATTGCTAGGCCTAAATAAACAGCGGTGTGTAAATAATGGCAAGATTTACCGATGACTGCGGAGCTATTTATGGTTTAGACGTGAATAAATAAAGCTTCCAGAAAATACATTATTTTGGACGATGTTCAACTGAAACACCCTATAGAATTACTGCCTTTACAACAGTAAATATTGTTATTATCATTCATCTTCGTCTTTATTATGAATAGCAGTGACGCCGACTTATTCACGTTTATTTGAATAATAGCCAATGTTTAAGAAGTAATATTATTTTTATAGTCATCCAGATTTTCCTTTTCCTCTGCATTGTTTTATCCTCTTCCCTCTGGAGAGCGATTTCCGGCCCCCCGGGCACAAGAGTAAAGCGGCCCTTTTCAGAGACTGCAAAAAATTAACCAATTATAAAAATAATTTATATCCTTTGTGACGCAGGGAACTGAATTCAAACATTTCACTAGTGCCTGTCAAGTAAATCCTGTTTGCACGGCCGAAATCTTTTATGTTATATTGTGTGGTCAACAGTTTAAATGTAATGTGTTTTTTTCATAAGAATATTATCTTTATTATAGTTGTTTATATCCATTAACTTAATGATCAGTTTGTATATAAAAATGAAACTTTGTTTTGGTTAGATATTTAAGACTTATTGTTTTATATAATACGTATACGATATCCCCCCCTCCCCCAATCTCGTACTTCTCGGATACTTTACAGAACATTCTGACATTACAAAGTACCGTTACGCGTTTATAAAATTAATATTGTTCTGTCAAAATTATGAAATAATTTTTTTAGATAGCATCATTATTGCTAAATTTTAATCTACGCGAGCTCTACGAGGCAGCAAACGGCCTCGGGGAGTGCTCGCGCAGAGAGCTCAGACATCGATGGGTAGCCCAACATAGTAGGCATTTATGCCCTCACTCGGTTGCGGCGGGAAGTGATCCGTAAAAATGTCCGGTACTCGAGAGAGTTATAGTTGTAATGATTTTTATTTTTATTTATTAAGGATTATTTATTAAGATTTTTTTTCTGTTTCAAATCCCGGCCGAATGACAGGCTGCGAGACCCGCGGAGTTATCTGCAATAGTTGTGGATTGTGCCAAAGAGACTGTCCTGGCCGCCCGCTATATTTTGCCATACCATACACCCAAGAAACATGATAAAATGATGAGCTGGCGCATATTAGGACCAAAATGAAGGACGATAACTTCCAAATTACCCTCAAGGACGAGATGTTGTGCCATATCACGGATCCTAGGACCTGCGAGTGGGTATGAACTCGCAAAATACCCGCAATAGATACCAGAGAAATGTACTGCAACATATTTTTTTCCCACGAACTGGTTTTCAATTTTAATGAACGATGAATTCTATTATGTTTTTGTTATTTCAATGTATAGAATTAATAATTTTGTTTCTTTCAAGTTAAAGTCCGTTTTCATTCAGGAAACCTCTTCTTACCTACACACCACACTTTATATTTTCGATGACATAACTACACATTTCTCCGATGATGACCAGCAGCAGAAGTAAGAGGTGATTAGATGATCTAAATCTCGATTCAAACTCATGTAAATTTCATGCTCTACCCTGTCTAGTCGGTGAGGAACATCCAGCCTCACTTAGTAAGAGAACTGTCTCCAACAATATATTTAAGTAAATAATGATTAATGATTGTGTAGACTCGTTAAGGTCACAAATAGGGATTATTTATGTCAGAAGTATGTGTGAGGTGAGAATCGAGGGCCCTATATCTCCTTGCCCTATATCCTGTATATATATGATATATTAAAAAAATATACTCACACGCTTGATAGTTAAAAAAGTCTATCGGACTCTTCTCGTAGCCACTTCCTTGGATTTTCACCTTTTTACGACGAGCCACACTCTAGCTGTGTACTGTGCAACGTATGTAATGTAATGTATGCAATACAAATATATGTGTTGATGCTACGTTTCGCACTGAAAAATCCAAAAGATATGCAACTGTGTGGGTGTAAATGCTAACGAGCTATCATGAAGTTAATTACGCGATGTTTAAAACTCAGTACAAATAATGCGGCATTGTTTAAGTAATCAATAAAATGACAATAAATTAAACATTAGTGGATTTAGATTGAAAGATATAGGTTAGTGAATTGATTGCGTGTTCAAATTAAGCGTCGGGGTCTCCACTTTAGTGACTTTGATGGTAAATGTTTGCTTGCACGTCGGACTGTTGAGTGATTTCATTACGCGGCCGTGTCACAATACCATGTTTCGTATTTTTAATTTTATTTAGAGAACTTATCTATTACAGTTATATAATTTATATAAACAAATTTAAATTGCCGATATTTTCGTATTTAATTATTAACCTAAAATATTAATTTATAAAAAATTATTTATGTACGAGAATTTTATATTTGTTTACCGATTCACTGTCATAATTAAAATTATTGCGTAAATTAACTATTCAAAATTTATTATATAAACGAATGAAATGAGATTAGACTTATATTGTACAATCCACTGATTAATTCACCGGAGTTTCATTAATTTAATCATGAATTTTCAACAAGAAATTTCCTATTTAATATTAAGATTATTATGATTTTATTATTTAAATCATCCAGTTAATTATATATAGAGAGATGAACGTTAAATTGATGTATCTGAGATTTTAAATATTTTACAGCAGTGATAAAAATCGTTTATCAAGACTTTTTATTATAGCTGCTAATTATTATAGATATAAATATATTTTAAATCACTTGACACAAATTCACTTATTTATTTTACTGACTTGGTAAATTTAAAAAAATGATCAAATATGTAAAAAAAAAAACTCATTCGTCAAAAGCATCGTTTCCAATAACCCTTATGATATTAATTTATCAAAACAAAAGAGGTAAAAACTAATCTTCGTGATTGGTGAACGTAGGTTTACAAACATATTCATTTAAATATTATTAATACAAATGAAATGTATCAATTTGAAAGATATACAGTTTTTTACATTTATACTTTTTTTTTTGTCCCAGTAGCAACAAAAATTGATACTTTAATGTATTAAAATAAAACAATGCTATGTTCATAAAAGCTAGAACTTCGCAATAATAATGTTGTCTTTAATAATTAAATATTATTATTACACAACTAATTACACTATTTATACGTTTTACACTTAATTTCCCGTTCTTTGTCATTTTAAATCGCCGTAAGAATCACGAGCGTATGTTTTTACACAGAAAAGCTGGGCAAATAAACTCTTTGGCTCATAAAGTTGCAAGAGTTTTTGGAATAGAACCAAATAGTAAATTATGTTGGCTGCACTGCAGAATCGCACCACCGCTGCCAACCTCCGAAGAAACTACTTTGTCTATTACTGTATGAAGCTGCGACAATATATATATTTCGCACTATAGTTGATGCTTTATTGTCATTCAAATCAAAATGGTGATGGAAGTTATTTTTTTTATTGGTGACAATCCCTACAAATATTACTATTTTGCGAGACAAAGTTTTACGATAAAATAATTGTGTTAAAAAATCTAAACCTCTATTACATTAAAAAATAATTAATAAATAGTTAATTCACTTTTTAAGAATCTATACATTGAAAATGAATATTTTTTATGTTAATCAAGGTGTGATAATTGTGTATCTGTTAAGATGCTATGTGACAAGAGAGGATATAAAAGTATATATGAGAAGAAATATATTATAACTTGAAAATTCTGTTTTTTTTTTTAAATATTACTAAACTATTGTAATTTAATAATTTTTACGCCCGAGACAATGAAGTGGAGTATGCGTAGCCATTTAGCGGATCAATAAATAACAACGTCACATTCGATATCACTATCAGAAGTGTACCACAGTCGCGAGTACAAGATTTATATTTGTAGGGGTGGCGATTTAAATCCACCACCAGCATCACCGCTCCTATTTAAAGAACGACATGAAAGACACCTGGAGTGAGGACGCAGGCTGCGGCAAATAGCAGCCGCCTCAGTCGAAATACCGCGGACTCGTTCCTCTAATCTTCATCTTCAAACTCCGCTACCTCCTGCATTCGTCCTATTCCTTCATCTACCGAATAAATCACTTTACACCAACCGCACGTTTCATTCACACCACCAACCCTCACATATATCCTTGTACCGCAATTCTTTAAGGCAACACCTTAACAATTGCATGTATTACCATGTTGAAATATCAGCCTAGGTTTCTCCAAGGAAACTATCTACAAAAAGCATGATCTAAACTAGAAAAGACACAAGTTTCATATGGCATCTCCCGTCATAACAATTTCTCCCTCACAATTTCCCCCTCACAATTAGAAAAATTAGAGATTACTATAAATTTGTATCTGAAGTAAAAAAAATATGTACACAGACTAACTGAAACATAAATTCTCGTCAATAAACGAGTCTTTCATAGAGAAGAAATAAATGTTAAAAGAAATATATGTATATATATCCTACTGATTATTCTAAAAATGTATTATATTTTCTAATATTAAAATTTAAAAAAATTATATATATGTAAATATATATATATATATATATTTATAATTAATGTTTTCAAAACATTCGTGTCACAATCACTCCAGATAAATCATCAGATATTTTTTCTAGTTAAAGCTCGTAATAAATCACTCTGCGAACAACCATACTTTTTCAAAGGATAATTGAGGATTAACAAGGTGGCTACTAGCACATTGGTGACTGGAAAAGCTGTTTATTATCATGCACATTTTCGAATGTGGCGTGTTATAACAGATTGCGCGTAATTTTCTGGCAGATTTATTTTATCGACACATAGCAAAACAGATAAATAATAAAATCAAATATATTTAAATTATAATATTTAAGAATATATATATATATATATATATATGTATGGTGTCTGCATTTGGTTGGTTCCCGATTTTTGATTTTAGGTGGTTTCCTTGAAGAAATCTAAACCAACGTTTCGACATACTCAACTATTAAGAGGCAAAGCCTTGACAATGACACGTGTTACCATACCGAAATGTCAGTATAAGTTTTCTCAAGGAAACCATCTACAAAAAACGCGAACTAACTTAGTAAAGACACCAGTTTCTAGTCACCTTAAATAAAACACGACACGTATGTTAATATATGTAAACATAAATCTAGATGAGTCCGCCCTACTGGGTACCTGCGGACAATGCAAACATTGTGTATATTTGAAGAAATAATAAGCATTAGAAATCATTTAGCAGTGTACATGCATAAACAAAGATTATTTTGTTCACTTTTCAATTACAATAAAAATATTTAAAATTATGGCGCATGTACATGGATGATACTTTACGTGGCTATCGCATTTCGAAAATTTGGCGGTTAAGGTTTGCATCAGTTACTCTGCTCTATATACAAATAACAATACACAACGAATAGCAGTTTACTCTGCGATAACTGTATACTGTCCTTCACACGAATTTCGAGACTAAAGCATTATCTTTATAAATGTCCCCAAAAACTGTCTGCATATGAAGTTAAATTATAATATAGAATTTTGACAATGATAATTTATTTTATTAACATATTTTGACAATAATAATTTATTCCATACATAAAGTACGATTTAAATAAAATTGCTAATATACTACATTGATTTTAATGCTCCTCTAAATAAAAATAACGCATGAATGTCTCCATTCTGCAGGAACTGAAGATCATGTACAAACTCTCAACCTGCTGCCTGAGACGAATCTTTCAATTTTTTGGGCATCTTACGAGAAGGGGAGATAACTTGGAGAAGCTTGTTGGGGTGGGCCACATCGAAGGGGGAAGAAGAAAATCACCCACTCGTTGGACCGACAAGTGGAAAAGACAACAGACAATTCTCTGGTGACAGCCCTAAGATCTGAATGATGCCGAGAAAAGTGAAGGAGCATGATCAAGAGGGCGGGAATTCATGGAGATCGCGACCCTCAATTATGAGGGATGGACGTTAATGATGAAGGTGCCTATTTAATGTCTGAAAATCTATTAAACAAATATCCAACACATAAACTAATGTGTATTTTTGAACTGACTATATTTTTTTGTGAATAGTATCATGATTTAATGCAAAAAACTTTCTATTCGAATTGAATTATTTATATCAACGTCAATTTCTCTTTGAAAAATGTAGGAATCCTTGAGTATGTATTTTCCTGAAGGTAGAAGAGGTAACAGAGAAAATTACGTTTGAGAGAAAACTTATGAAGGGCAATATAACAAAATTGATAGAAAGCAATAAAGAAAGTGCCTCAAACTTCTAGGAAAACAAAAGATTTTTTATACCAAATCAAATAAATGTCGAGATATTGGTGTTTGATTTATTCTCCGAAAACACGACGTCAATTATATTTCATATTTATTTTTTATTATCGTAGGATGTTCAATGCGAAAAAAATCTGTGAAAAATTTATTAGATCTAGGGTGAATTCCGTTGTCAACAGATTCGTAAAAAAACCAAAAACTTGTAAGAAAACAGCGCTGCAGATACGAGAAATTAAGATTGTGAAATTTTACAGATTGATGAACGTTGTACAGATAAGTTCATCGATGATGTCATTGCTGTCTCCAATCTCGAATTATAAGATTGCCTGAATTAAGCGGAATGATTTTCAATATAATTTTCAAGAAAACAAACTACCAAGAAACGGGATTACTACTTATCTTAAGTGATCAATTAGTCATCTGTGGGACAACCTGACATAATGAATAATTCAATTATAAATCGATTACAGGTTAATAAGAAATTACTTCGATAATCTGTTTTCACAAATTTGATTATAATAATTGTAAGAATTTTGGTGGTTATTACCAAATGGTTTTTGAAGTGTAAAATAAACTACAAAAAAAAATCATTCTATCCTTACGTTTTTATTTATGTAGTTATTTTAATATAGTATACAGATTATCAATAGGTCATTATAATTTTTCATTTTTAGTAGATAATATAACTTTGTTTATTAAAACCACTTATCGAGTTATATAAAACATCAATGCATTTTGGAAAACATCATTTCCTTCTTCAGGATGTCAGACTAACTAACCAAAAACATTTATGTCACATTATTCTAATATTTAAAAAAAAAAATATATTTTCAAATTTTTAAAAATACTCGTATATATTTATTTAATAAAATGTATCTTGTATTTAACTTAAATTATTACGATGATGAATGAAGTGGAAATTGACTTGATCATTTAAACTGAGTGTAACATTTTAAGGCTATTGCGGGGAATAACACATAATGTAAATATTATTTAGAATTAATAAAGAAAAAAATAGTAAGTGAATCAGGAGCGAGCCAGTATTGAGGTTTCACTTTTTATTTAGAATGTAATATTTATACATAATTAATTATTTAATTGTGCATATTTACTGACAATATTTCAGTATTTTTTATCATTATCGTATCAAGATTTTCTCTATAATCATATATTATTGAGTTATAAAACACGTGTATATAAAATTTATTAATAGTTATTGTTCATCATTGTTGATATAAGTGGATGATCATACAGTAATCTCGTCAATAGTAATTTTCAACTCCCAGTTAACTTGTGTCACCTTCTTTCCCTTAACTCACCACATTTGATCTATATAATAGCAAATTTTTTTAACGACAATCGTATTGACTTGTAATATAATATTTTATATTCTATAATATAATTGTACTTTGTTCTATAGAATAAAGTTTTAACTTGATTAATGGCACAAATCACTCTTGGAGGATGGATTGCCTATTTAAATGAAGAAGATGAAGATATAAGTGGATACTGGATAAAGATAGTAAATTAACACATTAGAAAAAAAATAATGTCAATATAAAAATGTCATGTTTTGGTATAAGTATACTCCATACGTTCAAATATTTAAATCCCAAATAATAAGAAAGATATAAGATATTATTAATGCATTTTAGATATCTATATCTACAATCTATCTATCGCATCTTTATATAAATAATGTATTTGTATTCATAAAAAATATAAAACATAAATTTGTACGGTTAATACCATCATCTGACTAGCTGACAAAGCTTTAAATATAAAAAAAATGTATTCATAATAATAGATTGCGCATTCTACGCATCTTCCCGTTCCTCTGTACGGCTTCTGTCCTCTGGTTATGACCTCTGATGAAAAATAATTTATTTAAATTACTGGTTTGCTTAATGGGTAGCAGAGTTTTATTTATAAGGTAGGTATATCATAGAATATCACATGTTAATGTATTTTGAACATGAAAAGGGGAAATGAAATAAGAGATTATCTCAGATTTATGTGATTCGTATCAGGATAAAAGACCTGAACAGCTGAATAAGGTTTGATACAGATACGCCTTGCCTCTTTGTTCTGTACACGTCTATATGTTTCTAAGTTTATGTAGAGAAACAAGAAAGAATTTCACATTTTTTACCTCAAATGGTCCGCGGGTGAATAAAAAAGAGAAAATACTGGTCGGACACCAACCTAGGGCTTAGGTCACACAAAGGACATCTGCGGCATTTCTCATTACTCAGTGGATACTCAGGTGAGTCGGTGCTCAGAGTCTAGGGGCTAGGGGGAGGCACTCTCAGAAAATAGAGAACACCCAGTGACGGCCAAGTAAACCTTATGAAAGAATCTAAAAAAAAATCTCTTCTTTACTCTCAAACATGTAAGGGTTGCGTTATAGGGAGGGAATATTCTAAACCCTGGCATTTATTAAACGGAATTGCAGGCTCGCAAATGAGAAGCGGCCAACGGAAACTGACATTTTTAAATAAAAAATATAAATAGTACCTATAACATTTATTCCGTTATTACAAGAAAACAAATTGTTTTTCTGAATGGTTGAAATCAGAAATAGTCACATGATAATGAAATCTATTTTCATTATTTTGTTTGTGTATTTGGAAAGTATCTTCGATAGAAACGGAAAGACAGAGAAAGATATCTATAGGAAGGTGACTGTAGGAAATAAAGTGAACGGCGCATTGAATGGAATTATAGATAATAGGAACTTGTCAACTGAGGCAAGACTAGCGAGACCGACACTGATGTATGAGGCCTGGAGCTGGCAAAAGAGGAACGCAAGTAGACTGAATGCAGAAATGAGATCGCTTAGGCGTATATATGGCAGATCCATTTATGATAGAGTAAGGAATGTAAAGGTGATCTTAGTATAGTGAGTAAGATTAAGAAATAATCACTTAGGTGGTTTGGTCATATGGAATAGACGAATGAGGAGAGAATGGTAAGAAAGATACATGACTTAAATATTGATGGCACCAGTAGTAGAGGACGTCGTCGGAAGATTTGGCCTGACCAGGTAAACCAGATACTGGAGGATGGTTCTGTTAGAAGTCTTAATAATCGTCGAGCTTGTATGAAAATATGTATAAATGTGGATGAGGCAAGAATTGTGTCAGGTCATCAAATTGTGGCGCTCTATCCTGTCTCCCTATCCCCGCTGAGAAACGGCGTGATGGTAAGTATAATTTTAATTTCTTTTTATAGGTAGGTACTACACACACATATTTTGAGTTGTGTCACGACTAGTTTCGGAAAGAGAACTCTATCCATCCAATTCTTTTTAAGCATTCTTCTATATATCCACATCTCAAATGCTTCAAGTTGCCTTATTATTTCTTCGGTAAGTGTTCATACTTCCATTCTATAAAATAAAATCAAGAAAACAGAACGAGAGGTTTGTCACAATCTGTTAAAAAATGTGTTTAATGTATACACCGATAACCCAGTAAGTTAAAAGAAGGAAGTGTAAGATGTCGTACGAATGAAAAACATTGCGTTTCGATAAAAAGAAAAATGCGTTAGACAGAAAAAACACGCAAATAATATTTATGAATGGAGGAACCCCAATAAGCGATAAACCTATATGAGATTACCATACCTATATAAACTACTGTAAAATATGTCATAATAACGTTAAAACTTTTAAGCGCTAACCTAACCTAACATAACCTCGAAGCATTGCGTCATCTATTTCTATTATATTTTACTAGCAAATACAGTGCAGAACAGTGGATAAATTACACACGAGTTGTATTGCAGCGCATGCAAACGCAATACAATAACTCGTATCGAACAAAGTTCGGCATTCGTGGTATTGCTTTGCGTTAGAAGTGTTTATATAGGGGCGAGAGTACAGAATCGGGCTCTATCGAGTAATCATATCGCTGGCTGTTAGTCGAGGATAACATCTCATAGTATTCTCACGGGTCCATAAACCGATATTTAAAATTTCAAGACAACATGAACTGTTTTTCTTTAATATTATACTTCTTAAATGGAAAAAAATAAATTAATATACAATATATTAAAAATCTAATACTGATTAAAGTAGGTACAGTTGATAAAAGTAAAACAGAATCGCTAAGGTAGCTAGGCCATTTTATATTAGAATACATAGGTACATTTGAAGCTCCAATAATGGATGCATATCATTTTCATATTTTAAAGAGGACAAAATAAGATTCCATTACAACTATTAGACTCGGAGTAAAACCGATAAATATGTTACTTTTAAAACGTCCAATTTAGCTATAGGACAGAGACATGCATCATACATTACTCCTAGATTGTATAACCAACTGCCAAAATCAATTAAATTAGCAGAAAATATAAATGTGTACAAAAAAGAGGTTCTAAAATGGCTAAAAGTTCTTCAAAATAATTAAATAATGACATATTCCGACATCTTTCTTATTCACAAGTTCTAATCTGATCAATTTCTTAACATTTAAATAAATACTTATTATATTACATTGTATTAAGATAGATTTTGATTCTGTTATATATAAATGTCCATAACCACCCCCATAATTCAAGATCTTTCTTATTTGGGTGTGCACATCTCTATTGCTGTTGAATGTATGTATGTATATATATATATATGTGTGTATGTATATTTGCTCATACATTTCATTTGTATAAATCAAGTTGTTTTAATATATATATATATGGACGAAGCTATTCAAAATAGTGTAATTGCTTTCTACCTACCTATATTTCTCCGGGAGCAATTAGAGGAAATGGAGTAACGATAAGTTAGTTAACACAAAACAAAATATTTTGTTGATAAAATAATATTTTTTGGCTGATTTATTTTAATTATTTACAAAACTAATTATTCCTTAGCATTATATTTCCACCTCAAACTGCAAAACTCGCCGCATCCCTTAAAATGAAATCTTTTAGTGTACATATATTATATATGTACAACACTTAGCAAACATCTTTCCCCAAGACGATTAATCACGGAAAAAGTGTTTCGGAAAGGTGTGTCAGAATCTTGAGCACCGCTGTCCTCCGGTACATATTTACCTGCTGAGAAAAACAGCCCCATCCCTTAGGCTTGTCATAATAATTCAACGCCGGCCAGGGGCTCGTCTCTGGCCTCTGAAGAAAGATTGATAGAGATGTAGATGGGAAAAGAGAAAAATGTTTTCTGCGAAACCGCAGAAATGTTGCTACTTACCTGTAAGTATTTTCTTCGTGTGTGCTTTCTGGTTTTATTAAGAATTAAAACACTTTTAACTCTGGTAGATAAACCTACATTTAAGAAAATTGCAATCAATGTATTTAATTAGTGTTCATTATATAGAGTAAAATGATGATGAAACTATCATCAGTTTCAATAAAATTCAGAAAAACAAAAAAATATTTGATTTGTTTTTAATATCTTAATTAATAAATATCCAATTGAAAATAAAATGTATATATATATAGAAGTTTAAAAACAATTAACATTACGGTAATTATTTATTTCAAACGAATACATAATTCATGTTGTTAAATTTTTGAAATAATTATGTTTATAGGGGTTGCTTGTAGTCTGCTCCGTGCTACTTTTGACAACTAGGTGCGACGCATTTCATCCCATTTATTCCGCAACATAAAATACCATAGCGAAGTATCCTACTTATAATTGGTTTGACTAGAACTTCAACATAATCATAAAAAAATCCTTAGTTATTTAAAATAAAATAAAATGACCTAGGATTCTAGATCCAAAAATAAATCACAATATTTAAGTTTTATGGAACAAAATTAAGTGATTGTACAATTAACACAAACGAAATGAAATAAATCGGCAGACTTAAATACATTCTTAAGTAGAACACATTCTTATTGTGAAGTTGTAATTATTCAGAACATAGGTATGTGATGTTATAATACTAATTTAATGTATTAATCATAAATATATACATATAAAATCAATTTTGTCTAAAAATATTGTTTTTGCGCTACCGGGATACGAACCTGGATCTCTATTTCCAATCCGGGGAAGTACACTACCAATTGTGTTATAGCGCCAGTATTTTTCATGAAAAATTTTCGAACCGTTATTACCGAAATGTTACACTTTTTCAAATTAATACATCTGTCCCGGTAGCGCAAAAGCAATATTTTTCGACAAAATTAATTTTATATGTATATATTTATAATTAATACATTAAATTAGTATTTAAAAGACATTCGTTAAACGGAGAAGAATTAGACGTAGAAGACAATTTTGTATGAAAAATTTCAACACAATACAGGAATAATTATGTTTAATACTATAATAATCACTAAAATATATAAATACAAATTAAATTAATCCTCTAGAAAGATATACAGAAAAACTGTCTACAGAATTTTTTTTATTTAATTTAATTGCTACCGGGATTCAAACTTGGTTCTCTTCCTAACCAGGGAAACACGTTCTACGATTTCGCTATAGCAATCAACTACATTTCCGATAAATTTTGAAATATTCTGTAATATTTCCAATTAATATATTTAATTTTTTTTTTAAATGGGAAATATTATAGAACATAACTATTTTCTGAAAATGCAACTTCACAGCAAGACTGTGTTTTCCTTAATAAAATAAATAACTGATTAATTTAATTTGAATTAAAACAAAAAATATTTTATTTTTCGTAATGCCTTCTATTAAACTGATATGTATATTAGGCGTTTGAGTACTTTTACAAAAGGAAGGAATTTAGTTAAACCAAATAGGAAGAAAATTTTCTATAGAATATTATGTGTAATATTTCATTTTACATAAAATAAGAAGAAAACGAATTCATAAACAACATTTGTATTTGCATAGGAGTTTAAATTAAATTTTAAGATTTTTACATTCCTGCACCTCAATAAAAACCTATCCACAGATTCGGATTTATTTGTCATCTTATACTACCGTGTATATAAATACACATCTTGTCTAAAATACATTTATATTTAAAACATAGTTTAAACTAAAAATAAATACATATATAACTTGTACCATTACACCTGTTGTATAAAATATTATGGTTATAAGTATTCACGATACAAGCAATATACTACACCCTAGGGTAAAAATAAAAGTTACTTACGTTTTTATCGTAAACAAGTTTTTTTTTGTTTCCCGTAACCATTTGATGTTTTTACACCATATAAGCCCACTTAGAAAGTGTTTAGGTAAAAAGGTGATATTTTCTAACAGGACTCAAACAACTGAAGAATTTTCTCACCACGCTCAGCTCGGTCCAAAAACTGACGAATTATGTTAACAATGTTGAAACTCCTTAACTTTCTTAAAATCCCTTTAATATTTTTTTTATTTTCAATATTGAGAAATATCCCTTCCGAAAATTTTGTTTTAATATTTTTACTGCCCGTGGATTTTTTCAGTTATGAACGCTGTATTTTTTTTAACTCTTTCTACCCTGACGGTACTTTAAAATACTATTAACTCTATCTAGTCATGTGTAGCGCCTAATTCCAAAACCCCCTAAAACGACTTTTACGTGTTTTTGAGTTATGCATGAAAACGTATATTTAGAATACAAATATACAAAATGTTTGTTTTTACATCACCATTTTTTAAAGAGACAATTCTGTAATATAAATTTTGTTTTCTGTATTTATCGTTTTGGCAGCCATATTGAATTTTAGATCACGTTATCATCAACAGGCGTTGTGATTGGCTAATTTCATTTTAGGGGGAATAGCAACTTATAGTCTATCTGCTTTGATTTTGACCAAGAAATATCAATGGATTTAAATGACTTTTGCGAGAAACAATGTGTTCTGAAAAAAATCTATAAAACTGTCTGTACATATAACTCAAATTATCCGAAATCAATTTTATGGGGTTTTGGAATTAGGCGCTACATACATCTTACTGCGGTGTCAATTATCTGACAATACTACTAAGTCTATGTAAATAATGGTCTACTTGATTTATTTAGACTACTAACATTAGTTATTTTTTTATTGTGTCAATACTGCGGCGGGTGAAATGTCAGTTGCGCATTATTTCAAGATTTTGATGCGCTTATATTCCTTGTGATTATTAATAGTTATTTTTAACTATTTTTTTTTCTTATATTTTTAACTATTCTTTTAATATGTTAGAATATTTCTTTCGCACGATTTGTACTTTGCTATATTTTTTTATTTTTTGTTTACGTCATGTAAGGTCTGACTGTAATTAGAAGTACCACAAATTATAATTAATAATATTTATACACCAATATTTTTTTATTTTCCATCACAATTTGCTTATTTCATGTTTGAAGGATATATACTATAAAAATAAACAGTTGCTAGGCTAAAGGGTTAAACGGATATTTATAAATATTTCAGACAAATTCAGCCACTTGTGAAAGTTAAACTCAAGTCGTCTCTCTCAATTACCTATATTAACAAATGCATCAAGAAAATAAAATGTTTCCTTACGTTTGACGGAAGAAGCGCTTAAATTATTTTAACAGACGAAAATTTCCCTGAAGGCTTCTAATAATCACACTCCCCGCTAATTGTATAAAGGATTATCAAAAATGTTTTAGAGATAAATGCAAACATTCAAGTTAATTAAAAATTTCTGAAGTTTACTTTCACCGATAATTCTTAGCGAAACTCTATTGCAATAATTTAATCAGTTACCTAGCGAAGATCACTGATTAAAAAATCTACGTATAATCTAAATCTTTATAATTAAATAGGGATAAATAATAAAATAGTTTAACAATATTTAATTAAGCTCGTTAGTACCCGACCCAATTGTACTATTGGTATCACACGTGTCCATATGGATACAAAATTATTGTTGTCGTTTTTAGTCTGGTAAATTGTTAACAATAATTCAAATAAATAAAACATCATAAATGTAGCAAGCTTTCCATAGCTGATTTCTGATGATGATGATGATGATTGATGAAAGAATATTTAAATTTGATTTTCAGTTATGAGTTCACACGAACACACTGATACAGTGGAACCTCTATATTTGTCTGCTTCGATATTCGTCACATTTTGATAATAAACAAATGTTTCCATATTCTTTAATATTTTCCATATTTGTCACTTCCACCGCCTGGCAATGCTGTCTAACTGGGCCAAAACGCAGAATATGGTCAAACAGTGGCACGCAAATATCGCCATAGTCAACCATAACATAAATAGATTCAAAAATAACAAACAAGGCAACACTGGGCAAGTACTTTGTTAAATCGAGTGCTACTGAATCATTGACAAACGAAAACCATCACCAGAATTAGATTTACCTGATGTTTAAATTGTCTCCTAAATATTAGTAACATTCCTTTTCTGCCGTTTCTACCATCATGTCTCCTCAGTACAATAAAGGAAAAGTTTTGACATAAAATTTGATCATTTTTGTACTATTTTTGGGGACTAAGAACAAAATAATTGAATTTCAGTTATTTGATATGGAAAAAACTGTTTCTATATTTGTTAGGCCCTCAGGAACGGATTAATGATAAATATAAAGGTTCATACTACCACTGTACATACATAATTTTTATTTTACAAAAAATACTAATAAATCGATAAATTTAAAAATATATTTCAAAACAATGCGTAGTTATCTAATACGTGTCATGTATTGTAATGAGACGTTATTCCTGTTCACTGGTTGAGCAGTTGGTTGTGCCGTGTTCAATGTTCACGAATGAGAAGAGGGTAACACTTTGATACGGTAAAGGTAAACTCCAGCGGGAAATTATATGAAAAAGCTTCGGCATTAAAGCATCGTATTACCATTTTCGTGTGGTGCATCGCTGGAAGTAATGAGCTTTTACTCGCAGCCTTAATTTTCTGTTATGGCGTGGGACGTCGCAGCTCCCGTGAAGAGTCCTGCTCCGCTAATGCGGCTAGTTTAATACGAATTCCGTGTCACCGTTATAAACGTGCACTCAATTTTATTTGAGGGGCAGATGGTATTGTGAAACGAATACAACATAAGCTGGCTTAAAAATGATTAAGGTAGGTATATACGATTATTGTTATGAAAGTATTATTTACATGCATTAATTCTTATGATATAATATATTTTTTCTCAGATTCACGGCCACCGTAGTACGTAGAACACCACACTGTATTATTATAATTTATATTAGATTATCCGCAGCTCCCGCTCGGGAGCAAACGTATCCTGCAGACACTATGTGTACTGTATTTTAATTCAAATTATTAGTAATGTGCCTATGGAAGACAAATCACTAATGCCAGTGCTTTGTATATTGCCAATCTCGTAGGCGTATTCCATTAAAATAATCATAAAATTGACTTAAACGACGACTCGACGATCTAAAATAAAATATACAATAACAATATGTTAACTTAGGCTTTTAAGACGCTCTTGTCAATCTTAAGAATTAAAAAAAATAAACATTTTGCTAATACTCACTGATAAAACCATAAAAAGTGATCTGACAGAAAAGAAGAATAGAGAAACATTAAAATTTATATATGTTACATGTTTATTTATTACCAAAAGTTTTCAATTTAAATATTGAACATAAACTGACTAAAAAAAGCTAAAAAAAAACAAATGTGATGAGTGACAAACCGTTTTCCTGTAAATAATGCAGTTATTTGTGAATTCAAGGACTTATTCAAAAATAAATAATATGTGTCATTCTGGACATATTTGTGATTCCCATGTTAAAGCTGAATACTATTTAAATAAACTCACATCCTGCCTGTTCCTCCGTACCCGCTACACCATGCTGTATAATCTAATCAAACCTAACCTAACTCTATCTAACCTAATCCAACCTAACCTAACAGTAATTTATATTAAACTTGTGCGTATATATAATATGCTCTAATATAAATAAACAATACATCCATTTTGAAAACATATCTATAACTTATACAGAACATATTCACTAAGTTTCATTTTAAATTTATCCACATTTTAAGCCGATTTTAAAATCAATTTTCGTATATTTCTTTCAAAATGTCTAAAACGTTTTCCACTATTGTATTTTTTGATTTAATCCTATATTTTTTATCTTGCATTTATTGATGTTATTATGTAATTAAGGTTTAATTAAAGTGCTTTAATATAAACCTATGTGAGAAAATTAATGAAATAGTAGGTTTAAAGTTACATATCATAAAATACTGTATCTATATATCATGGATCTACGATTAACTTAAAGTCAAATTGTCATAAGAAAAGAAGTCATAAGTTTACCTGAAATGAATGTCACTAAAGCAATAAAACTAGAAGATATTTTAGAAGCCTCAACAATCGACCAGCATACATAAGAGGACGATGTGTATAAGGCAAAATTTGTGAGTCTCTGTCTACGATGATATAAGCATTAATTAACTTAGTGTTTTCTTTTAACATCTTACCCAATCAAAAAAATCCTCTATTAAAAACATAAATTATTACTTATTTAAAAAAATAAATATTGTTTATGATTCAAATTTGTCATTTTAATATCTTCAAATCTAATACCAATTTTAATATTCCACGCGTCTATAGTCTCGATTAATAAACTCGCTATAAATTACATGTAATATTAAGCACCGATATATCATCTACATAAAATAAACAATATTGTTTAATACTAATTATCAATTAGAAAGATATACAGGAAAATTCAATATATTCAACTTGCTATGTTGGTGTAGTATAATCAGTTAACGTATTGGAAAGGATCCGATTCAAATCCCGTTAGTGACAAAAATATTTTAACTGTTCAAAGGTTTTTGGTGAAACATTGTGGATTTCCATGATTATTTAGTAAATTATGTTGAAACACTGTTTTAATATAATATAAAATATATAGGAATAAAAGAGTGTTTCAACTCAATTTAATTTATATTAAAATACCACAGACTGTTTTTAAAAACTGCAATATCACAATAATAATGTGTTCTCTGTATTATTGTAGATATTATTTACTATTAATGATATCACGCATTTTCGCTCTTACAGTTTTCTGACCAATGATATGATTTTTAATATAAAAATTACATAATTACGTTATGAAAAACAGTTATTTATTTTGTATTGTTGTAGTATACAAAATTATTCACGATTAACAAAGAGATATAACAACTGAAAAACATCTCGATGTTTTCTCCAAAATAACGTTCGTTTACTGTCATATTTCTGATGCCTTTATGAAATCTTAAATGATTCAGTTCACGAGAGAAAAACATAATGAAAGAATCCTAATATATTCCATTTCACCGTTCTTGTACGTATTTTATACGCTCGTGCGAGTACATGGTATCTCTGTAACATTTGAGGCATTTTCCTATAATTCTTTCCGAGGGAAAAACATCCCCCTTGGGAATCAAAGTTTTCTTCTTTCTTTATTTTTTCGGTCTCTTCACACAAATACCACCGAGACTCCTTAGAAATTCATTGCCCTATATTTACCCAAATCTTTCATCCTTACAATCTTCGGCTGGGTCAAAGAAAACTCTAGAATTTTTTCTTAAACCAAACATAAACGCCGAGAAAAGACTTATATTTCAAAGCAAACTGTGGTGTATTTAGCGGATAATATGTGAAACGTAGAAAAATGAATATGAAAATATACATTAAAAAATGTATTTATTCAATTTTAAAAATATTATATAACACCGTATTCGGTTAGAAAAAATGAAATTTTAATCAAAATTGAAAATTTGCTATCATGTTGAATTTTATTATCAAGATTTATGTAAATGATTTAGTACCAATATATACTTATGTATTTTTAAATATATTTTAAAAACGTGAAAAAAAGTACTTTTTACATGGCATTGTTTTTTTAATAAAAACTAATCATTTTTCCACCAATAGCAAAAATAGTGGTACCTAGTGGATTCTTGATACCAAAACTGATGTATGGATTAAAAAAGTACGAAAGGGGACTAAATGTAGTGAAAATGAGATCACTTAAGAACAATTAAAGCAAATCCATTTAAGTAAAATTAAATAATTAACAAATTAGGAGGGAATGTAAATCTGGTTATGAACAGGATTAATAAAGAGTTGCTTAAATTGTTCTGTCATGTAGAACCAATTTATGAAGGGAGAATGGTAAGAAAGATATATGTTGATGGCAACAGAATAAGATAAGTCCGCGGAAGACTTGGCGTGACTAGGTAAATCAGATATTGCAAGGCGGTCTTGTTAGAAGCCTTAACAATTATTGATGAGCTTGTATGAGATAATTGTATGGCTGTAAGTGAGGCGGGAGGTGTGACAGGACAAAATAGTGTGACTCACCATTATTTCTACCTATCCCTTCGGAGAAACATAAAAAATATTTGGTTCCCACCAAATTCATTTCATTAATTTATTTTGTTTATTTTAAATGTCGTAAAACAATGTTCTAAAATTGCAACTTCACAATAACAATGTATTTAAACTGGTTGGTGAATTAACGCAATGGTAAACAAGTAAGTCAATAAATTATTTAATATTAAATGTATTTTCATTAAAATATATATTGTGACATTTAAAAATTCTGCGGCAGACCGAGCGCTACAATACCGATCGGAGTGGAGGCGGTCGGAAAGAGAAAAGGCGGAAATATAACGGGGGACTTGCGCGCGATCTGGTGAGGTGCGAGGTGTACGTGGCAAACGGCGCTCCGCCGCTGAGAATCGAAAAATGGTAATGACCTAGATAGCGAACGAAGGTTTTCTCCCGCGGTGGATTCAGAGATTTAAAATGGGCCTGATCCATTCGCGGGATTAGAGCAAACTCCGATGCAAGCAGCGGAGAGGCCGTATGCGAGCGATGGCAGACAGATGGACTCGACGGACTCCACAGTAACAAGATGACATCAGGGTAACCTTATGGAAGAAGAGATCACTTCTGGTATGAGGGCGAGGCGACATGGACCAAGGCTGCGACAACACCCCATGGCAGTCTGGCATTTGTTGCGACTTCACTCCGTAGCAAACTGGATATAAATCGATGTGTGCTAAATCGGTAACACTGTGTGTCCTCACTAAGAAGAGAGTTCTACTAGAAGAAATAAGTTGTCAAAAAGAATATCGGGATTGTTATGTATCATGTTATTAATGTGTAAATCAAGGTTGTTATTGTTTGAGACCATTTCCATTTATCCGAGTCAGGCATACCAACACCACACACACATTACCCACAGTCTGAGTTTAACCGGTGGCGCGATGCGCTAGCTTTCGATTCACCGGTGCCAGTGCATTACGTAACAATATATATATATATATATTTATTGTCGTGTGTAGATAATATCTTTAATTGCGTTAGTCAACACCAGCTAGCCGTTTAATTTCATAAATGATATTTCAAATTTAACTGAGTATTTAGTAATGTAACTAAATTATAACTATTATTCTCACAATATTATTTATAAATGTACATATTAGTACCATAGTTATCATTTACTATCTTTAAAAAATATACAAAAATCCGGACTAATATTTCTATGCTTCACATAATTTTTGCCTTCACTTACATCGTGATTTTTATACATTGATTGTGCTTTCGTAGTACGAAAATCAAGATGGTTTCTAAAAAAAAATTGTACAGTCTACTTCATAAATATAATGAATGCACAGGCAATGACTGAACGAAAAATATCTTAATAATAAATAAAACTCCAGGTTGCAAAAAAATATCCGATTACTCTCATAAATTAATATTGTTGAAATTTCCACAATTGCATCGTTT
Organism: Eubasilissa splendida; assembly: GCA_031772225.1. NCBI lineage: Eukaryota > Metazoa > Arthropoda > Insecta > Trichoptera > Phryganeidae > Eubasilissa > Eubasilissa splendida. The sequence continues at coordinate 19,588,197 of CM062859.1, read as the reverse complement.
TGTATTGTCTACCTAAAGAACGCTGCAATTATGCCGCGAGTTAATTTAACAGACAACGTTTTTAAGTGTATTTTTGAATTTATTCTTCCTTATTACGATATTTTGTTTTTCCAATCATGAAAGGAGAAAAACCTATGCAAATGTATCCGCCGCGAAACACTTCTCTCGTATAAATTGCACAAGATTTGCTCGGGGGAAATCTTGAACCGACATCAATTAATTACCCTCACATGAAGTTGTTCCCCTCCGCGAACAATACATCCATCAGACAAACCAGCCTCCCTCGCACTCGCCCCGACCAAGTTAAGGAATAAATTGAGTGGTGTTTATAACGAGATTTCTGCGTACGGGCACAACTTCTTCTGCTCGGAGCTCACAGCATCACAGCCAAGTTTTCCCATAAATCTTAATTCAACGTCAGTCAATCTAGCGGAGAGTCAGGACGCTGAACATGAAACATATCGAAAATATTCCAGAATTCTTAAAAAGATTCTCATCTACTCCCCGAAACAATGTGAAGAGTACAAAACTAATATATAAACAAAGGGTATACTTGCAAGAATCGATGAGGTTGGTCCTACTTCTACAATAATTTGAGCCATTACTACTAACGAACTTTTTATAAACCTTATATCAGAACTTTTCATATACATCTAATTTTTCCTACTTTTAAAATTGACAAAATTTACTTAGTGGTTAAAATTTATTATTTTTAGTTATTAACATTGTTTTATTAACCAATTATTGAGTCTAAATACATCTACCGGTTTCGAAAAATATCATTTTCTTCTTCAGGATGTCAATACTAATTAAAAACATATGTTATTGTTTCTTTAACTGAATCTATTTTAACTTAATAAGTGGTTAATAAAACAAAGTTAACAAATAAAAATAATTAACCTTTCCTCTTCGATGATGTAAACTGAGTTAACATTACCTCTAATTATGTGAATATCTCTGTAAATAAACTTAATACAGAGTTCATATTTTAGATGTTCCTCCGTAATATATATTTATGTATTGGATAAAAAATTACAATATATAAGTATTTACCATACGCAACAATAAAAAATATTTTCTCGAAGAACCTGACAAGAATTTGCCAAAACGTGTATGTGTACGTACGGAAAGGCGCAGACGGTGCAGTGCGCGAGGCTCGAGGTACCAGATACCGATCGTCACCTTTGTGGCAGAGCGTGCGCTGACCGAGTTAGACGTGTCTTATGCGTCTTTATGCTGTCGTTCGTGATGATTAATATTTTTTCTCATTTTAGTACTTTTACACAATAATTGATATATTTATATATATTCACTTATATATGTATATACATATAAACTATTATTTGAATAATTAATATAAGTAATAAATGTAAAATATTCATATTTATCCGACTTAAAAATCGCAATAGTTAAATGTATGGTACACTGAATTTACAGTACCGGGACGCGCGTTTTTATTTTAGCACCGTAAGAGAAAGGTTAACGCACCTATGTAGATTTAATCATTTTTATTATCGTCGGTAAAAAATGAATTTATATTTTTTTGGCATTTTTGAGTACATGTATGGTACGAACGTATGAGTACATGTATGGTATTTTTGCGAACATTACACTCTTCTTGAAGTTAATTGATATTGTTACATAACGTACTCCAACAATTGTAATGCGTTCGAATTGTATTAGTACAAAATCCAATATAAAAGATTATGAACCAATCTAAAGCATCAGCCAGGAACAGATATAGGTAGCGTTTGTGTTTTAAAAATGGTGTTAAAATACTCGTAATACTTAAAAATATGTCATTTTTCCATAATTTAAGAACTATAATAATAGCAATTGTAAGAGTCAAATTTTAGAATAAATTTCATTATTTGGCTCCATATCGGCTCCATAAAAGCAGATCTATTGTTTTCACTTTTATGTATAAATATAAAAGTATAAGCAAAAAGTTTTTTTTCAGTACACAAAAAAAAACTTTTTATGTGATTATTTCGATTAATTTAAATATCTTAAAGGTCATCAAATTTCGAGCGGCTAAACTATTTTTTGTTAGATGATTTCGGACCTGAAGCAAAGATATTGATTAATAATGGATAAATTTAAACTTTTAAAGCTTAACATGCGTTTGTAAAAATTTCAATCAATATGCCTGTAGCTTAGTTGGATAAAGCACCTCCCCCGGTTAGGGAAGAGATCCAGGTTCGAATCCCGGTAGCGCAACAACAATGTTTTTATTTTTCGATGAAATTGATTTTATATGTATATCTTTATAATTAATATATTTAATTCATATTTAAAATATCACAGAACTATGTTCTGAATAATTACAACTTCACAATAAGAATGTGTTCTCCTAAAAAAAAAAATATTTTCTATTTTTAAAACACATTAAATTTGTGAAGTTGTATTTTTTCAAAACATAGTTTTAATTCAAATTAAATGCATCAATTAGAAATATATACATACATATAAATTCAATTTATCGAAAAAATACTTTTGTTTCCACCGGGATGTGAACCAGGATCTCTTTCTAACCCGATGGCAGCTTAAATATTTTTTCGACAAATTGAGTTTATATGTATGTATATCTTTCTAATTGATGCATTTAATTTGAGTTAAATAATATTTTCATTAACAGTGCAGAATTTTCACATATTCCTTGAACATTTTCAACTCGTAATTTGGTCAGGTATCCACTCATAAAATATTGTGGACTAGGTCTGTTACACCTGTATATCTTCAGAGCACATTATACATTTGTCCCCAATAAATATAATTTGAATGCGCTATATAAAGTTTACTGTTGAATGACTGAGTCGTATTCACACGACAAGCTTAATTATTACTATTCTTGCAATCTATATTTTGATCGGACGCCAATATGTCCATGACCAATGTCACGATTTTCTCTCTTAGACAAGAGATGTCGTGTAATGTTCTCAGAATTTATTTTAATTGAGGACGCAGACATCGTTTAAATCACGTGCATGTGTGAATATTACATGCATGTGTGAACAAAAGTGGTGTATCGCTGGTCTAGAGTGCAGTTAACTAAACGTGCAAATATATTTGCCGGATAAATTAGATGATAAAAATGTTTTAATGAATTTGTCACAGAGTTTACATCCTAAATATGAGTCATTGATTTCGCTGGGAAAGATAATATTTTGGCTCCCGCTAAGAATTCATTTGGAGTTCAAATACTTCCAGAAGTCAAGGTTAAAAAGAATCAAAACCTTTTGAAGAGTTAACAAAGAAGTGATTTTATCTTTTTAAATCTAACCTCGCAACAAATTAATAACGGATTACGCACACAGATAATATCGGTTTTGAACTCATTCAATGAATTTTTAGTGAATAAATTCACTGAATATACGCACATTTCTTGAAAAGTTTACTCGTTAGGTTACACGATTTTATTAATACCTTTTTATTTTCCCTCGCTTACAACATTTTCAAAAACCAACCTATATAAGTAGCATTCGTTTGCTTTTGCATTTTATGTAAGGATACCACTAATTATAAAAACAAAATAGGTATTTCGAAATATAGAAAAATCACTGAATACTAGAATAACGATATTCCCAAAATACTTAATTAATGAATAAAAATTAAAGATACGATTAATAGTAAATATAAATAATAATTATTTGATTTTTACGTCTTATTTTGATCGTAAGATCGAAAGAGAACTACATGATATAATATTCTAGACATATTCGTATGTTAAGATGTAGGTAACATTTAAATTAATTTAGGTCAATTCACTTAATATAAATACACATCGTTCTAATCAAAAGCATATATATTGCATTTCGTCTGAATTCTTTTTGTCTCGAATAAATACTTTCCCACTAATTTTTTGACTAACCATCATACTCACTATTAAAAAAATACATATTTTTATATCTGTAATAATTGCCATTATACTTATCTTAGGGCATGTACTCAAATGTCCATGTATTTTTTAGAAAGAAAATTTTATACAGATATTATATTTACAGATGATATGTAAAATACTTTTTTTTAATTTAAAAGAAAAAAATAGAGATGCGAACACGGAATACGTGTCACATCAATATTCTTAGTATTTTCAAACTAAGGTTGTGCTATGAAAATATAACTAACTTGCTGGTTTCCTGAAACCCTGAGGCTGAGACGCAAACCCCCGACCACTAAATCACTAGGCCGGCGTTTAAACCACTAGACAAACAAGCTACGCCATATTACATAACACAATACAAATCAAAGTAATATAAATCATATTTATATATATAAAATAATAAATACTAATTTAATGTATTAATTATAAATATATACATATAAAATCAATTTTGTCGAAAAATATTGTTTTTGCGCTACAGGGATTCGAACCTGGATCTCTATTTCCAATCCGGGGAAGTACACTACCAATTGTGTTATAACGCCAGTATTTTTCATGACAAATTTTCGAACCTATATGTTACACTTTTTCAAATTAATACATCTGTCGTTCCATTATTTTTGAAAGCCATCTACATTATTTTTACGGACTTACGTTCTGAATAATTACAACTTCACAATAATAATGTGTTCTCCTTAATAATATAAAATATTGTTTGTTATTGCGAAGTGGAGGTAATAAATATTATATAAATATATTGTATGTGAAATATGAAATTTTATTTAAAATATAAAAATATATTATTATGCATTTTGTATCAACTAATAATTGTATTGATCAGTCCCGTTCTACAAATAGGTTCACCTCACTTGCTACACACGGTTTAATTTTGTCTACGGTGGACTCGGCTCAAACGGAGTTCTGCATAATATACCAAACTGGAATCCCATTACGTCTGAAGTGTTATGTTGGTGTGGATGCAGATGTCAGCTCTCGCCAATGCATTCCATATCCGATGCAATTCCACGGAATAGCGCGCGAGTGCGGTGTCAGGCCATTAGAATTCACACCCCCGACCCGCGCGCCGAGTGATGGCCGCGCAGAAGAACAATACTCGAATTACTAAAGTGTTTACACAAATTATGTACGGCAGGTCCAGAGACTCTGCTTCGGTAAAGTTAAGCGAAATTGCATGTTGGTTTACCTATGACCAGTGGCGTACAGATTACCCGGGTGACTGTCCAATTTTCCCTGGCAAAGAAATAATTCCAGTCCGAAAACCATCTATGAGTCTTTTCATGACTATGAAAATATATCTATTTTAATAAATATTAATAATAATAATTGATTTACTATAAATATAACCTATTACAGAATAACTTGTTAAAGCGTATGGCATATTTGATGTTTTTTTTTGTTTATAGATATTATTTTCATCTACGGTACGGTACACTTTAGAGTCCTGGTACTGATACTAATGTATGGAAGTGAGGCCTAGAGCTGGCAGAAGAGGAACGAAAATATACTAAATGCAGTGGAAATGAGATCACTTAAGCGTATATGCGGCAGATCTATTTATGACAGATTAAAAAATGAATAAATAAGGAAATAATATAAATTTGATTTAACTACAATGAGTAAGATTAAATCACTTAGGTGGTTTGGTCATATGGAACGGCTGAATGTGGAGCGAACGGTAAGAAAGATATATGACGCAAGTGTTGATGGCACCAGAAGTAGTGGACGTCCGCGGAAGACTTGGCGTGTCCAGGTAAACCAGATACTGGAGTAAGATCCTGTTAGAAGCCTCAATAATCAGTGAGATTGTATGAGACGATGTATTGATGTGGATTAGGCGAGAATTGTTGAAGAGAATGTGCGGCGTTCTATCCTCTCTCCCTACCTCCGCAGGGAAATAGCGTGATGGTAAGTTAGTTAATGTGTTGTCATCTTATCGCTTTGTGTAATCTTTTTTTGTGATTAATATTAATATACCTATATTAACAATATCACTAAATTTTAAAATGCCTAAATAATTAGTAGTCAACTATTCTGAAATAATCATAAATTTATGAATCACGTATATTATTTATGAACTATGGCACATATAATTCAATATTATTAAAAACTTTTATGTATTGTTTTTAACCATACATAAATTTGAAATTTTGAAAAACCATTGAAATTTCACACAATTATAATAAGGCCTTAGATTGAATAATTTAGAAAGTCTACAAATCAGAAAATCACGTAATACTTAGTCTAATATAATTAACAACCAATTAAACCTTACAAACAACCCGCAATTTAATATATTCCCTATTTCAATGCCCCCCCCTGTCAATCACCTCCCACTCTTACCAAGACTCCGCCAACACAGTTCAGAATAGTTCAGTTATATTCCAGTCCTGAAGAATATACTTCAGTATCGAAACCGGTTGACATAAAAACAAAACAGCGGTTTAAATAAAGTTAAATATAAATACTTTTTTTTCCTAATACTTCTTAAATGATTCATCAAATGTTATATTTTCGTAAAAAATTCCACATTTTATTTATAAAAATATTTTATTAAAATTTAAACGAGAGGAACCCGCCTCGCATTATGTTATATGGGAGCAGAGTGGACTTTGGGAAGGGTAGTAAATGGGTAGTAAGAAGTGCGATGTACGAAAATTGATAAAATCATTTCACATCCCGGCGATTACAGCTGTGATATGTCAAAATGATAATTTTATTATGTTTGCTTTACTCATCCATTCTTATAAATATATTTATTTTATTTTATTTAAATATACATATTGGGGCGAGTCTTTCAGAATCTATTATAAATTCATCTCGTTTATACACAATGTGCGATCTCCGAGTCGCACGTCCCGTGGAATGGATTACGATAATTTCGATTGAAAGTCAGAATTACCGCAAGGTGAGGAAGGAATTTCAGGAGACGGATATAGAGGTTGATGGGGGGAAAGAAATTTTTTCAAAAGACCAATGCTCGCCTTATTTTAAGTATGACGCCTCCGAAGTCCTTGCAGTAACCGCCGGAATAACACACTGCGTGCACGAGGATGGTCGACGATTTTCGCTCCCGACTGAAGACGGTGATGTCACAATTCATCTATGGCAAACACAAACGACAAAGAATATAATTACACAAAATAATGCTCCACTGCACTGGAGATGATGGTCCACACCACGAATGGTATCGCCGATGTATATATCGAACAAATAAATATTGATCCAATGACGCCTGGTGGCGTTAGACTTCCAATTCACACTGAGGGCAAGCAGTAGAATAATGGGTTGAGGAAGGAATTTTGACGCGGACATATGACAACAACATTATTCGCGGCTGATTTTAAAAACGAGCCATAAGTGTGTTTTACGAATACGGAACACACATTATGTATGTTAATGCCTTCGATAGCTAGTTCCTAGGTTTCCGATTAACAATAAGCAGACATATGATATATGAATTTAATTTTTGCTGTCTTTCTGGTCCGATGTTGTTGTTCTTTTAGCTGGGTTGTCTTTTTTAAATTTTCGACCGAACGAAGCGCGCACTGGTGGTTTATTTGGACCGCTGGACTGGTCGAAGTACGGGATGTAATTGAAACGCCTGTCGGTTACCGTCTTATTGTCTCTCCAAAAAAAGGGCGGCAATACTCACACACACACACATGTACATTATTATAAACCAGGAAACCCAACGATGCCAATCGAAGTAACAAGGCGCATAAACATACATACCTACTAGAGTCTACTCTTAACTAGGAAAGGCTCGCGATACATAAAGTACGAGTACCTACTATATTAGAATGGAGGAATAGGAATGTAATATAATTGTAGTGATATCTAATCGTTGTAATAATGTGACTTTCTGTGTCCTTTTCCGTGAGATTTCTACCATGAAGATCTCCATTAAATGTGCTTAAATTTAATATCATTGATCGATTTGGCAGTAACGTACTTCGTGGTGTAACATTTAAAATTTATATGTATAATTTTTATTTTCACTTTGCACTACACACACATACCATTTTTTGAGTTGTATCACTAGTTTGGGGAAAAGCAGTCCTTTTCAACAGTGTTTACATTCGTTCAGACTAGCGGACTTGACTTGAACTTGATCAAATAATTCTAATAAACTTATCATGACTTAATTTCTTAACGACTTGGAGCACAGGAATTTCAATAATACGTTTTCGTATTAGATGAGAAGATCGAGCTAGAAGTGTTTTATTTTAATGCAAGGGATGTATATTATAAATAAAATGGACGTAACTTTTAAATGGAATATAGGTGTTAGGCGTATTTTCAATATAAGACATAGGCGCTTAAACAAAACGCAATACACCCTTTAATAATATGTACTATTAACTAGTTATTCTTAAATAGAACGTACTATAATAAACAATACATAGATATACCGTTTTTTAATATGCTTTTAATAGATAATTAATAATAATATTAAGAATGACTTTGTGAGTAACAAACAAATAACCGCAATTCAGTCTGCCCGGGATACCATCAGTTTCTACGCCACTGGAACCACAGCGATCAAATAGCGCATGAGGATGATGACGTCATTTTCAAACTGACGGTCTAAAGAATAATTTGCATTATCCACGAATTATATCGTAGATAGATTATAATACATATATAATTAGGATAATCGAAATTGATAACCTCATTTAAAATGCATCAGGCTGAGTCCAGTTTAAATGATAGATATCACAATAGATCATGTGCAGAGACACCAACCTCAAAATAATATTTTTAACGTGAATATGAAATCAACATGGACATTGCACGAGCGATTTTCTTATGGTAAATAAATACCACCCTTGGAGTTGGAGTCTCTTGACTAATAATATTATAATATTACTCTCCCCCCCCCCCCTCAAACACAACAATGACGATGAACAACTTAATAGTGTCAAAATATAAATATTCTAATTAGAGATAAATTAATATTTCCCCAAAATAAATGCCTATTAAAGAGGAAACTTTACATTTAGCCGCAATGTTGGCGATTGTTCCTTATTTATGATATTATGTTATAGATTATAAATATAATATGACGTGTTCGTTTATTTTAGCACTAAGACACACGAATAGTGGCCTAGTGGTCGGTGGTTTGATCCCCGTCCCGAGAAAACACTCCACAAGAGAGTAAAAATATTGATGCGGCATGTATTTCTATGAAAGAATCGAATTGTTTTCTTTATTTTATTAGGATATTTATTCTTTCTGCCTCCGCTTCATATTCAGGGGGGAGGCATCTATCCTAACCGGTTCTTTTTTAAATATTGTCAAGTCAAATGGTTATGAAATGAAAGAATATTTTTTTATAAGTAAGTTTATTATCTATATTTTATGATACTTGCGTGTGTTAAAAGTGGAAAATAAGCATTTTACTTGAACACTTATTAATAAGGCTATTCAAAAATAATTACAATTAAATTAACATTAAATATGTGTGTTCATCATGCCAGCATTGAGTTATCTACCAAATTGTCAATGTTGACGCTTGTCTGATTTAGATTATGCAGATCTCTCACGTAAGGGATTACCTCTCAGGATGGTCCTGGATCCTGGACGTGAAGTGTGGTCAGCTGTTTGTGCTGCCAGCGTAGGGTGACGGAGTTCAGGCTTATAGTTGATTGACCACCAGACGATGCCCAATTATCCAGGCAAATCGGGACTCTGGACGCGATTTTCTTATGCAATATTTACGTGCCTTATAGAATACCGTCTGCCCTGATAGCGACAGTTTGTTCTCGTTACACCAAATTATGTTGATCGAACTTTTTTATAGATCCACCGGGACCTTTTTTGATACTTTCACATCAACGATTAAACTCGAAGTGCACAGTTTAAATTTTCCCCGGAATTACAATTTATAAAGTGCTTGCTTAATATTTCAGAAACGATATTGATTTTATTTTCTAATTGAAAATTAGATCCCGTCTTTGTAGAGCGAGTTCTCCCGGCCGAGATTTGGTGAAGACTGCCGCATAAAGAGATGCATCTCTTAGTGTATTTGCCGACTTGACTTTGGTCACGTACGCCAGTCTTCCTTTCTTATTTCTGTACCCACGCTGTGTCGGTGCACCTGCATCTAACAATACCGGGTTTTATTACTCTGCGTCCCTTACTTCGACTAAGTGTTTTTGTATTCTTGAACAAAGTATTATTTTGGGTAATTTCGCATTCTAACAATTTCCACGGTAATCTCATCAAATTAATTGAAACGATTTAAGAAAAATTAATATGAGTATCAATTCAGTTTAGCACAGAATAAATAAACATTAGTAATTTAATATGTACTATGTAATCATCAATATTAAAATATTATAATTCTACCGTTTTTACGTCGGTCAGAATTGTAATAATGTTAGTCATATTAAATATACTTCGAATAAATTATATAATCATCTAGCATTTTGTCACCAGAATGCTCTCTGGACGTTACATTTTTTTCAAATGAATCAACTGAGTAAATTTGAAATTAAATTATATTGTGCTGTGTAAATTTCTCTCTCTCTCAAGACGTGTTTGTGGTCTAGTGGTTACGATACTCGTCAAGTGATCCAGTGGTCGAGGGTTCTGGCGCCATTAGTTAGTCCTATTTCCATAACACAATATTTAGATTAGTTGGGAAATAGTAAGAATATTGATTCCATGTACGCATTGTTATTTTAAAACAAAACTCCAAGCGAAAACTCATCCATGAACACAGGCCATAATACTTTGACGATCATTGCGATTTTTTTTTAGGATTTTTGTCGCGTAATCAATTGGTACATATAACATACAAGCGAGTGTCGAATTGAAATCATTTTTTTTATATATAATATAAGACATAGACAATCGATGTCCGACATCACGACATAACATTTTCTACAAACATTTTTATCAGTCGATCTGATATTAATACAAATAGAAATAGAAGTAGGACGCGTAGGTACACTTCAATTCAATGGTTTTGTTTGCCAAATAAGGCAGTTAGTTTTATATTTCTCGATGATTAATCGTCGCCTTCTTTTATGGGATTGATCCCATTGATCAAGTATATCTTGGTAGCATCTCGCCGTTCGTATTCCTTGCTATGTTATTGTTCCGAAACAGACAAATATTTTACAGGCGAATGTCAGTTAATTTATAAACAGATTGTTATTATTCGGTTAACCCTCAATGCGAAAATTAAATCGGAAACAACCCCAAGCATTGTAACGAATATCTTGAATTGCCGTAATTTTTATCAGACTTTAATCAAACATTTCTGCTATTTTGTATTTAATTGTCAGCTATTTAATACAAATAATTAATTCATCACTTTGATCATTAATAAAAATAATTCATTCGTCATTGATCCTAGAGACAGACTATTGACGAAATTTGTGCTAAAGTATTCTAGAATATCCTTTCTTTTCACAGACTAAATCTACCGATTCTTTCTGCCAGTGCCGGATATATACGAAAAGAATTTAGCAAAGGAACTGCTATTTAAAATATGCCTAATGATATACAAAGTCCTCTGCAAAACGGCGCCTCTGTATATTTTAGAGACGTAGGTATAGTAAAATAAACAGCCTACTTTACAGTCTGCAGATATTGCAGTTAATAATTTACAGAACGACATCTAAAAATGATCTTGTTTATAATTATTATTATTGTTTAGTTTTCTGATAACGCTTGAACCTGTCAAGTAAACGTTTACCTGTCTCATTGCAAAATTAAAAATATAATTATCTTAAACACCCTGAAGAAGGAACAGTTGTTCCGAAGCCGGTTGGTGTTAGCAAAAATAAATTATATTTAATATAATTATAATTTAATAAAATAATACATCAAAATTCTAAACAATAGATATACATACAAAATAACGCGAAATTTTGAGTTTGAGGTCATTGTATATTGTATAGTATTGAGTATTTAAAAACTGAAACAAATATATTTTTATGATTCGTATATTCTGAATCTATATAGTTCAGATCATATTTTAATATTTCTTGAATAGATTATTAAAATTTAAGCTCTTTATCATATAGAATGAATATTAAATTCACAAATTATCACACCACAAATGAATAATTTGTTCCCAAAATTATTATTGCTTGACTAGTTGAGAACTTCCTGTATACATCTTTATTTTATGAAAGAACACTAATAACAATAATAAAAATAACAGAATAATGACAACAAAAGAAGTAGTTAAAATAACAATAACCCCACTCCTATCCTCTCTCTGACATGTATACATCTGGTTAAAACACACTATTCTTAAAATTGCCCGCCAGGCATAAACAAACAAAAATAATATTCTTGGATCAGCATTCAAATTACTAAGAAGATCAGGCACGAAACGATATTAGATTTATCAATAACACATCCAAGAAGCCAAATGCGCCCCGTCGACTGCCTAGTTTCCCGAGTATAATGTTTGCTCTACCTACCTTTCTACGAATTCAAACATACGTGACTATGTATGTGAATTCACAAAATTCTTCTCTTATTCTAAGCATTAAGTTTAATGTTTTTAATATTTTCAAATTGAACATTGTGGTTTATTATGTTAATTTTAATACATATTTAATATGTGTTTTTGGTTAGTTAATTTGACATTCTGAAGAAGAAAATTATATTTTCCGAAAGCGATTGATGTTTTAAAATTACTCAGCGAGTGGTTATTATAAACAAAGTTAAATCATTTATTAAAAAAAAGTTTTTTACATTAACCACTTAAAGTTGAACTTGCAAATATATATGTATATTAGATATGAATTAAATATATTAATTAGAAAGATATACATATAAAATCAATTTTATCGAAAAATATTGTTGTTGCGCCACCGGGATTCGAACCTGGATATCTTCTAATCCGGGGAACGTGCATTATCCAACTATGCTACAGCGACAATATTTTTAGCGACAAAATTTTGAACCAATATGTTACCTTTTTTGATATTAATACATTTAATCGTTCCATTAGGTTAGGTTAGGAAAGAGATCCAGGTTCGAATCCCGGTGGCGCAACAACAATATTTTTATATAAAATTGATTTTATATGTATTCATATTTAAAATATCACAGACCTATGTTCTGAATAATTACAACTAATAACTATAATTACAATAAGAATGTGTTATCCTAATATATATACATATATATTTTTATAAATAAATTAATGGTTGATATTCAATATACCAGCGAATAGGGTATTATTGCCATCCACTAGTCAAGCTCTACAGAGTAGACTCAGACAGTGGAATCTAGCGATGGGGATTTCTCTATATGGACCAACTCAATAGTCAAGCGATTCACTACCAGTTAAATGCACACTTACAGCTAAATAGAATTAATTTTTAGGAAATTTATTATTAATTTTAGAGTTTAATAGCGCCAGTCTGCAAGTAATACGTGTATGCCAGTTGAAAAGAGAATGTTAAGCTTACTTTGGTCTTGAAGAAAGGACGGAGTATCAATATTTATTGGGCATTTAAGAATAGATGATTCAGATCCTCCTCCAAAAATAAAAAATATGTTTAATTTATTTAGTCTTAGTATGACATTCTGGCACAATATAAAAATCTTTAAAGACAATTAGAGGAATAATATTACAAAATACACTTTTTATGGTTGAGAAAAACGTAAAAAAATGAAGAATTAAAGTTTTGTTACAAATTAACTATTGAGAAAAGTAAATAAGATATTGAAAACTACCGCACAAGTACAGAAGTGCGTGGGTTCTAACGAAGTCTAATCACGTGACAGTTCTCGGCATTTCAAAGCGATTGTGTTTATTACGGAAACTTTTCCCTAGTCATGAAGAATTTCGTGAGAAATGAACTACTCTTGTGGCGATTATTTATCCCGTGTCGTCGACCACTCTGACCAGCGGTTTGACTGAAACGACCCATCAGTTATGGTTCCCATAAATCGCGCCTCTCGAGGGTTGAGAGCGCGTCGGCTCCGACTCGTGATGTGAAAGATTTCATCCGCGGTCTTGGGGGGCAGCGCGGGCTATAAATTGACTGGTACAGTCATTGTTTATGGCAGCATCCATCAATCTTCCTCTCTCTCACTCCAGCCGATGGGAGCGGGACGGCTGAACTGATTTGCACGAGAAATGATACTAGTTAACGGGCCATTAAAACTAAACGAAGCCAATAAGTGTGTCTGAAAAGTTAGCAGCTACGTTATTCGAAAGTGGGGGCATCTTTTTCATTCAAAGCGCTGTGGCGGTTGAGCGATGCTATCGGGTCTGGGCAGAATTAATTAGTAAAAGCTTTTCCCTTTCTGAATAAGCTTTTCTTGATTTGGTTAGACCACGGAACGGGTCTTGTTTGTGTGTCATGCTTTATTCATCAGGATAATTCAATACAATCAGTATAAAGATCGGAATATTGATTACTGACTGAGGCTACCAAAAACCCTGCTTACAAATTAGTCTGAAAAAAATACAATCAAAGAAAATAAAACTGCGTAGGTATGTACTAAAATAATAAAATACTAATTCAATCGGCCATTTTAATTATTTTTAATAAAACTTAAAGGCTTAAAATTTAGACTGGGTTATAAATATTCTCCTTTGAATTGTTATCCTTAGATTTTCTAGATGGCGCGGCAGCCAGCAAATTAATTCTATTTTAATAACACGAACGATTAGAGAATAAATACAAAATATTTTTACATTAACTTAAAAAAGGTTTAATTTTAATGAATATAAAATTATATAATAGATTTAATTCAAATTAATATTAAATATACAAAAAGGGAAAAATTCTTTCAAAATATACAGTGTTTTGCGATAAAAATTCATTCATAATTGTTTGTGCTATAGACTTATATTACATTTTAGGAATTCTTTAAAATATTAAAAATATTTTATAGAAATTAATGTAAATATTTGCTAATTTCATTTTAACTTAAACCTAATAGTTATTATTATTCCAATAGTTAGTAACACCCTCTATGAAGTAATTTGAAATAAAATTGAAACAGGAGGAGTAAATTAAATCTCCTTCAAAATTACATAAGTAGCGAGTTGATGTAGTGGTTAAGACGCTGGCATAGTGGACGGTGGTTTACGCCTCGTTCCGGGACTCCAGCAAGTTAGTCCTATTTTCATAGCACAAGCGTTTAGCTTAGTTTAAAAATATCTCTAATAAAAAAATATATAGGTATGACCTTTTTGTTCTGAAGGTACATTTTTGAAATAAATATTTCCTATTGTCAGTTATTTAAAAATTGAAACACTGTTATGCTGCTGTACTGTAGGTAGGTAATTATTACAATTACAATGTATGTAAGTAAAAAGCTAGAAGGTTAGTATGTTGGTAGGAACATACCTACCTTCTGGCATCGGATTGAATTATTATTAACTACGGTAAAAATGTATTTATTTATTTATTAGACTTTATTGACATACATGTTTCTGTTGTAACAGAGGTGAACGTATTATAATTCAACATAATAAACATAAGATACAATTATATTGCAATTAAATATAATACTAGTAGTGTTATAAAACTAAAGATTAGTGTAAATATTGTATTGTGATTAAGATGGAATGTTGGACAGCGATGCTTCTGATTGATCTCTTTCCAATTGAATCATATATTGGTTCCATATTTGTGTAATCTTATTGGAATTGGACGATTTCCAGTGTTGAGTGTGTTGTACAGTTTCGGAGCTAAAAACATGTAGAAATGTTGATTAAATGTTGTTGTTGCTCTCGGAACTGGTGTGTAGATGTTCGTTCGTTGTCTTGTGTTGCGACTATGGTTTATTGCTTGGGGTGAGTGGTTATTAGCATGGAAATATTGGACGAGTCTCAACATATAGATTCTTCTTATGTCTAGGATACAGTAATATTTAAATATAAGATCTGATGGATATATAATTATCAATTTTGGGGAATATATACGTAGGTATGCTGCAAAGGTCAGGAGATTCATTAAAAAAATTAAACATCTACAGAGTAATATTTTTTAATTTACAACAAACCTATAAAATTTCAGATAGTTAACGAATTATTTAATTCGAATTATGCATGCATATGACTTATGTTATTAAAACTGTCACCAACGTACAGACAGTGAAATATTTATAAATGTTGATTTTATTTTTTCATGCATACCGTCCTGTATAGGTACGTTTTTCACGCCCGTCCCAGAATGGGTGTAAATCATTAGTTAACTATTTATTAAGTTTATTTAAATTATATTATATAAATCTAATATTTAGAGTAGGTAGGTTTAGTATTTTTTTTTTAAACTTTTTATTACGATCATATTATTATGTTTTCGATGTCCCGACCCTAACTGAGAACGTATAATATAATGTAGCTAAACACAATACATTATTTAACATAGTGGGTACACATAACTATGAATCAAATAAATTTTAAACTTCACCGTGGTATCAAAATCACGAAAAATTACCTTGCTCATATATTTTATCATATTTTCATTTTTTATGTCGCTTGTTCAAATCAGTTTTATATTTCCTTTGTTTTAGTATCGAATTCGGCGAACTTGTATTTATCACGCACTAAAGTCACGAATTCTATCTCCCGGAAAGCCATTTTATATCTAATATTTTATAGAAGTAATTTCAAGTTCTACCTCTTTGTTGTTTGATCTCGACAATGAATCTAAGACTTCCAAAAGAGAAAATATAATTCTTCGTACAAGTATATTTATAGATTAACATCTTATTTTTGTATACAAGACTAAAGAAATAAGTAACAATGAATGATAAGGGAATCGAGTATTAAATCTTTAGCAGCTGTCTGCGTTGTATCGTCATTTATTGTGTATCTTATCCACAAGTACAGTGGAAGCCGGATATTATAACCATTGAATCAAATATCTAAACACCTACCACGAAACATTAGACCGGCATTTTATACAAATAATAGTATAGGAAATTTACTCATAAATTCTAAAGACAAAGATGATAAATTTAACAATTCTGGTGTCTATAAACTTAGTTGCAAGGATTGTGCTGCATTTTACATTGGTAAAACGGGTATAAATTTTAATATAAGAGTAAGGGAGCATTTGAGATGTTTGAACAATAGTGGATTTTCAGAATTTGCTAATCATTTGATAGAAAATGGTCATGATTTTGATAAAAAATTGGGATTGTCAATTTTGCATATAAACGGTGTTGGTCACAAATTAAATAATTTGGAATCGTTGGAGATAAATAAAGCGTGTAAAACTAATCAAAAAATTATAAACAACCAACTAAATTTAACTACGAGTCCCATTCTAAAATTTTTTCCTAAAAATTATTCGAGTAAATTTGTATTAAGTAATGATTTGAGTTAGGTACTAAAAATAAAAAAAATAATATAAAAATATTTCTTTTAAAAATAGATTTTTAAAAATAGATTCTGTCAAAGAAAAGATATATGTTTTAGTTAGTTATGACATCCTGAAGAAGAAAATGGTATTTTTCGAAACCGGTAGATGTATTTAAACTCATTTTAGTGGTTAATTAAACAAAGATAAATAATAAAAATATGAATCTTAACCACAAAGATAACTTTGCTTATTTTAAAAGTATATTGATAATATCATCAATCGGTTATTGTTATCACAAACAGTCGGTCCTAAAACCCTCTATATAAAATTACTTTAAAACAATCCCCATATTATAATCATACTTCGGCTATTGTTATCAATTATGATTAGTATATACATGGATACAAAAGATGCATCGGTGTTTTAAAGGTGTCATAATTTTGCCTGTTAAGTATTTCCTAGTGCAAATGCTTGGATGACAAATGTAACTTTCAACAATGGGCTAATTAATTGCGATCGTGAATTGAGGCGAAAGATTGTTCGGTTAATAGACAACTGAATGGCAGACGGTAATAATTTGTCTATATAAATATTAAAATAATCTTTTTACCTTCATATACACAACATTGATTATTATTATATCCATGCAACCAAGGTATAATACGGACGGACGTGAGAAAATCATAACAGAGCTTGATGAAATTGAAAATCAATCTGATGCAAATGAATTTGCAGAAAAGATTTCTCTTCTAGATGCATTGTAATTGCTAGCAATGTCATGGAGGCATGTCTCGAAGAAAACTATTGAAAACTGCTTCCTAAAAGGTGGATTTTTCAATATAAATTACGAAACTTCTGCTTTTGAAGAACTTGACTGTACAGTTGAAATGAACGAAAGCATTTTATGTGACATGCTTAAAGAAGAATTCGAAAATTGGGTTGATATAGATAACGATATTGAAGTGGTAGCTACAATAACTTTGCCATAAATATGTAAAGAAGTTACTGTTGAGGATACAAAAGTATCAAAAAACAGTGAGTGTGACGTGCTCACAGAAAAAGAGGAAGAACCTTCTGAACCTCCTCCAACTAATCCTCAGATACAAGATGCACTACGAATCCTTCGTAGCGCTGTTCAATACACAGGAAATAACTTTGAAAAACACTACGAATATGAGGATTATATTCAAGAGTTAATAAATTCAAGTTAAAGACAGGTGATACATAAATTTTATGTTGCACCACCGGGATTCGAACCTGGATCTCTTTCCAAACCAGTGTCGCAACAACAATATTTGTCGATAAAATTGATTTTATATGTATACTTTTCTAATTAATATATTTAATTCATATTTAAAATATCACAACAGACCTGTGTTCTGAATAATTACAACTTCACAATAATAAATTTTATGTTATTTAAAAAAAATGTTAATATGTACATATAATGTATAGTTTGGTTAAATGTGTATAGGTTGGGTTGTTTTTAATAAAAACTTACTATTGATTCCTTGGAAGAGTCTACCAATTGTATCTGATCAAATGTAATATAAAATTAAAACTTTTAAAAAAATCTTTGTTAGCTTGTCAAACAAAATTGCACGCATTTATTAAAATATTTATCAAACTGATAACCACTTATTAGCAGCCATAATTTATTTATTAATTATAAAAACAAAAAACTTTTTGTCACATTAATTCAATTAATGTCGATCAGTTACAACTACATGAATGCAAGATAGAATATAAGTTTCAAGTATACTGTAAAGAATCGTAAACTAATCATAATATAAAGTTTGCAACTCTAAAACGGTTATGTTATAAATTAAGAAAAGCGTACAAAGAAAATATATTTAAAAAATATCTTAATGGAAGTTAAAAAGCTAGAAAATTAACTAATTTAACATATCGCAGAGAGGATACAACGCCACACTCTTTAGTCCTGGCACACAACATTTGACTTTCATACATCTTATATATACTCTTCGATTGTTGATGCCTTTGAAAGGACAGTTGTATAATATCTAGTATATCTGATCATCCCATTACTTCTCGGATGCTTTCTATTCCTGTTGCCTTCAACACTCGCCTCATATATTATCTTTACATATATACACTTTCCGAGGTAAGCTTGTAGAACTACATAATCACATGTATAAAAATAAAACACTTGTTTTTTTTTATTCTACTAGTTTAATTTACTTGTAAGGGCATTATCAATCTAACAATTTAACTCAACATCAATTAACAAATTAAAATATCATTAGTCTTGAAACATAACGATTACAAATAATAATTAGGGAGATTCAAACAAATATGGAAATCCTCTGAATTCCAATGAATAATGTTGTCCCTATCCAACTAATGCTAACAAAATTGTGTAACTATCTACCACTAGATAAAAATAAATAGTTTTTGAGTTAAATTGCTAGATTGATAATGCCCTTACAAGACGAAACGCGTCTCAAGTAAATTAAACAAGTAAAATAAAAAAACAAGTGTTTTATATTCACATATGGTATTATCTTTACCTCTTCTCGCTCATCGTTCCATTGACTAAACCATTTCAGCAACCCTTTCTTAATTCTGACAACTTCCCTACAAACAGACCCACGATGAAAAAAATAAAAGGCTATACACTGAAATATTATATAAAGATTAACAAATAGTTGGTAGTGTATCGACATTGTGAATATATGTACATTTAAATACGAGTATGTATCCGAAACGTAGAACGTTACCACAAGTAACTACTGAAAGCTGCCTCAACTTAGTGGAAAAGTATTCTGTAGAAGATTTATATTCTGAAAAGTATTTTGTAGAAGATTTAAGCCATCTGAGGACTATCAAATTAATGTTCGGAAGACAATGTAGCTACGGTTCGAGTAGTGTTCTAACGAGTTCCAAGGAATCAATACGTTTTACATTGTACACGGCTAAGTCTTTACTTAGAAAGAAACTTTCGTTCGTCAAAACTTTTTAAGTAGATTTCTAAAGAAATTCTATCTTTTGTCGAGTCTTGTGATGCAACCCTCATTTTCTTCGATCATGACCAGGAGATCCCCAAACCACCTTTCGCACATGCTCGAACCATTTAGTTGTGGACATATATATTAATAAATTCGATATTTTGATACAAGACAAATATATGCTAATACTACTCAAGACTACATAAATAAACATAAACAGACAAATTTTAAAGAAACTCAAAATATAATTATCACACAGATAAATATATATGCAACGTATAATAGACATATACAAAAAAATTCAATAATCCAAATATAAAAAATTCAAAATCAATTAAACTTTAGAAGCGAATTCAGATCTACAAGATTTAGAGACCAAATTGATATTCTAAAACTAAAATATACCGCAACCCAAAATCACTATGTTTATCAAGGCATCAATTTTTTTAAAAATCTTCCCATCATAATTAGAACAATTACAGACTACTATCAATTTGTATCTGAAGTAAAAAAATACATACTCAGACTAACTGAAACATCTCGTATATACTCCTTCTCTATACGCGAGTTCTACTCTCAGAGAAGAAATAAATGTTAAATGAAAAATTTATATATCGTACTGATAATTCTAAAATGTATTATATTTTCTAATGTTAAAATAAAAAAATAAAAAATATGTATGAAAATAAAAACTTGGATTCGTTATATGGGTAGAAGATAGTTGTAAGTAAGAAGTAGATCGGTGCACTCACCCAAACATATTGATCAAACCTATAATAATTGTTGTCACTAATTTATTCAAATAAATACATTGGATGTCCACTTTGTAATTGTTTTTTTATAAAGTACAAACTACAAAGAGGTAACTATTAATTCCGTCTGATACTTGTAAACTAATTTATTTGTACTTATAATTTCTTGTAAACTATGCCTGTGTCAGCGCAGATTTTTTTAGTGAAACGGGCACAGTCCAAACACAATTAAATTTATATTATTTCAAATACTAATTCAATGTATTAATTATAAAGATATACATATAAAATAAATTTTATCGAAAAATATTGTTTTTGCACTACCGGGATTCGAACCTGGATCTCTATTTCCAATCGGGGGATTACATTCAATTTGGTGCATTACCAAACATGCTACAGCGCCAGTATCTTTCGTGACAAATTTAATTGATAATTCTGGCGTCTGCTATCGGTTTTCTCAAAGGTATTTGAGATAAAAACAATGTGGATGGCTTTCAAATAATGAAACGACAGATGTATTAATTTGAAAAAGTTTAACATATAAGTTCAAAAATTTTTCACGAAAAATACTGGCGTTGTAGCATATTTGATAATGCATCTTCCCCGGATTGAAAATAGAGATACAGGTTCGAATACCGGCAGCGCAAAAACAATATTTTTCGATAAAATTGATTTTATATGTATATCTTTATAATTAATACATTTAATTAGTATTTAAAACATCACAGACCGTCTGTTCTGAATAATTACAACTTCACAATAAGAATGTGTTCTCCTTAATAATATATTATTTCAATGAAACTTTTCTGGAGCATTGATCCATTAAATATCTCAGACAAGTTCATTAGCTAGCCTGTTTAGCAAATTCTGATAATTAAAATCATAAATAATTTAGCTCCGAAAAATGAAAGAGAAATGTTAGAGAAAAATTTAAAAAAAATCGTTATTCTTATCTTTGTATTTTATTCGATCCAAAAAATAAATTACAAATTCATAACACAGCTAATATAAAAATAATAATAATAATAAAAAGTATAAAATTTATTAAATTACAAAAAAACTCTACCTACCTGATTTTTGCATTCAGTACCGTAAGGATTTTTTTTTAACCTTACGTAAAGAGCAACTGTTCAACTTAAATAAATCTTAAAAATGATTAAAATGCTTACAATATCTAATTTTAAATATCAGTTATAATATAGCTACACGAGTGACTAATATTACAATTATTATATTCTAAGTGATAAATTTCACTGAATAGAATCAAAGTGAAGTACATTATATATGTATTAATATTATACTTTTTATTTTTTTTCAAATTTTCATACAACAATATTTAGATACAATTTTTTTTTTCGTACTAACTAACCTAACCTAACCTAACCTAACCTAACCTAACCTAACCTAACCTACCTGATTTTTGCATTCAGTACCGTAAGGATTTTTTTTTAACCTTACGTAAAGAGCAACTGTTCAACTTAAATAAATCTTAAAAATGATTAAAATGCTTACAATATCTAATTTTAAATATCAGTTATAATATAGCTACACGAGTGACTAATATTACAATTATTATATTCTAAGTGATAAATTTCACTGAATATAATCAAAGTGAAGTACATTATATATGTATTAATATTATACTTTTTATTTTTTTTCAAATTTTCATACAACAATATTTAGATACAATTTTTTTCGTACTACGCTTCTCTTGCATAGAGAAGTGAAATGTATGTATATCGATAGAAAAAATAGTTTACAAAAAGTGTCAAATGTCATATAATAAAATAATCGCAATAGCGATGTAAATAATATTATATATCAAGATTAGGGGTACATGTGTCTTTTTAAGTTGAGCGTTTTTATAATAATATTATAATAGAATTTGATTGTTCTTTAGTATCACTAATTTTCCTAATCTTTTCAGGTAAACTATTAAAGAATTTTTCCCTAGGTGCACATAGTTGTGTGAAAATTATGTTAAATATTAATTAAATGTATTACTTAATTTTCCAAACCGGGTAAGGTGCATTATCCAACTATACTGCAGTGGTATCATTTTTGACGACAAATTTTCAAACCTATATGTTACCTTTTTCAAATGAATACATCTACCGTTCCATTATTTGAAAGAACCATCTACTTTGTTTTAATAATAGAACGATAAATCTCTTTAACAACTTGACAAATTTGATTCTTCTATTCATGATTTTTATCGATGATTACTCCAAGATATTTGATTTTATTTATTGTTTTTATAATTGAGCAGTTAGGGAGAAAAATTTTTTGATTGTGAGATATCTTTTGTTGTATTATATTATTTAAATACATATATATGATTATTATTTACATTATTTAAATATTATTTAAATACATATATTCGATTAAAAATACTTAAATGTGATTGATATAAATCGGCTGCATGTCTTCAGTCCAAAATCAATTTCAAAACTTCGGCAGCGTAATCGGCAGATCAGTTTCTTCAGCAGTTAGAGAAAGATAATCATTATTTAGGCCAGGTCACCGTCTTTCCGGTAATCTCCCTTCCTCTATCACGTACTTCCCGTTTCATTTATTTCTCCTGTAATTGACTGCCAGGCTATTTATTTCCGCTTACAAAGCATTTCGTACAATTTTCTTCCTCACTCGACGCCAATTGATCATTTTCGGAGTGGTTGTCTTTTTAAAAATAGTTAATTGAATGTTTTTTTGTTGCTGTTTAACTTCATATAGAAGCGCGTGAAAGCCCGTCAAAAATTACAAGAAAAAATATTATTTTTTAAACTAACTTACCTACCTTCTGGTATTATTAAAAACATGAGAACTAAGAATCCCCCCGCGTTGAATACGTAAAGCTCAGTTGATTTTCTTTTAAAAAATGGAATGTCCATAGAATAATGTTCTTTCGTATCCAGTCATGCGACATTCATTTTTATGGTTATTTTATTCGAAATATGCAAGCATATGGCACGTAATTAAAAGTATTACCGACGTATATTCCTAGACATGTTATTAAGTCACTGAACACTTTTATTTATGTTTTTAAGGAAAAAATAAATAAAAAATATCTATTAATTCTGACGTCTCCTATCGAATTTTACTGTTTGAGATTTTGTAAATATAAAGAAAGTGGCTTTCAAATAATGGAACGACAGATGTATCAATTTGAAAGTGTAACATATAAGTTCGAAAAATTTGTCGTCAACTTACTGTGTTGGTGTAACATAATCCGTTAATGCATTTTCCCGGATAAGAAGAGATCCAGGTTCGAATCCCGGCAGCAACAACAATATTTATTCTATGTATACATATTTCTAATTAATACATTTAATTTGTATTAACATTTCACTTTGTCTACAAATTTAAAGAAGAATATATAGATTGTGTAGGTGTACTCAAATCCAAAGTAATATCGTGCGGTTCTCTGTATTCTCTGTCACTACCATCGAGCTTCAGCAGTTTAATCATAATTCATTTTTAATTGGCTATTTAAAAAATAATTATAGGTGGGACACAAACAGGTTTTTCCACGACAGATTTATATATATTTTTAACTGTAATAATTTACATAGTTTTTCTTCAGAATCCACACTCCAGATAGAACACCACACTCTTCTATCCTGACATTTTACTTTTGCCTCGTTCACCTTCATGTCTTCTCATGAACGCTCTTTGATTATTAAAGTTTCTAACAGTACCGTTCTCTAATATTTATCTGCCAAATATTTCGCGTAATCCGTTCCTGTTGCCTTCAAAAATAACCTTAAATATTTTATTTACATTTCTCTCTGCACTCATACGTACTCGTGTCTAAACTAGCAACCTTTGCATAATTATCATACGTTTACTCCAGATATGTTAATTATTTACTCTAGTGTACATAGATTTTCCACAAACATATACGCGTGATTGTAATATAATATAATAAAAATAATTAATCGTTATTAATTAACATCATCTATTAATTACCTTGATAAATATATAATTTGTTTATTTATTGTGTCAGAAATAGTGCGTTAGAAAATTTCGTAAAATTGTTAAGTACCTACTCACAATAAAAATAATTATTCGGTATTAATTAACATCATCTATTTATTACCTTGATAAATATATAATATGTTTATTTATTTTGTCGGAAATAGTGCGTTAGAAAATATCGTAAAATTTTTAAGTACCTACTCACATTTACCTTGTGTCTCACTTTCTGTATATAATGCTGATTTGTGTGATATAATTTAATGCATTCAATTTTCTAAGTACGATTTATTATTTAATATTTTATTTTATTTAACAATTACCATTGGTAAACTTTACCAAGCATATATTTGTAAACTTCTATTTTCACACATCATTTATAGTATTCGTTAAAGTACGGTGGTTAGTTTCCTCTCATTTAGACTGTGGTTTGGTTCTTTTCCAGGGATATATTATAGGTATTTTATTTTTTATAAAATTTACTAAATTTATGATTTTTTTTTTGAACGAGAAAAAATATATTCTACAATTCTTAGAAGTAGCGCATTTTTTTTAAGCCGGGAATTTGAAGACCTTGTATTCATAAAAAAAAAGTTTTTCCTTTTCTTCAATGTTTCAGAATGTAATATTTAGAAGCAGTAATAATTTACCTGACCTGAATCACGGGGTTTGGACGGTTGTAACGGCGGAAAATCGCTGATTGCGCTTCATCCGGAGCTCATAAAGGCTGGGTTGTTAAATTGATGGAACGTGGAAGCCACGCGTAACCTAGATCTCTTTAGTGCTTCCACAGATACACTTTAGTGCATAAAAGTAAGTACAAGAATTGAAGAATTGCATTAAATTACTGGTCTTTTAAAATAACGTACAATGTAGCGCGCAGAACAAGAAACCATTTAGATTTTACGATTTTCTCCGAATAAAATGCGGTACGTTTAAAGAAAGCACTTTCTGTCAGTCTTCATATAAAAATAATAAATTAAATTCGTCGTACAAGAGAGACCAAATATCTAAACTCCTTAATCAATGTAAAAACACTCACATATTTTCCTTTTTTTAACCTACATGTGTACAAACCAACCTACGTGCATGTACTTAGATTTTCTCTTATATTAATGAATTTATTAATGTTGATTATTTTCGATCTAGTATATCTTGTTGATCTTTATGATCTAAGGATCGCCGATCGCCATGCGTGTGCGCGCGTGTGAATACGACATATGTGGATATAATATTTCCTAATTCATTACCTGCTTGTTCCCTCCCCCCCTCCCTTTCCTTAATACCTCAGATCATGACCTCAGATCATGAACTCAGATCATGAACTGTGGGTTATCTATGGTTTTGGAATAATTCAGATAGTATTTGCTATTAGAGTTCATTAGGCTGTCAAGTTAATAAGTTATCTTCCTGCTGTGTGGGAATGAGTTCGTCAAATTGATCGGTTTCTCGCCATCGTGCGAATCGAAATCAGTTTCAGATTGCTTTTTATGTGTGGTTCGGGGATAAGATTGTCGTTCAATCGGCTAAATCAGAAGACATGTGACCACACTGAAGGAAAAAATCCAGATATTTAAAGGAGCACCTCAGGTAGGTCGTGTTTTTCCTAGTATCTGGTGGGTCTTGAGCCCCCCTGTTCCCTTTCCTGTTACTGTCTCTTATTTCTTCCATCTTTCCTTCCACAATATTTCCTATCCCACGCAATCATTTGGAGTCGGCCAGAGATTGCGCTAACAATGTATATTTAAAATTTTACGTAATAAAATTGAAATTCCTGATTTATTGCGACCAATGAACTTTCATATACCTGCCAGAAATACTAGAATTATACTATTGTAACAATACTGTGACAGACGTTTAGTTTAATTCTCCCTTACATGGATTACAAAACTTAGGTGACAAGTATAGGTGATGTATGGAAAATAACATTACCTAAATTCCAAAAAAATCTAACGAATTTCTTTATATATTTTCATTTATTCATTATTCATTTGCTAATTTGAGATCATCGCTTTTACACGGCCATGCGTTATCATTTTTTTTAAATGTCAGTATAATGTAAAAACATTCGCTTTTTTTTTTCTTTTCCTCCTTTTATTTTTCACTACGTTTCTTTATAAGTATTTATTTGTATTTTGCTTTATGTATCCAAGGATATTTGTTGTTTATCTTTTTTCAATGGTACTACGTACCGTTAATATAAACACATTTATTAATTAAGACTAAATTGGTAGTCTGCTGGAACAATGCTCGAACCCCGATCACAAGTCTTTTAACTAAATCAACAAACACTTCATATTTACTTGCTTTAGAATATTAAACTAATATTCGTATTTCAAAGAAAATTTCTGTGTGATGTAAATTGAAAATTGATCAGTTTCCTTTCAAATGTTTGTACAGAGAAAGCGTAAGTTCACACAGTCAGAATCTCATTATATTATTATATTTAAAAAATAAACAACTTACATTTTATGTATGGCTGCTATGTGTTGTCGCTGCTAATCAGTTGTTTCACCTGTAAAATAAAAATTAATTTTACTGTACTCAGTTATAACAGTTTAATTACATATAAAATATTATTTATTCTTAATTAACTTTTCATAACAGTTTGAACGTTGACTCATTCGTATGTTTGATTATGTAAAAAATTATGTATTCCGTTCTACGTGTCTATGATTTATTTATTATTAACCCTTTTTATGGAGGGGTTGTTAACTCACACATTATGGAAGATTATTCACAGCGGTTGGAAGAATTTTTAAACCATCTTCGAAGAATATATCATGGAGAAAACACACAAAATTAGCATGTTTTGGCCCTTAAAAACAGAATCGAATCAACAAACCAACTCGCGACCCGCACCCACTTGCTCGAGTAAGTGAAATACGCGCGCATTCGCAAGCGTGTAAAATAGTGCGTCAAGATAGTATCGCACCGGGTCGCGACAGCAGCGATGGGTAAGTGGATCTGGGCCGTAGTTCTCACACGTGTCATGAATGTCAGCTATTTAATAATGGACACGTGTGAGTCGCGTCTCGTAGAAGGAATCAATGACGCAGTTTTTCCAAATGCTTATCTCTGAACTTTTTTAGAGACAGAATGCTTTCTCTTCGTTTACGCTCAATAGTGCGTGTACACGGATGAAAATTTTCTTTTACATCTCGGAGATTCAGCCGTAAAGATTCGTACGTATTAGTCGATCATTCTGCTCTGCGTTCAAAATACAAGAAAAACGAATAACAGCTTGCTCTCCGCTCAACTCTTTTACGCGAGTTTGCGAGTTTACGAGAGACAAGACTCGTCAGCGTCGTTTCTAACCAATAGGCGAGTAAGGTGGACTTAGTGTAAAATTTTCAAGACATCGAGGGTCATGTAGTAATGTTGTAAAAAGGCAATTATCTAAAGTCTTAATGTTAGCATACAAAAATTCAATATTCTTTGTCAATTATTGCGTTTGAAGAAATATAAGGTCGGCACAATATCCAGGGACGATTTTAAATAGTCGGATTCCTCGAAATATCAGATTCGATAACTGAACGCCATTGTAATTTGTATTGGAAGTAATCGAGTATTAATGAAGTTTTCTGGAGGTCAAAATACCTGTATAATCAAATGTTTCTTAATACACACATCAATATGTTTACAACCACGATATAGAGCATTTTCACTGGATTTGTTACACATTTAGGTATATGGATTTATGCTTAATAATACAACGTTATTACAATTGAGTTATGAATTATATTTTCTATTATATTAATTACAAAAAAAATTAAAACAATACTCGCTTCATTACAATTATGACCTTAAACGGTCCAAATAAAATGTAGCAAATTCTTATTTATGATGTCGTGTGACATTAAATTTGATAATAATGCATATTAAAAAATTCCAGATTGATCCATGATAGACCATGTTTTTTGTCTATCTGGAAAAAAAATCAGATAGATTCAAAATAAATATGGCAGTGTCTAATATTAACCAAACACAAAAGCATTTTAAACAACATAAATAAACAATACCTTCTGTATTTCAAATGTATTGTTAATTTTTTGCAGACAAACGATTGTCTTACATTTTTTCAGTGACTATTTTTTGGTTTTATTATCAAGGAACATATGTTATTAAAAATATTATCTTGACAAATGAAACGTAAATTTCTAATTTTATCATATTTTGATTTATAAAAAAGTTTGTGAAAAAGATGCTATAAACATTAATGTTTTAGTATTTTTTGAAGATTATTATATATTTTCATTAAAAATATGTGCATGTATACTAGGCCTGCATTCATATATAATATTCAAGTTTCAAAAAAAAAATAACGTGTTCTTTAAAAATAATTTTAAAACATAACACTCGTCGTTTGATCAACAGTGTTATATCGGTCACGTTGTTAAACAATTCTAGTTGGATTTGCATGCCAAGCTAATTAGTATAATGTTGTGTGTGTATCGTCGATCGAATGGCGTCATCTGCTGCAGCCAGCTAATAGATTCTATCATGATAGTCTGGATGAAGTTTTATAATGAAAACCTGAATAATTTTAAATATTTAAACTAAAATACTTTTATACTTATCAGCTTAGTATTTTAAATACGCTTTATAAACATACTACCGGTTACGGAGTGACCTTTAGTTCACCATGTTAGAATAAAACTAAACTATTTTTAAAATGATTTAACTAGTCATCTCTTGACAAATAATGAAGCATTTAATATAAACCAGATTTACCGATGTTAAATTAGATCTTCTGATTTTTTTGATGCAATATAAATACAATGAATTTTATTTGATTGATTCAGAGTTTTCCATGAACACACAATTCAACTGTTAGTGCATGCTGTATCAACTTGAAATATATTAAAAGTGTTCAGAAACACCTTTCTCTTGAGCCAGCCCGTCTACTCATAAATACATTTGTGGTGTCACGTGTCGCCTACTGTAATAGTAGGTATTTATGCTGGCCTGCTGATGTTTCAAAGGATAAATTTTATTTCATAGGTTAGACTGAATATCCATAATAATATTATGTTTCCCCATCTACATCTATGACATTCTGGATGCCGGCTTCGGTATTGTCATTTCGTGCTTGCTTAAACAGCCAGGTCTGTGAGACTCTTGTCATCTCATCTATGTCTCATGGTCATATCGCGTCGCTCTCTATAGTTTTTTTCCTTATCTATATCGCTATTAAATATGACAATTAGCCGTCAAGCAGTATAAAGCAATGCAAGTATTATTAATTACTCTGATTGTAATTAATAATCTATCCAGATATCTGATATGTGATATATCTGAGTAGATATCAGACTCCCAGATCATCCTCTGCTTCAGCCGCAAGAAGAGTTATATAACCGATCAGCGATTGACAAAGACTAAGTTCAATGAACAGGCATGTGTAGTGATAGACCCAAAAGTCCTTCGGAATAATTAACAGTGCATCAGAAACTTTATTTTAAAAATGCCTGAAAACATACTTTTTCAGAATATCGTATAATTTCTATTGTTTTCGAGGTAAGTTTGTAGAACTTTATAACATATGTGAAAATGAAATACTTGTTTTTTATTCTACTCGTTTAATTTACTTGAGACGCATTTTTCTTTGTAAGGGCATTATCAATCTAACAATTTAACTCAACAACTTGTATTTGTATTTAAAGTGGAGGACAGCTATACAATTTTATTTGCATGAGATGAAAAGGAACAATATTATTCATTAAAATTCTGAGAATTTCCGTATTTTTTTTAATGCTTGTAATTATTCTAAGTAACCATTATGTTTGTTTATGGTATGGTATTATTATTATTATTATATTATGATTTTTCACTAAATAATAATGTGAATAATTTTCTAATAATTTCTACTTCATGGTCTCATTGCTTATTTTTGCGACTGGGTTTTTTTTTTTCATTTTTAAAATCAAAAAACTCAATTCTACCGGTAAATATATATTTTTTAATAATCGAAGAATTAAATTGGTATATATTCTAAATATATACCAATTAAATTAATCAATCAGAAAGATATCCAGAAAATATCTATCTATTGAGAAAATATTTGGTTTCTAAGAATATATCATTTTTTTATGTATACCCTTATAATTGGTGCATTTGATTTTTTTTTAGTATCACAGATCTGTGTTCTGAAATTGCAACAAACTGAAACTTCATAATATATATATATTTTAAATAAATATGTACTTTAGTTGACGATATTTTCATATATGAATCACGAATCAATATTTTCAGTTAATCACTGTGATTGTTTCGTTTTTATTTCGATTCATGAACTCGTCATTAACTGACATCTCTTACCTTTTGCACCCTTGGACACTTTTATTTGATAAATAAATATATTGATTAATTTTTTACAGTTTGTGAAACAAATTTTAATTTACTTATCCTTTATACTACGTATTTTCTGATTAATAATTATTAGATATTTGCAATATCGTATTACATTTACATTATTTACGGTGATGTCTAAGTCTTATAGTTGTGAGTTATCGTTACAGTCCAAAGTCTATTCTAGATTGTTCTGTAAACCAAAAGCTATAAAACTGACGCTCGTAGAGAGGAGCAGGTAATGCTACAAACGTTTCTCTATAGATCTGTCCCTTTCTGTTTATTTGAACAAATTGTAGACGGTTATCCCCTCAGCTGAGTGCAAGGAAGCACGCTCTTCTTTATACTTAAACGCTCACAGTTAGAACAAATGTTATCAATATGTGAGGAACAGACGTTTTAACATCGTAATGCGGTTAAGTTGTAAAACTCATGAGACATGAAGTATTTTTAAGCTTCAATACCTAATAATGATTATTTTTATTTTAGTTGATGGAAATCTATGATCAATAATTTTAACGTTAAAAATCGCGCAGTATTTCAATAAAATTTTATTTTTAGTAAGTTCCTTCATCTTATTGTGATAGTCTTCTAACTATCTAAGTTAAAAATACGCATACTTTTGACTTTAAAAACTATATTAGTTTAGATATTATATCGTATATTATATTTCAAAAAAATAATAATTATATATTTTTAAATAACAAATCAAAGTGCACAATTACAATATTAATGGAATTATATTGAGACAACTTAATTATTTTTAATCGATAATATACACATATAAATGTATTAAGATATGAAATGAAAAATAACTTAATTGATAAACATAGAAAATTATTTTATTAAATCTAGCTAAATTAAAACAAAAACCATATAAAACTCTCATTTATTAACGTAAATATAATATTCATAAGTTCGTCTGTTAATATGTCAATTTCGCATGACGATATAAAATAAACAAAATCTACTGTCAATTATATTACCCGAAATTGTGCAGTTATCTCATCAACGTAAATATTCGTTGATTTTTGCAATAAAAAATTTCATAAAATTTATTAATTTTCCGTAATCATTAAATATGGGTAGTACATCTCATAGTCCATACTTCAAATTACAAAAAACGGATTTAAATAAAATCTGTCGAAATTTAAGAAGATATTGATTAAATAAGAATCCAATCAAATGTGACCGTTATACATGATATTAAGTAGTCACCATTAGAATTCAAACACTGCTGATCAAATATCATTCCAATTGGATTTTTAAATTAAAACTTTCAAAATCATTCAATACTTTTTGTTCTTTCTTCAATTCCTTTGTACCAAGAAAAGTCACGATATTCCGCAATTTTCACGTGGTTCCAATCTCAAACGAACTGTAACCACGTGAACATGTATTCAAGTTAGTTTGGCAGTGTGGAACGAATAAGTGAGATAGGGATGGTAAGAAAGATAAACGTTTTATGTGAGTGTTAACAACAGGAATAGAAGAAGAGGAGAGAGTGAAAGGAATGAAAACTATCATGTATGTGAAGAAATATGAATGTGTACTAAAAAGTTTACTGTTTCCAAAGTAAATGAATTCCAATTAATAATGTTGTCCCTTTTCACCTCATGTAAATAAAATTGTACAGCTGTCCCCCATTATATTATATCTATAAGTACAAGTGGTCGAGTTAAATTGTTAGATTGATAATGTCCTTGCAAGGCGAAATGCGTCTCAAGTAAATTAGACGAGTAGAATAAAAAAACCAAGTGTTTTATTTTCACACATGTGAAAAAGAGAGTTGTAGAATATTAGGATTATAAAGTGTCCCTATCCTCTCTGCCTGTTGTAAATTAATTAAAGTACATTACTTGTATACATAGTATTTTAAATGATTAGTTCTATGATTATATGGTTGATTTATTTAAAATAAAGTAAAAAAAATTGATAGCGATAATATAGTTCGATTTAAGATTTCTTATTAAATCTTCTTTGGGGCTTCATAAATAAAATATTAAAATACGAAAAATGTTCTTACTTAATCATCAATGATTTATTGAGTTATTTAACATTAAAATCTTAATTTCCTCGATATAAAGTTTTGCGGCTTGTCATTATCTACAATGAGACTTTTAATTATTTAAATAACTTCGTGAATTTATTACTCCGTTAACTTCATAGCTCATTAATTATTATTTTTAAAAGCAAGAGAGAGAAGGACTTTTAGTATTTAGTGAAAAACTTGAAAAGGCGGAAGAGTGAACTGTATTACGTACCTACTTGTAAATCTTCTTGCCTTTGACTACGCTCACAGAAAAATATCTGTCGTGAAAAGAATTTTCGGGCACATCTTTGCAACGGTAACTGCTATTAAAAATTATTATTATTTCATTTTACAGGGTGTTTTCAATTAAAGTTGGTATATAAATAAATTTGAATGTAGGTAGATATATCTTACAATTCTGAACAAAAATGTTGTCTAAAATGCTTTACTATAATATTATGTTTCAGTTTCACATGAATATTATGTTTCAGGCCGATTTTTTTTAGCTTCCATTTAGGTTTGACAAATATTTGTCAATGCGCATTAGATAGTCATATAGAAGAATCAATTACAATTTATTATGGATAATCTAATATTTCAATAACATTTTATCTGAAAAATCATATGACTTTTGGAAAAAATCATCATGAGCGACGAAGCTCATTTCGACATTATTGGGTCACTTAAAATTCTTAATTGATATACTAACGACCTTTACATCCACGCAGAGTTACTGTGATATCATTGGACCCTATTTCTTTCAGGTTACATGAATCAATCCTGTAACCATCGCTATCGTCACTTATTGAAAAACTTATCGGTGGCCGAATTAGTTCGTTGGTCCTGCAACACATGTGGTTTCAATAAAACGAAGCCACCTCATACACAGCCCGGGCTATGCTTAAAATTTTGCGAGAAATTTTTCCCGGCCACATAATGTTAAAAAGTCGTGATATCGACTGGCCTCTTCGATCACCTGATTTGACGGCTCCCGACTATTTTCTGTGAAGGTTTACACCAAAAAGACAAACAACAACAGGACAATATTCGAAATGAAATTGCTGAAATAACACGCGAAGTATGCGAGAATGTTATGAAAAAACTGGTTAAAAGAATACGCATTCGTGCCGCTGCCAGAGGCGGTTAGTTGGCCGATGTCATATTTCATACATAATTCAAAACAACATCGGCTTAGAACATAATACTATCCTATCATCTACGGCCAATTCCATGATTTCTTCGTTCATCTGATGGTACTCATTTTATTCATATTTGTGTGTACCTGCATATGATTGAGATTTTCAATGCAAAATAATCTCTAAGACAGGTATTCTTAAGAAACAACACTTGGGTGTCGTAGTTTCCCGTGCACACACCACTTTATTTTATTATTGTTGTACGTCAAAGGTCAATTGTCAAACATCAAATATCAGTCCATTGATGTTTCGTTCGTTAGTTGGGTAAATTTAAATCTCAGCAGCAAAGTAAACTGAATAAATATTAATATTTTAATATGTTTTGTTTGTCTAACAAAATAAGTAGTTGTAGGTATCTATTGTTCAAGGTAAATTTTGTGCGCACTTGTCAAGTCTCGCTATTAAATCGACCCGACTGTCGTGTACACGGGTTTGAGTTCTTGTCTCAAGCTGATCTCCGAATTTATCATTATTTATTAGATTAAAATCTCAACACGTGTTCATGGTACTGAGATTTCTCTCATCGTGTCTCTGTGAACACTGGCCATAATCTTTGAGTACACCTGAAGCGTCAAGTCTACGAAAGCTGGTTATTATAAGATAAGAATTGATTAATACGATTAAGATTGCACTTGATAAAATAGGATTCGATGAAGAAACTCTCCAAGCTAAAGTCCTATTGGGTTGGCCATGGCAGAAGTCTGTGTGTGGAATTATTTAAGGTGTAAGTGATATTGCACAGTACAACCCACACACACTCTTGGAATAATGGAAGACTTGGTCCAGTAGCAAGGGTGGTCCAAGACAACTGGAGCTCTCCATCAGGCTAAAGAATTATACTGTTGAACACTGAAAAAAATCCGTCGAAATAACAATACATCACTGTTATTTCATATTCAAATATATTTTTATTATAACTATCTAGGTATCTACTGTTATTTTTATTATCACGAAACTTGTTAAAAATAATAACGGTTATGTTACACCTTTTACATTTTGCGAGTTCCAATTTTTGTTTGTAGTTGTAACCTCAACAATGTCAGAACATTTCAAATAAATCGTAATTATGCTCTAATTTTGATTATTTGAAATTTTTTATGGCTTCCATATTTAAAAAAAAACATAGGTCATTGAATTTCGAGCGACCAGACTATTTTTTGTTAAATGATTTAGACCCTGAAGGAAAAATATTAATAATGGATAAAATTCACAAATTATTTCGAAGTACGTAGATTATGTATGTAAAAATTTCAAACAATAATATTTTTCGTATCGTTGCAGAATTCACACATATTCCTTGATCATTTTCGTCTCGTAATTTATTAAGGTATTCATCCACCTATTAAATATATTGTAGACTAGATCTGTTACACCCTGTTTAAAATTTTACTAGATAGTTATAATAGTACATTATTTATAATTTTCACAATTTGCTAATCATTTGATAGAAAATTGTCATGATTTTGATAAAAAATTGGGATTGTCAATTTTGCATATAAACGGTGTTGGTCACAAATTAAATAATTTGGAATCGTTGGAGATAAATAAAGCGTGTAAAACTAATCAAAAAATTATAAACAACCAACTAAATTTAACTACGAGTCCCATTCTAAAATTTTTTCCTAAAAATTATTCGAGTAAATTTGTATTAAGTAATGATTTAAGTTAGGTACTAAAAAAAAAAAAAAATTTTTTTAAAAATAGATTTTTTAAAAATAGATTCTGTCAAGGAAACAATTTATGTTTTAGTTAGTTATGGCATCCTGAAGAAGAAAATGGTATTTTTTGAAACCGGTAGATGTATTTAAACTCATTTTAGTGGTTAATAAAACAAAGATAAAAAATAAAAATATGAATCTTAACCACAAAGATAACATTGCTGATTTTAAAAGTATATTCTAACTTTAAAATATATTCTAAAAAATCTATGAAGATTTTGTAAAATATTGCATGCATTGCTTTTTTGAGTGGAATCGAAGCGAGAGTAAACAACTCTCAAAACGATTTCGGGATAGGGTGAGATTCTTTGGGATTTCCTTCAATACTGGCTATAAAGACAATATATACTATTACAATTGGATCTCGTATTCATGCATATTTATTTTTATTTTTTTATTTATTTTTTGCATTAGTATCTTATTATTGACAGCGTCAACATCGACTCTTACTTTTTGCAGATTCTCAAATATTACACAAAACCACGTGTTTTTTTTTAAGTCTTTTGACACACCCCTCTGCGGCTCACTATATTCATTCACGTTTTCAGAAGTTTCGCAGATATCGAGAAATCTAAATATTTGTACAAATTCAATAAAATATTCAAAAATATTTTACTACGGAATCATGGAGACATGGAATATTTCACAAAATTTCGATTTATGATTTTATTTTTGAAAAGATTTACAATTCCATATTTTATATTAGTTTGCGAAAATAACTCATAAATACGCCCGAAAGAAATTTCGCCGTTTTTTGCATGTAAAAGTTTGTGAAAATCTATTTCCAATATATTATTACGCTTTCGAATATTTTTCCACTCACGTGGCTCATTTTACGGCCCAACGAAAATAAATGTGTAAGAAAATAAATATCCGGGTCAGGAGTAATTTCTCTAGTAAAATCTTTTCTGTTAATCCAAGAATTAAAACTCGTTTGTGATTAGACACAAAAACTAAGTTTATATAAAATAGGACAACTTAAATAAATATGGTTTTGTTTAATATGTCTAAGTCTCTTTAATACAGCGTTTTTTGTATTAATATACCTACACGCCATTATATTATATTATCAACTAAATATAATATATGAAAATAGTTTTTCTACATTTTAATTTATTTAAAAAATTTAATGTAATTGCACGAACAAAATATTATAAATTACATTTTTTTCTTCCGCCAATAAATTTTGATATTAAAAAGTTTTCCACTGCCTACCTATTTATTTATTGTGTTGATCAATGTTATTTCACGTTAAAATATTATTGTTGTATAATTTCGATGCTTCGCGACACGCGCGGATTCTCGTAATTTTGCATAGTTACTCTTTAGAATCCTGACAAAAATATAATTTACCCTCTCCTCCAGCTCCCAGCCATCTCACTGCACTCCAACTTGGACAAAATTTTGCATACATCGTTATTATTTAGGGTCTGCGCAAAACAAATGCACCCTTTTTCTTCTTAATTCCTATACGAAATTATAACTTAAAAATCTGGGGGAAACGCCGGATACGGACCGCTTGCAGCATACGTATATTTTTAATAAATTGTTATATATATTTAATGAATTGTTATATGTCATTTTCCTAATCTTGCAGCAAGCAAACATTTCTGTATAATATATTATCACCAAAAATATAATAACATATCTGAATTGTTATTTATTCCTCGTACTTTAATTACCGACAAGGTGTTCGTCCAACTACTCGTATGTCAATTCGCAAAATGTGACTACCGCTGAGACAAAACCCTCAACTCGCCGTAGACACGTCGCGTCAATTTTCATAAAAGCACACTGCGGTTCACAATTTTTCCAGACGCAAATGTATCAGTAAATGTATGTTTAGGACCATTCTCAACATTTCAAGATACGGAAGAAATTTAGGACTTTTAGCCACACCGTGTTTCCCTGATTTGAATCCCGTCTTATCGATATTCCTTGAATGAATAATGTCGATACTAATAATCCGCGTCGTGGGTCATAAGTTTTTGTACTTTTTACTTCTGCGCGGAAACTTGGGGAGGAGGGGCACGCGAGCGACAGCGCGCGGGAGCTTGGTCCTTGAAAATTTTTAGTCTTAATGGGTTGCTTCACGGAGAAACAACGCGCTTCTGCGTAAAAAAGTTTTACACACCGATTCTTATACTATTGTTCGGCTCGGGTGAGCCATAATCTTTTGCACTTTTGAAAATTCAATTTAAAAAAAACTGTATCATACATATATAGTTGTATAGAACATCATTGTATAAATATGTCAAATATAAATAGACACGAATGGTATATATTTTACTGCGTGGTATAAAAATAGTCGATATGTACCTACGTTTAAATACGGTTGTTTATTTTATGAATACATTTTAGTGCTTTTTTTATAACAATTTACCAAAAATTATATTTGTGAAAATAAGTATTTTTTGACACACTGTAGATAATGTTTACTTATATTCTAAACGATTAATGACGAAATCCGATATATATGACCTCGGCGATATTTAATTGTCGCCATCGCACTAAAATAATTAAGTTCAGAACAGGTCAATTATAAATGTATATATTGTATACTATCAGAAAACACACAGCTGTTGACGATTACTGTTGCTAGGACCAGCGGGCAGCTGTTTTTCCACGATTCTGGTATTGTAATTAAAAATGATAAAATATTACATTACTACAATTGTATTTATTATGGCTTTATTTACTAGGGCTTTTATCGTGCGTGAAAAAAATATATACATATGTATTTTAATTATTTGTATGAAGATACTTCTTTATAAACTAAAAATACTGAAATAATTACAGTAGAAATACTAGTATATAATAGATATAGAAAAATTTCGATTTTAGTGTGTATTGTGATAAAAATTAATTTAAATTGAATTTGATTGATGTAATTTAAAACAAAAGGGAATTTAGTTTACAAGTAGTAAAAGATGCGGACTCATTTTCAGAAGATTGTAGATTTTTTTTATAAAAAAATCATTACATGCATTACATTGCATTATATTGCATGACAGACTGAAAATGTAATAGTTTTTTTTATATAACAATAAAGTCTTGAATTACAACGAATTAAAGGTTAAATTGTATTTATTTGTGTTTGCACACAGTAAAACAATTATTATTGTGAATAGATGATGGTCGTTATTTGTATAATAGAATTACAGTGTTTAGCTCGATTCTATTAACATTTACATAGTTTCTGTAATTAGACTACACATGCAATGTACAGAGAATGCCTGCTCACACAATTATGTTGTACAAAACGATGTGCTTTCTTTGTAAGTACAACCGACACACGCAGGTCAGCAACCTCTTAATAAATTAAACTAAAACCTATTTTTTTCTAACATCCGTTATTATTAAATGCAGTTGTCTTCTCAAAAGGTTTTTATGTATTGTGTTAATTTACGGTGTTCGAGAAGGACGAAAGGAGGACACCGTGCAAAATATTTGTAGGTAATGAATTTTTGGAACAAGTAGATGAGTTTGTGTGTTTGGAAAGTATGTTTGATAAAACGGAAAGGCTGAGAAAGATATCGAAAGGAGGGTGAATGCAGGGAATAAAGTAAACAACACTTTGAATGGAATTATATCTAACGGGAACTTATCAACCGAGGTAATACTGATGGTACACAATGAAGTCCTAGTAATGACACTGATGTATGGAAGTGAGGCCTAGAGCTGACAGAAGATGAACGAAAGTAGATTAAATACAGTGGAAATGAGATCGCTCAGGCGTACATGCGGCAGATCTTTTTATGACAGAATAAACAATGAAGAAATAAGGAAAGAATATAATGCTGATCTTAGTACAGTAAGTATGATTAAGAAGAGATCACATAGGTAGGATGCTACGCTTGTATATATCACTTATAACGAATCCATTTTAGTTTTTAGTCATAATCATCATAAATATCAGTCATTTTCTGTCATTTGCTGGACGAAGGACTTTTATTTTATATTAGTATTGACAATTAATAGCAGTCTTTGTTACTCTGAAATTCAATGGCCACCAGTATGGGAACTAGCTCATTTTTGGAAGAGGGAGTTGCATATATTTTGTATTTTATACAATATACAGGGATTATAAATCTTAATAAGAAGTACATTAATACGTATATTGGTTTTCAATATGTACATACGTATATTAGTTTCGAGGTTATCTCCAAACAAAAATATATAGTGGTTGCTGAGGTTGCAACTGGTGCTTTCATATTATACATATATTATTTATACATACAAAATACAAGAAACGTGACTAAAAAGATTGCAAAAAAATCTCACATCTGGGAAGGATCAGAATATTCATTAGTACCGAGTCTTGTAAAATAGTATGCAACTCTGTTATTATTCACATATATATTATACACATCAACTACTGCAGCAGCATTTTGTTTTTGGCTACTAAAGAAAAAATGCAACAGTTGTCAGTGTTGCAAAATAAATCTTTGAGAATAATACTCAGAAAAAATAGATATACTCGGATCAGTGCAATGCTGAAAGATCTGTATATGATGACCTTTAAGCAGAAAATGTATTTCAATATAATGGTATTTATTTATAAAATTCTCAATAAGAAAATATCGGCGGAATTTATACAAAAAATGAAGAATTTTAATGAAATGCTAAAAAACATGAGAAACTGAATTCATTCAAAGTGAAACTGACCAGATATCTAAAAGATAAGTTTTAGTAAAGAAAAGAATTTAATATTATTTATAATAGAGCATATATAGGAGTAAATACAAATTAAATATATTAATTAGAAAAATATACATTAAAATCAATTTTATCTAAAAACGCTGTGGTTGCTACCGGGATTCGAACCTGGATCTCTTATAATCCAGGAAACGTGCATTAACCGATTATACTTTACCAACACAGTGGATTGACGACAAAAATTAGAAGCAATATGTTACACTTTTCAAATTAATATATGTATCGTTCCATTATTTGAAAGCCATCAACTTTGTTATTTACGGAATTTTTCGATAAAATTGATTTTATATGTATATCTTTCTAATTAATGTATTTTATTTGTATTTAAAACACTACAGACCTATGTACTAAATAATTACTATGTCAAAAATTGCATACATGCAAATGATTTCATGACCAAATTTTTACTTATTGGGAAATAATGTTTTGAATTCAATCCATATTTTTGGGGACCTGTGTTTAAGAGCATTCATCCTAAAGCTACTCTCGGCAGAACAAATCGTTGACACTTTCTGTGAAAAGATTTACAATGTTATTGTTCCACGGAATTATATTGAAATGTAGAAAGATGCTTAAGTTTACCTTTTACTTCAGGTATTCTGTAAATCAATATCGGCAGGTAAACATTTATATGCTTACCCAACATTCATTTTGTAAGTAATACCAGGTAGTCAACATTCAGAAAAAGGTTGCTTCAAATTCACGGGAAAAGATTTAAAAACTAAACTTGTATTAAGTGATTATGTTAAACATGTCGTAATATATTTAACTTTACGGAACAGGTTAAGTACTTCAAGAAAGGTGTTCTAATTTTAATTAATTATTATTATCATTAATTGTTTTCATGTATGTACAATATAAACATAAAGCTAATCAATACGAAGTTATAATTTGTTTGAAATATCGATTGTGAACAAGTCAAGATGAACAAATTGTTCATTAGTGTACGTTTATGATTAATAAACTTTGGTAATTTGTTTCTATCGTGATTAAGTTCTGCGGAAAGATATTTCGGGAGGGTTTTGAACTTCTACGCAACGTCTTAATTATGTAGGTGTGACATTTATTCAAGATCTTACAAACTGTCGAATTATTTCATTAATTGATTTTGAATACAAATTAAATTAATCAACTAGAAATATATTAACAGATACAGTACAGTGCAGAAAAAATCTATTTATCGAAAATATATTTACTTACTACAGGGATTCAAACCTGGACCTCTTTTTATCCGGAGAAACTTGTTAACTATTTCACTACAGTAACCGATTACGATTACAACAAATTTAGAACTTTTATCTGTATATTTTTGTAATTGATACATTTATTATTACATTTTTAAAGCAAATTTAAATTATATTTTAAAGATTTTCAAAATCAACTTTGTGGTTAAAATCTATAATATCTATAATATCAAATAGATTGTTAACTTAATGAATTAAATACATCTATCCGTTTCGTAAAATATCATTTTCTTTTTAAAATTTTGTATGTTTTAAATGGAAGTTAAGGTGTTTTGCTAGTTCTGTGGTAGGAGCATTAATATGTTCAAAAAACCTACAATGAAGACAAAATAACCAATCACAATGGGGTAATCTCGATAGTTAAAATAAATAGAGGCAAAATATTTCAACTAATCATTTACAGAAACGGTAAAATTGACAATTAAGCTAACCATTAACAAGCATAGATGTTATACATATTAACGGGAAATTTTTAATGATAAGGTAGTG
Organism: Eubasilissa splendida; assembly: GCA_031772225.1. Classification (NCBI taxonomy): domain Eukaryota; kingdom Metazoa; phylum Arthropoda; class Insecta; order Trichoptera; family Phryganeidae; genus Eubasilissa; species Eubasilissa splendida. The sequence goes on along the minus strand of CM062859.1, from coordinate 19,545,547 downwards.
CCTCTGAGAATATGGAATATTAATATAGATCGTTTCCACCGAAACAATCTAATTACCCATGGATAGAGGAAGGGGTAACTAAGATCAGTTAAATAAGTCGATTATGCGTGGTTTATTCACTGTTTGAAAATGCCCTAACTGCCGAAACAGCTGTAACATATGCTTACGCAAACTAGCAGAATTCAATAATAATATTTATTATAATTTGACTTATAAAATTTATTGTAATTATTTTAATACCTGAAAAAGAAAATAATATTTTTCGAAACCGGTAGATGTATTTAATTCATTAAGTGGTTAATAAAACAAAGCGAACAATCTAAAAATCAAATTTAAACTCACCGAATTTCATTCCTAATCACCAAGTGCCAAATAATGTCAATATTTATGTCGTTCCTAAACCAGTAAATCTGAGTACGTCACAATAGTAATCTCAGTATGATTGTTACGGTATCGCAAATGGTTGAGAATAGGCACGACTCAGAGAAGTTAATTAACTTAACTATACAGCACAATAATGGTCCAGATCTGGTTATAAAGATATTGCAATCCCCAGTTCTACTTAATACTAATTCATTTGGGTTCACTGTGTATCATTTCCATTGCAGACTCAATTTAGAGAGTTCTTTTAGATTTTTCTAATCGTCCAGCAACAATGAAAAAGGACCACCCTTTTGAATAAAGCCCAGTTGTCTACAGAAATAATAAATTATACCCAAGACTGGCACATTCTATTGTGTTTCTTGATGACATAAATGGATTCGGTTATAATTTTTTTGTTAAAATTCGTCACAGAGAGCACCTTGAAATTCAAAAACTGATTATATTATTATATATTACTTATGTATTTACTAAAATCGTGATCCTTAATAATAATTGAAATAAAAATAAACGAGTACCTATTTCAATATTATATTTTAATAAATGGTGTCCAGCGGAAAATTGTCAAATTTAATATTAAATTTTAAAAAAACCACAATGTTATTATCATATTTTATTTACAGAAAATGGAGTTTAACGAGCGTATTTTGCGTTTTATAAACAATATCGTCTAAATGCCGTTCATTTCTCTCATGACAGTCCTGCAATCGGACTCTTAAATTTACAAACACGCGAGAGAAAAGCGTTGGTTCAATGACAGCAACTTCACGGCAGTTATTTGTGGCCTTGTAGGGTCTGAATTGTTTAAGGTTTGTTGCTGTAAACTCTCGACTTAACGTATCTTCATAAAAAAAGTCGCACGGTGTAAGGTCCGGTGACCGAAGTGCCCAGGGTATGTCTCCGTACTTGTTGATTAATCTATTGGGAAAAATTCTCTTCAGCTTCTCCATTGAAACTCTAGCTGTGTGTGGAGTGGCTCCGTCTTGCTGAAATTGTGTTCTGTTATTGAACCCAGGAAACAGCTGAAGTTGCCGTACAAAAAACTGTCTCTCACTGGTTAAAAAAATAAGGTCCAATTATCCCTCGGGCAGAAATTGCACACCACACTGTCGTTTTTGAACAATGCAAACGTCTTTTGATGGCGTTCCTTGGGTTGTCGGGGAACCAGTATCTTATGTTCTGTTTATCAACATAGCCATCGATATGAAAATATGCTTTGTCAGTAAATATGTTTCCAAACGTTCTAGCATCGTTATTGCTAAGGTTTCACGTAAATAATAGTCATTTTTGTTGAGAAACTGCACGATTTTCAGTTTGTGTGGGTGAAACTGTAGTTTATTTTTACGTGGATTGCGCATAATTTCACGTCGAACTTGAGCCACAGCATAGCTACTGACGTTGACGGTCCCGGGGGAGTTCGGTTAACGATTGTCCCTTCATGTCTGAACTTTTGAACCCAACATCAGATAAGTTGCGTGCTCGGCCCATCACTTACTCGTCGAATATTAAAATGAGTACAAAAAGCGCGACGCGCACGAACCAATGAGCCACCGCACTTTAAATATTGCTCAAACGCAAACGCGCGGTGTGCTCCCGACCAGTGACTCATTGCGACTAGCATATCAGCAAATCACCCGCATCGAACAATAACCCTCGCACTTACCTCACCCTGATGGTTTACGAGCAATTACAATTTAAACTTGAAATTTTTCCGCTGGACACCCTATATCTATTATATTTTAATTTCTATTATATTTTCTCATGATTCACGTATTGGTCTCTGCCTAGAGAATAACATTTTCCTTACGAAACTATTGTTTATAAAATGTATACATACTCGTATCTACTAACATAAGCTAGATATATGAGACCCCCCTGCAACAACACTGTATATCGTTTTTTACAAATGTTGATATATAGAAGGAGCGCGGACATTTTAGATGTTATACAGTGTTGTTGCAGGGGTGGTTTTACATTATCTCTGTACATATCCACGCAACGGCATACCTGTTAAAATAAACATGATAAGTATACCGAAGCCCAACTTTGGCCATACACGTAGCGGCCAACCTATGTAATTTTAATGCTTTCTTCCGGCAACAGGAAGTTCTGAGTTCGAGTCCCGGCGATAACAAATTTTTTTTTTTGATAGATGTATATAAATTCACCATCATTTCATATTTTATTCGACATACTTTATCAAATTATTTAGTTGAAACGATTTGTTCTTTGAGAAAAAATAAAGGAATGTTGGCTATTATTTCTCCCCCCCCCCCACCCTCCTATCTCCAGACATTTAATAGAACATTTCAAATTGCTTGACAGTGGTCACCGCTCATGCCCTGCCCCTAATAATATTTCTCAGATCAAGTATTTTTCCTTGGACTGTCAACTTTTAATCTATTATATAATAATTCTAGATCACGACCAATCTAATCAAATGTATAATAATTCTAAACCATGGCCTAATCAAAACTTTAATATCTAATCTAATATGTAATCATTCTAGATCGATTATATGATCCACTAAAAAATTTTAACATGCATAGTACATCTAAGTTATAAAAATATTTTTTAATTCATAAAGAATTCATAAATTCATAAAGAAGAAAAAGTATACTGTACGGAGTGTCATAAGATTGATGAGCGCCTAAGATAGCACATTTTTATAATATTTGATCTTAAGTAAGTATTAACGATGATAATGAGCATATAATACAATTAATGTTTCTTAGATGTTTACATTTTGAGCAATAATTAATTTCATAAAAAAAATATTTTAATCTTTCTGATGAAATGAATTTTTATCTACAAACCAAATATTAGTCACCCTATAAAAACAATATAAAATATAAAAATTAGAATCTATGATTGAACTAAATGTATTTTTTGACAAACCTAAGAAGTATGCGATGCTTTGCGAGATGAAATGTTCTAAGGGCACAGTAAAGGACTTACAAGGTTTATATTTTCAACGCTTTAACACAGGTCTATCAATAGAAGATTAGGTGATATGGGGAGGAATGCAGTGTGAAGGTTTGTTGAATATATATCGAAACAAATTAAATAGAAAGATACACAAAAAAGTGATCTATAGAAAAAATATTTTGTTGCTACCGAGATAGGATCCCGTAATATTTCCCTTGAAAGAAATATTTTTTCGATAGATAGATTTTTCTGAATTTTTCTAATTAAATCATTAAATTTGTTTTAAATATCACCAACTTGTTCATAAATTGCAACTTCACAATAAAAATGAGTTTTTATTGAAAATATATGATTAAAGTTTCTAGAAGTTTATACGGTTATCAAGGGTTGTAGAAATTAAAAATATTGACACTTTCAGCGCTGGATATATCGGCTTATATAATGATCAAAGCATTATAACACATTAGAAAGCATTGAACTTTTTGCCACCCCTAGGTTTATGAAAAGTCGACGTTTAAATGCTTATACAGTGGAGCCCTAATTATAAGTTTTTGAAGGGTCCAACAAAAAAATATATTAACAGAAGAAAAATGTAAATTAGGGGTATTAAAAAAATATGTATATTGAAAAAATCACTGTTTTATGCTGCATGTTTTTTGTTGCTTTTTAATAGTCTTTTCAAAATTATAAATTAAATTAAAGGTTTCTTGTGGTGTATTACAAATACTAGTAAAATATGATTTGAGTCCTTCAGTGTGCCTCATGGCGTCGTCCTGTGTCATTGTCTAAGTAAATCTGCAAGGGTTATTCATAAAATCTTTCATAAATTCAGCAATGTTATCAATACTATCCTCTGCATAATTTTCTTGCTGAATCCAGCTTTACGAAAACTATAAAAAAATCGAAACGTAAAAATTACGTAGGTATGAGTATGAAAAATGCGTATAAGTGACATACAAACGACTAACACACTCTTGGCTCTATGGTGAATAGTGAACTGGCCGGACGAATTTCAATAAATTTTAGACGTAAATCGCGGGAAAGACAAACAGGATTTTAAATGTACTAAAATGACACGGAACTGCAGAAATTACATTCAAATGGAGAGAAAACGTGAATTCCGGGCATGTATATTTGGAGTACCACTGTATTTTAATGCGAATGTAAATATCTGTTCACACCACCGGTTACTGGGTTAAAAATAATGGAAACATAATAAATGTTGTTTTAATATATGATAGTATAAATTTTCAAACGAAAATAAAAAATAAAATAATTTTCCAAAATCGTTCGGACACCCGGTACCCTAAATTTCTCAAGACTACTCACACTCGGGCTCTGCTAACCCAATAGGATTATTTATGATTCTATGGAAGATGTTTCAAGGTTTTCGGGAGAGCGGGAGGGTAGGAGCCCTTAAATCATTCGGAACATTGTCCGGCAGACGGCAGATAGCACTGATTATAATCCCCCGAGATCCTGCCAGAGAGATGAGAGAGATGGAAAAAGTCGATCCTCCCGGGGATCGTTACCAACTTAACGCCATTGTAATCGCTGGAGATCCAGCGTTCCATTTGTCATACTGTTGGGGAACTACTATGTCTCAGTCATGTAAGTTCCACAAAAAACATGAAATATGAGGAATTGGCAACATTTTATATCTAGCGCGACTCTCAAAAATTCATATCGTGAATCATCTAAAAATATAATAAAATCTAGTATTATTGCCCGATCCAGGGAAAAGAATTCGATAAAACCGTTAAATTCAAACATATTTATACGTATTTTATTCTACAATCTTGAACAATTGTTTAGTTAGGTCACTTTAGGTCAAGTCAACTAGTTCATCAATTAAAAATAAAATAATGTTTAGTAGTAAAAGAATCGATTAGCGTTAAATCCAACATGAACTCGATATATTGTTACATTTGAATGATAAGTAATTTCCTAATTAATAATTAATTAATAAATAACTTGTTTATTGTTAATAGGCAAATTATCGACATATCGGTATCGAGGGGAATTAAATATTAAAGAATAAACTTTACTGTGGTTGAATAATTATGATTAAAAAGATAATTGAGGAAAATGAACAATACATTAAAACAACGCTTTTATACTTGTTCAAAAGCGCGTGGGTTTAGAGGTCAACGACGTCGAACCACGTGACGCGCGACATTTCTGTGTTCGAAAGCGACTATTGCAAACTGGGCTGCATTGTAGTCGTGTATTACATGTTCGAACTATCAATCATGGATTATACAATTTAGATTTTAAACTGAGCTTGTATCATTGTAGTGAATGTTATGAAAAATATACTTGACTAAACCTATATCTGCCCATTGAAATTTATGTCAATTTTTGTAATTTACAGCTCATATAAAAACAGACTTTTTTTTCTAAGAAATTTGAAGTGCGCATCTAGAAAAAGAGTATTAACAATCGAATTTTTATTTTTTCGTATAATTACTGCACATAGATAGATCATTCCAGGTAAAACTAGCCTTTAACTCAAATAAATTGTTGGGCAAAATTGGCTTAAAAAAGTTACATATCCATCTAATTCAAATTTAAAGGAATTTCAATGTTCATTACAATGTAATGTATCAGTTTATTTTTAAATTTACATACAAAGAAAACATTAGTTTACGATGACAGACAGGCACATTATATTACATTAATAGATACAATACATGTCAATTTATAATCTATGTGTCTGAAGTGTTGTTTTATGCGGGCGTGAACTCATGACTTGAGAATTGAGCGTGAGGGCTTGTGAATAAGTGTGTGTGTGTGTGTTTTATAAAATATCGGCGTATTAGATCTGAAAAGTGATTTCTTAAAAATATATTCACTCAGTTTAAATATATATCTGAATAAAAAGTTTTTATTATGTGTCTATCAAGGGATTGATTATGAAGAGGTGAAAAATTTTAAGATTAAATTGTAATTGCTCGTAAACCATCAGGGTGAGGTAAGTGGGGAGGGGTATTATTCAACGCGCGTGATTTGCGGATTTGCCAGTCGCAATGAGTCACTGGTCGGGAGCGCACCGCACGTTCGTGGTTGAGCAATATTTAAAGTGCGGTGATTCATTGGTTCGTGTGCGTCGCGCTTTTGTACTCACTTTAATATTCGACGAGTAAGTGATGTACCGAGCACGCAACTTATCTGATGTTGGGTTCAAAAGTTCAGACAAGAAGGAACAATCGTTAACCAAACTCCTCAAATTGATAAATTGATAAGGAAGATTGCAGCCTATACTGGAATAAAAAAATAAATAGTGCACGTTATTTTGAAAAAGAAACTACAGTTTCACCCATACAAACTTCAAATCGTGCAGGTTCTCAACAAAAATGACTATTATTTACGTAAGATCTTAGCGAGAATGCTTATGCTGGAATATTTTGGAATAGCACGAACGCTTAGAAACATATTGTTTACTGATGAAGTATATTTTCAAATCGATGGCCATGTTAATAAATAGAACATGAGATACTGGTGTCCCGACAACCCAAAAGAACGCCATCAAAAAAGTTTGCATTGTCCAAAAACGACAGTGTGGTGTTCAATTTCTGCCCGAGGGATAATTGGACCTAATTTTTTTAACCAGCCAGACAGTCACTACTGACGTGTAGTATTGCCAAAAGATCGATGAGTTTTTGGTACAGCAACTGTAGCTGTTTCCCGGGTTCAACAACATAACACAATTTCAGCAAGACGGAGCCACTCTACATACAGCTACACCCACACAGGATACCTTTTAGTTATCAATAAATAAATAAATAAAACAACATAACACATTTGAGTCTCTGAATATCTTGTGATCCGGCGTAGGCTTTTGAATTTATTTACACATGTTTTTTTATCACCATCAATGTTACCATAACGAAAATCCGGTGTCATGAGTCCTCATCTCTAGCTCCAGCACCCGTGTCGTAACACAGCGACCCCAGTTGTGGCTCCAAAATTGCTGTATCTCAGACAAGACGCCCCCGGATGCTTCTCAAATGTCGGACCCAGACAAAGTCCAGGTGCGCCTAGTTCCATCGGACGATTCCCCCCTGACTCCTGCCTGATTCGTTGTTTTGGCTATCCTCCCAGCTACCCTTCACTCGTTTTCTTCCTTCCAAGATCACCATTTTACCGGCCAGGGCCGAAGCCTGGCGCGGTTGCCGCCTCCCCGTATCTCACCCCGTTCAGACGTAGCCGATCGCGTCAATCTTCTTCCACTTGCCGCCAGGGATCCACTCGCTCGCGTTCCATTAGCGCAGAGATTTCATAATGCGTTCTATATGACCATCGTGCACATTTCAATTTCCTAATGCAGCATCCACAGGGGTGTGACTTTATTATGTTACAATCTGTTAAATCACTCCTATTTTGAAGGATGTTAATTCTATGATGATTAGCAGCTTCAAAATTCACAATATTTTGAGTATGTCAAAATGTTTGTAAGAACATAATTACTAGATGCATCACCAGAGGGATATTATATCTAGACATCACAGATGTCTCATAGAGACGAAACTATTATTTTTTATATGGGAAGTACGGAAGTCATAGGTATTACAGGGCTTATGACCTGTCCTCGGTTAGCTTGAGTGACCGTTTTACATAATGTAACGTTCATCAATTCTGCCCATGATAGACTGCCACACCCATCAAATTTTTGGAAGATCAAATGGAAAATCAAATGAAAAATCATGGAACTTCTACCAATGGTCGACTGCCACACCTACTAAATTCTTGGAAATTCCATGATTTTACATTTTTTTAAATTCATTGTCGTGTATGAAAAATTTGTGGGTTAGTCTACTCATGCTCTCACTACGTCATATTATAAATCGTACGGACGGTAAATGATTTTTTTTATATGAAACTTTAACTTATTTAAAAAATCTACAAAAATGCAATTACAAAATAACTTACTTTATTTGACACGATAATCGTACACATTCACGTGAAAGAATTGACTTGTTTATTTTTTGTTATGCGACACGGACGGACTTGAGGAGATTATATGTATATATGTTAGATTTAAGGTTTCCGCAAGCACTAGTATATGAAACTGGGTTCTCTTCTATTGTAGCATGGATCGCGTTTTTTGTAGATGGTTTCCTTGGAGAACCTAGGCCGACGTTTCGGCACGGTAAAACGTGACATTGTCAGAGCATTGCCTTAAAAATATTCGGTTTAACCGTACTTTATCGCAGGAGATCTGCCACAGTCGGGAGGCGGGAGACGTGAATCTTTTTTTTTCCTATTTTAAGTTAATAATAAATTAATTGAATTAAATGCATTCGAATATAAATTGGCCAATCATCGTTTCCGATTATTCAGATTTTACTCGATACATCATATAATTAAAAACCTAAAGTACTTCAAAGTCTATTCGTTTCAATGAAAATTGAATGGGGAAATCATCAAATTTATTGAAAAGAAATGTCAAATTCCTTTGAAAGTGTACGTGTGGGCTTTTTATACTGAACGTAATTTTTTTCAAAGTAAACAAAAATATCTACTACCGGATATTTCAAAAAATTTTAACATTTCAATGCTGCTGTAAGATGATTTAAATTAATAATAAGGTGATTAAAATTGTATGTAGGTACCTATGTAATAATAACAATCTGTTTCCAAAATTAAAATTAAAATTACGTTTCATTTGACTATTTATTTTGTGATGTTTCATTAATATGGATCCAGTTCAGAAAAAGCGACGCTTAAATAGAGAAAACAGCAAAACTGGTGAGCTCGATAAAGTAACGACATTGAACAGCTGCGTAGAGAAAATGGTAAATGCACTTGATGTTCTCTACCACACCCACTATCCTATGTACGTTTTAAGCCCCCACAAGGTTAAAATACGATTCTAGATATATTTTCCTTAATTCCGACAAAATAATATTTTTTTCATTAAGCCTACATAATAATATGTCTTGAAAACTAATTTGACGTAATCCACTCCAACTCAGCAGAATCATTAACAACGCTGATCAAGATATGAAGAATGGCCTTACGAACCCTCTCGTATCGCATTAAATTTAATGTAAATGAAAAGGATAGCACGTGTGGACGTCGTCGAGGGTGGCTATAAATAAAACATATCTGTCCCTCTCTATCCGAAGTTAGGTCTGGTGGCAAAAGCGAGACGGAAATTGGAGTAATCCAGTAAGACTATTCCTTTTTTTGTGGGTTTAAGTATGTCGGACGTAATAAGTGTATCGGAAAATGGCCCTAACTTTTTATTACACAGCGAAAATCTCAACTAAATTTGATACGGCTAATTAACGCCCCCATGCAAAAATGTAATATTCATAAAGATTTTTATGAAAACTGTTGAATAAATTACTTTTTATGTTCGACCGTTGTGCATGGTAGAACCACCGACGTATTGATTAGCAAAGTAAAATCTAATCGAATAGCGAACTAAACTTTAATCACTGTTTAATAGTATATAGTTTTACATTCGATGTATAGTTTTACGCTACGCTACTAATATAATAATAATTTACCTACGTTAAATGTATATTATTTTTGATGCTTATAGAACTTGTACTTTAATTATTAATTTAAATTTATTTATTTATGTTAATAAACCACCTTTTAGAGACTGGCAATAAATTTGATGAAGAAAACAGTTTTAAAATTTTACATTTAAACAGTGGAGGTTTTAGATTAGATCATTTAAAAATATTATAAATTTTTAAAAATCTCCAATACTACCTTAAATTAATAATCAATGTCGCCGTATCCTCTCCCACTACCACCACAGTTACGACCACACCCCCGATTGACAATTGATATCTTTATATATTTTATTTTATGGATCAGTTAGTGTGCGTTTGTTTTGACAAAACACAGTAGTATCAAAACTAGTGGTTTATACAAAGTTTGTGATTTTAAAAATAAATTTATATCTACGAGTAAATTATTTAATTTAAGTATTTTCAAAAGTTATAAAAATTTGAGTTATTAACAAAACAAATTCAAATACCCCACAGACTGTAAATGAATATATACGTCATATGAATTGTATATATAGGATAGGGGTTTGGAACATTATTTGCGGGACGAGGGACGTTCTACATACATTCTTGATGGAAACATAAATCCGATAGATTATGACACCTTTATGCAATAGTAAAAATATTTACTCTTCGAAAATTAAATCTTTGTATAAACGAAACGTATTTTTTACATTAATGCATATTATATTGTCAGCGTTTAAATTTTCAATCCAATCGAGTCTTATTTTTGAAAAAAGTCGCGGAGCTCATTCATTGCGTGAGTGGCACCAAAGTGATCACGTGGGTGCCACCAAAATAAAAAATTTGGGACAAGAAATTTGCGTATTTTATGTTTATTTATTTGGTGATTTGTGAAACACCTGAATTGTCAACGTTTAAATATGAATGACATTTTATTTTTCATAAAAAAATCGAAACATTCATATTTGGAGATATTCGCCAGGTATTAGAGATTATTATCCAGAGCGCATGCATTTAACTTGCTTGAAAATAATAATATTGATGAAACATGACGGGTACAAAACAATGAAAGTTTTGTTCAGTGATCCGCACGGGCGCAGAAGAGGGGGTAGGCCGAAGTTGACTTGATGATAGGGTAAACCGTCATACTCTTGAGAGTGGTGAACCGGAAAGGAGATGCCACAGTTTGAAGGAAATGGTAGCAAATCCTACAAACAGCCAAGACTCACCCTGACGATGATGTATTTCTTGTGGGAAAAATCTTTTTTTTTTAAATACTATGTTACCTTTTTGCCATGGTTACGAGAAGGGTGTGAGGGGAATAAAATAAATTGAAACATTCAGAATTTCGGATTTACAATTTTTTTTCAATCAGACGATTTTTAAAGTTCACAGACAGATAATTTCGACTGTGATATAAGACTTCACACGTGATAAAGAATATGATTTTCAAAAAAATGTCGCAAGTCTGGAAATAATATTCATTTATTTCATGACCCCTTTTTTCAGGTCGGGGTTGAAGCTTTGTCACAGTTGACCTCCAATCTCCACAGCCCTCTGAGGCAACCTCAACCTACGATAATATTATTCCGAGAAACTATTATATTTCCTACCAGTTTTTACAGTGTAGTTTAGACGATTGACAAAGAACGTAAAAAAATATATTCGACTCGATCATTGGGAATACTGTGAAATCATATTTTCTTGTCAATGTTTTGTAAGAGTTGAATGATACTATATATAAAATCTTGAAATTTCACTCTAATGAACTTTTTGTTCAGTTTACATCATTAGTTAGTTATCTTGAATAATAATTAAAATTTAATACAAAGTTCTGTTTATTATCTATAACAATACGGTAAAAAAATATAAGCTCAAGTAAGTACTTAAATAATGTACACAAAAACAGTGGCGTAACTACAAAAGTTGAACCCTAATGCAGAATAGGAAAAAGGACTGCTCCTAATATTCACACTCTAAGGCAATTTTCACTTGTGATGATCTAGTCCCTAACCCAACATTGTAGCAGGGTACTGCACTGCTACTGTTTATATCGATAATGTTTTCACGCATTTTCATAATACACGAAAGAAACGATTTTATAATTCCATTCCTGTGGATTACTATTAAAGTTGGTATCGATATTCGTAAAAATATCATTGTAAATGAATTATAAGACACGAACATTTTTGGCCACTATCTAACTGCGTTAGGTGCATTGGCATAGTTACGCGACTATCCAAAATCCAGTTCAATGCATAGTTTGAGATGTCGTAATTTTAATATTTTATTGTGAAAAACAAATTAACTATAATACAATATTATCAGTTGTAGTTCATAATATTTGTTGTGTCTATTAAAGTAGTTTTATTAAACTATTTTTTAAGAAATTCCTCAAACAGTTTTAAATCTGACTAAAATTCATCAATAAATTAAATTTTATGGATACAACGGTATTGCATTATAATTTGAATATATCTAAAAACCATATGCTGTTTCAGGAAAAAAATCATATTGTCGATGGAAGTGTCAAATTCAAGCAAATTCCACGATGTCAGAAAACTTTTATATTATTAAAAAATGTCCGAATTGGGCTCGCTTGATACAAGTCTAATCTATATTATAAGTTAACGTTTTCAAGGATATAAAACCCAAGTGTTGTTTCAGACAAAATTTCCTAGGAGCTAATTTTAACAAGAACAAAATTATCCCGTGATTGGAGACCATCAATTTCCAGCCACTTAGACGAAATGAAATTTTAGGTCTTTTTTATGTCGTCAAAGTAATATTACATTAAAGGTCGGTCGTAAAAACTCCAGCTACTTGGTTATCAAACAAGGAGAGTTTGTTAAGTACATAATATCATCACAAAAATCCCGCGAGGAAGACTCTCCATAAATGGGCAGTAATGGATTTAGGGAACACTCAAATAAATTGGTATATTTAAGTGCTTAATATTGTTGAATTCACATTAAGGGATGTAAATTAAAACCAGCGGTAGTTTTGTAAAACATAAATTCGTGCAAAACAAAAGTACTCGATAAATTGCCGAATTATTTATTCGAAACATTTTCAATGTATAATATACAGTAAATTGATGAACAAAAAATCGACATATATCTGGTCGCGAAATTGTTGGTCAATTAATGTATCATCAATACATTTTTTTTGAAACAACGGGTCATTTTTTTACGATTCAGTTTAATTTTATTATGCCAAAATATCAAAACTATTTCCTACATTTCAATTAGGATTCAAAGAATAATAAAGCTTATTCTGAGTTATTCTGCCGTGGGTCAATTTTCGCCTTAACTGACGATTCTGGTTACAGCTATAAGAGCTGAGATGTGGTAATTAAAAATATAGTGATAATATCAACGCCGAAATAATGTGATTTTTCTATTTCTTAAACAAAAACTATTTTTTATTTTTTAGCACAAAAATAATACATTTAAATACATATAATTGCTTTACTAGATAGGTCTGTTCCAAAACAATTACCTTTATAGTTTTTTAAAGTTATATATTGTTAAAAATATATATATATATATATATATATAATAAGTTCGGAGACAAAAATGTGTAGGTAGCTAGAGAAACACAAATGACAAAATACTTTTATTTCGTTTTTAACTCACATCAAGCAACCACTTTGTTATTTTCGGCTTAAATTATTTAATCACTTTTAACCCTTTGATATCGAGTGGCAATTTATTATAGATTCGCGGTGCACAAAATAAGAAAGATCGTTGCCCAAATGTTGTGTTTATTTTTGGCACTAAAAAGTTTCCGAAGATATTGCAGTATAAACAATATTATCATCGAATGCCCACAATAAATTATATCAATTCGTAGATTTACCCCCATATAAGTATTTACAAATTGTACATATATTAAAATATATTTATTATACTTGTATTATGCCTATTATTAAGTCAGCAGACAACTAAAAGATTAAGCCATGGGTTAATATCTACATTCATATTTCATTAACATTTCGACAACTTAGAATAACAAGGTGCCAACTAACATTTTAGGCTAATTTGAGTTATTGCGTGAAATGGGTTCCAAATGCATTATTCTTTATTTCTTCCATACACACCAATTCTATTTAACGGATGTTAAAGGAAATAGTAAGAGACGAAAGTTCCAACTGCATTAGTTATTTATTTCCATTTGTGGATCATTATTGTTAATTTACAATGTTTTTTTAAATTTTTAATTTCCTTCATCTCGCAGTGGTCATTGGTAATACTGAAAATAAGTTAAAAACTTAAAACTGATGACATTTGCATACTCATAACAAAATATACATGTTGAAATTCAATCAAGACTTTTGAGCTTATTATCTCAAAACAGTGTCGTTGTCAGATGGAACCTTGTTATTCTGAGGGGTCGATTTGCGAATTGATACATAATGCATTATTTTGGCGTAGCTTTATTTTTTACTACTTTTGGTGTTTAAATAATTTTACCATTACATTTCTTATAAATAACGGCTATGTTGTGGCTGCCGTGCGGCCATATTGGAATTGATAAAACAATAAATAGAAGATATATTCTTTATTTCTTGATTCTGGTAAAAAATTAGATTAGATTCATTTAATTTCAAATCTGTCAAGCATTATGTGACATATAACGAATCACATTCACACTGTATTCATGTTATATTCACAATAGGTACTAAAATATATCTCAAGATTGACCATGGTTTATTTATATAATATGTTTAGTGATTTGAATAGGCTGTGTTTCATTTGCTATTTCAGAATCCGGTGCTATTAAATGAAATAGAAATAAAAATATTTAGATTATACTAGAGTAAAAGTATTTAGGCAAGTAAGCTCCCAATGATTGAGCTCTCAAAATTCTGACAAACATCTCACTTGGCAGACGTTCTGAAATAGCAGCTTCATACTCACGATTCACGTATGTCAAACATTGTTAAAGTCTTCACATCAAAAACTTTGGAAAGGATCAAGCCATCTTAGGAGTCGAGTTGCCAAGCGTCTGTAACATATCCTCTCAACTTTTGGAACAACTTACGCACTAGAAGTAATAGAAATATACCCAACTATCTAGGGCCAATTACCTAAGTTTGGTACTCGAACAAGATCCCAAAGGCCCGTTTTTATATCCGAGTTACCCAACGCTACGGTTGGCCTTCGGAAGTTATCTTCAAGGCGGGGGCAGCGGCGGATATAGTCGTGCATGTCGCAATTCCGAGGGGCCGCGTTTCCCTGAATCACCATGGAATGAGAAATAAAACCAGGAGCAACAAATAAAACGAAAAAATTAAAGATATTTAAAAAATAAGGCAGTTCTAACTCAAAAAATAATGGCAGATTCGATTGTGCTCGAGTGCTTTCGGGTATTAATGTTTTTGTACGCGCTCGGTATTTATCGGGATGGCTTGGGAGCTGTAGGCTTCAGGTCTATCATTCTTTACGCGTCTTGTTACTTCAATTGGCACCACTGGGTTTCTTGGTTTATAATAATGTACATGTGTGTGTGTGTGTGTTTGAGTATTGCCGCTCTTTTTTCGGAAAGCTAAAAAGACGGTAACCGACGTTCTTATTACAACCCGTGCTTCGACTAGTCCGGCCGAAATCTAAAGAAGATTACCCAGCTAAAATAACAACAACATCGGACATATCATATGTGGGCTTATTGTTAATCAGTAACCTGGGAACCAGCTATCGAAGGCATTTACATAAACAATTATTATTGATAGTTTTAACTAAACCTGTGTCGTTGTCAATGTTGTGTTGTGATATTATCATGTTCTTCAGTGAGATAATCCCCTGTAACTTAAATACAAAAAAAAATAGTTTCGAAGTAATCAAATAATAAAGGTTTAAAAAAACTGGCAGCTGAGCTCTTCAACAACCTTCTAAGACCGGTAATATCATCGTATCGATATTATCGTATTTATAATAAATGTACAAACCTACTCTACTATACGTTGGGCGGAAAAACCAGTAAAACTTTGCATGAGTTGTAATGATATTTAATATCATCATCAGCTGTATTTATTCAATACTGGATGAAAATTTCCCCAAGTGTCTCTCTCTTTTCAATATCCATTGGACATTTTATGATTTCATCAGTAAATAATGAAAATAAATGTTATAAAATGCGATATCAATGAAATGAGGATGGAATGACAGGCGCACGCGCGTTCGGGACGAACGGGTCTGAGTGTATGTGGACATATGGAGATGTACGTCAGGCGAGAATGCGTAAGTATGCTTCGCTTTACACCTTACATTTTGTTATCTGTAGGTACTAATGTGATCGGAATAATTATTAAATTGTCACAAAAACTACTGACTATTATTCACGTCACCACTTTAACCTGTATTATTCAAGGAAGAGATGTATCAACGGGCGCGGCCGAATAACAGCTGGCGCCGCAAGATATAACAATTGGCGCAGCCGAATTACAGCTGGCGTCGCAAGATATAACAATTGGCGCAGCCGAATTACAGCTGGCGTCGCAAGATATAAAAACTATTAAATTTCCCGTTATTTATTGTCGGGTTATTTTTAATTTCTTAATACTCCACATGATAGAAACATTCAAATATAACAATTTACATCGCGTGGACTTAATTATTTGTACTTAAAAATAACACAGCACTGGCTTAATGAAAAGAATTTCTTTCTATTTTCAAAGGGCGACAAGATGGCCGCTATGCATGCAACCCAGAGCAATCACAAAGCGTCAATCGCTTACGTTTAGATTAGATTACAGCTGCATAGAAATTTTTGCACGTGAACAGTCGCAGGTATGTGGAACATTATGCGCCCCGAGCGGCGCGACAAATTCACCCGATCGCGTAGTCATGCTGAAAAATCATAATGTCACAATAGCTGTTTTATCGGTCACGCGATTTAAACAAGAAAATTGGTGGCTTTACATGGCAATACTGACAAAACATTAAGATGTAAATGTTGTTTTGCCATGCTAATTAATACTGGCTTTTTCGCAACTCATTTTGCATTCGGTTTATTACAGACAATAATTTATTTTGGAAATTGTTTATAACCACATTTTTTAAATGTAAAATCAATCGAATTACAGATTTATTTTTAATTTATTTCACTGTAACTACGTTAGAAAATTTCTTAATATTTTGACATGTCTCTCTCTCTCTCTCTCTCTCTTGGTTAGTGCGATGGATATCAACCTCTCGGCTTCCGTCTTTATACTGTGCTCGTGATCACCAATTTTTCCAGACTATCCGCATCTCTTCTAGCAACAAGCCCAAAGTATGAAAGGATTATTTTTCTAATAAGCCATTCTTTAGTGCGGAGTTCTTGAATAATGGAGAAATTCGTTCGTTTCGTAGTCCATGATACGTGCAGCATGCCAACACCACGTCTTGAAACCGTTGAGCAAATCCATTTTTTTTATTTTCAGGGTTCATGTTTCGACTCTATTCAGAGCTATGCAGAACACCAGAACTTCAAAAATTCGCACTGCTACATTCCAGGCCACCGCTATTGGCCGGTTGCTACACGCTGCTACTGGTTCTACTGTTGCGGTTAAATCGAATTATCCGTGCGGGCCATAGATGGCGTTGCGTATCCGCCTCAGATTCATCTAAATTTTAGTCAATGGAAGACTCGACCATACCAATTCTTTTTCGGACCTCAGCCTCGCACACTCCATTTCTCGAGACGAGAGATCCCAGGTAAATAAAATCACTGACTTATTCATAGTCGTCAAGAACATTAGTTCTGGGCATTTGGTTAAAACAATCTACTCTGGGTATATTTGTATTGCTTCTGTTTTTGTTTTAACATAGATAATGATTATTCAGAAGGCACTCTAATAAAGTTTTCCACGAAAACTGATTTAGAAATAGGGTGGTTAGTTATTTTCGTAATATTTTTATGTACTCTCACTTTTATTTTTATCTTGTGTTTAATTTGTACCTTTACCGGTTAATACCAGACGTCTACAAGGCCTTTGAGTAATCAATAATATTTTGATGGTGCCGAGATCGATCCCGGTTCTTCTCAGATGCTACTATCGTGAGGGCTCTATCTTTAGCTATTCCCCTATTAGACCGTGTACTGTTAAATTGTCATATTAGTATGAAATGCCAATTTTAGTCCCTATATGTTTAAAATCCCTTGTTGGTTCCACTCAACAATTCTAACTAATACAAATATTTCATTTAACACACCATGAAAAGATAATACAAAAAAATTTAATGCAATAATTTATATTTTTGATATACTTTATTATTTTTACAATCTTAACATAAAATTGTAATGTTAATATGTACCCTTATTACTCCTATTGCTAGTATTATTAAATGGGAATCTATCTATTTTCACATTTTTCTTGATTTCTCGGCAGCGTAATGATTAGTATCCCCCCTGTCACACGAACGGCCGGGATTCGGTAGATAACAAGGGAGATAACAAAGATTATAATTTTATTTTTATGAACCAGAATAACATATGTATACAGAGGATCTTATACATGACATAAATATGTAAAAATACTTTTTTTAAATATATTTTTATATTATCAAGTTTAACATTTTACCACAATTACGAAATATTTAATAAACTAATAAAGTTTTTGAAGTTGATAGTTCGTTTATCATCGCTCATCATATTACGGGGTATTTAATTATAAGTACCTAGTTTTGTAGATCACATTCAAAGAACAGCATACAGTGTTTTATTGCTGTCCCGCAAAATTCAAGTTGTTCTATTTAATTAAATTTTGTAAGCTAAACTTCTAATAACAAGAATACAAAAAAAGCCAGTACAAAAATTCACATGTTAGAAAAGCCAGTATAAAATTCACATGTTAGAAAATTAAAACGTATCATTTCACGTCCCAGTAGGCAAGTAAAAAACATATATTTTAATTCAATACCCTCACGGTACTTACCCACACAAAAAAGATTCAATCATCAGCATTTATTATATCATAAATTAAATTATAAAAAGACATAAATAAATGTAAAAAAAATCATTCCTTTATTGTAAAATCAGAAACTGTAAACACTTGATTTTCTTAATTGATTTTAATACACTACATTATTTATTATCTTCATATTTGTATTGGATTGTATTTATGGCATACCAGAAGAATGTGTTCGATGAGAATCGAGGCCCTATACTTCTATTTGTGGCTAGAGCGAGCGTATTATGAATGAAACGGTACTTACGATAGTTGCGTTTGTTTACAGAAGAAGCACAATTAAAATTAAACTGTTTGTTACATTCTAGTCTATGGCTTCTCAGACTGAATTATCGCAATGTATTGTTGCCTGCAATTTGGCAGTAGTTGAGTGTTTATTTATGCAGATCTGTAAGGCGCAAACGGGGCCACCACAAGGTCATTATGTTTATGTCAATAATGACATTTTTTTTTATTATTAATATTAAAAATATAATACAATTTCAATAATCAGTGGATATATATATATATATATATTTTAACATTTGTTTCTTCTCTATGAGAGTAAGACTCGTGTATAGAGAAGGAGTATATTCGAGTTAATTTATGTTTCAATTAGTCTGTGTACATATTTTTTTAACTTCAGTTACAAATTTATGATAGTCCGTAATTTTTCTAATTGTGATGGGGAGATTGTTAAAAAATTTGATACCTTGATAAATATATTGATTTTTAGTTGCGGTATATTTTAGTTTTGGGATATCAATTTGATCACATGAAGGAGAAAGGAAGCATAATTATAAAATAAGCAGAATAAATATTTTTTATGTACCGGAAACGACGTATTTGTTGGTCCTGTGGTTAAGACACTCGCTTAGTAATCCAGTGGTCTATATTATTCTTTTAAATAGACAATCCACCCTTCAAGAGTAATTTGTACCATTAATCAAGTTAAAATTTTATTTTATAGAATAATAATAATATTGTAGAATAGGAAATATTATATTACAATTCAATAGCGTTGTCGTTCAAAAAATTGGCTATTATATAGATTAAATGTGCCGAGTTAAGGAAAAGAAGATGACATAAGTTAACCGGGAGTTAAAAATTACCAGTGACGAAATTACTGTAAAAAAACCTGTGATCCGCAATGGACAGGCAAAAAAGGTATGCTCAAGTCAGTGGTCCATTAAATTAAATATAAATTAAAATAGTTAAAATATTGATGTGATTTTTATTCCATGCGCGTATCTCTAATTTAAAAAAAAATAGAGTTTCACTTATTTTATGCTCAAGTGTGTTACAAAAATTCGATTTTCGTCATTTTTGACCTGGGCTGCGACACTCGCTAATGCGGGGTTGATCAATATTTGATAAACGGGGCCCAGGTCGCGCGGGCCCGCGGAAGTTACCCGGGCATTATAAATCATATCGTTTACGACTTCTAAAACTAAATTTTCAGTGTAAGGAGGATCCCGCGCGGGCAAGTTTCGCGCGCGAACAGAGACGGCGCCTTTTTTCGAGCGAGGGAGACGGAATCTGGAGCAAAGATAACGGTATAATGGAGGTTAAGAATTCGCAAAGTTTACTTTCGCAAAAGTTGTGCGTGATCTAAATAAAAATGTTTGCCCCAATACCGGTCCCATTCTTGCCCCATAACCGGCTGGCGTGGTATTGATGAATTAGTGTTTATCTTGAGTCGTTTAAATTATTTCGTGCCGAATACAGGGTAACTGTTGCTGATAGGAAATTATATATATATATTACTAGCAGAAAAGCAATTTAGGCCTTGTGGGCAGCTAGTGTGGCCGCTGCTTGGCCAATGTTTCCGTAGAATATATATTTTAATGTCGTTGTTCATGTTGCCTTATTATATTGCTTTAACGCTGTAGTGTAAACAAAATATTAAAATAGTATATAAATATAATAATCTAGAATTATATTAAAAGTATAAACATGAAGGACAGTGAACTTAAGGAAATGAAATAATATGGATAGATAAAAAAAAACTTAACATCGTAAGTGAACATGATATCTTCATGAGAGAGAGAGAGAGATTTCTCATTTTATTCAAAATATTGTCCGAAATATCGTTTTCTTTCCGTACAATCAATTTTCATTATTTACCTTCAGCACCCTATTTCAAGAAATGTTACACACAATTTAATAATGATAATATGTTTATTCCAGTGTAGTCGAGTTGTTTGTGCAAGATCCGATTAGCCATAAAAATAATACATACAAGTTACAAAATAATCTTTATGTTAAAAGAAGTAAAGTATGAAAAAAGAAAATAAAAAACACACATATACTCTCATGTAAAGCTGGCTCCCTGTCCAGAGAACGGCAACGACTGCAGAATAGCTACAGATACAATAATGGCCGTGACTGAAATGTAGTATCTATATTTTGTTTATGTTTATATTTATATATATATATAGTTTGATTGAGTTGAGTTTTTTTTTTGCTAAAATTTACATAAATGAATTAATTTTATTATTAATAATTATAATCATATATAATTAATAATCAGTGGATATATATATATATATATTTTAACATTTTTTTCTTCTCTATGAGAGTAAGACTCGTATATAGAGAAGGAGTACATATGAGTTAATTTATGTTTCAGTTAGTCTGTGTATATTTTTTTTTTTACTTCAGTTACAAATTTATGATAGTCAGTAATTTTTCTAAATGTAATGGGGAGATTGTTAAAAAATTCAATGCCTTGATAAGTATATTGATTTTGAGTTGCGGTATATTTTAGTTTTGGAATATCAATTTGATCTCTATATCTTGTAGATCGGAATTCGCTTCTAAAATTTAATTGATTTTTAATTTTGAAAATTTGAATAATTAAATTTTTTTTGTATATGTCTACTATTTGTGATACATACTTTAAAATCTGTGAAAAGTTGAATATTTGGACAGTTTTTTTTTTAGGATAATTTTTATTATCATTTTTTGAGTAATTTCTAATTGTGACATTGAAGTTTTATATGCATTATTATATTATATAATATGTATTATCTTTATGCGAATCGGGTCTTCATAAAAAAAATAAACCCGATCACGCTGGAATAAACGTATTATTATTAATAAGTGATAAATTTCAATTACCTCTATTATTGTATCTATAGCTACTATATACAGTCGATGCCATTCTCTGGACAGGGAGCCAGCCTTGAATATTGCACTAGAGAGTTAATATATGACAGAGAGAGAAAATATCACAAACAGGTAGGATATCGAGAGCTATCGCTACTGACAGTATGTAACAATACAGGCCGACGAATTAACTTAAACCTTTGTGTAACTTATCTACAATAAATTCAGTGCATTCGTAAATAGTTTATGTTGCTTAATTGTAGCCTACCATTCATTCGTATCCATATATATAATCAATAATGATTACGAGCCACAATACACTTGGCGAATCAAAAAAACACGAGGGTATTTGGGTGGGATCCCTCACACAAATCACATTATTCTCCATACATTTTGATCGAAAACAGATACATACGTACTCTATATATAATATATAAAAGATCATCTTTTTCAACACAAACACTTTTTGCGAAATTCTCTGTTTCCAAAATAGAAAACATTTACAAAAAAAACTCAATTAATTAACAAAAATAACACTGTAAAATTTGAAACAAGCACATCACTAAGGTTTAAAAATAACTTGAAAATCTCTAAATGTAACACCAAACACTATTAGCAAAATTTTATATACTTGAGATAAAAAATTCAATAACCTCCCTGCACAAATTAAAGAAATAAAAGATATAAAAGAATTTATATTATCAGTTCAGAAACACACAAATAGACAATAAATAATTATAGACTATAAATGTATAACTCTTTATATAAAATTATTATAATGCAACTCCCACTCCAAGCACAAGAGCTAGTATCTTTTTTGGAGAAGTAAGCGAAAAAAAAACATGTAATTTTAATAATGTAAAATACATAATTCATGTTATAAAAAAATTGTAACACATATTTCGTATTGCGTTCGTATACCGTTCTAGTACCTAATTTTCTAAAATAAAATATTTTAAACATTTTTGAAGAAATTTAATGGTGGAGAGAGGATTAATTATGAATTGTAGAAATTAGAACACATTCTTATTGTGAAGTTGCAATTATTCAGAACAGACGGTCTGTGATATTTTAAATATGAATTAAATATATTAATTAGAAAGATATACATATAAAATCAATTTTATCGAAAAATATTGTTATTGCGCCACCGGGATTTGAACCTGGATCTCTTTCCAAACCGGGGAAGGTGCATTATCGTAAAAATAAGGTAGATGGCTCTTTCAAATAATGGAACGATTAAACGTATTAATATCAAAAAGGTAACATATAGGTTCGAAAATTTGTCGCTAAAAATATCGTCGCTGTAGCATAGTTGGATATTTGGAGCCAATAATAAAAACAATAATATGACGCATACACAACCATTTGGACTTAATGAACATAACATTGTTCAAGTAATTAAGATACTACGACTAAGATGGGTTGATCACGTTCAATGCACGGATTTGGACCGACCAATTGAAACAAAACCCAGCGACGTGAGGTTGTAAGACTCAAATTACAATGATTGGATGGCGTTACGTAAGATACGCTTACAGTCCACATAGCGGAGAACAGTTGAAGAGGCCAGGACCCGCAATGAACTATCGCGCCATTGATGATGGTGACCGCGGAATAGTCGGTAACTCCTTGATGCTTGCAAATATGTAAAACTCAGTTCTTCGATTTCTTGTAGTTAGCTTCATTATATCGAGAACCTTCAACGATTTGAATCACGTTTAATTATACTTTTTAGCTTGTATATATTATTTCAATAGTTTAAAAGTATTAACCATAATGTTTACAACCGCTGTCTTGACTATAATTAGCCGACCTCCAAACAAACAAATAATCCGAACTCCACCTCTCTCCCAAGAATAAAAAACATCAATTAAAGGATTGAGAGAGCGTCTTCATACTAATTGTTATTACGCTTAATCTAGAGTAATTTGCGTAAAGCTATTTCTCTGCTCGAGAATAATACAGATGTTTAAGTTATTATTTACTTTAAATATGAATTAAATGTATTAATTATAAAGATATACATACAAAATCAATATTATCGAAAAATAAAAACATTGTTGTTGCGGCTACCGGGATTCGAACCTGGATCTCTTCCCTAACCGGGGGAGGTGCATTTATCCAACTATGCTACAGCGGCACTATTTTTATCGACAATTTTTCGACCTTATATGTTACCTTTTTGATATCAATACATTTAATCGTTCCATCATTTGACAGAGCCATCTACCTTATTTTTACAGAATCTCAAATACCTTTGAGAATTAAGTTGTATCAATGTGTCCAAAATTTAATAAAAATGAATTAATAACTCTAGCGTCTGCTATATAGATTCACTCAAAGGTATTTGAGATTCTGTAAAAATAAGGTAGATGGCTCTGTCAAATGATGGAACGATTAAATGTATTGATATCAAAAAGGTAACATATAAGGTCGAAAAATTGTCGATAAAAATAGTGCCTCCCCCGGTTAGGGAAGAGATCCAGGTTCGAATCCCGGTAGCCGCAACAACAATGTTTTTATTTTTCGATAATATTGATTTTGTATGTATATCTTTATAATTAATACATTTAATTCATATTTAAAATATCACAGAACTATGTTCTGAATAATTACAACTTCACAATAAGAATGTGTTCTCCTAAATAAAAATAAATAAAAAATAAAAAAAAAAAAACAAAAAAAAAAAAAAAAAAAAAAAAAAAAAAAAATATTATTTACTTATATATATTTATATTATTTATAAAAATTGGGCTAATTTAAAGGATCAACTTCGAAATTCAGTTACCATTCAATTTAATTAATTAAACAGACAAATATAATACCTATACTAAAATATTTTCTCTTAGTTTTTTGGAGAAATTATAATTATGGTTATCCTTTTGAATCCAAGAAAAATAGTCTCTTATAGGGTAATGATTAGATTGTCGGTATTGGGAGCAATGTTAACGATATTGAATAGCAATAATGGATGATGTAGAAGTGTACGTGTGGATGTATGTGTAGACTACAATTAGAAGGGTTTTATGTTTAAAATAATGTAATGTAATTAATGTGAATGTAGTGGATGCCCCAATAAACATCCATCACTCTCGTGTCCGTTTTATAGTCGCGGAATGTATCGTTTCGCCAGAGCAAGTTGTTAAAATAATAAACTACTTACGGTTAAAACTTGATTTATTGTTAGGCACAATTTATAAATATGTAGAAGTTATGTAGTTACTACGCGAATAGTTTTCAGAGGCTATTCCTAGATTTGTTGATGGGAAGATAGCGATAAAAAAGTGATGCTCGAGAGACGGCCTTCCAGACGGTTGCTAGCCGCATTAATATTGCTACATGACGTCGGTACTGTGTGTCTATACGGCGTATGGGAGTTTCGTTTTACGCACCGGTATTTGCAGGATACGTTCAGTATCGCCGGACGGTCATTTGTCAAACAACTCCGTCATTTATTATACATTTGAATTTAAATAATTGTTTTAATATTTTGTACAGTAAATTGTCATTCTGAATCATGAAATACGAGATTTTCTCAGGCTGCCCGGGCCATTTTTGACTACCCTATTAATTCATAAGCTTTACGTCATGCCCTAGACCCCACAGCAAATTAAATAAAACTACAACAAAAAATTATATTAGATAAACGATTACGTCATATTATTTTAGTCGTTTACACTGTGTAAGCGAAAGCTTTGAGTAGTGAACTACCTATTTGATTGAATTTATTTTTGACGAGCGCTTTGCACGAACGATGATACAAATACGGTGTTTTTTAATAAATGACTATAAATTTGTTTTATTGTAAATGTGACTCTTAATGTCATAATTTTATTTTTATTAAAACATTAATCACGATTAGAAATATATTAACCTAGATAATTCAGGAGACGACGGTGCTCAGCATTGGGCATCAGGTTTTGACTTGATAACAAAATTGTGACCAATAACGACATACAATTTTTCGTATGGCATTATTGATTAAATATTACAATAATATAAGTTTTCTCAAATAGTTATTTGGCTGTTTTTCTAGAGGTGGTCGGTCACACAGCCTCTAAAGTTGACACGTTGTGAATATGATATCTATTATAATTACATTAATAATAGAAACATCATAAAGCAAAAAAATTGTTAACAATATTTGAATATGTCCAAGAACACACGATAATGTATAAGATTCTCATTAGTGACATCTATGTTATTTTAAGGAAATGGATATCAAATTTTCAGATCATAGATGGCGACAGTGATGTTGTGGTTAATACTTGAAGTGTTTCTATATGGTAACATATATACAACTTCCAAAATTTTGATATGGAGGTTGATTGGGTGAAATGGTGAACATTACACTGTGTAAAGTGATCACTTAAGCCAGCCGAAGACAGGTCGTTAACCCTGTAAAACCCATACTTTCTTATAATATAATATAAATAGCTTTGTCTCTATGAGACATCTATAATTTGTTTGAAAAAAATGTTGTTTGAAAGACAGTATCTATACCGGCATTATATTTTATTAAACAATTTCGATTACAAGCACTATTAAATAATTCAAATTGGAAATACTATCACTAAAAATAATATCGTAACAATCACGTGGTTTGAGTTGCCGAACAAATCTTAGAAGACTTCAGAATCTAAGAACATCTTAAAGATGGCATATGAATGTGTTGCGTTCTATCCTCTCTGTTTAACCTTATCTAGAGAGATAAGGGATGAAATTTATGCAATATCTAATATCAATCATCGCTAGGCTATTGCAATAACTAACAATATAATTTTTATTATTACTACAGTGATATTATAAACACGGATAATGTTATCAATCGGTTATTATTATCATAATCATTCGGCTCCAAAACCTTGTACTTATATAAAATTTATTTAACACTTACTGCCCGGTAGTAGTCAAAACAAAACACGTCCGGCGGTGGTGGGTCATTTTAGACCCACCTCAAGTTTTCGGTTTTTCAAACGTTTTGTGGGAAATTTATTTATAGATATTTCATTTTAAATATGATTTAATGGAATGGCATGATGTGCCGTAATGTTTCTGCTAAAAAATTAAAGTTGTAAATTAAAAAATATTACAAATAATGTACATATTCTCACGCACCAACAGACGCCCTACACAGCCAAAATACAAACAGTCACTGAGCATGTAATCTTCTCGTCGGTTGGCGATTGCACTACCTGCCGGTGTGTAACAGTGGTTATAAAGAATTAAATTGTATAATTTATTTTTTATATATTAGTATTTTTTACACGTAAACCGGAAGAAAATAATTTAAACATCTCGTCCGATAATATTTATTTGTATCTCAAATTATTTGGAAATATTAAATAAAAGATAAGCTAGAAGGACGACAGCATTAAACGAATATTTGTAGCGTAATTCATATTTTTACAAACATCCGGGTCAGATCTGACCCACCACCGCAGAGCATGTGTTAAAATGATAACCCTATAAAAATCAAATTTCGACTATTGTTATCAATATGTTGAATACAAACGATGTACTTTTTTAGGAAATTCCAACAAAAATATAATTTCTTTGAAACTTTCTAAACATAAGTACACGATAAAAAATTCTTAGAAGGTATTGGATTCTTACCTGAAGCATAACCGTCGCCGTACGTATGGGTATATACATAAACGACGCAGTGTCAATAGATTCAGTGCGGTATTTGACGACGTAGGTGATTACAAAATGATCAGTGTGCATGCTGTTGATTTTTTATTTTCTGCTTAATGTTGTCAATCGGCTATTGTTATCAAAAGTTACATGTCCCACAGTGATCACAATAAGCGGTTTCAACTGTATTTACTTTTATACAACATTGAACATCTCGTCAGCCGTGGCGTACTCTTAATTAACAATGTTGCAACCAATCTTGTCGCCATTTATATATTGACAAGTGACAGACGACTAGTTTTTAAAAATTGTACTTGTAATAATTGTAAAAAAAATATTTTTAGTTTCATAATATAAGATGTACTTATTTTCTTACCATCACGCCGTTTCTCCGCGGGGGTAGGCAGATAAGATAGAGCGCCACACTTTTCTGTCCTGACACACAATTCTCGCCTCATCCACATTCATACATGGTCATAACAGGACCATCCTCCAGTCGATTTACCTAGTCGTGCCGAGTTTTCGCGGACGTCCTCTACTTCTGGTGCCATCAACACTTGCGTCATATATCTTTCTCACCATTCTCTCCTCATTCATCCGTTCCATATGACCAAACCACATAAGTAATTCTTTCTTGATCTTACTCACTATACTACGATCAGCTTTACATTCTTTCCTAATTTATTCATTCTTTATTCTGTCATAAATGAATCTGCTACATATATGCCTAAGTGATCTCATTTCTACTGCATTCAGTCTGCTTTCGTTCCTCTTTTGCCAGACCTCACTTCCGTACACCAGTGTCAGTACCAGGACTCTATTATGAACCGCAGTCTTGCCTCAATTGACATGTTTCCATTAGCTATAATTCCATCCAAGGCACTGTTCACTTTATTCCCTGCAGTCACCCGCTTTTCGATATCGTTTTCTGTCTTTCCATTTCTATCGAACAAACTTCTCAAATACACAAACTCATCTACTTGTTCCAAACATTAATTACCTACAAGTATTTTGCACGTTATCTTGCTTTCCTCTTTCTCGAATATCATCTCTTTCGACTTGTTGACATTCATAATAAGGTCGCTTTCCTAACATACATCGTACATTCTACTCACTGGTCTCTGTAATTCTTGTTCATTACGTCAAATTATTTGATTTGATCCAAAAAAATTATTAAAAATCTATACAATCTGCAAAATAATCATTTTCCCCGTTGAAAGGGTATCTAAACTGAATGAAAGGAAATACGGACAATTAAATACAAATGTTTGAAGAACTTTGTTAACACAAAAAATGTGCTTAAAATTAAAAAGCTGAAAATGAGCCGGATGCGATTTCACGGCTCAACCGTCCGACGATGCCTCTGAGCACGGGGCTGAGTTTAGGTAGAGCCTATATACAAGTTGTAAGCCGAAAATCCTCGAAAAGTTTATTTAACCTACCGTAACTTTCCGCAAGTCCGAAATTATTAGGCTACGTTTTCAATAATGTAGATTTGATTATTTTACGCTTATAATTTTAAATCGCTTTAATATTTAAACATAAAATACCTAACTACCTTTATACGTGTAGAAATTTGGAAATAATTACTGATGAAATAATTTGTTCTTTTATTTATAAGTTGAATTAAACATTTTTACTTATACATTAGTTTATTTATTTCATTCTTAACATAGTGCATACATAAGCAGTCCTATATATGCTCCAATATAAACAAGATTAAAGTATTTTATTTTACCATTACTTATCTCTTACATATCATTTCACTTTAAATCTATTCAGTTTCTCCGCATTTCTTATGTTTTCTGGCATTAAAAATCTTAATTTCACTATACATCATCGATTTCTGACATTTGGCCTTCTTCCTGAATGGCAGTCTCAGTCTATCCCTTCCTCTTGTACGATGTTCGTGCTCATGATGATTTGCAATAATTTTTCGTATAAATTCCGTCGTTATTTTCTTATTGAGGATTATATAAATATATACTATAATATTAAAATATATTTTCTGCTTAAAGATTATCATGTTCAGCCCTTTCAGCATTGCACTGATCCGAGTATATCTATTTTTTCTGAGTATTATTCTGAAAGCTTTATTTTTCAATACTGACAATTAAACCACATTGTGTGCAAAGATAAAACAAACAAAAGGCTCATAAAAAAGTGAAATATCTGAGCCGTGTTGAGAATAAAAATGTATCCATTTAATCTGAGCATCTCTCACTTTTTTCTACCTGTTATAATTCGTTACCACATATTTCCGCAGAGTTCGATCATTTCATCAGTCCAGCAGATTATAGGGCGGCCTTTCAACCTCTTGATTCCATTTAGTTACCACTGGATGACAGCGTTTGCCCAACGACTGTCCATCATCTGTTCACATGTTAATAAGTTTTTCCGACATGGGTCAGTTTTTAACGCAGCTGACGTTTCGGATAACATTTTTGTAACCATAATCAGGGCGAATGAAATTAATGATTGTTATTAAAACGTTGCTTGATTACATCGACTAAGTCAAAGACCAATGGCAAAGTGACCCAAAATTATATTTTTATTGTGAAAGTATATTATCCGAGTATATTTAAAAAATATATATTTTGTTATCCTGGTGAAAAAATCATTTCGACAATTAATTATTCTAGAGTATGTTGTTTATATTATGATGGAAAAAGTTATAAATGGCTAACTGATTCAAGGGTCATGTCCACGGGTCAATTATTTTAGTTAGTTCGAATACCTTAATTTCCTTCACTCTAATAAAATCGATAAAAAAAAATTTACAAAATAAATTAATGTACGAGGCTTGTATTTATTGAATCAGTATTTTTAAACATTTTAAATCGGTATATTTAAAAATTACACGGTCTGTACTATTATATGTTGATACAAAATAGAACAATTTATCAGTATTTTAAATAGACCTGAATCTAAATTTTACTGACCAAAAATTACATTTGATACTCTGATACTTAATAATTTATATTGATCAAAATATTATTATTTATTTTTTACTTTATTTTACATAACTCTTAAAATGTATTAATTTACATAATGACAAAATAAATAGACGTTTAAATAAACTTTTTAAATGTGGAATTAACTAATAGCTATATCATAGTTTTTCGCCTAATCGAATATTTTAATAATATATTAGGCTGTGGCTTGTTTATATAATATATGTTGGATCCGCCAGACGCTGAAAATTTGGAAGACCTTAATTTTCTTGTTTACAAACTTTGTGGGTAAGTAAGTACTTACCTTAAAGATAGGTTCAAATTAAATACAAAAAATGAAAATTGGTGGAAATATGAGGAAGAAAAGGAAGTCACTTACTTTTTTAGTCGGCTGGGTGCTGGTTGATTCATAGATTCCTCTCCACCACGAGTACAAGCGTCGCGGAGTGTATAGTAACACTCACGAAAAAAGGATTATTATGTATAATATTGTTAGTGTAAATTTCCGTAGAAAGTTCGAAGCATACTGAACTTGCTGCAGTTAATAGATTTTTAATTACAGCAACATTTTTCTTCCTTGTTCTTAGGGATAGGGATAAAAAATCATTAACTAAAAATGTTCAAGAAACCAAAAAAAATAACTTTCTCTGGATACGAAAAATAACCTACACCATAATTTTGATAAATTAATACAAATAATTTCATTAAAATTGTTCCAGTAATGTAAAAATACTTACTGTTCACTGTGTTCTATTACGATACTTCTCTTAAATTGTGGGAAATTTCTTACTAATAATTCAATTCCAAAACATGTTCAATATTATATTTTTTATAAATAGAGCATCGGATATTGGGGTCTTTTGGCGGTCACGTAAAATGCGGATGCCTGGAATTAATAAACTTCCATGCATTCTATTAGTTATGATGATTCGAGAGTTCATCGCTCTGACAAAACAGTTACCATAATCAGCCACGATTCATCGGGGTATCGACAAATTGATGACTGGCTGCGCCGAAGTTTGGTCAGACGAAGCTAAATAATTCCTGTTGACAGGCAACATGGCGGCCGCGGAGAGACCGCGGATGTCAACACGCTAATAGGCCGATAAATTGCATCGCGTCGTGACGGGAGATACCTAATTTATCCCCGGACTGGAATTATAACGAACGCCATTCCGTCCATTACTTTACTAATATAATTAGGTGACATAACATCGCTGAACTCAGAAATTTAATGATGAAGTACGCGATTCGACACAAAAACGGACATGTTAAAATAATTTCAAAAAAATCAGGTTTTCATAGTATATGGACTTAAAAAAAGGCCAAATGAATTATCAAATTTGGTATATGGATGGCGATGGTGTAGTCGTACTCGAAGCGAGTCCACATACTAACATATATACAACTTTCAAAAATTTGATAAATGTGGAGATTGAGGGGTGAGAATTGGTGAACGTTATATACCATATATATATAATAACTAAAGCTAGCCGAAGACAGGTCGCAAGCTATGTAATTACCCCATACTTCCATATATATTTTCCATTAAATCTAATAAAAATAGCTTTGTCTCTATGATATATCTGATATTTATTTAAGTCTATTAAAGATTAAGATTAAATATTTTTCCGATAAATGGATAATTGATTCAGTTAAGAGTGCATGTAAATGCCTAAAATCATCCTCACAAGAGGAAGATTCAAAAGAAATGCGGTGCAGAAAGACAACTTGAATGCCCGGTTATATTGCAGCCCACTGAGGTTACATTATTCAGAGCAGCTGCCTCTAAAGTTCAAATACCTAACAGTGGTGATTTTCAACTTCGAAAAAAAATAAGATATCATTAATAAAGAGTGTTACGGCGTGATGGTAACTATTTTGAAGCACTCTAAAGAAATGAAAAAAAGGAATAATGAAAAAACCTGTTGACTTTTTAAAGTGAGTGATCGTTAAAACTGGCTCGAAATGGAGGCTCTAATGAAAAAATACTCATTCGTGATTGACAAAAAAATGTGAAATAAAATATACAGACGCGTGACGTAAACACGGCGATACAGTAGCGCTTTGGAAATGCTTTTACGCAAAGCTCCGATATTTCAGCGTAAATTTCCGAGCCAGAGAATGACTAATGCACACCTGTAAAAAACTACACTGGCGCCGAAAAAATACACGTAGGAGCTAGTTTATTATTTAAGTGCATACTTAGGGCAAAAAGGTTTTTGGTAGATTGTGATCGGTCCGCTATTCGGTGGCAAACCTTATTGCTTTAGAGAATTTTACATGAAAACCTGGTGCCCGCGCACCTACCTGGAAGTGTACTTTGTTCTTTGTAAAATTTCTGCTTTCGCACAGGTAACTGATGGTCTTCTGGGAAGGTTATGATGGCTTGTAAATGTTTAAAAAAAACCGAATACAAAAACGTTGTTCGTGTGTTCATTTAACGGTTTAAAAGCGAGGTGAACAATTTAATTTTGAAAGAAATATGTATATAGTTACTATCTAAATCTATTGGCAAAACATATATTTTAACAAAATTGATAACACCACAGAAAATTTGCATTCTAGTAATATTTCAAAATGAAAATATTTATTAAGTTTATTTTAAGCGTTTTAGAAGTTGCAATGTTTTTTTTTCGATTTTTAAAGTTAGAAAATTATCTGCGGAAGTTTTATTTTAAAAATTTAATCATTTAAAAAAATCACACGTAGATTAAAATTATTACTACACAAATGAAATGAAATTAAAGTCAAATGAAATATATTTATTTTATTAAGGAGAACACATTCTTATTGTGAAGTTGTAATTATTCAGAACATAGGTCTGTGATATTTTAAATACTAATTAAATGTATTAATTACAAATATATACATATAAAATCAAATTATCATTAAAAGTACTGTCGCTGTAGTATAGTTGGATAATGCACTTTTCCCGGATTGGACAGAGTTTCAGGTTCGAATCCCTGTAGCGCAACAACAATATTTTTCGATAAAATTGATTTTACATATATGTTTTTGTAATTAATACATTTAATTAGTATTTATATTTATTTTGTTCTTCTTTTATTGTTTGGTTTCAATTTCTTAATTTAATTTTTTTTTTTTTAATTACGTTCTAAATTATAATATACAAATCAGTCCGGTAGATCTTGAATTATCACAAAATAAGGTGAAGCCGAAGTACCAGGTGGAGACTAGTACGCGCCGACTTGGTGATGGGAGTTGACGACGTATTTATTATGCTTACATAATTTTTTGTCACACATCTAACGAGTTTCCTAATGTAAAAGTATGAAAAAATTAAAAAAATAAAAATATTTAGTATTATTTTGTACTACTTTCTTATGTTTCGTTTGCATATTTTGTGTTAAAAGATTAATTCTTTCGATTTGGAATTATAAGTAGATATTAATAGTTAATCTTTTAGGTACAATAAAAATCCATTCGTCAATTTGATTAACAAACAAACATAAACTTAAGAATAAATTGAAAAATAAATTATTGTATTTTTGCGGACTAAGTCATCACAGAGAACTCAATATCCGTTACATAATATTTGTCAAGTGAGCACTACTAAAATTAATATTTTCTATTTGAGGGTGATATTTTTCACAATACCAAGTAACATTGATTTTTTCATAATATTATTGGGTCAGAATGAAATGCGCGATTAATAAATTGTATTATTGATCTGTGGTAATTATAAAGGTGCAATAGAGATTAGGGATGAATGCAAAACTGATTGTAGTTA
This sequence comes from Eubasilissa splendida, assembly GCA_031772225.1. Taxonomy (NCBI): domain Eukaryota; kingdom Metazoa; phylum Arthropoda; class Insecta; order Trichoptera; family Phryganeidae; genus Eubasilissa; species Eubasilissa splendida. The sequence continues at coordinate 19,511,353 of CM062859.1, read as the reverse complement.
AACGTAGTTAAGGATTTTGCTTTGGTGGATTGCACATGTTGAATATAACGAGGATCGCATCCCATGCTGCCACAGTTGATGCACATTTGATGCATAAATGAGGCGTAATGGAGTAACCCGTGCATGCAAATGGCTTATATATAGATGCGTTATACTGAATACGAAGCCTGCCTGTGCCATTATAAAACCATTCGAAGAAGAAGATAATACTGTATGTTCCGTACAGAGAACAATAATGTAGACAAGGGTGGTTCGCCGATCTTAGCTTCTCTCAACCGGCGATGATGATGATAATTATGGGATCGAAAGAAATGAAACACAAAATATGTTCAATATCAGTATACTACGGCGACACGATACAATCGAGAATGGCTTACCTCCTGCAGAATACCCTGTTTTTATTCAGATACATACAATACATATAATATTTTCCCCATCATACTTGTAAGTAGGTACATAGCGACAGGCCGCCGCTGTGACGTTTCATTAAGATTTAATTATTTGTTTTCCCGAAATCTATCTCACGGGCTCTTCGGCGCCACACCGATGATTACACCTTTTAAATTACTGACACGTGTCTTATTATATTAATTAATCGGCGCCTCTGCTGCGACCTCGCAATTCTGTGCGATACACTGTATGAAGAAGGTGCGCATTAATATATACCATTATGTCTAGTTTTGTTAGAGTCCAAGTTTTGGAAGAGTAGGTGAGTATAGACTTAATGTGTGTTATATATTTCTACTATTCATAAATGCGCGAGAAGAGAATTGTCGAATAAGGGAGTATTGTTTGATAGGGGAGAATTTGGCTTAATCCTCTTGCCAACTGGCGTGGAGAAATGTTATTATCCATAGGTCAGTATTATGTTACACACGGTCTGTATATCTTCAAAAGATATACAAACCTATGCTGACGATGATATTTTCTAAAAATATAACAATATTAATATAGATTATAATATAACCAGACTATGTCGCAGACGCCATCCATAATAAGATTTATTTTTGTAAAATCATTTTATAATCTATAAAATATTAAGGAGAACACATTATTATTGTGAAGTTGCAGTTTTTTTCAGAACATAGTTCTGTTGTATTTTAATACGAATTAAATGTATCAATTAAAAAAAATATATATATACAGAAAAAATCTAAAATTTGTCGATAACGATCCAGGTTCGAATCCCGGAAGCAACAAAATAGTTTTTTTGATAAATTGGTATATTTAATTTGTATTATAAAATATATTTTTTTAAATAGAGATGCGTACACTGAATACACGTCACATCAATATTATTACTATCTTCAAATAACGCTAAACGCTTGTACTATAAAAGTAGGACTGACTTGCTGGTCTCCTGGAACGAGGCGCGAACCCCCGACCACTAGATTACTAGGCCGGCATCTTGACCACTAGCCATGACAATCTAGCACTTAATATAGCACTTGACAATCTACAATCTCAGATTTTTCAAAGTACGTCTAGAGTGTTAAACGACTTATTTTAAAAGACGTGTCAGCACTGCCAAGATTATTAGTTATTACTAACCTGGTTGGCGTTTGGTATTCATACTTTTTTAAAGTGAAAAAAGTACACTAAGATGGTAGTCATCTTTCCTTAGCATTGTTTACGTGTCGGCGATTTTATGAAGGTTTTTATTATCGATTAAAATTTGAAAATAAAATTAAAATCGCCGCGGCGTTCACGCGTACATAAAAGGACAATGAATGTTCCACATTTCAAGTCCTGATGAAAATAGGACTTGGAAGGTTTTCCAATACGGGGCTCGCCTAAAAAAACATGTATGTTTTTAAATTGTTTACCGGCACCGCTTTTGTGGCACCGAGCCAAAGGGATATGTGTACACACAAAGTGGAACGGCGATGAACAGTTGCCAGCCATACTTGTGCCTACCTATTCATGTCGGCATCTACATAAACCAATCGGCATCGCTGATTGCTTCGGCTAGATAGTGACCGCATCGTGGTCACGGCCAGTGTTTCCGGGATTGACAAAATAGAAAACATAAAAAAAAATTAACTGCTATTTAAAAAATTTCGTAGCTGCTTATGTCTTGACTAAACATACAGGGTGAAAATAGAAGTTTAAAAAACTGACCAATGTAAGGTTCCCAGGGGGAAAGTCATACATTAACATACTCGAAAATACGATGTGTATCGATATTACCGTATTTATAATTTAAGTGTAGACCGTACGCGAACGCAGCATAATATATATAATAGTGATTTATAATAATGAGAAAAAATGCTACTCTTGATACACTAATGTGATTGTGATTAGTATTCGATAATATCAGTGATTGAAAACTGTAACTTGTCTGTTTCTGATATCACAATACGTGAAATAAATAAATAAATTTAAAAAACATAATTTTGAGCGTGTTTATTGATATTATTAAAACTTCATTGGCGTAAAAAACATATTCTAGCATCAATAATTAGTATAAAATTACTGCACATACATACACATACCTATAAAATGTAAAATAAAATTAAGTTACCAGCAAGCCAGCATAAACATTACCAACAAAAACAGAATCCAATAGAAGGCGCTAGTCAAATTACGAAAAATTCAGTAGATGGCGCTGATTGAAGTAATAATCGATTTAAACAAAAATTTAATTTTTAACAAAAAAAAAATTGGATCACTAATCACGATATCCAATCACTGATAGTGAGTGTGACTCAAAATATCAGTGATCGACTCACGGTTCGTGATTTTGAGCTCATCACTAGTGATGCTCACCTCACTAGATCAGAGTCCGTATAGAGATGGACCCTGTTTTTTTTGTATCATTTGCAGTGGTTCAAGCAATATGGATACTCATATACATTATTGAACATGGTAAATAAATATATAAAAATATAATACAACAATTACAATAAGTCTATCCATAAGCATGTAAATACATGGTATTGAACATGATAAATGCATATTTAAAAAAATTAAATGGTACAGTAAATACAACAATTACAGAAACTCGATCATTAAGGCTCTAAGTAGATGATATGTAAAAAAGAAAAAAGGGTATAGTGAATAAAAATACAAAATTTACAATAACTCGATCGTTAAGGATGTAGATATATGTTATTGAACATGATTTATAAAAAAAATAGAAATAAAAGTAGAGTAATGATGAGACAAACCGTTATTTTAACTGCGATTGTGATTTGTTTAGATTTAACGATGATTATTAATTTATTATTCATAATTCGGCGAGCAATCACCGGTATGTTAGAGATTAAACCTCCAATAGTTAAATCTCAGTGACCAATCATTAATTTTAATCGAATACCAATCACAAAATCACAGTCACAATATCGGTACATCACTAGGTACTTTATAATGAAGTAGTACAGAAATCCAATATCTGTTCGTTTTTAAAGCCCACTTTAATATATGGTTACGAAATATAGATTCTTACGGAGAGAGTAAAATAAAAAATTCAGGCTACCCAACTAACTTACCATCACGCCATTTCCCCTCAGGGGTGGGCAGAGAGGATAGAATGCCTGACGCACAATTCTTGCCTCATATACATTCATACCTCTTCTCATGCTAGCTAGTCGATTATTAAAGCTTCTAACATGACCATCTTCAAGGACGTTCTTTATTTCTGGTGCCATCAACAGTTGCGTCATATATATTTATTACTATTCTCTTCTCATTCATTTATTCCATATGACTAAAACATAGGCTACCGATAAATGAGATATCCTAGGGAAGTGGCAGGAGTAAGAACCGCGATAAGTGAGACATCGGCATGAGGTCCTTACGTCTACACATTATAGAAAGATTTCAATTGAGGTGGTTTGGACATGTTTTGCGAATATCAGATGAACGATTACCATGACGTATCTTATTGGCTGTTTCGGAGGATGGTAACCAATGGGTCATATCAGACTGTATTGGAATGAACAGCAACAGATACTTTATGAAGACATATTGGGCCTTCATTGGTCATTAATCACTGAAACTGCGCAAGACAGGGTGAGATGGGAGCGCCTATTCGAGACTTAAGAGACCTTGATGCACCCAGGATAAGGGGGTGAAAATGATGATTTTTATGATAATAATAAATACTATAGAGGGATGTTCGTATCCGAAATATAATACTTGATATAATATAAATATTATCTGCAATAACAAGTTAATAGTTATTGTATAAACATAAAACAATAATTATTTAACCTCACTTAATCTCCGGCGTGCTAAAATATCTTCAAGTCCCAAGGAGGGTGCTAAGATAAACCCCGAATTTATCAACTTATCCATATACTTACTTATATAATGTTATTTTAATTTGTTTGTTTACATAATACTTTCATTATAAAATCATTTCGTCATATAGTTACCGCATTAAAATTATTTTTGAAAACAGTTGTATTTAAGATAGTAAGTTTGTTGAAAGTAAGTTCCACTTACAATAACCGCCGAATAATAATTGAAATTAAATGATAATACATTCTAAGTGATATATACAAATAAATAATCTGTACATATTGTGTATTGCCACAGATGAATGTAATTACTCAAAAAAGTTCAATTGTATTGATATTATATATATTGACAATTTATGCCTGACAAGGAAGACTTTATGAACTAGCAGTAAGTATGAAGTTACACAAAAGTATCTCCTTATCCTTAGAGACCAGAAAGTTAGTCCTGTGTTTCAGAGCGTAAGCGCTTAACTTAGTTCAATTTGAAAAATAGAAAGAAATCGCATAATAAATTTATTCAATGTACACAACTCTAATAAAAAATAAAACAGCATAAAAAGCTTGTAAAGAATAAAAAATTTGATTAGTTTATTTAAATAAAATGATTTTATATTTTTATTTATTATCTTTGTTTTATTGAGTTTAAATACATCTACCGGTTTCAAAAAATACCATTTTCTTCTTCAGGATGTCATAACTAACTAAAACATATTAACTCAATTAAGTGGTTAATAAAACAAAGATAATAAATAAAAATATGAATTTTAACCACAAAGTTAATATTGCTAATTTTAAAAGTAAAATGATTTTATGTATCATTTCAACGATGCGGATAATAATTATAATAAATAAAATAAATACATGCTGACTATATTATCTACTGTATATACGATATAATATAACATATAATATAATGTCTGAAAGTTAGATCTGAGGAACTCACCCTTTAACTTATAATGGGCCAGACGCCAAATCTTGAAACAACTTTTCCCGGTGAAAATGTTTTTCACAACACTTATAAAAACTACACGATCAAAAAATATTCATAAAAGAACTCACTATCATGCACTTTTATAGTATATAATATAATGTCACGCGAACGTTTTCTAAATGTGTTTATCGTATTCGTTAATCCGAAATAGACAAAAAAATCCTTCCATACTATCCGCGGCGAATGTAAAGGGATACTGAAACCACGTCAAAACCAAAACAAATATGCGCGCTTAAACTTTAGCTCGCATTGCGCGTGCGCCAAAATATGAAAACGAACTTTACTGCCATCTGTTATGACCAAACAGTGTTTTTATGTTTGTATCAGCAATCTCTACTAGCGTCATCTTATGGAATTAATCTACACTAAAATGACAGTGAATCTATTTTTTCGTTTTAAATAGTAAATTTATCATATTAGTTCGTAGATAAGAGATATATTAGTTAGAACAACAGTTCAGAGGTGCGGACCGCGGTTTAGTTTCGTTTCCTTATTCCTAATTTCCTAACAAACGCACACATCGGATCCGGAGTCGCGCTCGTAATTGTTTCTTTTTGGAGTCTGATTTGGTCGGTTCTCGATTTCGTCATCTGCGATTGCCTGTCATCACTCAAATGTTTATGCAAACAATAAAATCTCCGTAAAAATGGTGTAACAATATTCTCTTTTTTAAATTTGAAGAGACCATTTGTTTTCAATACTACAATTTATAAAAGTCACAAGGATCTGTGTGCGATACAAGATGTTTCGGCCTTTGAGATTGTTGAGCAAAAATGCAGTGAAAAATGTTATAATCAACACCCATCGTTCGAAAATTATATTTTCTGAATCATTTTTGGATAAAGCGGAGCGTATGAAATTATGGCACATGGAAAATAAGCAATTATTTGGATCAATCATCAAGGAAAAGAAAACAGTTCCAAAGGATAAACGAAAAAAAGGTATGCAAAATTTGTTCGTGTTGTGTTTTTACGTCAAGTGATAAATTATTGTGCATATTTTAAGAAACTGGTGTGTTGACCTTTCATATTTAAATCCAAGGTTGAACTATAGGATATAAGGTTTCATTTCAAACGTTGAAGGCTTCATGGCTCTTGAATGCAAGGCTTATGTTATATTTAGCTGTCACGAGTTAAAATAATTGCGTCTGTTTACTTCCTCGGGTACACGTTCGTATGATCATTACTTGCGTATATTTTTATAAACGAACCTTGAATCTGTCTATTTTTAATTACACTTTTTTTTTGATGGCGCCAGGAAAGTGCATATTTCCGTCAGCTTCTTTGTCGTCGCTTCATGTCTAGGCGGACGCAAATTCCTTCCTAGTCACAATACTTTTGAATGGATTGTTTAAAACATTACAAGCATAGCTTATTTTCTCTTTCCTCAGAAATTGTCATTTTATACAAACAATTGTTTAGTTTTGCTTAAATTTAGATAAAACTGTTTTCATTTAAAATATTCATTCATCTACATTTGAGTCCTAGTGTTCTAGAATGAATGCTATTTTTGAGCTTTGTTATTTTGTCATCTACAATGGAATGTGTAGATTATCGTCTAGTCAAAAAATGCATGTCTAATAATACTAGTGTGAACGACTAATTTTGATAAAAAAGGAGTATATCTTCGAACTCCATAGAGTCTGGGAATAATACAAAGATTTTCGAAAAGATGAAGAATACGTACTCGAAAGATGAGGAATGCCAGAACAGTAAACATATTGCATTTGGAAAGTTATGAAAGAAAGAGTACAATGACAAATGTTGACCATGAGCAACCAGTTGAATAATCTAATGTGATTCTATTCACCCCATTTGAGACCAAAATGAGAGTGTAGTTTCAAAAGAAGTACAGTAACTCTAAATAGAGTACAAAACTCTTAAAATAATATGGTTGGCCACTTTACGTTTACAACAAACCATATTTGATCTAATTTATAAATAAGGTTATATTAAGTTAATTGTTTTTGTTCATATATATCAACAGTTTTCTTTACAAAAGGTCTAAAATGTCATTAAATTTTTTGCTTTAGATATTAATTGTTTTGTCAAGTCTATAAATTTTCTCATTACATCAGTTTTCTAATATGCATATATAATTATATGCACATATGTCCTTCATTTAAGGTTGTATCAAATTTCTCATTTAGTTACAGAATTCTCAAATAAGTTTTGAAACATGATTTACCAGTATGTTATTTCCCCAGCCCTGAACAACCAATCTAGCAGAGCTTTCTGTAACTGGATTTAACTGGTTCTGTGTATTTTTACTTTGATGTTAGTATGTATACACATGATGTTCACAGCTGCTAGGTCGTACCATACTACTGTACTTTTTTACCTTCAACATTTATGATATTAGATTAGGCTGGCATTCGGGCTGAATGCCTTACCTGCTGGATTTTTAATATGCTTACATGTGTCTCACAGTAATCATATTTTGCTACTATTTTTACAGAAGAATTATACATAATAGGTAATGTTAATCTGTCTGACCTTATATCTCAAGAACGGCCAAACCGATTGTGATGTAGTTTTCTCCACCTTGTTGGAAATTTTTCTAAGAAATTTTTAAACTATACATAATGAGGGTATAACATCAAAAGGCTAAGCCGTGTAGAAATATATGTGTCGTAGTAGTCAGTAAACATTATGTTTTTGGTTCATTAATTAACGGCAGTGTATTACAGATTTTGTGGGTTTTATAATTCTACAAAAGAGTATATATATCCCAAATCAAGTGATAAGTTACAATTTAATATAACTGTTCAAAGGTTTTTGGTAAAACTTTGTGGAATTCCATAATTATTTTGTAAATTTAGTCAAATTCTGTTTTATTCCATTACACTTTTCATTATGTTAAATGATATATAACGTTTTCGGGAACATCTTCCGAATGTTGTATCAGTTGTAATTACTTATATCAGTTGTAAATTACTGTTATTAAACGAATGGCCTAAAAAGAAAAAAGTGGAGTCTACAAGTTGAGTTGCAAGGATTGTGACGCATTTTACATTGAGAGCGGAAAAAGAATAAGAAAAATATTGGAAGAACACAAGAAAGCTATAAAAAACTTCAGTTTATACTCCGAAATGGCTGAGCACGCAAGAATGGAGGGCCATACATTTGATAACAGTAATTTACAACTCATACATAGTTGCACCAAAGGACGAAAATTAGACATTTTAGAAAATTTTGGAATATTTAATAATGAAAATAACAATTAAAACAACAAATATTCAAATATCGCCCATTAAATCCCCTATCTTACCTATTTTAATTCCACCCCCACCCTCACCTCTGTTAACTCCAAACACACCGTATATTACTGTCTTAAAGTGCTTTTAATTTTAGTTGATCTATAATATTGATAATGGGAAGATATTTCCGAAAATGTTATATATCAGTTAACACTATGAAAAGTGTAGTGGAATAAAATAGAGTTTGAATTTACAAAATAATTTAATATAAATTGTTTGTACATTGTTTACCCGATGCAAAACTGTGTTATATGATAGTTTAAAATTTAATTTCAAATTAAAATGTTGGTTATCTTTATTTACGGTATTCAATAATACAAAAATTTATCTTAATTTAATTAAGTTCATAACCTACACCAATGATAATTTGCATATATAGCAATTTTAAGCAATTATATGTATAACCTAATTTAATAACACAAAAAAATCTTTCACTGAATTTCGTGGAAAGTGGATATGTTGTGTAACATTTTTGTTTACATTTTCACTCTTTCGTTGTTCAATATTGGAGAGAATCCAAACTATGTGTTGTTTACGTTTATTTTCACTTTCACAAGTTTTGTTAATTAAATCATTTGTAACATTCTAATCATAGTTATTGTATTGTTTTTTTTTCAGCTTCCAAATCACTAAAAGCACTGACTCAATGCAATGGATCTGCATCTTCCAATATCTCAGTTTCACAAAAATCGAAGAAAGAAATCAAAACAAATGCTAAATTATTTATCACAAATAATGATTTAATAATTTCCCCAGCAAAAGATGATTCCATAGACAAGGCATTAAAAGATATTAAAATCAATGATGCCTTAAACACAAATTATTCCAAATTTCCTGTTCACAAACATGCCGAGAAGAAGCATCATTTTGAAATTATATCGCCGAATATAAAAAATGGAATTTTATCATCTTCAAGTTTCACCGTGCCTTCCATAATAGTGAGAAATTTGAGACTGTTCCCCATGATGAGTAATCAGAAAGCATATGTGGCTGATAATAATTCCGAGGATGTTACCGAAGACAAGATATTGCATGTGAGATCTACGAACATTGAATATCAAAAGTTTCCTTCCGTAAGCAAGATCCTAGAGCAGACCTTGTCACCAGCTTCTAAGGAGGCATTAGATAAATGGAAGCAGGAAAAAATTGCTGAGCTGGGTGTTGAAGGATTTGAGATATTTTACAAGGGTATGTTCAATGGCAATATTTAATCATAAGATTGTATCTTATTTGAACTAGAGCATTTGTCATCTTGTTTTGAATTAGATATGCCTTTATTTTCCAAAGTTTTGTAATCTGTATAAAGTATTACCAATTAAATACCAAAATTATTTATCATTTTATTTATTTGGTGAAGTATGTGAAATATTTTAACCATATATTTATTTTAAACAATACCTATATATATCATATCGTAATAATAGGAGTACCAAAAAAAATAAAAAAAATTTCGTTTACCATTATCAACGGTTAATTGCGCTTTGACTGCATCCCTTACATGATGTGTTTTGTATTATTCTGGTGACTATACATACCAAGAGTGAATTGTAATTTATAAACCTGAAATTTAACAACCCTATTTACAGTGGACCAATTTGTACCAAATGAAGAATTTATTTGAAATTTGATATATCATTTCTTGAAGAAAGAGACAGCAACAAGTGCTACTAAAAATATTGATGTGTTAAAATTTCTTTCGTCAACATAAAGTATTGAACATTTATTACTAACTAACTTAACATCACGCCGTTTCTTCGTGGGGGTAGACAGAGAGGATAGAGCGCCACACTCTTCTGTCCTGACAGTTCTCGCCTCATACAAGCTCGTTGACTATTGAGGCTTCTAACAAGGCCATCTAGTATCTTGTTTACCTGGTCGTGCCAAGTCTTCTGCGGACATCCTCTATTTTTGGTGCCATCAACACGTGCGTCATATATGTTGCTTACCATTATTTCTTCATTCATCTGTTCCATATGACCAAACCACCTAAGTGATCCTTTCTTAATCTTTTTTACCATGCTAAGATCAGCTTTACATACTCTTATTATTTTGCTGTTTGGTCTCAACTTTGCCAATATAAAATTACAAACAATTGTGGAAGCAAAAATGGAATAATAATATAAAAATTCAACCTTACTTCTGACAGCTTGACATTTCTAATCTATAGAAAATGCATAAATTGCAAGCAATTGTGGATGTTATTAGTACCAAATTGTGTGAATCTGGAACAGGACCAGCAAATTTTAACAAAGATAAATTACAGGAAAACTTAAAATGCAGTAACGAAAATCCGAGTTGTCGATGGATAACACTGACTGGTAAATTTAAACTCACATCTTCTACGCCAATTTGTTCACATTTTTATTGTTTTAGTACCCACAATTCATATAATCACACTCATTGAAGAATTTAATTAATTCTTAATTATTTACTTGCAGCTCAGCTCGAAAGTGGCTCACAATTCCATGAACTAATTAGCAAACATATGCTCAATCCCCAGGAATTTATGTCCATTGACAAACAACTCCAGGGAGTGTGGTCTTCAGTCGGACATGTTTTGAAAAATCTTAAATCGCCTAAGGCAGTGGAATCCCACGTTGTTCATCCCGTATTGAAGTACAAAGGAATTGTAGATTGTATCGCCATGTACCGGTAAGTATTTTTACTTGTTTCGATCCCATTTTGGTGATGTTCATGTATGTAATTTGAATATCTTGCGAATACCCAAAATTTGCTTAAAATACACCTGCATTGTTTACAATGAATAAATATATCACTGACATTTTCATTGACACTACATTCTGAAGAAGTTTTCATATCATCTATATTCATCGACATTATGAAATGCGCTCTTTCGTGATGTTGTCGCTATATATGGGTGCGAACGAAAGTGAAAAAAAAACTATTTTACCGCTGATTTTTACTTACAAATCTGTAATTATATTCAACAACTCTTTTATACGCAGATAAATAAATGTCGAAATATTTACTTACCTAGTAACTGTGAGATCCATAGCATTTTTGAAGAGTATATTCAAGTGCGCAATCACATTCCTCAATACTAAAACGACTTAATGAAAGGTATCCCTGCATTGGTCTATTGTACTGACATTCATTATTAATAAAGTCATTTACATTCAATATATAATATATCTAAGATCTGCAGGATTATTTTATTGGGAACTTCTCAGCTGCTATTTATGTATTACCATTAAGTTCTATGGTACAATATTATAGCTATTTTGTCCGCAGTGTGCAACATGTTAGCCACATTTTATTTATAAATATTTGTTGATGTTGATATATAGGACATTGTTACCGTCTTTTAACGTTATCTTTGTACATTGACATATTCATTTGACTATTAATAAAAATAGTAACATGACTGCTTACCAGGGCGTTCATGGCATACAGGCAAAATGCTGTGTTTTTCTAGAAATTGTGTGAAATTAAATTAAATAAAAATTATCCTAAACTGCTGATGCGTACCTGAGTAACATTTAAAAAAAATCGAGATTAAAGAAAAATTTTTGCACTATAGCAAATATTGAATTTCTCTCTCTCTTTCGGTCGATGTGCTCATGACTGAGCATTGTGGTTCTCTATTCTGCTTCCACAGCGTGAACTGCTTGCTTCGACTCTTGGCGGTTTTGGGCCTTGCTTAGTATGACGTGTAATTAGATTCAGGTCATTTCTCGGACTTGGTTTGTGCTTCTTATTGATGATCGACCTCTCGCCTTCTGTCCTTGTTCGTTGCCGTGATCACCTATTTCTTCAAGCTATCCCATATCTTCTAGCGACATGCCCACGGTATTCTTTTTCTTTTATTTTTCTGCATATTAATAGTCTTTAGTGCGGAGTTCTTTGTTCGTTGTTCAGAGTTCGTTGTTGGAGATATTTGTTCATTTTGCATACATGATGTGACGCCATCGCTATATCTCGAAGCATCGAGCATGTTGCTTTCTTTCCTTCGCGGCGTCAATGTTTCTACCTCATACAGAGCTATGGGGAACTCTAGGGCTTTAACCAATTGCATTGTTACATTTTGTGAGTTAGAAGTGTTCACCTAAATTTTAGTCAATTTAGACATGGCAGACTCTCTTTGGATATGCCGTTTATTAGAAATTCGCCATAATTTGAAGTTTTGGAGCAGAATGTGGACCCTCTGGAAAGTTTTCATACTAAATTGTTCTTATAAATCGAATATCGTTATTCAAAGCTATTTTTAGACCCTATCAGATGAGTTTATCAACTATTTATCGCCAATTCGATTTTTTTGTCAAATGCCCATAATCTGCAAAATACACTTACTCTACGTGATGTACCTGTCAAATGTCAAAATCCATCCAAATGCGTAGTATCCACCCCTTTACCGATACATGACGCATAAAGTTAATTTGCATTGTTTGTTTTCTTACCCATTTTCAGTATATTAAAAAAAGATGACAAACATATCTAGCTTGTCCTCGATTTTTATATCCTTATCTTTCTTACCACGACACATTTTTTTCTCACTCGTTTTCTTTACATTAGAAACAGATAGCAAATATTATTTTTGCGCCCTTATAGGTAACATAATTTTCCCAGTTTCAGCGAATGTCAGTGCTTGCCAATCTTCTGTTCCATATTAATACCATAATTATTTTTGTTTACGTAGATTTACGTACATTTGTATATTTTGTTGTACAAACGCTAGTACGCGGTTGAATTCCTTAGGCTTTTGCGTGTTTTATAACTCATTTAATTTGTACTCATTTTAATACAGACACTTCTCTTTCTATTTTAGTTTAGTATCAAGGCATTTTGAAGAATGTGTGGTTGGCGTTTATCAGATTTCCTCATATCTTGTTAATTTTTTTATTGCCATTGTTTTATATGTATAGACAATTATTTGTATTTCTCTAATATTTACGTGTTAGATATTGTGAAATTCGTGGTTTGCGTTCCTCAGACTTATTTAATTAAACATTTATTTGATTTTGACTGATAATTTTATAGTCTCGAAAATTGCACCAATGCGAAACTCGTACAAAACGACAACAGTTGCTAAAAAATCAAATTAATACAAGAGATTGTCAAAAAATATTATCCAAAATAAAATTAACAGGAGAATATACACAACCCAATTAATGACATTGTCGACAATATTAAACATGATGACAGATAGAACTTTAGCATTGAAAGGCTAGAGATGTCATTTTGTTGCTAACTTACTTCTATAATCGAAGAAATGGCTGTATTGACAAGTTCGACGATTATATTGTTATTAAAAATGGTGCGAAAAGATAGTCCATTATAATCGAGTTTTTTAAAATAATGTGATTTGTTTACGCTGTGTTTTGACAACTTGTTTGTTATTTTAAAACATATATAATGACTTGACTTACAAGTTGTAATGAAAAAAGTTAGTGCCTGTGTAAAAAAAATCGAATTTATTTTCATTATCATAAGTCGTTATTCAAACTGTTTTCTTGATTTTCGGTCCCCTCAACTTTGAATAAACAGGATTTTACTATAATTACATTTTTTTAAGTGCAAAATATTTTATTTATAAAAAAAACCTAAAGATAATTAATTACTTGGATGCCAGTTTTTTTTTTACTTGAAGTTAAAGAAAGTAATTTTCTTATCCATATAAAATTCACACACCTTAAACATTACTCAAAATTTACATATAATTATATGGTAAAGTCATTAGTTGAACAAAAGTTCATCACGCAACCTACGTATAGCATTTTGTCATTGATACTGCAATATGTCGTATGTCAAAAAAAAACTTTTTTTTTTTCGATGCAAAATTTGTTGTCTTTACGTCGTCGTATTAAAATGTATATTAAAGATTAGTGTGAGTGTAGCTACAGATTTTTGGCAATTTGTCAATATTATTATGACCAACTTCAGAAATAAAACCATAATTGAGACCAACTTGAGGAATAACAAATTCCCAGGTAATCTGTAGCTATATATAACTACTACTCGTAACTATCTTGTATATACAATGTTTTGATATGATGTAAAGATCAAAAAATTTGATAATTTTGCATTGAAAAACAAAATCCTTTTTTTTTGACTTAGAACATGCATCAAGTATCAACCAGGATGTGATGTATGTATATCATTGTTGGTAACAGCATAACCTACTTCATGCTTTCTTTCTTTATCTCTGTTAAGGGCGAGTTTTTATTTTTCCAATATGATATTTGAGAAATTCTACACGAATTAGATATGCTTTCTAGATGAGGCTAATAGTTAAATTCTTTTATAAGTATCAGAGAAATAATTAATGACTTTATTTGTTACGTATTTAAGGCATCCAAAAAATAAGATATGTTGGAACATCTGTTTCAGGCTTCCTTGTTTGAAGTGAACCGCTTTCTGCCAAGCCATTTTTTAGGAAACAAAAATAAATTGCATGGGGCCAAATCTGGAGAACAGGGTGGATGAGGCAGCAATTGGTAGTGTAATTTGATCAATTTTGCTGTGGTGCTTGTGAACAAGTGAACTTGAGCGTCATCATAGTGAAGAGCACCTTTTTCTTCTCCAAATGGCGCTGGTTTTTCACCAATTCAGCGTCAAATCGGCCCAATAAATCAGCATAGTACTGCCCCGTGATTGTCCTTCTCTTCTCCAAATAGTCAGTGAAAATGATGCCTTGTGAATCCCAAAAACAGCTATGACCTTTCTAGCCGATGAAACCGTTTCGCCTTCTTTGGAGCAAGTATGCCAGATGAAGTCCACTGTTTTGACTGTTCTTTCATTTCTGGCGTGTAGTGATGGATCCATGTTTCATCAACAGTCATGAACGCCCCAGAAACTCTTCTGGATTGCGCTTAAATATGTCCGAACAGTGCTCCGAAGTTGCACGCACTCACTGCATGTTTTTATTGTGTTTGACTTTAAATTTTGATATTTTCTCTTCAGTGTCGCGTGGAATTTTGTACGGGTTAGACTATATTATTATTCATGGCTATACAATATGCTTAGATAACTGGTATACCAGCATTGATTTAGCAGAAAAATTATGTGCAAAAAACACTGATGTGGGGACAATGCGGAAAAATAGAAAAGGAATACCTTCGGAAATAACATCATGTAAGTTGGGCAAAGGTCAGCACATTTCAAAGTATAAAGATAAGATGATGGTTATGAAGTGGAAAAATAAAAAATACATAATTGTCCTGAGTACTTTACATGATGATAAAATGGTGGAATATGAAAAAAGAGGTAAAATCATAGTGAAACCAGAAGTCATCTTGAACTATAACAAATATATGGGAGGTGTCAACTTGAGCGATACTCAAATAGAATCGTATAAAATTGCCCGAAACATGGTAATAAAATACTATTTCAAGATTTCTTTACATATTTTGGATATGATATACCTAAATTCACACACACATTCTTTATAAAAAGATGGAAGGAAACTCGACAAGCTACATTTCCTTGTTGAGGCGGTGGAGAAATGTGTTGAAAAACATTTCAAAGACAACCAATTAACTTCTAACATAAGATAACCATCACACTGAAGCCATTATTAAATTCTTATTTTACAATTTGATGTTAATTTTAATTTATTACTCTTTCTTGTTTTTATTTTATTTAATCTTTTTTAGCTGTATAATACGTTTACTATGGGCGTGATGATATATTTCGCCATTGCGATTATTACTGTGAGCGTGACGAAAAAACCCGTCATCCTGTAGAAATAATTACTCGCTGTATATACACACTTTTTAACATAATCAAAATTAAATTCCCCGGTACTTATCTAATATGCTAAGCCTAAAAATTTTAAACTTGTAATTTTTTTTTATAGAATTATTGGTAATTTAAATAATAGCAACATACCTTCTACTATCTTCTACTCTTTTTAAACTTATACCCGTTGACTTCAATCCAAATTCATATTATTTCAGAGACAAACCAACACTCATCGAGTGGAAGAAATCCGACAAGCCTAAACAAACACTTTCAGCCACATATGACAACCCCATTCAGCTCGCTGCGTACTTTGGAGCCATCAGTCACGACCCCATCTACAAAGGGCTCAATGTCCGCGATGCTTTGTTGGTCATAGCGTATACTGACGGCTCCCCGGCTGAATCATTCCACCTAAACATGGAACAAATGAGACAGCATTGGGCCTCATGGCTGACGCGCCTCGAAAAATTCTGTGCCGCAAAGGAGGATAAAAATAGCACAGAAGCACCTCCCGCAGTCGAAAGTGACAAGTCCATGTTGTGAAGTGATCAAAATAATGCTGAAATTCGATTAATATTGATAATCGAATAATTGGACATTACTATCTTATTTAAATCATGATTATGATGATATCATGGTAATTTCCATTTACGGTTAATGTTACAGTATTTTCTGTTTCCTGTTAAATCTAACTATTATATTCAATTGTAAAATGAAGCTTAATAATTGGAAATAAACGCTCATTTTCACATTATATCATGGCCTCCCGACCTCATCTTTATTTCAAATTATTGTTGCAAGCTTATCAAATATTTACCTTATTTTTTAAATGAGTGTTTAAATAAAAACTGCACCATGATAATGTTTTATGTTATGTAATAATGATTCTCGTTATTTTTGAGATAATCTCACGTTTCATCTTGCAATTTGCAGACTTTTGCGGGAGTACTTGAGTTACACAATTTTGTATTAATTCACAAACATCTGTTAAAATATATTATAGAAAACAAATGACCCTGTATACCTTTACAATTATTGTTCCGTTTAATACTTGAAAATGTATATTCAACCACTTTTTGTTTTTGATAATTTAAAAAAATTTCGTGAATGTTTTTATATCTTAAAAGTATGTTTATTTTCAATGTTTTTGTGTCAGTGTCAAATAAAATGTATTTTTTCCCCGGTAATAAAATTTGACTTGTATGAGCTAATCATAACTTGCATTGGATTTGTGCTCTGCTTTCATATTCTCCATTTGTTTATTTTTTTTAAAAATATATTATAAGACTCACTTACAGAATCACAGTTCTAGACATAACAATAACAACTCTGGACATAACAATGACAGGCTCTTAATTTGTAGTCTTGTTTAGCCAGTTTGAAGTTGTCACTTGTTCCTTCTTCAAATTTAATTGTTTAACCTTAACTTATTGTCATAACTTATTAGTATTAGTGTTTCTGAACTGGTAGACACAGAATCGAAACTTCTAGTCATGTATTATTTTTTAACTTCACCTAGGGCCCCACAAAAAATGACCTGTGTACCTGGAAAAGACTGGTTTCCTTCCGTTCATTAGTTTTATTTCAATTAATGGCAACAGTTATTACTTCAAATTGAAAACTATTCCGCCTTAAGGTTGCTCAAATCAGCTGTCAGAAGCAAAACCACGACTATCCATTTAACGAAATTGAGATAAACATATTTGTAATTGATTTTATAGATTGAAAAATTTAAAATTTGTGTGGTTTTGATAAAAATGCTTCTAAAACATGATTTTAAGAGCAGTTATTAATTGTAAAACTGCCTCTATTACCAGTTAATAATTTTCAAACATCTTTTTTTATCAATTGAATATTTCTAAAAAATTATTTCTTAAATTGTCGGTGGCATGTATGTGCATTTCACAAATTTTTAATTTATTCACCATAGGTAGTCAATTTGAACGTAGGTTGTATATAACCATTCAAATAATTATATTCTGTTTGCCACTCTAAAGGAATAATAATATTATTTCTGTTATTTTGATGATCATTAAAAAATAATTATTTAAATGATTCAAATATTTTTAAAAGTATTATATTTCTATTTCTTCGATGCAGTTGAATATTGAAGCTCTGCCAAAACAAACATCTCACTAAAATACGACATTGGCGTGGTCACGCGTCCTATCTCATTTTTTGCCAATTATCTTTGACTTGTATTTTTGTTTTTTGTTGAACACCCATTGAAATTTCTTTCTCTTTTAAAATTGTAATAATCTTTCCTACCACAAAATCGCTTAAACATATCGCACACCTAGATTTTTCTTTCTCTTTTAAAATTGTAATAATCTTTCTTACCACAAAATCGCTTAAACATATCGCAACTAAGACAACTCAAAAAAAAAGAATTTGAAGTTATTATTGTATTTGGATACTCTGCCATATACGCAACTAACTTCTTGATTAATGTAATTTTAGGATACGTTTATGACCTAAATTGTTATTTAGTTTCATAACTTTAGTAACAAAAAATGGAGAAAAATGTTTTTATTTTTTGTCTACTGAAAAATGACTTTGAGTTGAACTGAATAGTTGTTTTCAGGGTGTTGAGTACCACAATTGTATTTCACATTTACCTTCATTCGAATCTGTTTTACCCACCATAAATTGCATTGCTTACTCAAGGACCTATAATTGCTGGCGAAACATGTGTGTGTACTATCATGCTATAATAATACACATGTTTTGTCCAAGCAATAGGTAAGGCTGCTGGAATAGGATATGGGGAAAAAACATGAATGTATTTCACATATATTTTCTTAAATTGAAGATGAACCAAATTTCTAAGACTATTTTTTAAATTAACTTTAGATTATTTTAAGTACTCATAAAATCTATAATTTGTGTTTAATAATGTTCATTTTTTTAAATTGCAATGAAAATATATGTGTAGATATTTTGTGAATAATGTAAAACCAAATTTCAATTTTAGATTTTTCAAAATAATCTGATTAAATAATTTTTTTTTTTTTTTCAAATAACTGTTCAATAATAAAAACTATTCTTATAGTAAAAGTAAATTTTTAAATATAATTTCACTAATGCTGATAAATAGTGATGGTAAAATCATTATTTTAACTGTTATTGTGACTTGATTTTGTTCGATTGTAACAATTATTGATAATTGATTAACATAATTCTTCAAGGAATGTTTGATACACTAGAAAGTAAGCCACTAACAGTTAAATCTTAGTTACCAATCATCGACACAATCACAGTCACGTAACGGTTTACCATCACTACTGATAAATAATTCAACAATTACCAAGATTGAAATGTAAAAAAGTTTTCAATTAGAATATTTATTATGGGATATTTTTTCATTTGACGGAATCTAAGTTTTTTAGAAACAGGAAGTCAGTATTTTTTCTCATGGCAAACAGTCGCCAAATCTTGTATATTTCACCTGTATTTTTTGTTTATAAGAAATTGTAGAAATTAAAATATGCCAAATTCCTTTTCTACATTATCTCTACTATTATTTTGTAAGCGGTACTGATATTTCAAAAGAAAGAGTGTTAACAAAAGGACAGGCAGACAGAAATATATGATGTGAGGATATTAGGCACTTTATAACTGATAAGAATGTGTAGAAAATCAATATGCATGGCAAGAATTTATTGAATTAATCATCTTATTGTAATTACATCTCGGGTGATGCTTTTATTATGAAAGATTAGTTTATTTCCTTACTGGTAAACTTTCTGGAAGCTCTTTTGTTTGATCATAATTATATTTTACTATAAATATGCATACAAATACCATTAATATAAGTAATGTTCTAATTTAATTTGTTCATTGCTAGATCTTGGTTGTGGAAAGTTGCTCCGAATTCTAGCACTGCAGAAATTGTGTGGGCAGCCTTTTAAAAATATATTCAGCAGTTAATATTATAATCCTAGTTGGAAAACATTTGAAAACAAACAAAAATGCAAAAAAATATATCTTAGTAACCCACTTGATGTGCGATATTATATGCCATTCATTATATTATTCATTGAAAAAATATATTTATAAATTCATATTAGCCATTTATATTTGCATTTAATCACTTTTGAGTAGTCTGCTTCTTAAAAATAATCCCTTTATTATTGATCTGACTAAAGACTGCATTTTCACTAAATATAGTAATCTACTGCTAGTGTATTTAGTTATTCTTTAATTTATTTTGGCATCTTGTTTGCTACATTTGCTTTTGTATGTTTTAATAAACATTTCCAAAGATTTATTTGTTTCACTTATAAGCATGTTAAAAACTGTTTTATTTTAGTGAGGAGTTAGAAAGGCATGCCTCATCCTGACTACTGACTTTGTAGTGCACAATGTTACTAACACTATTTTGTCATCGCAGTTATAAGATTCACTTTTTAAAATTTGCAGGTTTAATAAAATCATTTTGCATGACAAGATGATACTTGTACATTTTTTAATGAGCACTCATTGATTGTTTTATATGTTAAACATCAAAATCATAAATATATTAGTTTTCTAATGACATTAACAAAGCCAAAAATCCTCTACTGTCTGGACCTTGAAAGTGAGGGGTTCAGAAACAAAATTGCCACTAACCAATTGTTGAAAAATAGAGGTGATCTGTTTGAAAATGATTAATGGCGGAAGCGGTGTTTTGCAATTGATAACTGCTCTTGAAATCATGCTGTATGTTTTAGGAGCATCAGTGGCGTATCTAAAAAAATTGGTCCTCAATGCAAAATGGGAAAAAGGGCCTCCTATAAAAACAAGCGCAACTGAATAAATTCTCGTTTCACTGTATGGCAATTTTCCCTTTGCGGAGATAGTCTGGTCCCTAAGCAATTTTTTTTTAAGTTACAAACATTTTGAGCCCTACCTAATGCGGGCCCCAATGTACCACATCGGCTGCATTGACATTGATTGTAGGTACACCGCTGAGAAGCATAATGGTACCTGAGGGCCAACATGTCGTAAATCCATTTTTGGTGATAATAGCTTATGTATAATTCCCAAGTTTTACACTTATATACCTTATGTTAACAAAAATAACTAGTGCTATTAAGTATATTATAATTTCTAGCCGAAACAGCTTAAGTATCCATGAAACATTCTGACTCAATTTTATAACACAATACATATTATCGTCCGGTTAGTCGTTACATAACTGAAAGTTATACTTTTGAAATTAGCAAAATTAACTTTGTAATGTTCAAAAAGTTAAAGGTGTTGATTTCAGAATCTCAATCTAGAGGTGAATCTTCTATATCGTCAATACTTGTCAGAGTTTGTAATTACCGTATTGTAATACTAAAATATCATTAGCGCCTTATTCAGATTCTGATATCAAAGTAGAAGAAGAGCCAAAATGCAAGAGAAAAAATATACAAAATTATGAGAAAATCAAGGTGAATTAGTGCAAAAAGTTACTGTCTTCAACAGGAAAATGTATTCATATTGGGACCTCCATGTCCTAAAACTTGTGGGTATAATTGTACCTTGCTGATCAGTGAAAAAATAAAGTAAACTATTTAGAAGAATTTAGGTTTGAAATGATATTGTGACATAAAAAAACAACACGTTGCTCAGTGCACAGATCTAATACCAACACAGAGGTCAGACAAAAGTATTTATAAAATTAATAAAAAAATAAATAGTTGGCAAGATGTCTTTCTGAACACCTCTGTATTGGCGAGGGATATATAAAATCCGAATTGAAGATGTCAACTATGGAGCTGATAGAACCCGACCAAAGAGGTAAGTATCACTCTATTAACAAAATATCTGGCGATATCGTTAATACCACTACAGCCGGAAATGTTCTGTAAAACTGTAAAAAAGTACCTTGGACATTTCAAATCACAATTTGAATATTTTTAATGAAATTTAAAAAATCTGATTTTAATAAAAATTATTTTCGAGTTCTGCTAGTTTGTGTAAAGCATTATTTAAATGTTACTTTCGGCGTTAAAGGCCATTTTCAAACAATGGATAAACCACATACAATCAACTTATTTAAATGATTTTAGTTATTCCTTCCTCTATGGATAATTAGGTGGTTTCGGTGAAACCGATATATATATATTAATATTCTTTTTCTTAGAGGCACTACACTTATCATTAATATTTTCCCCGTTTTTTGTGTATAATGTCTATGTTTGCTTATGGCTTTATTGTTATAAAATTTTATGCAATGTCAATTTTCCCATTTCTGTAAATGATTAGCAGAAATATTTTGTAAATGCCTCTATTTACTTGAATATTAAAAAAAATTATCTTACGTTTGTATCTGTCTATGTATTTTCTTTAGAGTAATCTACCTCTGAAGAAAAAAATAACAAAAAAAGAATGGGGAACGTAAAAGTGTCAAAAAGTGGGGTTTAGTGGATAGTATTAGGTATGCATTTGTTTGTTCAGATACAGTGGAAATCATTTCCGGGTGACTTTCATGTGCATGTTCAATAAAAACTGTCGTTTGTGGAATATCAAAAGTATATGAGGTCATTTTATAGCCCATTTTTTTGTTTATCATAGCTTGAACTGAATGCAAAATCGTTGTGTTCTCTCATTCTTTTACACCCCTTTTTGGGATTTTTCTTTAAAAAGTAATAATTTAATGTAAGCAAAAATTTAAATATAAGAATGCAGGTAAATATTTTGGATACTAATTAAATGTATTAATTAGTATTTCCAATATCACAGACCTCTGTTCTGAATAATTACAACTTCACATTAAGAATACATTCTCCTTAATAAAATATTTTCAGATATTATCCACAATACTGCCTACTAACGATTCCACAATACCAACATATCACATTTTTATAACAACCCTTATGCTGTTAGGCCCTATGGGCGGCTATTGTGGCCGCTTCGCGACCGATAGTGGTGGCTACGCAGTCAGTGGTGGCCGCTGCGCTGCCAGGATTTCTGTAAAATCTATATTTCAATCTTATTATATTGCTTTAATAATGCACCATGCAGTATAATTTGTCAGAATGTTATTAAAAGTATAAACATGATAGTGAACATAAAGAAATAAAATAATATGGACAAAAAAAAAGTTAACTTAAAATCTTAAGTGAATATGATATTTTGTGTAAAACTGTTTTGAACTGCAATGCTAAAATGATCAAGTAATCATAATTATTCACATCAGTTTTTGACAAATATTAGATATTAAAACAACCCCTCCACGGCCCAGCGTCGAGTATATCCGTCACAAAAAACTTTCCACCGTTGCTATTATTATTTTATTCAATATTATTATTTGTATTCATTATTATTTTATTCAATATTATTATTAATATTCATTATTATTTTATGCTAATCTGTACTGCCATCTAGCAGATGTCTAAAGAAAATGGATTACACTAACATTACGAATCGCAATCATAATATAGATTACCTTTATGATGGAGAAAAGCATATTTTAAAATCAGCAAAAAAATAAAGTGTACATATAGGAGAGTAGTTTGGAACATTGGTCGCGGGACGAGGGACATTCTACACATATTCTTGGTGGAAACATAAATCAGATAGTTTTTTTATTTTAATATTAGAAAATATAATAGATATTTAAAATAATCAGTAGGATATATATATCATTTCTTTTATCATTTATTTCTTCTCTATGAGAGTAAGACTCGTGTATAGAGAAGGGGTATACATGAGAATTTATGTTTCAGTTAATCTGTGTACTTAATTTTTTTATTTCAGTTACAAATATATAGTAGTATGTAATTTTTATAATTGTGATAGGAAGATTGTTAAAAACTTTGATGCCTTGATAAATATAGTGATTCTGGGTTGCGGTATATTTTAGTTTTAAAAATTTGGATTATTGAATTTTTTTTGTGTATGTCTATTATTTTTGGTACTTTTAAATCTGTGAAGAGTTGTATACTTGGATAGTCTTTTTCATTTAGAATAATTTTTATTATCATTTTTGAGTGATTCCTATTGTGATATTGAAGTTTTAATGCAACAGTAGAAGTATTTACTCTTTGAAAATTAAATCTTTGTGTAAATAAGACATATTTTTTACATGAATGCATATTATATTGTCAGTGTTTTAATTTTTGTTCCAATCGAGTCATATTTAAAAAAAAGTCGCGGAGCTATTTGATTGCATAAGTGTTACCAAAGTGAACACGTGGGTGACAGCAAAATGAAAATATTGGGACAAGAAATTTCCGTTAGTTCATGTCTATATATTTGGTGGTCTGTGGTTTGATTAAAGAAATACACGTTTAGATTTCCGCATTAACATACTGATTCCTTAATAGTCGTTTATCTCATAGTAAGATATAAATTCAGTTTTGATATAAATTCCACATTAGCAGCATTTTTCATATTTGCTGCATTTACTCTAATTTAACATATTATGTTATTTTTTAAATTAATTAAAACTTTTAATTTGCATCATTCGTTGACAGGTTTTTCTAGTACATATTTAATATTACTTCTTATATCAGTAGAGTTTTTGACATTCAGTAGATGAATCGTGATAAAATATATTATGAGGTATTATAGCCCACCACGACTTGGAAGCGTCATTGTGGCGTACACGTTGGGCACCATTTATGAGGTAGGTGACCTACGTCCAACGGTTTGGACGCCATTGTCAGGCGTACACGTAGGCGGACTATCCTCCACCGACTAGCAACAGGGAAGAGCATGAATTTGTGAGTACGTGAATCAGAAGCTACCTAACATACCATAATCTCTAAATCCACCTTGCCATCTTCTGGGAAATAAATTTAACTAAAATAAAACAGTAAAACATGAAAGGTGATATTTCATAATAAAAGAGTCAGCAAATTTTACGTAAAATTTTATTACAAAAAATGAGAGAACTGAAAACTACTGCAATTATTATTTTGATAAATATTTTTTTTAATTAGGAGCTATAACGTCCACCTGCGACGATTCCTCTTGCTCCTGCGGTAAAAATTAACATCTTCTTGCATCCGTCTCTCTTGGTGTCCTGGGAGCAGCATCCACCGCTGTTTCCGAGTGCCTGGCAATTGGTCAAAACACTCCTTCAACTGGCGGCTTACGCACGAATCTTCTTCTCCCAGGTGGACCATTATAAGAAATTGTCGACGGGTGATGGGAAGAAGACGTAATTTTTAGTGGTAAAGAAGTAGATAATGAAGGAGATAAAATAAGGAAATCAAAGAATGAATAAAAGAAAGAATATTATAAAGAAGGGAAATTTTAATATTTCCTGCAACAATATAAATTTTTACGATACAATTAGAATTCGTAATGCTAGAAATGAGTGCGTTGTGAGATCGATTAATTATATGATTTTACTCTTCAATTAATACGAATTCCACAACATGGCGAAAACGGCTAACAGCCGTCTTAGCTCGAAGCGCGAATGGAAGTGTATGTACCTGCTAGCGCCGGCCCGTCACTCGAATCGATGGGCGCGAACCTAACGGCAAATATCGTAATCAGTACTAGGCGTTTCGAAATTCGAAATCTGCATGAAATTACTAACCAGAGTGATCGTTATTCTAATTAGGTACATTTACATTTTTTCTTACACTAAGATTTTGTAACGTTATAATATTTTACAAATCCCTTGAAAATATTAAATTACAAACATAAAAATGACCAAATAAACACACATATATGCACGAGTACTTTATGTATGTATGTAAATATAAATTTTATGAAAATACGATTGGATTCTGTTCCTATATAAATATATTTTTTATAAAGGTATTATTCATGTTAGCGAGCACATTTTTACTTAACTTAAGCCGACTTTTACAGTTTTCAAAATTTCACAGACTTCCCTATCAAGACTGGCTCAACTACTCACATCCATTCACGTCGGTCCCCTGTGACTGATCTCCAAGAACTCCCGCCCTCCATGCTCTTCCACTTTTCTCGGCATCCTGCAGATCTCAGACTGTCAGCAGAGAAGTGCATGTTGCCCTTTCCACTTGGTCAGTCAAATGGATAGGGAATCTTCATTTTCGTCCTTCGACGTGCCCCACCACAATAAGCTTCTCCAAGCTAACTTCCCTTCTCACAAGATGCCCAATAATTGAAGGATTCGTCTCATGGCGAGGGTTATAGAGACACGCAGTCATCAGTGATATATATTTTCATAGCCCTTCGCCATTATGACAGAACTATCGAACGACAGAAAGTCGTGGGTGTGCATTAGCTATATTATATCCAGTTTACACTAGTACCACATCTCTAGAGCGTAGCGTATTAATATAATACATATTCTTGGACTCCTACTTTTGCAGTCTATGTTTCTGCACTACAGAGAAAGATTGGTAAAATAAGAGTTCTAATTATTATATTCTACCAATATTTTATATAAAACATCGATCGCGATCGTTCGAATTTTTAATCTGATTCAATCAATTTGACAGCGTCTTTTTGTGGATCATAGCTAAATATTATGATCAATATTTATAGCAAAAAACTTATTTTTTTAAACATTTTTTGATAAACTGGACAATCTGTTTTACGATCTACGTAATTTCCCAGAGCCAATTATTCGCCAAACGACAATCCCGCAAGTAATTAAATACATAGTTCGCTTCACCCACCGATAGCCGAGAATTTTAATCAACCTTTACAACAAATCCTTTGATCTCCCTGTTTATTATTTACCCTTCAGCGCCGAACCAAACCGCGGGCTGTCTCAGCAGCTGCACGGAGCGACAAACTCAAGGGCGTCAGACTAGCGCTGGACCAACACTCAAAGGTGATTATATTTATTACCTAATATTTTTACTTAACTATCTAACCAAATTTATAATTTTTTGATGAAAAAACATTATTGGCATTCTACAAAACTTTTTTGACTTAAAGATATCTATTGAGAAGAAAATGCGAAAATCTATAATATATCATTGAATTGACTTATAATAATAATTATTATTAGTTTATTATTGAACTGGCTACTACTAAATTTTTAAAAATTAAC
The DNA here is from genome assembly GCA_031772225.1 of Eubasilissa splendida. Taxonomy (NCBI): domain Eukaryota; kingdom Metazoa; phylum Arthropoda; class Insecta; order Trichoptera; family Phryganeidae; genus Eubasilissa; species Eubasilissa splendida. The sequence continues at coordinate 19,484,180 of CM062859.1, read as the reverse complement.
CGTTTTGACTGTCTTATGTTTTTTTTAAAGAGATGCCAACACGGAATACGATTCACATAAATACTCTTACTATTTTTAAATTGACCAAAGTTCTATAAAAATAGGATTAACTTGCTAGTTTCCTGGAACGAGGCGCGAACCTCTGACCACTGGAGCACTAGGCGAGCGTCTTAAACATAATACAAATAAGCACGTTACAATGTAAAATAATATTCTTCTTGTATGGCCGAAATACTCCCATTTCTTAATCGTACTGCACTCGATCACTTCTGTAACTTTGTAAAGTATGTATTTGCAGCACTTCGATGTTTGATACCCAATACATTCAAGAAATTTTTAGTATTCTTCGGTAACACCATATTTCAAATGCTTCCAGTTTTCTACTTAATGTTCCGTTTGTGTCCAGACTTCTAGACCGTAAAGTAAAACACGTAAGACCTAAGAATACGTAGATGTGGATCTTCTTAGCCATCTTCGAAATCGATGTTAGCTAAAACTTCGACTGAGCGAAAAGGAATATTAATACATTGATACAACTTTATTATTTAGGAGAACATATTCTTATTGTGAAGTTGTAATTATTCAGAACATAGGTCTGTGTCCAAAATTTAATAAAAATGAATTGATAATTCTGGCGTCTGCTATCAGTTTACTCAAAGGTATTTGAGATTCTGTAAAAAATAAGGTAGATGGCTCTGTCAAATGATGGAAATGTATTAATATCATAAAGGTAACATATAGGGTCAAAAATTGTCGCTAAAAATAGTGTCGCTGTAGCTTAGTTGGATAAAGCACCTTCCCCGGTTAGGAAAGAGATCCAAGTTCGAATCCCGGTGGCGCAACAACAATATTTTTCGATAAAATTGATTTTATATGTATATCTTTATAATTAATATATTTAATTCATATTTAAAATATCACAGACCTATGTTCTGAATAATTACAACTTCACAATAAGAATGTGTTCTCCTAAATAATAAAATATTTCTTTGTTATACGCGCATTTCTGTAACAAGGTCCCTTAAAAATAAATTTAAAATATTCGTAATCATCCATGCCTTTTTGTTTAGGTAATATTTTACTGGTATAGTTTTCGTACTCTTAAAATACCTAGGTTTCAGCGATTCGCCAGTGACGATTGGCTCGCATATGTGACGTTAAGTATCAAAGTGTGACATCTCCATTTTTAGACAAAATAAATTATGAATGTATTTTTGTAGATTATAAAACCTATGAAATCATAAATTTTTTTACAATTCAAAATGCTTTACAGTCATATGGATTTATAATATTACGATTTAATAGACTTAACAGAAATTGTATAATCTACAAAACTATATTCATAACTCATTTTGTCTATAAATGGAAATGTCACACTTTGATATTTAACGTCACATATGTCAGTTCCATCACTGTTAACGCAAAACAGAGATCCTCTCTTTCGACCCTTTCCCACCGTGGCAGGACTCGCTCTTTAACGTCAATGTGCTGTTAGATATATGCTACGAAATATGCTGCGTAATTTAAACGATTAATGCAGTAAAATGATGCGCAAAAGAACGATCGATGCGATCTATTTTTGCGTATTTTGTATGAAATTAATTGGAGACTAGAAGAAATAAACGACACATGCGGGAAAACGATTATTCAAGGAATGATCGATCAAGATTTCACTGTATTTATTTTATCATATATAAGTCGATATTAAAGGCGAGTTTTCCTTCATATCTTAACTTATGACATCATCCTCATCACATGGTACACACATCACCTTTAACTAGACGAACACTTTACAGATCGTATACTTGCTCTGATCGTATCCACACAACAATCACTTTCCATACCTTGAATCACGCGAGGGGGTGCCGTTCTTTCACCTACATACTATCATCATCATCATCATCATCATCCTTTATTACCATCCAGATTGGTAAAATAATATTGGTGCCATATTATTTCAGTTATCTAAACCTTTAATTAAAACTGTTTTTTAGGCCTTAGCCTTTTGTTTAAGGCCTGAAACAATATAAAGAAATTCAGCCAAGGTAATGTCGATATATTTTGACGTGAAAAAATACGGCTCTGAATTCAGACACGTATTCACTGTTAAATGTACAGCATGCTTTAATAACGCCAGTCGTTGTTCTGTAAAGAGCGTTTATCGATTTTATTAGTATTTTCTCTCGAGAGAAAAACTTTTTCAATATAAACCGTGTGCGCAATTAAGGCAGCTGGACTATAAATAGACCATACAAATAAAATCCGTTGTTAGGTAACTTCAATTCAATGTTTTCTATCATAAAAAAATATAAAGAAGGTAAAACAATATTGTAAACATTGCCTATTTAATAATGTACCAACTATGACAGGTTCTCTCGAACGTTATGTATACTATTTACTGAGTTATTATGACGCGCGTACTGGCCTCGTTAGCCTTAATATCGCATCCACAATTCAGGCTGTATTCATCCATTATTCCAGCTGATGATAAAGCCTACAATGGCATATGAAATTTTGGTTAATGAGGCCAGAAACTCGCCCTATAATAACTTATTAAATTTGCATAGAAACAGCCAAAATTATCAAAAAATCTTACATCGGATCAAGAATTCTAGTGTATAAAATATTATGATGTTTATTAATTTGAACAAATAGCTAACATTACTTTTTTAATGCAAATTAATGGGGTGTAGTTGCCAACTACTAGTCATCACTATATATAAATTATTTAGCATGAAAATCTGAGTTTGCTAACCCCTGACAAAGTCAAGCGGGACAAAGCAGACCCAGGCAGAGAGGCAGAAGAGATGAGGATTTCTCTATCAGAGGCGAGTAAAGCATTGCCAGTTAAATGTATAATCCTAACTGAATAAAGTTATTTTTCAGAAAGTTTACCAATAATTTTAATATTGCATAAGGAAAGTGTGCGAGTAACAATTCTATGTTAGTTGAAAAAGGAATTTTAATTTAAAAAAATTTCTAAAACATAAATTATTCTATCTTGGTGTTAACCATTTTGACGTCAGCCAATTTCGATGCGATCACATGTTTGTCAAGATGAACGTATATTAATATGTTTCTATCTCTCTCTCTCTCTTTCTCTCAATCGATGTCCTCATGACTGAGCATCGTAATCTTTTAGTCTGTTTCTATAGCGCGAACAGCTTGTCTCTGTTTTTTGTGATCCTGAGCCTTGTTTAATTCGATTGGAGAAGGTTGGAAGGTATTTATTCTATATTCTAAACTATTCTATGTAATTTTTTTTTCTAGTCATAATTAAAAGGCACCAAGTTTACCAATATGTAAGAAGAACGCTGTAGTAGGTCAAATTTCAAAAGAACAAAATATTTGACAGATTTATCTTTTTGACTCTGTGTTTTTCAAATGTAATCTAAAGATGTATAATTTTCTTAATCTGAATATTAATCACACGCCTGCGAACGAAAGCCAATATGCATGCATATTTCCAATAAAATAATGAAGTAGGAATATATCAAATATATTCATATTTGTAATAACGGTGCCGTATTAGCTCTCGACTAGGAATATGGAAAAAAAGTGCGATCTTGGACGTTTCGAAATAATAATTTTTTTGTGGTTGCACAACTTTGTTACATAAATAAAATAATTTACAAAGACTAACAGCTAGTGGTACCATCTGTGCCGAGCTTTGTGTATCCTATTTAGGTAGGTACCTACTTCCCATATATTCAATAATAATTTAATTATATATAGAAGGTACCTATTACGAAAACTTAATTAAGCAAGAAGCAATCGCAAGATTCTGTAGGTCCCAAAGACTGCAATGGGCTGGCCATGCCAGATAACCGGGCACTAAAGATCATGACTAAGCATGGAAGCGACCTAGAGGCAGACCAAGAAAGAAGTGGGCGGACTGCGTGGAAAAAGACTGGAGCAGGATGAAAGAGTCCAGGAACTGGAGAAAAATGGTCAGGGATAGAAGTGTCCAGGAACTGGAGAAGAATGGTCAGGGATAGAAGTGTCCAGGAACTAGAGAAGAATGGTCAGGGATAGAAGTGTCCAGTAATTGGAGAAGAATGATCAAGGATAGAAGTATCCAAGAACTGGAGAAGAATAGTCAGGGATAGAAATAGGGGGAGAGTACTTGTGGAGGAAAACAAATCTCATCCTGGAACGTAGTGCCGTGGAAAAAGATGATACTTACCAACCATTCTGCATAAACTTGAAAATGTGTTTTTTTTCTGTTATTTTGACGGGCTTTCATCGAGTAATTGAATAAAATTGAACAATATAAAATAGCATATGTTGTTTGTAGGTCAAAATTTAGGTTAACGATCTACCTAGGTATTGTGAATTCGTCTTGCGTAACTTATGCCGCGCAGAGTAGCCGACTAAATGACGAAACAGTAGTAAACTTTGATGGCGAAGATGGGGTGTTCATTATATTTAATCGTGATAGTAAACTGAAACAACATTTTTATGGCGCCGCACATAAGTACAACAGATTTCCTCCTTAAAGGTGAGAAAATAATATTATATTTGTCAACATTCTTATACTCAAGATTTATTAACATCAGATTTTTATGTTTTTTTTTCATAAAACCTGACGTTAATATACTTCAATGTCATCATATTTTTTTAATAGGAGATTCAAAAATATTATTTGATACAATTGTGGTTTGCATAGTTTAGTGGCGTATTTTTGATAACAATGATTGGGAGTTTGAATGGGACCACCAGCTATCCAGGGGCGTGCACTCCATTTTAAAATACTGCGCACAGCTGCAATGTTCAATTATCAGTGCACTACGTATATGTATAATCTGATCATTAAATAAAAAATATCCATTGAATGTCTTCATAATAAATAATACCTTGTGACCTAACTCACCGGCTAGTCAGTGGAGGTACACGAAAATGCGAGTCCATTACTTTGAACTTGCCTATGACTATTGTGGTTCAATGCTCGGCTTACTATTTTGGAGAAAGTAAAAATCATACAGATTTTCAATACAATTTAAAGGACAATGTGCTAAATATTAAAATAACTTTTGTTACAAGATAACATATTAAACAGTAAGAAATCTAACTGACTGCGGAAAAACTATTAACATTATTACGTATAAAGATAATCGCTCTGAGCGTTAGACATGAAACATTCTAAGTCATTAAAGATAGAATAAAGATTTCAGGTTTTGCGTGTGACAAATATTACTGAATTTAATGAACACTAATATACTAAATCAAACAATGAAGACAACTTCTGAATCTGACAATGACCCATGCGTAGAATCAGTACGGTGATGATACTGGCGTGATGTTGATTACCGACGTTCTTGGAATCCGGCATTGATCGCACCTCCTGTGTGATCAAGAGTTCATTTAATCATCCGTCCGTCAGGTAGCCCCGCCGTGCGTCCATCTCAGACCTCCCCAAGACACCTTGGCGTTTTAACCTCCAAATGTCACCATACGCCTCTCGTTCCATCCCGTGGTCATCATCGTCCATTTCATTCCAATTAAAAATAAGAACATTGATGGAATACCTCAACCGAAGCTCAGAACAGGCAGATGGACTCACGGTATCATCTCATGGCGTACCATAATCTTGTCACAATAATATCCTACCTACATGGAAGGGACCTCCATGGGACCCTTCCCTCAAATTGACAACGTTACATGATTACATTTTAAGTTTTCACGATACCCACACGCTGCGCTCTCGAACGTTCTCACGGTATTCCATAGATAGAGATTGTTCTCGTTTTTCGGTTGCCATTACATAAAGATTTATTGACATTACTTACTGAGGATTGCAGGCACCGATGTAAGTACGATCTTTTGGAGTTTGTCGCGAAAACTTTTAATCTTTTACGGATTTATGACATTGCCGTTTTATCGACTCAAAAGTAAACCGACTGAGTAAAATCACGAGAGCATATGATATGGAAGGTGATCCTGTTAGAAACCTCAATAATCGACGAGCTTGTGTACGAGAAGATGTTTCAATGTGGATAAGGCGAGAATTGTGTGTCAGGACAGAAGAGTGTGGCGTAAGTCAGTACGTAATGGTTTATCAAATAATATTATCTTACTGTTTCTTTATACATAGATTTTTTGCATTTTTTGCAAATAGACACATTTTAAAACAACTCAAAATATAATTTCCACACGGACAAATACAAATAACCTACAAACCCCAAGAGCACATACAACATGTGGTCAAAGGAACTACAAATATTTTGGACCTAAACTATTTAATAGAATGCTAAAAGATTTAAATCAATTGAATTGTCCCAAGAACATGAAACTATATATTAAAACTTGGATTCGTAATATGGGTAGAGCCAGTATTGGTGCACTCACCCAAACATATTGACTCATACCTATATTAATTATTGCCACGAAGTGATCCAAAAATTAAGTCCACTTTAAAATTGTTCTTCATATACACCTTTTATATAGTAATAAATGTAATTCTATCTACTACTTGTAATTTTAATTAATTGAACAATAGCTTGTAAACTATGTCCGTCTCGACACAGAATTTATCTAGTGAGATAGGCACAGTCCAAACAGATGTTTACATTGTATTATATAGTTACAAATAAAATAAATAAATAAATTTGCTAAATATTTTTTGCTTATGTTTAAAGCAATGCCATTTCATTCGTAAAAAGAAAATATATTTAGGAAATATAGTATAGTACGTACTTACATTTTTGTGTACTTAAATTTTGACGATATATTTTTAGTTGTTAGTAAGTTGTTGCTTCAATTAAACATTTCAAAATTTCACTAAATAACATTTAACGAAACGCAACGTTAGTAATTTAAAATATTTGTAATTGTAACTGCGAAACGAGTTGAAACATTAATTTGCTGCCAGTTTGGAATGTACGTAAATGTTTTTTTTACCAGTACATTTTATCCTCAAAAATTCACCCAAAAATATTTTTTAATGAATTTGTTAAATGCACTTCGTGGAAATATTTTCATCGTTTTTGACTAAATTAAGCCGGATAAAGAAAAATTCCATCTATAATAGCATCATATCAAATACGTGTCACAATTTTTATTTTTGTCTGGTCAATAAAGCTTCTTAATTCACCCTTGTGAGTTTATTTGATCTCAGATCACGCAGTGATGAAGAAAACAACGTAAACCCGATAAATGGTTGAATACAAAATAAATATGAATTAAATATATTAATTAGAAAGATATACATATAAAATCAATTTTATCGAAAAATATTGTTGTTGCGCCACCGGGATTCGAACCTGAATCTCTTTCCTAACCGGGGAAGGTGCATTATCCAACTATGCTACAGCGACAACATTTTTAGCGACAATTTTCGAACCTATATGTTACCTTTTTGATATTAATACATTTAATCGTTCCATTATTTGAAAGATCCATCTACCTTATTTTTACAGAATCTCAAATACCTTCGAGTAAACTGATAGCAGACGCCAGAATTATCAATTCATTTTTATTAAATTTTGGATACATTGATACAACTTTATTATTAGGAGAACACATTCTTATTGTGAAGTTGTAATTATTCAGAACATAGTTAGGAAAGAGATCCAGGTTCGAATCCCGGTGGCGCAACAACAATATTTTTCGATAAAATTGATTTTATATGTATATCTTTCTAATTAATATATTTAATTCATATTTAAAATATCACAGACCTATGTTCTGAATAATTACAACTTCACAATAAGAATGTGTTCTCCTAAGAATACAAAATAGTTGAGCCGGTTTTTTTCCGATCTTGTGAATTTATTTCAATACAACATCTTCTTGAGCTTAATATGACTTTAAAATATTTTTCTTCATGATTTCACAATATTAAAATATGTACGAGTATTTGGGGTTCAATTTCAAAACAATCTTTTGTAATAAACATACTGCGTAAGTATAGTTTTTATACGATTCCATCCAGACTGTCTTCGACAACGGTCCTCTAAAACTGTTCGCTGATTATGTTAATATTTAAAAATATATACATATTAAATAAGTATTTATACAATATATATAACACTGTATTTCATTTTTGGGCAGATCTGAGTTATGAATGCAAATACATTGTATATCTTCTTGAGCATCGAATGGTATATTAAACAACCATAAAATAATAAAAAATACTAAGGGGTGTTTTTTTTAGAGGTGTAGATCTTTAAAATTAAAAAAAATATACATAAATATCATAGTAATGGTCAAGGTATTGGCTTTATTGGATGAATAATTTTATGGCATTAGCGTTTAAATATGATTTTGCGCATATGGGGGCAGAAGATGGCTTGAATAAAGTGTAATCTGAGATTCCAATTCTCGATCATTTTTAGGAGCAGCTGGCACCGGATATCGGCAATGAATGTTGGCTTCCCCTGGTTTATCGGTGTAGACTAGCGATTTCACATATCTCCACAGAAAATAATCCAAAGGTGTCAAATCAAACGATCTTGGAGGCAAATTCACAGGTCCATTACGTGAAATTATGCGCTCATTGAATGTTTCCTTCAATAAATTGATATTGGCTCATGTTGTGTGACATGTTTCGCCGTCTTGTTGAAACCACAGCTCTTCCAAATGAATGCTATTCAATTGGGGAATGAAAAAGTCCGTGATTATGGATCTATAGCGCTCTCCATTGACTGTAACGTTCTGGCCGGCATCATTTTTGAAGATCAACAGCTTCATCGATGCGCACTGTACGACGTCTCTGCGGTGCGAAAATGATCCATGGTTATTCAAATTACTTGCTCAGATGGACGATTTCGTGAAGTTTCATGAACTGTACCACGATTTTCGAAATAAATTTGCACAATTTGCAAGCGTTGTTCTGGTGCAAGTCTATTCATAGTGAAATAGCAAACCAAACTGAGCACAAATCAGCTGTCAGCTGTCAAATCGCTGGAAAAAGTGTTGCGAATTCGAAAAAGAAACCTCTAAAAAAATACCCTTTATTACACACAATTTCTAAGTGATCTTAGCACATCGTCGAAGATGACCAATGCTTTGTCTATCAATCGACATTTGTAAAAACGATATATAGTGTTGTTGCTGGGGGGTTTCATATAGTACACACAATACACCTATATATATCACAATTTATATATAAATATCTACACAATAGTAGGTATAATCAGTGGCGTGCATTAGGCACAAACTTAGATTATGCTGCTACCATCGATGCAACCGTCGATACTAGGTATCAAAAAAATATTAGAAAAATTATTCTAATTTTGAGAACAATTCTATCAATTTAAATTTTGAGTATAATTATTAAGTTATTATTTAAAAAAAGACAAGTCCTTTCATTGCTCCATACTGTACTCTGCTTTCGATTTCACTTAAAATATTATCTACGATTTCTTCTTCGGACAACGGATTTAAAATGTTTTTTTAACAGTGCTCAAAAACATATATTTAAATAACTAGCTTTATAAATTATCATAGCTGAAACTCGTAACAGAAATTTTATTTCAACATTTAATTTAATATTATTATTTTTTTAAGGAGAACACTTTCTCATTGTGAAGTTGTAATTTTTCAGAACACAAAAATTAAGTGCAAATTCACAATAAGATTGTTCTCATTAAAAATATATAAGTTGTATTAATGTCACCAAAATTTAATAAAAATGAATTATTTATTAATTCAATAACATATGCAATAAACGCAATTCAATAACATATTCAAGTTTATGCCAAACGAAAAAAGAGAAGAAATTCAATATGCTTATTAGAAATTTTCGTAATTTTTTTAAAATTATACCTTCCAGCGTCCTTATGTGCTATATTTATTCATAAAAAACATATAAAATAAATCCATAGAATATGGTTTTACATATAAATGTAAAATTAAGGTGCAGTAGTTCAAGACTCAAGGATCCATTCATCATAAAACACTCCCAAATGAGGGACAGTGGACGAGACACAAAATGGATTGAGTCACACATACACGGACAGACTAACGGAGCTGCAAAACCCGAGGTATGGAGAGTGAGAGGTAGGCGCGTAGGTGGAGATCCCACCCATGCAGGACAGCCTAACTACTTACCTAAGGATCTCCAACGTGTCACCCATACCCGAATAAATTCGTCCCATTACTTGGCCAGTCTACTGTAGAGGTTTTTATAGGTTTTATAAGGCACGAGAAGAAGTACAAGATTGATAATGATCAAGTTTGAATTATTTAACCACATGTATGTATGATTGGGTATCAAAATACAGTTTTGTATTTCAATAACTGTCACACTATAAATGATCACAGTATAGTACAGTGAACGATCATGAGTAAATTTGAAATTAAAATCGTAAATAAAACGAGGCGAATGAAAACCATTTTCTCCCCCCCTAGTATTTTTAAAATTATTCCCCTCTCAATTTCGGCTTTGTGATGCAATTAAGTCATAAATTCCTAATTCGTTAGCAAACCGTTTCGGCCCACGCGTATTGAAATAATTTCTTTTGTATGTCTTAAAGCTCTCTACGGGATCTGGTAAAGGCATTTCAATCGTTCCACTTAGATATTGGACCGCACAATGCTTTCGACGGCTGGGAATACTTAACGTGTTTTGCCTAAATAAATACTTATCGGTTCTGAGTAAAAACTCGTACGGTTTTTACCGTACGGTGGGTGTTATTAATAGATACATTACAGGGTGAAAGCCCGTCAATAAAGTAACGAGAGAAAATCATATTTTCAAATATACACAGAATATTTTGTAGGTATTTCTATGTTTGTTGATTGTGTTGTATCAGAAGGAAATTATTTGCGATTTTCACTGAATTTAAGTTTATTTACATTTATTATACAAAATTGACTTTTTATATGAAAACTCTGACATTTCTTTAAGATTATATAACAAATATGTTAAGTTTACTAGTAGTTTAGTATGTACTTTGCAAAGAGATCAAATAAAGTACAGAAATTCTTCTTAAATACTACTTGTATTGGGTAAAAAAAGGAAAAAATATACATGAAATAATTTCGAAATATCGTGGAAAAAACAATGAAGGAAAAATTAAAAATGATTGCTGACAAATTTGTCAATATATTCAATGACTCAATAGAGAGAATTAGAATATCCTGCCACCAAAAATTATTAAATTCAAATGATTACTCCAGTGATGAACTCCAAACAATGTTTATGTACTCGCCACGGCCAACGATAAAAATGATAACTGGAATAATAGACGGGAGTACTGTAATGATGTACTAATATGTAAGAATTGATTAAGAAATGTGCCAACAAGCCATAACGGCTTGGCATGATCTATAATAATGTAAATTTGTAAAAACGAAATAAAAAATAAAATAAAAAGTAGACAACAAGAAAACAAAATAATATATTAAGTAGTAGAACTTGTGATATAGCATTTTTTTAGAACAAGTAGTGTTGATGTGATAAAATTAAAATGTATGAGTTATTTTGTATAATAACGTATATTAAGAATTAGTTGACTTTATTCTCTACATTTGAATTATGCAATCTCTGGGTCGTACATCTCGCGGAACGGAATATAACAATTCCGGTCGTGAATTGGAATCACCGCAGGGTAGGGAAGGGAAGTAGGGAAACGTGGTACAGTATGAGGTCGGTGAGGGGATAGGGGTTCTAGTTGAAAAACCAGTGGATTTCGGGGAACCGAGATTCGGAAGGACTGCTCACTTTGATGCCTCCGTAATCCCTGCAGTCGCCGCCGAGATCACACAAATGGCACGCGGATGAGCCGATTTCCGATCCTAATTGAATACGGCGATGTCACAAGTTCACCCACGGCTCAAACATTCACAGGATCTCAAACAATACAGTCCTGGTGCATTGGAGCTGAAAGATCCACATAACGAATGCTATCGCGATGTCGAGATCTAACAAATATCGGTCAAGTTGATGTCTGCGGTCAAGGTCACATTTCAAACTGAAAAGACGAGCATGAGAAAATATATGGATGGGAATTTGGATGCGGAATGTGTCAATAACAGTGGTCGCGGCTAAATCGAAAAGATGCGCCAAAAGGGTGTTTACGAATTCAAAACAACATTAAATAGCGAAAACTCTGTCAAAGCAATCGAAAAATTACAATTAAAAACTTCAAAAAAAGTTCAATATCACGGTTTGATGTTTCAAAAACATAATACACGAATTAGAACTTATACTGTGGTATAAGAGTGCGAAGTAAATGCGGTTGTGGATTGGGCATTTGGAGAAACAGTGACGTGAGCAGCCAAGGCGCCACTCGTGATAAGCTCAGGGTCTGTTGATTGCGCTCGGATGTGTCGCTGGGGTGCGCTGACATCTTCTAATGGTGGTTGTTTACTGCACTACTGGGTGCGTTCGGAAATAGCGATGGACGTCTGCCACAGGTGCATACAGTCTTGTATCGAGTTAAATTATTATTCTGCATAAAATGTCAGTACTTACCTAGATCGGATACGTTAAGCTTAGAGAGCATAATCAGATTTTATGAAAGTATTTTATTCACATCACAATGCTAGGCAACCTCAAAAATCTTATTTCAAAATTTGAATAAAAGATGTTCATATTGATTTTCCTAAATTGGTAAATTATTCTAATTTACTTCAAAACTTTGTCTTAAAATTTAACTTCCAATAATTACATTTTATAGCCGTAACTGAAATTTATTATTTATATATGTGTGTTAACTTCTTCATCTTTTTTTTCGTTTTTTTTTTAACATAAATATTATTTTATTATACCTTAATTGAATGTATTATATTTTGTTTTGCACAAATAACCCGATCACGCTGAAATAAACACTTTTTTCTTTCTTCTGAAATTATCAAAAATCTTCTTAAAAAAATTATTAAAAAAGGTTCGCCTCTTATTTTACTTATCATAATATGGATAAATAATTTTTAAAATCCACCTCAACAAAAATAGAATTATAAAATTTAAAAATGTATTATAAAAGCATTATTGATTTACACATTAGTTCTCTGCTAATATGTCAGGTTAGAGACAAAACCATAGTCCTAAACTGAAGGAAGGATTTTTTTTTTAAATTGTGAGTTTATCAAAATACCTAGTAACACGCTTTTGTTTTTTTCCTGAAGATTTGAATATTATAGGAGACAAATATTGTTCGTAATATTAAATGGATAAAATCGCATTTTACTTAATATTCTTACATCTTATATACGAGACAGGAGGCCTTCTTTCCCATTTTGCATCGAGGCCCTATTTTTGTAGTTACGCCGCTGGCAGTGCACTGAATTATATCTGAGACACATTGAGCACTCGTAAGTCGGCTGATTCTCTGGATACCTCTTAAATAATAAATATTTTCACAGAAGATAAATGAATTTATTTAAAAGTAAACAATAAAAATACATAATCATCGATCGCTAAAAATTACAAATAATACACAACGCAATTCTCTTAATAATAAATAGCAAATAATTTTCTTTTACATTACAGTCGAATAAAAATTAAATTTAAATCATTTTCATTAAGTCTTTCTAAACACCAACAGACATGCAGATATATAAACATTTTAAGGTAACATATAATTTTATGCAGGTAGATACATGTTAATGATTATTTAAACTATTATTTAATACCAATAAAATAATGAACATTTCCACAAATGTATTCACCTATACATAAACATACGCGGAAATATTGTATATTATATATATATATATTTATATGTGATAATATAAATATCTACATACATTATGTATACGTACCTACATGTAAGTATAGAAAATACATGATATTTGATATATTTATGCAACATTGTGTTTTCAACAAATTGTTTTGTATGTAGATTAAATGTGTTTGTTTCCTTGGAAATGACTTTGTGTGAATCTTTACAATTATATAACAATTACACACCCAGATACATAACACAACATATTATCATTATCTGCATAATGAGTTAATCAGTACACAAATTATTGTTAACGGTATGTTTACATGTTTAGTGCGGACTATATACACAGTGACTATAACTGAGAAAGGTACATTCTAAATGTTAAAAATAAAATAAGTAGCTAAAATCTTAGCAGCACACCCCAGGCTTTATTAAATGATAGCATATTTATGACGTTCTTCCTGGAAAAATCCCATATCTGGTGTTCAAATATCTGATAATTGTATATAGATAGTTTAAATTTGTAGCATGAAGCAATGGCTATGTGGAAGCAAACTTAATGTTTTTGGAACTATGTTCTCCTGGCTTTGTTCCATATAAAAGAATACATAGAATAAGCTTTACAGTAAAAAAAAATTGCCATTTTATTTATAATGATTGCATACTCCAATATTTCATATAATATAAGAGTGGGCGTGAATGTACAATACATAGATCTCCAAAATAAATGATAGGCTGCCGAGACTTTACAAAAAATCCAGATGACTAGAGATCAGTGGCATAACAGCCTAGATTTAATAAGATTTCATTTTTATTTATCCACATCCGGTCCTTTGCGGAATTATTTTATAGTGATAAAATTGTATTGAATATTATTTTCTTAAGTTTTCACGATTCGCTTATATTAAGCACTAATCAGATGAAATAAAAAATTATTTATATATATATGTATATATATTAAACACAGATTGAGTATTTAAGTCAATAACAATCACATTATATTTCACTTCGAACTAGGTAGATATTATTGTATTATGCCTCCTTTTACACCAGTTCTGAAAATTCTCTTAGCTTAAATTTATAAACCTTTTAAAATGATCATGTGTTACACTATTATTTAAATATACCCTACGCCACTGAGAAGGATTTGTATAACGTATAAAACGGTGTATCATTTCTCTTTATAATTCACTTACTTTCCGACGCGGCTTTAGTTAGCGAAAAATAAGTTAGTATCTACATAGTTATATTCAGAATTAATTTCATGTATTTGTTTAATATTGTCTTTTAATACCAACGAAAATAAGTTAAATCAACATTTTGAAAATAATAGGTAATAATATTTCGTTTTTTTTATACGACAATTATTAATTTATTACTTAAAACATAAAAAAACATTTTATGTCTATTGAACATTTTATACAGTTTATTCGAAGAAAATAATACTACGACCGTGGTAAATATAAATAAATATTATTGATTAATTTTTCAAGCTTTATATAAAATATTCCATCAGAAAAATCTTTAAATCAGTGTAGATGAAATTAAACAAATTGTTTATTTTTGAACCATTAGATGTAGGCAGAGAAGTAAATTATTTATTTTAGCTGTCACTCAAGCCTTCTCTGTATGTGGTGTAATACGATAAGCGAGAATTTAATTTTAATTTTATAAATAAATATTTTAAATTGTTGAAATAATACAAAACATTTTTGAAGGCTAAATAAAAAATGATTTAATTACGAGTCACACAAATTAGATTAATTAAATTTCAGTAATTTAAATTACGCGAGAAACGGGTCGTAATTCATTGTGTAATCTAATTACCCTAATTACTTTTTATTCACATTTTTTGCAGAAACAAAGCCAGGTCTAATTAAATAGGCAGCGAAAGAAAATGAAAGAATTTCTGATAATGTGGCACACCAAAATACCTGAAAGCTTTAAAAAATACTTCACACATTTAAGATATTTTTAAATTTCATTTTTTTTAACATTATTAAATCAATTTTGGTATCAGAAACATTGTTCAAATAAATATGTCCAAGAACACACAATTACAGGATTTTCACCTACAAAGGGCACTGTTATTAAACAAATAATAAATATCTCATAGAGACGAATCTATTTCTTATTATATTTAATAGATATATATGAAAGTATGGGGTGATTACAGGACTTACGACATGTCTTCGGCTGGCTTAAGTGATCACTTTATATAAATACAACGTTCACCATGCTATTTATTTAAAGTCATTACCCATATTTCCATTAAATATAACAAATAGTTTCGTCTCTATGAGTTATCTATTATTTATTTAATAATACTTAAAATGATTTAGTTTTTTTTTTGATCATTTAAGATTTTAAGTTTGCGAGTTGGTAGGTCTATCTGTATATTCATTTAAAATTATTTCTACAATGTTTACAGACATTGCTATTAATAAATTAGGCCAATAAAAATTATCGGTACGAAGAATCTGGTTAACAAACCATACGGCACCTCTACATGAATGAATTTATATTATTTCTCTGCCTTACCCGACTTATCTAGATAAAACGCGAAGAGATGATTATTGAGTCCCTTTAGTAAAACGAATGACAGGTACCTACCAAGGTATAGTTGTTTCAAAATTGACAACCCGTTAAATTACTTATCTAGCATGAGTTCTTATAAACAAGTATGTGAAGCTACCACGAGTTCTATATTATGACCTCAAAAACATTTAATGCTACAACGATATCTGTATAAACATAAATATTTTATGCCTTGTTTCTATAACAAAATGATGCGTTAGTTAAATATGGATATATATGTATTTATAAAAGCATAAACATCAAACAACAAAAATATTTAAACATCGCAATAACTTTGGATTTCATCCGCTACATTAAAAATACTATATAATATTTTATTGTAATGCATACATAAATTATCCCTATTTTTTTTGCTGTTTCTATTTCATAAAAAAATTGAAGTATTATACATCACACAATTCCAGAAACTTATGGTAACAACTTACGCCACCAAATAATTTCTTGTTAATAATTTAAAATATTGAAAAATGTTTTTTTTTTTGGTTTGATTATTTATTTCTAAATATGATTATGTGGCAGACCCCTGACACCATCTATGCATCGTAAAGTAAAGCGCACCATAGCCGAGACATACTCCATTGGGTAACCACGATACACTGGCCGCATGCGCCGTCTACTAACCGATGGCAACTACAAGCTCACCACTTCTTCTCCGACCTCGAACCTTCAGCAACTTAACGATCAGTATAATTCAACTTAAAATAAATTCACTGTCAAATCGTTTTCTATTCGATTTACCTTTACTGCCTGCAATCATCTCACACAGTAACCGAGAGAGACCTATCGTCTCACCTACGCGAATACAGATCTGATGTCATTCTGCATATCACACCTCATTAAAATATACCTTGCCTCTATGAGTGGTGGCTACGATGTGATTACCCAGTTCTGCGCGTTTCAGCTAAGATGCGCATTATTTGACGAACCATAGATGAGCCAAAGATGTGTATATGACGACCATTAAGCAGAAAATATATTTTAATATAATGGTATTTATTTACAAAATCCTCAATAAGAAAATATCGGCGGAATTTGCACGAAACATTGACGCAAATCAACACGAGCACGGGCATCGTACAAGAGGAAGGGATAGACTGAGACTGAGACTGCCATTCAGGAAGAAGGTCAAATCTCAGAAATCGATGATGTATAGTGCGATGAAGATTTTTAATGAAATGCCAGAAAACATAAGAAACGAGGAAAAATTTAATAGATTTAAAATGAAACTAACCAAATATGTAAAAGATAAGTTTTAGAAAAAGAAAACACTTTAATCTTGTTTATATTAGAGCATATATAGGAATGCTTATCTATGCACTATGTTAAGAATTAAATAAATGAATAAATAAATATTATGAATGCGGTCTAAGTCATGTTCCTTTCGTTTCGAGATATTTAATAATAATAATAATAATAATAATGATGTGTTTATTCTAGCGTGATCAGGTTTTTTTTAAACCGATTCGCCATAAAGATAATACATATTATGTTATACATTAAAGGTTATGAAATAAATATAATGCTATGACAAAGAAAACCAAGGAAAATATTAATAAATAAAATTAAAATTAAAAAAAGTTAATAAAAAGTAAAAAAAGTATAATTCATAAACTCATTTTTTTCAATTTCTTGACTTAGACCACTTTCATGATAATGGACACAGATGGCGGCAGGCATCCGTCACAATGACAAGGAATTCAAATAAAAAATACTGACCGTCTTTCAAAATAAATCGACATTCCTCGGCACTGAGCACTTTTTGGAGATCTTAGCTCGGTTTTGTTATTGAAACTCGAAGTCGCATTATATATATATATTATTTTATTTAATCAACATTAGTTTTTCTTTGGATTACAAGTATTTACTCTCCTGAATGAAGACCATTTGGTATGATTAATAATATACAAATTACGTTTCAGTACACGATTCACAAAACATTCGATAAATTCTCAATTAAGGCATCAATACACTTAACATCGACGATTATAATAGTTTTTAATTAATACTCACTTTTACATTATAATACAAAGCACGCTCGTTCCCGATAAAAGCGGGAACTTAAATTGACACACGGTTAACCTGGAGTCCGCCATTTATTGTGCGCCATTTTGTGTCGCGCCATTTTGAAGTCCGCCGTTTGTGACGTTGTCCGCTATTGTGCTGCGGCTGTCCGGGTCAGTATCGTTTTTGTTCACGTTGGTGGTAAATTTTTTTCATAACCTTTTACCAGAGCATCAATGATGAACTTAATGGTGACTTTGTAGATGTTCTCCACGTTCGGTGTGTAGC
Source organism: Eubasilissa splendida (assembly GCA_031772225.1). Lineage (NCBI taxonomy): Eukaryota > Metazoa > Arthropoda > Insecta > Trichoptera > Phryganeidae > Eubasilissa > Eubasilissa splendida. The sequence goes on along the minus strand of CM062859.1, from coordinate 19,465,677 downwards.
GGTCTCCCAAAGTCGACTCCACCGATTCCAGAAATGGTTTCTCGATCCGCTGGAAAAATGAAAAAAACCTTAGTTATATTTGGTGACTAATGACATTTGATTATTTAGGAGAACACATTATTATTGTGAAATTGCAGTTTTTCAGAACATAGTTTTGTAATATTTTAATACAAATTAAACGTATCAATAAGAAAGATATACAGATAAAATCAGTTTATCAAAAACATATTTTGTTGCCACCAGGACTCGAATCAGGAACCATTCTTAGCTTATCTAATATAAAATAGACTGACTGCTTTCAAATAATGGAATAACAGATGTATCAATTTAAATGTGCAACATATAAGTTCTAAAATTTGTCGTTAACTTACAATATTGACGTGGTATAATAGATCAGCGCACTTCTCCGGATAGGAAGGGTTCCGGGTGGCAAAAAATTTTTTTTTCGATAAATTGATTTTATCTGTACATCTTTCTTATTGATATATTTAATTTGTAATGAAACTTAATTTTAAGTTGCCATGACCAGGAATATGGAATATTTTCCTGACTATTTAATATAATCAGTGGCGTAACTAAAAAAATTGGGCCCCGATGTATAACGGAAAAATGGCAAGTACTGCGCAGTTTATCCATAAAATAGTAAGAATAAAATAACTGTCTTGTATAATATTCACATTTTCATTAAAAAAAAAAATGTTTTTAGGCATATACTCGTGTATGATCTCGCAACTGAAAAAATCCTAGCTTTGTTTTTTGCTGATTTTCGCTTTGCGGCGATGGTTTGGTCTCTAACCCGACATATTAGCGGGGTATTATACTGTACAATACATCGATCATATTTTCAATTTCTATCATAGTACATGTGAGAAATATTTTTTTAAATTTGATTATATCATTTCATGCTGTGGTGGATTTCAAATATTATTAGTCTAGTTTTCCGCTGGGAAAAACATCGATAGTTCCAAAAGTATCGTTGGGCGTTAACATTTTGCGCCCCAATGTGCCGCATTGGCGTGGTTACGCCACTGATTTTAATTGTATTTCAAGAATCAAGCACGCGCTTATTTCGTTTAATAAAATACATTTACACGTTTTTTTTTGCAAGTTTTGCGCAGTAGCCACAATGAATTGTAAAAAAAATTGGCCCAAATAATATGACTGTGGGAGTTTTCATTTCCTGCTATAAATTGTTTTAGACCAAACAGCTTTACTTTAGGCGCCTGGAGCAGAATTACTTCTTATGTCCCCCATTTCTATTATGAACAATGGGTCCATACTTTTTTTAATTAAAAAAAATAAGATTAACAAGATGTGTGGGTAATTGCTACTCATAATATATATATATTTTTATAAATATTTATTTATTAATCTGTTATAAGTACAATAATACAATACAATATTTTTTCATGCTATACTTCTCTAAAAAGCATATACTTGTGCAGAGAAGTGAAGTATACATTAATAAAATATATTGTTTAAAAATAGCTTAATAAAATATAATAAATTAATAGCAATAACGATATAAAAGTTTCCGGATGCATGTTTATCTTTATAGTATTTTTTGATAGCATTGATTATTTATTTATTATAATTAATCTTCCAGATGTTTTCGAGTAAGCTGATAAATATATTTTTTCTAGGTTCGTATAGCGGTGTTGTGCAAAATATGTGTTGATTTTTGAGCACGAAATTATAAATTCAAACCTAGTACGATTTTCAGTAATAAAATGATATTTTTCTTTTTCTTTTAATATTTGAAGAATATAATTTCTTTTAAATAGATCACAAAATATCGGTACTTCGAATACTTCAAATAGTAATTTTTTCAAATAATCTTTTAGTTTTTTCAATATTATGAGTAAGAGTATGATAAGTTTTTGTACATTTTTTACTGGAATCAGGCTGATCCCCAACTAATATAGGCATAATTTTTGTAATTATCAATTACACAAATATACTGAGTCAATTTTTAGGGAAAAAAATTAGGGATATTGGTTGTTTATAATTTTTTGATTAGTTTTTCACGCCTTATTTATCTCCAACGATTTCTTAGAATTATCCATAATACAACAAATTATTCTAGTCATTTTGTATCAAGTAACAATTTGAGTTAGGTACTAAATTAATTTTTTAAATAATTATTGTTTTTTAAAAATTGATTCTGTTAAAGAAACAATAACATATGTTATTGACATCTTGAAGAAGAAAATGATATTTTTCGAAACTGGTAGATGTATTTTTACTCAATAAGTGGTTAATAAAACAAAGTTAAAAATAAAAATAATGAATTTTAACCACAAAGTTAATTTTGCCAATTTAAAAAAAAATTATTTGATTGCTTTTATAAACGGAATAATATATACATCAATTGTAAAGATTACATAATATAAGTTCAAATTTTTTCTAAAACGTATTCGATTGCTATAGCGAAAACGGAACGCGCTTTCCACGGATAGCAAGAGGTCCATCCCGGTAGCAACTAAATATGTTTTCGATAAATAGATTTTGCTCTTTATCTTTCTAGTTGATTAATTTAATTTGTATTAAAAGTAAATTATTAGTGACAGAGAAATGCAGAGAAAGATTGCTAGAGTTCGGGGCCCTGGAAGTGGAACATTATGCCTGAAGAACCTGAAGCAATGATTTGGCCAGTCTACTGTAGAGCTGCACCGGGCCACAGTAAACAAAGTGATGATAGCCAACTTCTATTGAACGGTTAGGATACAAGAATACGGAGAGAATAATGTAAAAATTTAATGTTAGGTCTAACTGAATGTGTGGCATTAGTGAAATTATAAAAATATATATTGAAAATGAAACAAATACGTTCATAACGGTCATTGTAATTCACTCATTTCTCACTAGCAGATATACTATACTAGCAGAAAAGCAATTGGCTTTCGCCGATTGCTTGCTGCTAGGCCTTGTACTTGGCTCTTGTGGCCTCTGCGCTATCAAGGTTTCCGTTGAATATATATTTCAATGTGGAAATCCATTATTATATGTATTTAACTATGTAGTGTAAACAAAATATTAATAAAATGATACATGCTATATATATATACACCTGGAGCTAACTTAAATTGATTTATTATCGACAGAATGTTATTAAAAGCATAAACGTGAAGGATACAGAGAACTTAAAAAAATGAAATAATATTGACAGCTAAAAAAAATTTTTTTTTGCTAGTCTGTACTGCAATCTGGCGGATTTGTAAAGGAAATTGATATTAATATACTTTTTTTTTTTTGCTAATCTGTACTACCATCTACCGGATTTTTTAAAGACTGCGTTAGTATTTTTAATGGCTACTTTGATATTTGACACTCACTTATCCAAATACAGATCCAATAGCGATGAAGTGCAATTATAATATTAGATTATGTGATGTGTAAAATTAGAAAAAAATATATCAAATAAATACAATATTTTCTAAAAGTGTGTAAAATTAGAGTTAAGATTAGCGAAATAACTTTTAAATATACGTCCTAAAATGTTGCGTTACTTTTAACTTTGCGCCTGGGGCAACTTTTCCAATTTCAATTTCTCCTCGGTAATTGTGTCACGTGACCCACGGCATGACTCCAACATAATATAACTGAATAAACGTGAAGTGTCAAAGTTTAACATCGAAAGGTGAAATAGACAGACACATCGGGGCTTCTAGTGGTGTTTTAGGTTTGCTTTACAGTGCGGTAATAAAGAAATCCAAGTCAAGTGTCAAGACAAAACTGACTGTTAAAGCTTAATGTTTAGGTCTACTTTAGTATGCCTCCCGAATGCGTATCCCGAGAGCGAGATCAAAAATCAAGGCTGCTGAAATTAGTTATCTTAGGAGTAACGTTATTAGAATGAGTGAAAAGTACCGCGATAAGGGTTACCCTCATTGGCATTAAACCCCTACTTCTACAAAATAAAAAATATCTCAATTAAAGTGATCTGTATATTTAAAAGTCTATCGCCTCCATAATTTGCACGCACCCTGCGTATACCTGGGTGTAAAACGGGGTTCTCGTCAATCTTAAAATCACGCTGTAGAATGCTTACTGCTAATACTTTATTTTTAAATGGAGATGCGTACACAGAATACATGTCAGATCAATATTCTTACTATTTTCATACTAAGCTAACCGCTTGTACTATGGAAATAGGACTAACTTGCGATGTCCTGGAACGAGTTGCAAACCTCCGGCCACTAGATCACTAGGTCAGCATCTTAACTACTACACCAACAAGCTACTTGTGTCCGTAACTGTATTACAAGCATCAATAAACATCGATCTATTGTAAGGAGTCATTCATTGTTTATCCTACTCTGGCCACACACACTCGTATACGCGTATTATTCAAATGAACCGGTAAGCGCCCGGTGTAAATTTATTTGGGGGTATTCAGACCCTCACATCCTTTGATATCTCATAATATATCTTATCTGCACATTAAACACAACATCATTAACATTCTCCAAAGACACGTCTTGCGAATGTCAGAGGAATGACTTCCAAGATTTATCTTCTTGGTAACTCCGGAGGGAAGGCAGCCGAGGGGGGTGGGGGGGGTGGGTAGTGGGTCGCCCTAGACTCAGCTGGAATACATAGCAACAGAGACTATATGAAGATGGACTGGGTCTTGATTAGTTAATAAGTACCGAAGCGGTGCAAAACAGGAGAAGATGGAAGCGCCTTATTGAAACTTTGGACCATCCTAGGACAGGGGATGAAAATGATAATATAATGCGTATATCAAGCTGTGACTTTAATTAGTGTGAGTTAATGATGCGGTTAATACTAATAACATGGTGCGGTACACATACCACCAAATATATATAAACATGAACTAACGCAAATTCTTTGTTTCAATATTTTCAATTTGGTGCCATTCGCGTGATCATTTCGGTACAACTTACGCAATTAAAATTCATGACTGAATTGGAACGAAAAACATAAATCCGATGGATTATGACACATTCATGCAACAGTAAAAGTATTTACTCTTTGATAGTTAAATATTTGTGTAAACAAGACGTATTTGTTAAATGAATGCATATTATATTGTCAGCCTTTAAATTTTCGATTCAATCGAGTCATATATTTGCACGATTGGCACCAAAGTAATAACGGGAGTGCCACCAAAATGAAAATTTTGGGAAAAGGAATATGCGTTAGTTAATTGCCTATTTAATTGGTCGTCTGTGATACAGACATACAAACGTTTTTATTATATTATTAAGTATATGTTTTAAGAGCATCTAGACATCAGCTTGGATCAATTTCACTTTTTATTGTATATTATGTTCGAGTTATTAACTTTTATTCAGATATATTAAATCCTCAACCGCATCGATGTGATGCCTACCCATTTGCTCCTTATTATTGCTGTATAGCCTTTTTGTCATTACCTTGTAGGTAACATATATAAATTTATCAACGATTATTCTCAGACAAAATACTGCCCCTTTCTTTCCTAGTGGAATGGAGGCTTTATCCTTCCACACTACGCTTTGCACACTTGCTAATTATTTTATAATTTAAGAAACATTATTTGATAATGGTTTAGAGGTGTATATTATATACTAGTAGCCAGTTTTGAACATCAAAGATTCAATTCCTTTTCTTAACTTCAACATCATTCTATATTCTCTTTTCCTGCGTACCATTTTATCACGGAAAAAGAGAAAACAAAAGTACAGTTATCTAAAACGACATTAAAAAATGTTTTCCGAAGCAAAATAAATGTATTTGTTTATTTATAAATATCCTTTCATCGTAATAAATAATACTTCACATAAAAGATCTGTCACTACATAATATAAATTTAAATAAATATTTTATCAATACGTATTTCAAAAAAGTACTTTTTTTGCGTTTCACCTTTTGTTTTATTTCTTAAAAAATATAAGATCTTTCAAGTTATATTTCATAAATATTCATCGCTAAGAATAAACTTCCAAGACTTTTAGAGCAGTTAATTAAAAGTAAACAAGTCCTCAACGCGAAACCGAATCTGTTGACGTCGCCAGACTTCGGTGAATTCATTTTCTGAACCTTACTTAGAAACAAATATTTCTTCAAAGGATCTTCTTCACTTCCATCTCAAATAACGCCGGAGCACTTTGAGAATTACAAGGGTTGGTTGCCAATAGAGAGACCTCTAGGAATGTAGTGTGAGAGGTGATACCTACGCAATGGACAAAATGACTGAATTTTAGACATGGCTCTTAAAAACAATTAAAATTATATCTTTAATTAGATAATAAGTCTTCGACGATCCGTAAAAGTATTAGGGATTCTATGTTCTCGACTTTTTTCAATTCTCGGGAATTCCCGGGAATCGAGACCATGAATTTAATTTAATTAAAAAGAAAAGATATTTTAATAAATATTTATATATATGATGTACAGTAGCTATTAAGGATATATTATTACCTGTATAAAAAATATACATTAATATTAATTTATTAAAACAAATAAAAACTATAATAACGTACGTATGTCTGTTCAACTTCTACATGGATAATTGTGTGAAAGAACTGGAAAAGGGCGATTTTATTGTATGCTGTTTATTGTACGCCGATGATACAGTACTTATAGTGAATAATGAACAACAGTTACAGAGTCTAGTGAGTAGAATGTACGATGTATGCATGGAAAGTGATGATAAATGTGATGGTATTCGAGAAAGAGGAAAACAAGGCAACGTGCAAAATGAATTTTATGAACAAGTAGATGAGTTTGTGTATTTGTGAAGTATGTTTGATAGAAATGGAAAGGTTGAGAATGATATCGAAGGGGGGAGGGGGCTGCAGGGAATAAAGTGAACAGCGCTTTGAATGTAATTATATCTAACGGAATTAGTCAACCTACGCAAGACTGGCACAGAGTCCTGGTACCGACTCTGATGTATGGAAATTAGACCTGGATCTGGCAGAAGAGGAACGAACGAGGAACGTAGACTAAATGCAATGCAAATGAGATCGCTTAGGCGTATATGCGGCAGATCCATTTACGACAGAGTTAAGAATGAAGAAATAAGGAAAGAATGTAAATATGATCTTAGGATAATAAGTAAGATGAAGAAAAAATCACTTAGGTGGTTTGGTCATATGGAATGAGGAGAAAATGGTAAGAAAGATATATGACGTAAGTGTTGATGGCACCAGAAATAGAGGACGTCCGCGGAAGACGAATTAAACCAGATATTGGAGGATGCATGATTGTGGATGAGGCGAGAATTGTGATGGTAAGTTGGTTAGTTTAAAAAATATGATTTTATGTAATTTACTAAATTAAATTATATCCATAAAATTAAAATAATACAATATTTTGTATACGCTTTTGAGATATTTTGAAGAGCTTATTTCATCACCGGGTAAAAATAATAGACTGTAAATGATCTCAAATATTTGACTTTGCGAGTTACTTAAGAGAAAACACTCTTCTAATTGAGTACTTTCTGCCAACTCGAAAGGAATATTTATATTACAATAATCCTTGACGTAAAATATTAATGTATTATTCGGCTAACAAATTATAAAAGTAGCTTATTTGATAACTCTTGTATAAGAAATTCTATGCCTGTTTTGAAACAGCAACCGGCAACAACAAATAACATTTTGTAGGTATTCAAGCAGACTTGAAATAGAAAAACATCAATCTATTCAACCCTTAATTTGCATACTAGAATAAACTTTATATAAACGATCTGACTTTAACCATTACATTGCTCGCTTGTTGTATTTTATGTTTGTACTTTCTTGGCTAACAAACAACTATTTAGAGAAAAAAATCCGACCTATTTTTTGAGGCGAGAATAAAATGTATCAGAGGAAATGTTAAATTCAGTGCCTTATTTTTTAAGCTTGATTTATAAACGTACCCATTTTTCAGCAAATTATATAACACTTAATCTTATTTATATTTTTGACATGATAATTGAATTATAAATTTTACTTGGGAATTCAATGTTCAACCGACAGCACTACGCAATGATTAAGTAATGTGAAATTGGATTTTAACGTAATTTAAAATTATATACATATTATTTTAGTCTTGTTTAGTTTAGTTATGTTTTAATAGTCCAAGCCCAATAATGAATGGATTAAAATACAAAATGAAATTAAATATCTAATGATCATAGTTAGCACCGATCACAGTATGCAAAAATAAATATCAAACTTACATTTTTAACCCTTCCCAAACCATGCAGTAATAAAGGTAAATCATAATTAAACCTGTAATATTTCGGTAAATACATGTAACATAAAATTTATATTTTAGATAATCCTAATGAAAATATTAGCGCTTAGGAATGACTAGTGAAAAACCAATTCTGAAAAGAGAATCGTATAAAAACAATTAATTTTTACATTCAATCCGTTGTAAAATTAATACGTTGGTAAACATATCATTTATGATATAAAAGACAGAGATCGTACACAATTTTCACAGTAAAAGTAACAACAAATATATAAATATAATTGTCTCTTTCTCACTTATTAAACGAAGAGAGATAAAAAGGAAGGACACATTGTATAGGACTTAATGAATGCTCTAAATTATGTTATTAATAATTTTTTCAAAATTTAATGCTCAATATTTAGAGCAAATTTGTGTCATTAAAGCCATTTAAGCTAATAAGAACATTTCTTCTAACTGTTATTTACGGTAACACGAGTTGACAGCATTGCTGCGTTCGGGTATTTTATATCATGGTATGATAAAGGTTAATAAAAATACGTTTTTGTTGTGATGTTGTAATTTCACAACATAGTTCTGTGATATTATTAATACAAGTTAATTTAATCAATTAGAAAGATATGCAGCAAAAATCTACATATCGAAAAAATTTAATATTTGGTTGGCATCGGAATACGTATTCAATGTTGAATTTATAATTTATGAAAATAAAGTGGGGTAAAATACGAATTTTACTATTCCAGCGATATAATGCTGCAACTCAGCCCGGCGACAGATTAAATTACGGTTTGTATCTTAGCTAAAAAGTTTAAAGTGACGGCACAAAGGAAAGTGGATATAGACTTTAAATTATATGTTTATCTATCCTTTAGGCGGCAATCCAACTTTTAAATTTGGTATTATACAATTCCATATATTGAGATATCGTGGTTTGAGACCGTTGTCAAACTTTTTTTATTGGCACAAACAACCACGTATAAGACATGAATTAACAAAAATGCCTTGTTTCAATATTTTAATTATGGCGTCACTCACGTGATTACTTTGATACCACGTACACAATCAAATAGTCCCGCGACTTTTTTTTAAAATATGACTTGGTTGGAACGAAAATTTAAACGCTGACAATATAATATGCATTAATGTAAAATACGTCATGTTTACACAAAGATTTAATTTTTGAAGAGTAAATACTTTTACTGTTGCATAAATGTATCACATTTATATTTCCACAAATAATGTTTGTAGAATGCCCCTCGTCCCACAACTTATGTTCCGAACCCATCTCTATATGTACACTTTATTTCATGTCTATTCATTTATTGGTCTGTATTTAATGGGTATATTCGGTTTGAGATTCCATTTAAGTGATCTATGGATTGATATACACATACAAAAGTACTAACTATAACGAATATTATGTAGCTGATTACTTTTTAAAAAATATTTTTTAAATATCTTGTGCAATGTGCATTTTAGAATAAATAAGAATGTTATATATCCTGTTTAAAAGCCGGATATAATTTAAAAGCAGCTGAACACCTATTTAGTTACTAAAAATACATGGTTTCCGTAAAACGGAAGCTGTACTACAACTTTTTCATTACGTATCTAGTATAATTCTTTACATTTTGATTTTTCTTTATAAGTAACACATTAAATAAATCCTTGGAATAAAACTTGAAGGTTGCGATCTTTCAGTTTAGATTAGCAATTTAAATGAAGAAAGACTTGGCGTCTCATTGTTGCTCGCCCTAAAAATGCTCCCGAAAACAAAATTATCTCAAAAAAATGCGTTTCTATATCGCGAAGATTATCGCTCTTTGAAAGCTTAATATCCCCGAACTCTGTATAATTTTGCATAATTTTATAGACTTTGCATGAAATAACAGGTAATAATCGACAACGGAATACTCATCAAAAAGCAAATATTTTCTGTTTATCTTAGCTTTACGTAATATAATGTGTCAAGTAATCATTTCTACCGCACCACGGATATTGCTCCACATAAATCACGCTCTTAAATTTTTACTGCGCTGTTACCACACACAATTGACAGATTCGGCACCGTTAGTGCAATTTTACTTAAAATCATACCACTATATTATTATACATAGGATATATTCTATCCCCACCCATCCCTCAGCGCTCCCTGGTTATTTTTTTGAAAAAGACAAAGTCATTCACATTGGAAACAGCGTTCGTTAATCTATTTAAGTATGGTTGCGAGAAAAATATGCGCCCCGAGATAATTGGCAGAAGAGTCTAGCTACGATCGCTAAAACGTACCAGCTGCATCATTCGTGTATGAAACACCGTTCACTGAATTTCTCGCACAAACATACATACACTGACGTCAAGATAATTGCTGATATTTAAATTTGCGAAAGAACATTTTAATACCAACTATTCTCCTTCCACGATCCCCTGGGCCATACCGCGTGACTTCCGGCATTTTAAGTGGTAACTTTGCGCCACCCTATATTTCTAGCGTATCCCGAGAACGAGCAGCGGATCTTTCTCCAGAAGCTGTACCAGTGGCCTTAGCAAAAATAAAGCATCCTTCCGGATTCGGGTCGACCTTTTAGTTTATTCAACTCATCTTCAATTCAGATTATATTTAGTATTATGTATTATGTACATAATAAAGACCGTATTTTCTCGTCTTCGTATTCTTTCTCAGGTGCTGGTTTTTTCAATCTTCTGGATATTTTAACTGACTGATAATGATTTGTACGGACCGGCGCGAAGATTATGTATTACGATTTCAGGATGTATTCCGTGAATAAAAACTCAAGTTGTTTCACGTTGGATTTATTCAAGAGAACTAGTTACAAACTATTTACCGGAGTTTACTTGTATATTATATGACGGACGTGACATAAATATACCGATATATTATACACCTGTTTTAAATACGAATAACATGGGAATTAGTCGCAAGTCCTCTTTTACCGTTAAATGTGGCACACAGATTGTTGTATATGGGACATCTTACATTCGTTTGTTCATACATTGATTCTCGGATAAAATTGTTATTCACGTTCGTAATATCTAGTTTCAGTTTAATGTCAATATCTTTAATTCTAGCATAGTGGCAAGATTACATTCTCTAGTTTTACTTTTGAATATCTCACAACTGTGTAAATTTTGAGATAATTAATACTGTATTTTGCTTCTTGCGATTGAAATTATTCTGGAATTAATTATACATATTATGCTCTCTAAATAAAATTCGTTCATTTATGTTTGAAATATACGAACGAACGTTATCAATAATTATGGTTCTTTAATTTTACTGTTGTCAAAATTTATTCCCCATGTCTGCAATAAATGTATTTATATTTATAAAATTCTCGCAATCAAATATATAACCAAATTCTATCACAAACAATCGAACGGAAGCGAGAGAGAGAGAGAGAGAGAAAATGTGAAAATCTCGAAATGTGAAAGGATGGATAATCGAAAACTTGCAAACCTTGGATATGAACGACTACAACAATAGGATTTAAAATTAATTAATAAATACGATAAAATTTAAACGTAAAATGTGATTTATGTAGAGAAGTAGATTAAGGTAAATGTGTGTACAAAAAATATAAAATTAAAAAAAATATATCTAATTTTTTTATAAGTAAACAAACGGTCTTTACTTTTTGGATAACATTAATATACTTAATACTAATAGACCGAAGACATTCAGAAAATGCCTTTGTCATACATAATGTTATAATGACATATCAAGGAAGCGAATGCATTAATTTCATATTGCTTATGAAGCAATAATAGACCTTCTTAAACATAACAAAGAAAATTAAGTCACACAAATAAGAAGTAAAGCATTAAAAATTATTGGATAGTCTACGAAGTCAGTCATTTCTTTAAAGCTTTGTCCACAAAATTGAGTATCACGACTTGCAGTTGACGTAGGTTTAAATGTAAGTCTTTCAGGAAAGCGTTGAAAGCCTTTTCACCTCTATCCTTTAGGGAAATGCCCGTCTTTGTTAGCAGAACGCTCACTTTCAGGCCAATTCGCTTTTCCCTTATATTGAAGCAATTTTCATCCCGCATCGAGAAACTTATGCAAATTGTTTTTTAAATTGCTTTTCATATGTTTACTACAAATAATGCTGCATTTTTACAAAGGTGACTTTTTTATATTATTTTTTCTATTTAAAATATCAATTTATGCACATTTTAAGCGAGAGTTAATATTTTTAAGTTGCTTGTTTTTTAATGGGAGCTTGTCGTTCGAGGAATGAGGGGCGGCGTACACAAGTATTTAAAAATGTAATATTTATTGATAAAGTGAAGAATCAATTAATTCTATCAGAAAAAGAGTAAATATCTATGAATATGGACAGGGTAAGAATTGTGAATTCATTACAGTAATATATCTGGTAGAATATTTTGATCTATATAATATTTTAAGGCCAATCCTCCCACGAACTTCATTGTCTAGTTCGTAACTTTTTCTCCGTCATCGAATCTCATTTATCAAATTAGTACTGCTGTCATAGCAACAGGAAGAGAATAGTAATAAAAAAATGTAACCTTTTTAATTAAATTAAACATTATTTAATGGGAAAAAGTTGAACAATCATAATTATACAACATAAATCATTAATTAATTGCGCTATCAGTAGAAACATAATATATTGGATTATTCATATTTTGCAAAACGTTAAAAGGCTTTTTGGTTACGATTTGATCCTCTTCAAATTCATACTAAAATTTATAATAGGTATTATTTCTCAAGATTTTCGAAGTAAGAGAGAATCGATGATACTTAGAACAGAGAACAATAATGTATGTATACAGTCGGCACAGAGAGGTAATAAATTCACGAATCATGATATCCCAGCAGTGGTGTGGATTTATAGTATCCTGTATTGTCACGTATTACTTAAAAGTGGGTATTTTATTATTTTTAAAATGCTCAAGCTACTAATATATTATATTAATAACATTTTTATTTTTAAAATCTTTTGGGTCAATCAATATAATGCCTGTTTTTTTAGAGGTTTGTTTTTCGAATTGGCGCAACACTTTTTCCGGCGACAGCCATTTTGAAAGCTGATAGCTAATTTGTGCTCAGTTTTTGTTTGCCATTTTACCATGAATAGACATACGCCAGAACAACACTTGCAAATTGTGCAAATTTATTTCGAAAATCGTGGTTCAGTTCGCTAAACATACCGTGTCCAACGTCCATTATACGGTCGTCATAATCGTGCATCCGAGCAAGTAATTCGAATAACCATGGATCGTTTTCGAATCACGCATGCTCTAATCGATAATACGCATCCGCAGAGACATCGTACAGTGCGCACCAAATAAGCTGTTGTTTCTTTAAAAATGATGCCGGCTAGAACGTTACAGTCAATGGAGAACACTATAGATCCATGATTACTGACTTTTTCATTCCCCAAGTGAATGGCATTAATATAAAAGAGTTATGATTTCAACAAGACAGCACAACATACTACACAGCGCGCGCCACAATCTATTTATTGAAGAAAACATCGATGAGTGCATAATTTCGCGTGAATTGGCCTCCAAGATCGTGTGATTTAACACCTTTGGATTATTTTATGTGGGGATATATGAAGTGGCTAGTTCCAGCTGTTCCAATAAGTGGTCGAAAATTGGACTTCCAGATAGGCTTTATTCGAGCCAGCCGCAGCGCCCATATGCGTGAAATCATATTTATACACTAATGACATAAAACAACATTTCCAGTAAAGCCAATACCATGACATTGGTCATGATTTTTATGTGTTTTATTTCATTTTAAAGTTCTATACCTCTAAAAAAACACTCTTTATTTTCAAAAATGTATAACAGGATTATAATATGGTAAAGAAAATACTAACATGGTTATTTTTTTTTTTTTCTTTTTTTAGCACCTCCCCCGGTTAGGGAAGAGATCCAGGTTCGAATCCCGGTATCGCAACAACAATATTTTTCGATAAAATTGATTTTATATGTATATCTTTCTAATTAATATATTTAATTCATATTTAAAATATCACAGACTTATGTTCTGAATAATTACAACTTCACAATAAGAATGTGTTCTTCTAATAATAAAGTTGTATCAATTTGTCCAAAATTTAATAAAAATGAATTGATAATTCTGGCGTCTGCTATCAGTTTACTTAAAGGTATTTTGAGATTCTGTAAAAATAATGTATATGGCTCTGTCAAATGATGGAACGATTAAATGTATTAATATCAAAAAGGTAACATATAAGGTCGAAAAATTTTCGCTAAAAATAATGCCGCTGTAGCTTAGTTGGATAAAGCACCTCCCCCAGTTAGGGAAGAGATCCAGGTTCGAATCCCGGTAGCGCAACAACAATATTTTTCGATAAAATTGATTTTATATGTATATCTTTATAATTAATATATTTACTTCATATTTATGGTTGTTTAACAATAACTAACGCTAACGTAACGTAATAGCTAACAAAGGTCAAATCAAATCAAGGGCAAATGGTTTGATACTTAATTTATTTTATTTTATTTATTTATTACTAACTATATAACATAATGTAAAAGTATGTTGAAGATTGTCTGAACTTTTTGATACAACAAACCCAAATGTTTCATCTGAACATAAGTCACAATAATTTTACTCTACGTACGAAAACCGTGTGCACACATATTTTAAATACAATAAAATAATCCTAGTACTTTTTTATTTTTCTGGGGGATACGAAAAAAAGCGCTGTAAGACGTTCCGAAACAATTTTTTTTTAAGCTTTGTTATATGAATAAAATACTTCCATAAGACCGACGGCTGGTCGCACCATCTGAGTTTTAGATATCCAACCGGGGGAGGTACCTACTTTTTGTGTATTCAATAATAATAAAATTCGATGCCAGAAAGTTAAGTACCTACCAATTATTATGTGTAAACTAGGATTTTTTTTCCTGACGATTGATTTTCTAATACTAGCAAATAATTTGTATGTAGCAATGAAATGGTTAAAATATTGATCAAACCACAGAGATATTTTTCAAGGCCCAGGAGTCTATAAAATTATAAATCAAGTGTTCATAGCTTTTTATTTATGGTCATTGCATGGCGAATTTCAAATATTTGAGCTTATTTGATAACTAGTAGGGGTATTGGATTAAAAATAGATAATAAAATAACATTTAATTGTGATTAATTTAAAATTATATGTACGTGGATAAAAAATTTGAATTATCGTCTGTAATAAAAATGACAAATCTATAGGGGTCGTTTTCTTTGTCAGTCCCTCGTGACTTGATGGCCGTATTTTTATTTTTGGATTCTGCAGATATTAAAGGTGCCTGTTGCTTTTTCATAAGCAGTAGCAACTTGGTCGGTCTGACGAGGGATCTTCCTCTTCTCCATCATACTTCAGTGTAGTTCACCACAATAAGCTTCTCCAGACTATTTTACTTTCTCGCTGGATGGTCGAAATTTCCAAATGGTTCAGAGTTTATCGTTAATGTAGTTCAAGGTAATCGTAAAATATTTAGATAGTAGTTAAGAAGCGGTCGGAGGTTCGCCATCAAGTTAGTCCTATTTTTAACAAGCGTTTAACTTAGTTTTAAAATAGTAAGAATATTGATGTGACATGTATTCCGAGTACGCATCTGTTATTTTTTTTTAAATAAAAAATATCCTGATTAGACTCGTAACGTATACAACATTAAACTTGGTATTATTTATGCATTCCATTTTACAGAGTTATGGTGATCTGGACACAGCGTTGAACGCATCGAGCGGATCAGTAATCAAACACCTCTGTGGGACGTCAGCAACGCAGAGTGCCGAATGCAGTCAGCGCCAGCGAACACCTAAATTCTACCGGCGTAGTATTGGTTATCAACAGTGGCATGCAGTAGGTGTAGATTTAGGTTGTACTGCTAGCAATTATATTATATAATCATATATAATATATGTTGTACATAGGTTTATGAACTTTCGTTTAACCAACGTCTTTAGACACAATGAATACGACCCTACCATGTATTAATTTGTTATTTTAGAGTACTATTAAAGAGTATTTTTTAAGTTTTTTAATGTAAAATAATTCCTTCTTACCCATGTAAAAATGAATATAAAAATGTATGGACGTTTTTAGGACACTTTTTATGACTGAACATGATCTTATTCTTTGAAAATCCTTCACGTAATAACTAAAGGAAATAATAATTGTTTTTATTAAATGTTAACAACGTAGGAAATAATTCTGCCAATAAATTTTTGTTTTTCCCAAATCAAAAATAAATCCGTGCACCAAATGCACCTCGAACGCAAAGAACGATCATGAAATCAACACGTTAAAAACAATAAGATAGTAAAATTCGCGAATTAGTAAAAGAGGAAGTAGACACTTCAATAATTTGCATGCAGTTGTAAGCCTTTCATATGTTATTCTATTAAAAAACAGCATAAGTAACGACTCCGTACAAATCGCATCAACCGAAAGGAATTTTCAATTCATTAAGTAGCCAATTGTATGACTTGAGTAATACACTAGCTTAAAAATACAAGAAAGTAATGTGACTAGCTACAATCGACGCATTGTAACTATGTTGACTAGAGCGCTATGACTACAGCGGTGGGTTGTCGTGGTAATTTTTAACTTACTAAGCAATTAAAGTTTATACTGGTACACAGATGACGCTAATTGTAATAAATTCGTAAATATATTTATTTTAATCCATATTATAGATAATTTAATTTATATTAGTTTCCGATAATTTTAAGTAATGCACAGTTTTTTTGCTTGTATGCACTGCACGCCCCTGGTAATCAATATAAAATAATAAATTCAGTATTTTCATGCAAGTAAAGTGTTTCAATTGCTCCGCTACTATCGTGATCACCTACCTCTTCCTACATAGAAAACCAAGGTGAATATATTATAATATAATATTAACTTAAATATTAAGCCGAATTTGAGGGTAAATTATCAATCACACATCTGATCCTTTTCAAATAATTATACAATGAATCTTCTGAAGGTTGATTCTGTAGACTGTTGACATTAGTCCACATGAATGTGGTTTATGTAACATTCAAGTTATCTGAACGAATGTCTCTGTATAATATAATAATTATTAATCGTACTTATCTTTGGATTTACGTCATATTTGTCTGGTTGCGGATAAATAGGTATCTACCTAATGTTTTAACATAAAACAACCTGTAGATACATCATAATTTATATTGTAAAAATACATTTCTATCGTATTAAGTACAATAATAAAGCTACCGTGAATGGTTTTAACTTTAAACAAAATTTAAACATCTTTAAATATCAAATAAATCTTTGGAGATGTTTTCCATTTAAAAGTTTAATTAAATATATTTTACCGAAGTTATTTCTAGTTCTCTCAAAATTCGGATATTTTTCTTCGAAATAATTTAAGGCTTTTATAAAGCCAGATCCAAAACGATGCTTTAATACTGTAATCCCCAATAACAAAGTATTAGCAAGACTTTGATCGCTTTAACTTTATAACTTTATTCCAAAGAAAGCTGCAAGTTATCATTTTTATTACATTAGTGATATTATTTAATAATTAAGCTGGCTGGCTTCCAGTAGCTACTGTGTACTCCACATTAACTAAAGGAGTATCGCGTAATTTTAACATTGAGTGAATTAGTCAATAATAATTGATGTCAATAAGGTAATTATTTATTTGTTTATACCAAGGACTACCAGAATAAGTATAAATACTTAATTTTCATGAAACAAAATCATCATAAACAATTATTACCAAAAACGGGAAGTGGTGGATCACAGGGAAACTGAACTCAACCGACTAACGCAAACAAATAGCCAATCGGACATATTCTTATTTATGTAGTTTAAAATTCCTGCCTGCTCTAGCAGCCATAATAATAATCAATAGGTACGTAAGGTTTATTCGCCACTAGCGGCGACAACATATGTTTTTTTATTTTTTTTTAATAGTAATGCGTACACGGAGTACGTGTCACATCACATGCTTGTGCTACAAAAATAATACTAATTTGATGGCCTCTTGAAACAAGGCACGAACCCTCGACCACGAGTTCACTATGCGAGTATCGTTATCACTAGATCACAAGCACGTCAAATTAACAAAAACATTATTATCAATTGGTTTTTGTCTTTGATAACAGTACTACTACTATGATAGGTTCTCGCATTGGTAGCGCATGCAAGGATCATATATAATTCATTAATTTCACTGCCGCCTTTCACGTATGTGCTATTTTAGCATCATTTTATAGTATTTGCTATTATATTATTATTATTACCTGCAGGCGCCCATTGTGGCCATTGGTGACTGCTGCGCGGTTAGGGTCTCATAGGCTATCGACGATTGTTTGCTGCTAGTCTCTGCGCGGTGAATACCTGACTAAATTACGAATCGAAAATGTTGAAGAAATGTGTGTCTAATCTCAATCATTTCAATGATATAAGGATTTTAAAAAATCCCGTTAGCAACTAAAATATTTTTTCGATAAATGATTTTTTCCGTATACTTTTCTAGATAATTATTTTAATTTTTATTAATATCTTTGTGGTTTTAAAAAGGTTTTGGTGGCATCTGATATTGATTCCGGTACTGGTATAAGTGAAAATAAAACACAAGGTTAAAGTGAAAATATATAAAAATGTTACAAATTTTCAATGACAAATTTTATGGAGGTGCTCACTGAATAAACATATATAATATCTATATATGTGCATGAACATATATTTTTTTACGATATTCAGTCGTGATAAATATGATAGATACAATACATCACAAATTGACTGCTATATCAATTAATGAAATCTATAATACTATTGAATTGTTCATGGGTGTGCTATTTAAATATGTACACATATTTGTAGTAGTCAAAACCGTTGTCTTAAATTTTCTACAAAACTTTCTACTACTATTCAATTCAAAATGTGAACTAGATTGTAATATATGAAGATCATCTCCTCACAGAATACCCAACGTAATTTCATGATCAGAAAATGCCGTAAGGAAGAATACGATATCGATGGATGAAGGAATATTTGAAGAATGGTGTCGCTGATCTTTTATTTTCATTTCAATACTGAATGGTATACTTACACCTAGGCTTTACCTTTTAAATGTTATTAAAATTAATGAATAAATGTTATTGAAATTAATGAATAAATGTTATTGAAATTAATGAATAAATGTTATTGAAATTAATGAATAAATGCTATTGAAATGAATGAATAAATATTATTGAAAACTAGAAATATAAACATGATATATATAAGGTATCCAGTGGAAAAATTTCAAGATTAAATTGTAATTGATCGTAAACCATCAGAGTGAGGTAAGTGGGAGGGGTATTGTCCGATGCGCGTGATTTGCGGATTTGCCAGTCGCAATGAATCACTAGTCGGGAGCACACCGCGCGTTCATGGTTGAGCAATATTTAAAGTGCGGTAATTCATTGATTCGTGCGCGTCGCGCTTTTTGTACTCACTTTAATATTCGACGAATAAGTGATAGGCCGAGCACGCAACTTATCTGGTGTTGGGTTCAAACTCCTCCGGGACCATCAACGTCAGCAGCGACGCCAGAATATGTGGCTCAAGTTTGACGTGAAATTATGCGCAATTGGCGTCATCTATATCACATATGACTATGGTTGAACATTTTTGTTTATTGTTTAGCACTTTCTGATTGGTCAGAAGCGCTAAAATACACTCACTGATTGCGGTACACTAATATGTTGCATAATTAATTACTAATGTATCTAAAAAGTTATCTCGTGAATATCAGCAGCATTGTCGGCTGTCCCTCGTTTTCGAGGAAGACTATTCTTCACGATTGTGGATCTTCACAGGGCTAAAGAGAGCCCAATGTTGGATCCACAAGGGGCATACAATAATGATGTGTATCCCAAAATACCAACATTTTAAGAGGAAAACTCTTTAAACTCGTAATAATTACCATAAATCGCAGAAACTGTACATAAAAACAAAATTTTTAATATACAGTTTATGTGTTTATTTTTGGACTAATTTATCCTAAACGTAGACATATTACCATTGTGCTCTATATATATCATTTAAGTAAAAAAAATACCTAAGTAGCGAGATCATATGACATATAATATAAGTATATCGATTGTGTTTTTAATATCTCTAAGTTAAAATTACTTAAATGTTTTCTATTTTATATATTTAATAACATATATTATCCATTTACATTGCAGTACACAAATATACGTTCAATTTCAGAAAAAAACACCAAATTAAAATTTATTTATTTTGTTCCACTGACTTAAAAGTGACATAAAAATGACGTCTTTAGATAATAATTATATTACGAGAAATGTTTTAATTGTAAAAAATATGGATAGATGAATTTAATTATTATTATATAACAAAGCTAAAATAATATCCATTTAAGTAAAATCTGATCATATTGATGGTTTTCTTACTCAACTCAAACTAAGATATTTGACCTTAATAATTTATTATGGTAATAAAAATAGTTTGCAAGTGTTATAAAATATTGTTATAATGAAGAATATAAACTATCTATTCAAGAATCTGACAACCTCATTTTTTTTTTATTTTAAGATTTATGCATTGTTACATTATTTTCTATGGTCGACGGAAGTTTGTTAAAATAGACGAATAATAATATATCTGGTTTGTATGAGAAGTGTTAAAAGACATATTATTATAATCGTTCTTAATTCGCACGTGTATTTATCTCCGGTTGTGTATAATACCAAGCCGTCAGCTGTCCAGGGAACATGTTTAATTCTATGACGTCAGTCGGCGCACACCTGACACTAACCAGCCAGCTGCCCCCCGCATCGCCCCACCAGCCAGACCCGGCCCACACCTGACATCCGACTTCCGATCCTGTAAAGCGGACCGAGAAACTCCATTAAAACTTCCCACAGCTTTATGTGAATAAACAAACGAATGATAATGTCGATGTTGGAATGGGGTATAAGTACATATATAAAACAGTGTGATTGAATGTGTGCCGATTGTTTGTGTATTGTATTGATGGAAATGACTTTTAGTTGTGGTTACACACACACAATACGTGTACAGTTGGTCTGCGCTGAGTGAGGCTAGACGCGCACAGTGATTTTCTAAATCGCAATCGCATTTTAAGTACAACTAATCAGTCGCAACTTTGTTAATTTCCATGAATTTTCGATGTCGTGTTATGGCAATTGTTTGTTGCTCTTAAAAGAAAAGAGCGTAAACAACGACACTGGGTACGTCGGCGTATTAAAGGGTAATTTGACTTTAGTGACTCGGATCCACTGACAAACTGACCAAGGATGTCACTCTTTCCGGAGTTTCCCCCCATCAATTCTATATCCCGATGTATGATAGATTTAATATGGTAAGGGAACGTACGAATTCTATCTGGACTGCACAATGGATGGATCTAAATAATCATTAAATAATGTTGAAATAATTCAAATATCTATTACCCGTACGCCCTGGTTCTCCAAAAGGAAAGTATACAAAAGAACAATATCAAATATCTCTAGAATTAGAATTGGGCATAGCCAGGTAGCCTCACATTTATTCAGATTGATTTTAATAGATTTCCCAATGTGCTAGTGTGGTGCCGAGGAGAAAACCCTCGACCATATCTGTTTTGCCTGTCCATTGCGGATCACAGGTTTTTTTTTACAGTAATCTCGTCAATGGTAATTTTCAACTCCCAGTTTACTTGTGTCATCTTCTTTCTCTTAACTCACCACATTTAATCTATTTCTCTATAAAATAAAGTTTTAACTTGATTAATGGCACAAATCACTCATGAAGGGTGGATTGCCTATTTAAAAGAAGAAGAATACTCGTATCCACGTATGAGATGTATATGAAATTTTTGACTTGAGATAATCTCTGAGATAGGAATTATGCTCTTTGGACCCAGTTCTCGGCTTTCATATTCCATCATATATACATCGAGTCTTGGAGATTCGCCGTCTCGCGCTTCACTTCGTTAAATATTGACTATTACTATTCCGTTCTCCAATTGGACGGATTAGAATTGTTCAATTAAATCGATTGCATTCCGATAACAATTACAGCAAGTCGAAGGTGATGGTATTCGAAAAAGAGAAAAGCAAGACAACCTGTAAAATACTTGTAGGTAACGAATGTTTGAAACAAGTAGATGAATTTATGTATCTGGAAAGTATGTTCGATAGAAAAGGAAAGACAGAGAAAGATATTAAAAGGAGAGTGACTGCAGGGAATAAAGTGAACGGCGCTTTGAATGAAATTATAGCTAATGGGAACTTGTCAACTGAGGCAAGACTAGCGGTTCACAATGGAGTTCTGGTACCGGCACTGATTTATGGAAGTGAGGCCTGGAACTGGCAGAAGAGGAACGAAAGTAGACTGAATGCAAAGGAAATGACATCACTTAGGCGTATATGTGGTAGATCCATTTATGACAGAGTAAAGAATGTAAAGCTGATCTTAGTATAGTGAATAAGATTAAAAAATGATCAGATAGTTGGTTTGATCAAATGGAACATGTGAATGAGGAGAGAATGATCGATAGATATGATGCAAATGATGTTGAATGAAGATATGATGCAAATGTCAATGGCACCAGAAGTACAGGACGCCCGAAGCTAGTCAGAAGCCTCAATAATCGTCGATCGTGTATGAGAAGATGTATGCATGTGGATGAGGCGAGAATTGTGTGTAAGGACAGAAGAGTGTGGCGTTATATCCATTCTGCCTACCTCCGCGGAAAAACGGCATGATGGTAAGTAAGTAATTAGTAGATTAGTCTTCAATTGTCAAGCAGCCTTTTGTTCAAATGGTAAATATCACGTGAACGTCAGAATTATCTGAACCAGAATAAAATAGTTTCGGACACAGACTACCAAATATATAGACATAAACTAACAGAAATGCCTTGTTTCAATATTTTAATTTTAGTGTCACTTGATTACTTTGGTAATTAAATAATTCCGCGACTTTTTTTAAATACATGACTCGATTGGAAAGAAAATTTAAGCACTAACAATATAACATGCATTAATGTAAAAAATACGTCTTGTTTACACAAAGATTTTATTTTCGAAAAGTAACTACTTTTACAGTTGCATAAATATGTCATAAACTACGAGTATAAGCTATGTTCCCACAAATAATGTGTGTAGAATATCCCTCGTTCCGCAACTAATGTTCCAAAGCTCTCTCCTATATGTACACTGTATTTCATGTGTATTCATTTACTGGTCTGTGGATTCGGATTTGTTTATGTTAATTCAATTTGGTTACAATTTTTATAGTGGCAATTTTACTACACGAAAAAAAAATTCCGATCAAAATAAATCAGTATGTACCTATTGTTTTTTTTTAGTCAACCATGTGCACCTTATGTATGACGTTCATCAATATTTACTATTGATTTATTATATATTTACCCTTGATTTATAATTAAAAAGTACATACATAGATATCACACACATTTTATGGATAGTCAAAAAAATTCTAAACCTAGCATGAAAAATATTGTTCACAGCTGAAATTTAAAATCCCATTAAACAAATAAAATTAACGAATTTTTTTTTGTATTACCTATACTTAGCGATAAAATTATTTAGCCTCATCACAAGAGATGATAGATTTATCTTATTCTTGCCTACCGGAACTGAAGTACTGAAAATTTAACAATTTTCGGACATGTGAGTGTCGGTTTTCGAAATGTGAATTTCTATAGTGTCTAAGCGTAAGTTTTATGTTTATGTGTACTGAAAAAAATGTCTGGTCACCATAGTGAGGGTCAAGACGTATTTATTTGGGCATTTTTACGTCACATACTTTTCTGAGATAACTAAAGCATGAAATTTTTTAGGGGAGGTGCGAGATATTTTACACAGTAGGATTGTACTTATGTAGTAGGTACTTATAACTTGTGACAAGTCTTCAATTTAAGATTTTTTGTTTAATATTCGATGTTTATTGTACCTTATATTATATGCAGTGGCGTGCAGTAGGTATAGATTTAGGTTATGTTGTTAGTAATGATATTTTATGCAATCATATATAATATATGCTAGACAAAGGATTATGAACTTTAGTTTAACCAACAACCTTTAGTCAAAATAAATTCGTTATTAATTAATTTTTCAGTACAATTCATAGTATTTATAAAGTTTTAGTTTTAACGTAAAAAAATACTGTCTTCAATATAAAAAAATGTATAGACGTTTTTTAGAACACTTTTTATGATTGAAGATGATTATTTTACTATTTTAAAATCCTTCACGTAATAACTAAAGCAAATTATTATTTTCCCTAAATCAAAAACAAATCCATCATGCACTTCGAATGCAACGAACGATCATGAAAACAACAGGTTAATAACAGTAAGTAATCGCGAATAAGTAAAAGAGGAAGTGGATACTTCAATGATTTGCATGCAGCTGTAAGCCATGCTGAAACCTTTATTACTCTGTTAAAAAACACTATGATTAAAGACTCCGTACAAAATGGATCAGCCGAAAGAAATTTTCAACTCAGTAGGTAGACAATTGTATGGCATGAGTAGAATGATAACTTAAAAATAGAAGATATCCATTTTAATTGTACAAAAAGCAACAAAAGACAATAACAGCCTACAGCTGCAGTGGTAGGATACTCGTGGTGGTTTTTAGAAATAAGTAATTAAATATTCTACTGCAACACGACTGGCACTAGCATAATAATAATAAATCGTTCGTTTATAACATATGAATATTTAATTTACATTTGTTTCCCAGAATTTTCAATAATGCACAGCTTATTTGTTGTATGCAGTGCACGCCACTGGCTACATGTAAATATTTAAATAACTTATTTGTGTTATATTAAAAGGATTTCAAATATGAGAATACCTCGTATAATATTAAATTTTATGGTAACAATTAAAGTTTTTTCCAAATGAATCTTTTTTCCAAATATAAATAATTATATTTTTTTTTATGTAGGAACAAATTTCTATATTTGTCTTTAGATAATATTTGTAAAAAACTACTTAGTTAATAAAAAACATTTTTCCTGACTTAGGTCATATTGAGACGTCGCTTTTTCAATTCCTAACTACAATTGACCAGTTTGCATTAAGTCCAGTAATCTTGAAATGTTTTACTAATAGAATAGTGAAGGGTACTTTCTCATCCCATCATCCCCATCTCTATTGTAATTGAGAGCGAGGTTTAAGGATAAGCACTCAGCTACGGAGAATAATGAACACGCATAACGTAAGTTAGTTTGTGAAAGATACGGACCATGAACTTTAATTTAACTAAAGAAATAACATTGCAATTTATAAACAAGTTATCGTGATTATGAATTGTTTAATGCGTTATACTCGTATACCCGGTCACGTGATGTAAAAAAAAATATTTTTTTGTAATATTTTCTGACATCGTTGTTACTAATCTTTGCTATCCTTAATGAGACGTCTTTCAAGAACAAATTTTATGGCAGAAAGATTATAATTTATGGTCCATTCAATAATCATCTTAGTCGTACGAATGGACTAAGACCCCACAGTGATATTTAAAATATATTATATTTTCCTTATTTATTTACATTTTTTCAGAACCTCACATAATGATGAATGAATTCAGTGAAGATTTAAAAAGAACCAAAATATTAATAAAATATGAAATTATTTATCACGAAATTAGGAAAAGTTTAAATCACGGATAAATCACGAAAAAATAAGAATCATCATTTTATTAAACAAAAACGTGTTATTATTTTAGAGAATAAAGCATGTTATTAGCAGCATGATCTAATAATATTAAAAATAATGATTAACAATGGTTTTCATTTATAAAAATAAGTGGATTGATCAGCGAATAAACACATTACATAAGTAAGAGTAAGCAAATAGTTAAATCTAACCTTAACAAATATGTTATATACGGTCTTAAATAATATTGAATTGTTAAGAAGGTTCTAGGTATTTTGGTATAGTTTTTTTTTTCAAAAATAAGTAGTCTGAGTTCGATTAAAATAAATTTCTATAAAATTTTTCAGAATAAATATTAAAAGTAGGTATATATAAAAAGCATGCAATTTTGAATGCCCTACCGATAAAATATAAAAAGCTATTACCACGAACATTATTTTATATTATTCCTATTCAGACGCTTACGGTTTTTCTTTGCTTTACAGTGGATGAAAAAATTATGAGAGAGATTTTTTTTAAATATAAATACGTACACGGAATACATGTCACATCAATATTCATATTATTTTCAAACTACTCTAAACGTATGTACTATAAAAATAGGACTAACTTTTTAGTCTCCTGCAAACCACCGACCACTAGATCTCTAGGCCAGCGTCTTAACCAATAGACCAACAAACTACTAATTATCCTTTTAAGTAAAGTTATGTGGAAAAACATCAACTTGTTTTGAATAATATTAAACTTTATCAAATAATTAGATAATACATCAATAAAAATCTAAATAATTTTGTTTTATACATTATATGAATCCTCTGTTAACTGTGAGTGACAATATGATAATAGTTATGTGTGTACTGGAAATATAAAATTTAAAGTCAAATCTATTTATTCGACAGATTTTTGAGTTATTGAAATGTTAAAATAAAAATGCTTTTTAAAGATTAAAATTTATTTAAAAATCACACGCTGACAATGATTATTATTAACTTTATTTACTATAAAATTTAAATATGAACACATAAGATTCGCGCTTAATATAGAATTCTGCTAGTAAATACAATTTTAATATATTAAACAAATATCTCATAGAGACAAAGCTAGAAAATATATGGAAGTATGGGGTAATCACAGGGCTTACAACCTGTTTTCGGCTGACTTAAGCGATTACTTTTCATATGTATATAATGTTTACCAATTCTCACCCCTCACTCTCCACATTTATCAAATTTTTGAAAGTTGTATATATGTTAGTATGAGATATCTGATATTTGTTTAATAACAATGCCTTTGTAAGTAAAAATCCAGTAAGTGTGTGTTTTTGGACATATTCAAATGTTGCTAATTTAATATATTAATTTGTTCATCGGATTTAGAACTCTAATTTTTATCATTTTTATATTCATTCAATAGCCATAAAGTATTAAATTATATTTTAATTATGGCTAAAAAATTGTTTCAAAACGGAATTTTAATTTTAATTCTTTGGTATTGGTAACTGGGTATTTTTAACGGATATGAAATGTTGTGTGGAAACGGAAATGGTTTTTACCGGGGAAATGGTTGTAATAAATTCAGTGAATATTATATTCGTATTAAAATTTTGCTTACATGGGCGAAATAAAATCATATTCAGAATATTCTGTGATCAGATATCAAAATGAAATACATGTATTATTATTTCGGTTTTGAGTAATATTATATATGCTTACCATATTTAAAAATATTTTTTGCTTTATTTTTCTTTATGTTGACCTGTACAAGATATTATATTATTATTGTCAATATCAATTAAATTAGAAATCTAAAATTAATAGCACCCAAATTATTATCAGATAAAGAGTTTTATAATTTTTATTTAATGTATTTATTACCTGCAAAGAATTAATTTATATATAAAGTAGATTTATATTAAATTATTACTGTATTTTTTTTATTTTTATAATACATTTTTAAACATAATCAGTTATTATATTTAAATATATATTTTTTTACATATTTTTCTTCTCTATGAGAGTCAAGACCTGCGTATAGAAAAGGAGTATATAAGTGAGTGTATAATTTATGCGTCTGCTAATCCGTATACATATTTCTTTAATTTCAGATACAGATTTATAGTAGTATGTAATTTTTCTAATTGTGAGGGGGGATTATTAAAGAATTTGATGCCTTGATAAATATAGTGGATTCGGGTTGTGGTATATTTAAGTTTTGGAATATCAATTTGGGATCTAAATCTTATAGATCGGGAGTTGCTTCTAGTATTAATTTTAAATATTTGGATAAATGATTTTTTTCTATATATGTGTATTATTTTTTGTTCTTTGAATTCTGTAAAAAGTTGGACAATTGGATAATAATTTTTTTTTTTTAGAATTATTTTTATAATTTTTTGAGTAATCATAAATCATCATAGTGTAAATCAGAAAATGTGAGCACTCAAGGAAACGTTTTAGTTGAAAGCATATGACCACCAATCCAAAATTGCTTTCTAAACCAATATAAATCATGTTTATCAAAACCACTATCCATTAAAATATGAATTATCTTAGATGCGTGGAGTACTTTTTTTAAACACCACACTTACCGAGACTTGTAAAATAGTATCCAACTCTGTTATTATTCCTCACATCAACTACTGCAGCAGCATTTTATTTTTGGCTAATGAAGAAGAAATGCAACAATTGTCAGTGTTGCAAAATAGAAGATTGAGAATAATACTATATTCGAAAAAATAGATATACCCGGATCAGTGCAATGCTGAAAGAGCTGAATATGATGACCTTTAAGTAGAAAATATATTTTAACATAATGGTGTTTATTTATAAAATCCTCAATAAGAAAACATCGGCAGAATTTATACGAAAAATTGATGCTAATCAACATGAGCACGAGCATCGTTCAAGAGGAAGCAATAGACTGAGACTGCCATTCAGGAAGAAAGCCAAATTTCGGAAATCGATGATGTACAGATGCGAAATACCAGAAAACATAAGAAAGGATGAGAAATTGAATAAATTTAAAGTAAAACTGACCAGATATGTAAAATATAAGTTTTAGTAAAAGAAAATACTTTAATCTTATATATACTTTTTAAATTAGCAATATTAACTTTGTGGTTAAAATTCATATTTTTATTTATTATCTTTGTTTTATATCACCGGTAGATGTATTTAAACTCAATTAAGTGGTTAATAAAACAAAGATAATAAATAAAAATACTTTAATCTTGTTTATATCAGAGCATACATAGGAGTGCTTATGTATGCACTATGTTAAGAATTAAATAAATAAATATAAACCCCTAAAGCCTACGCCATAATATTTGCTTGGAAAATGATATTCCTAATTTCCGGTCGGGTAGGCTAAATGTCCCACCCGTGCCAAACATATGCCGTGTCATTTATAATGAGAAGCTTTTAACAAATTGAAACAAATACTATCGTAATATCACTTTCGTGTTACTTTATTATCTTTTGTACTAAGTTAGCGGTCCATATATACTCGTACATAATTCAAACACAAAAATCATTAATATGATTAAACATAAAAACTTACAACACTTGACATTAGGTCACGATAAATAAATGGTAGAGAAAGAATGAAAAAAGACTGCAATCAGTCTAGCAATCTATGGAAATGTGTTCGTTAAGTACAGAAAAAAAAATTGCATTACCAAATACCTACCTTAAATATTACTCCCGTAAATATCTGTAGTTTATATGCGGGTTCCGAAAATAAGTACTATAATTTATACTGTAGAGTCAAATTGTAAATGTGATATCCTTGAGATCGTGTGTATGTGTGTGTGTCAGCACGCCAGCACCGCCAGTGTAAGATGTATGCGGGTGTGTGTGTGGCGAGCATAAAAGGATGACGCGCGCGGCGCACGGCCTTCTTCACTACCATTTGGCTCCGAGATTAGTCGTATACTTTGTATCAATAACTGTTTTATTAGTATTATTAGGGGAGGTGGACTTATTCCTTTCTCCCCATCGTGGGCGTCAGACAGGGTGGCCGGGGAGGTCTTCCGACTTTTGACCATTTCTCGGGTCACGATGAATTCCGCAGTAAGCTACACAATTCAAGGCTTGCCCCGGACCCATGGTGTACTTGCAGCCGGTTGAGGCAAACGCTGGAGCATCCTCTGGCATTGCGTGATTCAGACGGATGCAAGGCAGGATATGCTAGAGGGTTTGGAGGAAGTAGATCGAGGTTCCCTCAGGAACTCCGATGTACTGTTCTTGTGGGTTAAATCTGCCGGCAATGGTGCGTGGACAGTGATTCTCTTATATGTTTTTCTTTTGTGCCGTCTCGTTTCCCGAAAGGTAGTGCCTCTTCACTTTCCCTCTGCTCCCCGGCCTTGTTAATTGTATTATTTTATATTATCTTTAAGATACGTATTGTAAATATTATTTATTTATTTACTTATAAAGTGAGTAGTATCAATAAAAAATGCTAACAAGTAGACGAATAAGTAGGACCGAGATAGGAGATTTGAGCTAATTGGATCGGTCGTGGGTAAGCGGTGGGTCCGCCCTTATTGTTGTTGTATTATTCGTGTAATAAAGATTACAATTGTCACATAATAGTTTCTTTTGGACCACCAATAATCTACTACGAGGTATTCAACTTGAGAAGTACTTCTTACGCGAGTACGTAACAGTAAATAATGTATTAAAAATTGATAACAAAATACTTATTAATTAAAATTAAGACCAAATAGTAGAAAAAATTAAGCTATATATGTATTTGTAAAGGCCTGTAGCCTCCACTCTCATAATGTAGAGACTATACAGCAAAGCTGAACGTACCCAGTAGGGCAGTACTTACAAAGCACTCCCACCAGCTCTAAAAACATAGGGTACCGACTGCGTGCAACAATACACACGCGGCAGATGCATCCCCCATCTACCAATCGACGTCACCCGAGCATCAGCTCTAGAAGGCACCTCCAATTTTAGTTAGCGCACCTACAATTTAACTTAAATAAATTCAGTGCACCCTCAAATAATTTCTTTTCTTGTAACTTACAGCCCGTCACATATCCACATACATTTCATAAAAATACGGACAGCATACCACACTCCGCGACACAAAAGAGCACGAGGGTATTTGGGTGAATATTGGAGCATCCGTAGTACGGATGCTCCAATATGACTCAACCCCCAAACACTAAATAAAGCACATAATTGGTCCATATGCCACATCTTCATTTTATTAATGTATCTCGTACTAAGTCTATTAGAAAGAAAGCTTCTAAGTAAAAGTATATTCTAGGTTTTTTCCGTATCATTATCAAACTAAAAATCAATAATGATAAGAAATAATCATGTATTCAAATGCATGTAGAATGGTTGGTAGTTGTCTACCTTCTGGTATCGAATAATAATATATTATTATTGAATAAATGGGAAGTCGATACCTAGGTTGAATACGCAAAGCTCAGTTGATTCATTTGAATAAATATAACGTCCTGAAAGTAATACTTTTTCATATCCAATCAAGTGAAATAATCAGACGAGTACAGAATTATTCGAAATGTGCGGGCATTTAGTATTACTAGAATATTACATTAAAAGTGTGACTGACGTACAGACAGCATGAATTATTTTAATATAATTTAATTAAAAAATAATGCAAGACAATGTGATCATTGCACATTGATCGAAAAAAGTTTTTTTAATAAAAATAATATTATTAGGAGAACACATTCTTATTGTGAAGTTGTGATTATTCAGAACATAGGTCTGTTATATAACGATTAAATGTATTAATATCAAAAAGGTAACATAGGTTCGAAAATTTGTCGCTAAAAATATCGTCGCTGTAGCATAGTTGGATAATGCACCTTCCACGGTTCGGAAAGAGATCCAGGTTCGAATCCCAGTGGCGCAACAATAATATTTTTCAATAAAATTGATTTTATATGTATATCTTTCTAATTAATATATTTAAAAATTATATTACCCATATCATTTTACGTCGCTTCGTCGGCCATGTAAAATAGGACTATCTCGCTGATATCTCGGGACGAAGATTAACCCCAGACCCGAACTTTTGAACACTGGACAAGCGTCTTTAGCTAGACCTATTTATATTGTTTTCTTTATCAGATGATTCAGTTATATGGAGGGATTGCCGAGTGAATGGATAATCAAGCAAATGTAAAAGGCGAATTAGAAAAATCACGGAAGACCAGGCATTATCAAATACAAATATATAGGTATATGTTAAATATAATATCAGCCAAGAGTATTTTAGTATCTATGTGTAGCGATACGGATGAAACAAAATATGTGTGTTGTATATGCTTATATTATATATATCTACCTATAGGTATATATTTGTGTATTAGAACAGAAAGATTCAACGTTGATGTATATACACTTCAAGCTTATCGTACGTCAAGCGTCAGTCCGTTGACCATTGATGTTCCGTCGGTCAGTTGGGTGAATTTGAATGAATGTTGTAATTTAATGCCTTTGTTTGTCTGAGTTTTCAGAATAAATAGTTGTAGGTACCTATGATTCTAGGTGACGTTTATATGCATACGTATAGATTTTTGCTGTCAAATTAAATATTTCGTACGTGGGCATCAGCTTAGTCTCTTTCTATCAATCTTTAAGTGTATCTCTCCAGATCGAAATCTCAACACGTTTATATAGTACTGAAATTTATCTTAACTAAATCTCTGAGATTTACCTCAATGTGTCTCATTCGTAGACAACGACTATTAGATATGAGAGATTATTTATCAAATTGAAATGATTAGTGTTAAATTGGTCTTTAAGGTATTTTGCAACATGGTATTAATATTAAAAATGTGTAAGTTGTATTAATGTTTACAAAATTTAATAAAATTGAATTATCAATTAATTCAAACGTCTTCTATTGGATTACTCAAAGGTGTTTGAGATTCCGTAAATATAAATAAGATGGCTTTCAAATAATGAAACAACATATGTATCAATTTGAAAGTGCAACGTATAGGTTCGAAAATTTGTCGTCAATCCACTGTGTTGGTATAGTATAATCGGATAATGCACGTTCCCCGGATCGGAAGAGATCCAGGTTCGAATCCCGGTAGCAACAACAATATTTTTCGATAAAATTGATTTTATATGTATATCTTTTTAATTAATACATTTAATTTGTATTAAAAATATCATAGACCTATGTTCTGTAAAATTGCAACTTCATAATAAAAATGTGAACTCTTTAAAAATATATGTTATGTAAACATGTAATTTAGGATCTCGACTTAATGTCCCTACCTCAATTTTTTATTATACATATAATCTACATGATTTTCTAAAATTTTCTTTCTCTGAATCTACATATATACAAACTATTTTATTAATATTAAATTATAATAAAATCAATATTGTGTACTCAATACCAAAATTTGGTACAGACCTGAATGTTAACTTTAGTTTCTAAGTTTCAACTTACCCAGAAGTACTCCGACTTGAAGCCAGGTATTCTCGTGTGGCTGGCACCGACTTGATCGAGAAAAGCGAAGAACGTGTCCAGGTCATCCAATCCTTTGATACCCTCATCCAGGGTCTGCATCACATTATTGGCATGCTCCGCTAGTTCCATAGAGTTGGCCTGCTCCTCCTTAGTCTTCAACTCCCGAAACTTTTCAAACATGTTGAGCAGTTCGCTGTGTTCTTCAAATAATCTAGAAAAAAAAAATGTTTTTAAACTTTCGCATGAAGCAAACACATTGTGGTTAGACATGATTATGATTTATATTAAAACTATTATTTTGTTTTAACACCACTTTATTTTAAATATAATCAAAGGATAAAGATCATAAATTAAGTCATTCATGGATTTACAAACTCAGATGCAACGATTGCTCAGCATTTAAGATAGGAAAAATTGCAAGAA
Organism: Eubasilissa splendida; assembly: GCA_031772225.1. Classification (NCBI taxonomy): domain Eukaryota; kingdom Metazoa; phylum Arthropoda; class Insecta; order Trichoptera; family Phryganeidae; genus Eubasilissa; species Eubasilissa splendida. The sequence goes on along the minus strand of CM062859.1, from coordinate 19,431,873 downwards.
ATCTACATACGAGGGTAATTGAACATATAAAAGACCTAAATAGTATAGGTTTTCTAAATTCACGATCCATTTAATTGAGAAAGATCACTCTTTTCAAGAATCCATAGCAATGAGATAAGTATACGTCTCAATAACTTAGAAGCTCTGGAAATCAAAAAATCACTAAAAATAAGTAAAAACCATTAACTAAACAAACAAGTAGATTTATCGAGTAGCCCACAGATTAGTAAATGAATAGACATGAAATAAAATGTACATATAGGAAAGGGGTTTGGAACATTAGTTGCGTTACGAAGGGCTTTATACACACATTATTGGTGGAAACATAAATCCGATAGTTTATGACACATTTATACAACAGTAAAAGTATTTAGTTTTCGAAAATTAAATCTTTGTGTTTACAAGACATACTTTTTACATTAAAGCATATTATATTATCAGCGTTTAAATATTCGTTCCAAACGAGTCATATATTTTTTTAAAAGTCGCAGAGCTATTTGATTGCGAAAGTGGTACCAAAGTTATTACGTGGGTGATATCAAAATGAATATATTGGCACAAGTAATTTGCGTTAGTTCATGTCTATATATGTGGTGCTCTGTGGAGTAGCCCAATTTTAGATAAGTTCCCATTCCCTACACCCACTCCTACCCCCTCTCTCTTACCTAGTTTCCACCAAAGTTGATGTTCTGTCTCTCTCTCTCTCCTCAATACTTTCCTAACTGGGTGTAATTCTGTTTTTAATTAGTATGTATTTGTTCAACCCTAATGAAGGTTCAAGCCTGAGCCGAAATTAGTTGGTTTATATAATAGTTTTTATTTAAAATATATTATTTTTGGTCACGAAATAATTGTTTCTTAAAATACATTTTAATTAATATTTTATAAACTTTTTTAATGTACTATTTCGTATGTAGTTCCGTGTAACAGTGACAAAAATTAATTTGGAGTGCTAGGTGATAAAATTATGATGAGTTTTCTCGCTAATAGTTTCAGTCAACATATCTACTTAAAACTTTTGAGAGTTCATGTTCGCCCTTGATTCACTGCTGAATCTATTATTATTAAGATCAACTTGTGAATTCGAGTTAAGTCGTACGAAGTTAACGAATATCGAAAGATCGCTAGTGAACCTTATTGATATGACAATTTTTAAAATGTTTTTTTTTAAAACTGTATTTATAAAAAAATTAACGTGACTTCATTGTCCGTTCTTTAAAAACTATTTTACAGATCTGTCTAACAATATGAGTACTGAGTAAATAATATTTATAATACGTTTCAACTACAAAAATTCTTAAGAACACATTCTTATTGTGAAGATGTAATTATTCAGAACATAGGTGTGTGATGTTTAAATACTAATTTAATGTATTAATTATAAATATATACATATAAAACCAATTTTGTCGAAAAATATTGTTTTTGCGCTACCGGGATTCGAACCTGGATCTCTATTTCCAATCCGGGGAAGTACACTACTAATTGTGTACTTGATTTTATATGTATATATTTGTAATTAATACATTAAATTAGTATTTAAAACATCACAGACCTATGCTCTGAATAATTACAACTTCACAATAAGAATGTGTTCTCCTTAAGAATTTTTGTAGTTGAAACGTATTATAAATATTATTTACTCAGTACTCATATTGTTAGACAAATCTGTAAAATAGTTTTTAAAGAACGGACAATGAAGTCACGTTAATTTTTTTATAAATACAGTTTTAAAAAAAAACATTTTAAAAATTGTCCAAAATTTAATAAAAATGAATTGATAATTCTGGCGTCTGCAGTCGGTTTACTCAAAGGTATTTGTGATTTCGTAAAAATAACGTAGATGGCTTTCAAAAATAATGGAACTATAGATGTATTAATTTGAAAAAATGTAACATGCAAGTTCGAAAATTTGTCATGAAAAATACTGGCGTTATAACACAATTGGTAGTGTACTTACCCGGATTGGAAATAGAGATCCAGGTTCGAATCCCGGTACCGCAAAAACAATATTTTTCGACAAAATTGTTTTTATATGTATATATTTATAATTAATACATTAAATAAGTACAAAAATTCTATTTCATTTTATAAAAAAAATTCCAAAAATAATCTAAATCGAAAATGAAATGGGAATTTGATGTACTATATCAGTTTTTTGTTTTTTAGATACATTTTTTCAGAATAGTAAACAAAAGTTTTAAAAACAAAAAAGACTTATTATTTAATACCTTCTTCTTGATTATTGATCATTTTTCAAAAATAAAACGTCGAACCTTTTTCTCAATGCGTTAAAAAAGATTTAATATGGAAAAAGACGCGCTTTCACGACATCCTAAGACGGGTTTTAAACACTAGTATTAATATATCTTACACTAGCATTGATATATTTTTATATATTATAATATTATGTGATCTTTTGATTTCCTGTTCATTAAATATGGTAGTGATTACAAAAAAACCTTAAATTTTCTACCTTTCCATAGTTGATATTTTACCTAAGTCAAATTCCGATTAAATGATGCCTGGTACCGTACTGCACAAGTATCTACAGGCTAGTTTTCTATACTGTAGTAAAAAGACATTTTAATCATTCACGTTTTTCGTGTTACTAAAATGTCACGATAACACGTACATCCTAAAGCTTGCCATTTGAACGTGTAGCCTCGCCTTTCACCTGTTAACAGTACGAACTCGTATTAAACAAAATTAATTTAAAAATCTTTTTTGTAATGAAAATTTGATGAAAATATTATTTCATGTGAAATGACTTGTATATATTATACTTCAATATATTAAGAAACTGCATTTATAAATCAATTTAGAAAATCAGAACAACGGCGTCAATGTTGTACTTCCGTTTTGGAACTTACAAACTATTCAAATCTGTTCGTTTTTCTTGGTTTATCTATGATTTTCATTACAAAAAGGATTTTTAAATTAATTTTGTTTAATACGAGTTCGTACTGTTAAATCGAGTTTGATTAGAACTAGGGGTCGCAAACCGGGATCCCGACTCTCAAAAATATCGGGATACCGGACTAAAATGGATGCTTTAAAATACCGGGTTAGGATTTATGAAAACCGGGATTTAAAAAATATTAATCGCTTTTCTTAGTTTCCATGTCGTATTTAAAGCAAAACATATCAATAATTGATGTGACGTGCGAACCCCTCCACCACGTATCTCAACTGCGCTAGCTGTCGATGCTATCGACCGACGGACTAGATCTGTATTCTGTGATTCATTTGCAAAGAAGAATGTGTTGTGATACTGTAAGTGGAGACGCGACGTGAACGTACAGGACTAATAATTAATTGGTATAGTCGAATAAAGATCGAATTTTGACGTACATTAAGACGAAAATGTTAGCAGTGTTAGCACTATCAGTTTGTCAGAGAGACCGTGACTTTTACGAGGAATAAAGTCCGAGCAACTATTCAGGAATACATTGTGTTATTCTGAAGTTAGACATTTGTGTTATTGTTAAAAGCTTATTAAAAATTTAAATGTAATTTTTTCTGAATGTTTTATTTCATTGATAAATCGTCACCCCTAATTTCGACAAAAGCTTCTTTAAATATCGAAAATATCGGGATTCCGGTATTCGTAAAACTTCAATATCGAAAATACCGGTTTTTGTTAAATAGACCGGTATTGTGACCTCTAGTTAGAACCATACACAAATAGACAATATGTCATCTATAAAGAAAGAGTTAAATCAAGTTATCAAAATTCCAGATAGGAAACAGCGTCTGTTGGTACCCTATGATGTTATCAAAGTATACTACGGTCGTTCTTTACGAAATACGTAAATATTTTATTGGAACTATTTTTTAAAACCAAGTTATCTTTTTCTAGAATAAGTTTGTTTTATTATCTTCCAAATATTGATATGTATGAGTTAATATATTTAATATAATATAAATACAATAACAACATTATTCAGATTAAAAAAGTAGTACATCAGGTACGTAAATACATTAAATTATGTAAGTATTTTCCCATTTGCGCAATAAATTTGATGAAATGAAAGGATATAATTTTCTCTAAGTTTAATATACATGGTAACAGAAAATTTGTGATAAGTAGGCACTTTGAATTCCAAATTAAAATATTCATTTAAATCAGCTTTACTCGTTGCGGAGGCATTATTCAAAGATATCGAGAAGTGAATGTCGGTTCTCATACTTACCTAGCAAAATAACAAACCGAAAGCTGACTGAACACAATAGGAAATTGATTTTTAAGAGTAATTTAGGGAAACTCTGAATAATGGAGTTAAAACGTGGAAAAAAAAGCGGAGAGTGTAATATTATACATAAAACTAAACATGTTTCGGGCGTATATACCTACATTATGACAATTATGACATCAGGGGCAATCACATCCTGTTTTAACTTCTATATGATTAAATATAATGAAGAGTGACATTCTAAATCCTTAAGAATTGAGAAGCGTGTATATACACTTTTTAAATTGATAATAATCATAACGTTTTAAAACAATAAGGTGATTAAAATTATATGCATGTAGATATTTTATTTATTTAATTCTTAACATAGTGCATACATAAGCACTCCTGCATATGCTCTAATATAAAGAAGATCAAAGTATTTTCTTTTACTAAAACTTATCTTTTATATATTTAGTCACTTTCATTTTAAATCTATTCAATTTCTCCCTCTTTCTTATGTTTTCTGGCATTTCATTAAAAATTTTCATCGCACTATACATAATCGACTTCTGAGATTTGGCCTTCTTCCTAAATGGCTGTTTCAGTCTACCCCCTCTTGTATTTGCATCAATTTTTCGTGTAAATTCCGCTGATATTTTCTTATTGAGAATTTTATAAATAAATATCATTATATTAAAATATATCTTCTGCTTAAAGGTCATCATATTCAGATATTCCAGCATTGCACTGATCCGAGTATATCTATTTTTTCTAAGTATTATTCTCAAGGCTTTATTTTACATTTCCTCTTCTTTATCCAAAAACAAATAATATATGACATGCTCTTTGGTCCTGTGGTTAAGGCACTCGCTTAGTTATCCAGTAGTCTTGGGTTCGAGCCCCATTTCAGGAGACCAACAACTTAGACCTGTTTTCATAGCAAATGCGTTTAAATTAAAAAAGTTTGTGATTTAATTTATTTAGTTTATGATATTTCATTAAAATAGAAGACGATCCAAATCAGGAAAATAATGACGAGCTCAATAAAGTAACGACGTTGATAGAATGGTAAATCGTCATGATCAAGAAATATGGAACAAACGCAAACAAGACATGCAGCTGATGTTCTCAACATGTACAGTTTTTAGCCCATCCTAGAACGGAGTTTAAACGCTAGTTATGTAATTATATAATATAATACTTTCAAGAAGCATCATACAAAATATACAACGTATAATAATAAAAGTCTATTTTAATATTTTGGGTAAAATCATGAAATTATTTCATTTGTATCTAATTACCCTTTTCTTAGAAATGTAATAAAGATAAATATTACAATACGTAATTTATTGTTTTATTATTCAAACATTTTTTGGTACTGCTTAAGAATACATAAATAAAAATGAAAAGATAATCATTTCTCAATATTTTTTTACATACCCATTTTCATGACTATAAACTATCTTTGAGCTAACTCAGTGAGTAGGTTCCGCGCAATTTCAGATTTATCACTGAAAATAGAGTTGCTGAGCGGCCACTCCCTTGTGAAGTGAAAAGGTAATTTCCTGTTCGCTCTGAAACTAATGCAGAATACGGAGAATGGCCATATTTGCTGACGGGCTTTAAAACTCGACCCAAATTAATAAGAGATAAAGCATCACCCTTTATTTTTGATGACTTGTTTCGACGGAAGACTTTTCAGGATGAATAAATCGATAGCTTAATAACACAAAAAACTTATCTACCGGGTGAATATTATGTTCCAGGCCGATTTTGTTTGGTCACCAATTTAATTTTTGGCAAATATTTATCAGTTAGAATTTGATAATAGTAGAGAATCGTCAATTACAATTTATTATAAAGAACGCATCAACAACATACAACAGCACATGTTTTTCAGCTCAATATTGATAACCCAGACATTTGGATATTAATTATCACGAGCGACGAAACTCATTTAAACGTGGGTTTTGTTAATAAACAAAACAGCAGTTATAGGGGCACTAAAAATTCTCAATTAATACATCGACGACCTATACACTTACGTAGAGTTACTGTATGGTGCGCCATGTGGACCAACGGTATCGTTGAGCCCTATATCTTTCAGGATCTTTCAGGATGCAAGAGGCAATGCAGTAACCATTAATAGTGATCGCTATCGTCATTAGTTGAAAAACATTGAGCCTGTATGTAACACATGTGGTTTTAATAGGATAGTGCCACCTCACGCACAGCTTGATATACGCTTGAAATTTCGCGATAAATTTTTCCCGGCCGCATAATGTGAAAAAGTGGTGATAATCGACTGACCTCCTTGATCACCTGATTTGATGTCTCCCGACTATTTTATGTGGGTGTACTTGAAAGGAAATATCTACGACTTATTTACAAAGTAAATAAGTCACTGTAAATATAACAGACCAAGCTTTGTGAAAAAAAAAAAAACCTACCACCGAGATGTGAACCCAGGACCTTTATATTGCAGGTAAAATACTCTCCCAACAGAGATAAAACAGTTTTGACATTCTCACCAAATTTTTTTTATGTACCTACCTCGACTCCGTGACGCTTTTATTTTTACAAGAAGAAAACAATCCCTTTATAAAATGTTTCTCGAATTAAATGAACGAAACCTGGTAGGTGGAATAGGGCTTTCAGTACATTTTTTTATGACTGGAGTATTTTTACACAACTGGTTTTACAATTAAAATTGAAATTTAATATTTTTATTGTGACCGCGACGTGAAGTTGCGATTCATATGAACAACTAATTATCAAGGAACAATATGTTCTTAAAAATATTAACTTTACCATTAAAACGAGAATTTATTATTTAATAAAAATAAATACAAAACACATTGTTAAAATTCTACTTCATAACCGAGCAAAACTTATTTTATTTTTTGTAACAAGTTTAACATACTAATGTGCTTTGTTAGACCTGATGTTCTAGATAAAAATCATAATTCATGAAAAAATCTTCCGAAATATTTAAGGCACCTTCGAGTTAGCTTAATGATAATATATTTTTATACCGTATCTATGAATACAAATATATGAGAAGTGTACACCTCATAACATATGAATATTTTGGAAACAAAAGTATTAGTGGATCATTTTTGTTGCGATATTTGATAGACTGTTCATTACATAACTTTTACTCGTATTAAAATATTTTGTTCCTACCACTTTTTAAAATTAAATCGGTATTTTAAATATCAAAATATTGTATTAAATATTCATTCAGTTTTTCCACAAAGAAAATATCGTTGTCCTGGAAAGGTATTGTATCTCGGTCGTCGACAGAAAACCGAGTCGTTTCATAGATTTAAGCAATTTGACAGGTCTAAGTCAATACCAAAACATTCCGGTGCCTAAATACATTAATATTGCTTCTTCTCTTCGAACAACTTCAACAATGGTACAGAAGTGACAGAATAGCCAATAAGTCAATTTACTGATTCAATTCATGTCTAAGTATATATATTTACGATATAAAATGGAATCTAATGAAAAAACACAGGTTAAATAAAAACAAATTACAATCCAAATCAAAAAATACAAATTTCACCGGGATGAGCATGAGTTCAGGCTGGTGACAAAAAGATTCACAATTTTAACAAAAGATGGCGTAACCTTAAAAACTATGCTCTTCTATGCACATTCCATTGTAGAGCATCTCAGTGATCCATCGTCGTAGTTACTTTCCTCCACACCCCAAGCCGACGAGACAAGATGGGTAGAAATAATTGTAGAAACAAATAATGTAACGAGAATTAATGTAGACCAAAGGGAAACATCTCGTTCCCTGTAAAGATCGTTCACCATGCGGTCAAAATAAATTACAGTAAATTGTGTACTAGTGATTGCATAATATTAAAGTATTTACCCTTCGGTATATGTTGGATCCTTACGGTTAGATCTTAGATTCTTAATAAATAGCTTCGCTGGCCGCAGCAGCTAAGCCGCGTATTCTGACAGCTTCGAGCGAAAAATTAATCTGAGCTAAGGACGCCGATCGTTTTTATAACTTGTAAGCCCACTCATATTACCAACATGAGGGTGTTGTTCGTGATTACCAAGGTAATTGGCAATAAAAATAATGACGAGGCAATTTCAAACGTGACATTAGTTTTGTAATGTTATTATATATATTATAATTATATTACAATGCTATTCTTTTTAAAAAGGGTACGCATTAATATTTCTGTTATTAGTTAAATTTGTAATATTTTATACTACAAAATTGTATATGTTGTATTATGTATATATGTTATATTCAAGGTTTGCACGGGTAAAATATAACGGATTATTTTCTGAAGGAACCCGCGTCAAATAGTCCTGGTTCCCATTGAACGATCGAGTTTACTCCTCAGTTTAGAACAGGATTCAGGATAAAAGGCCCTTGTGAATGAGTAATGATATTTACTCTAATCGTCGGAAGTATAAAAGTCCTTTCCGGGACTATTTGACGCGGGTTCCTCCAGAAAATAATCCGTTAAATATATAAGTTAAATGAAAAAATCTATAAGAAAATCATGAATATATATTTTTTGAAACTGTACTTCTATAATATATTAGTATAATATATAATTAAACTCAATTTTAGAGAAATCTTAAGTAGACCAATAGTTCTGGTATCAATATTGATCGCATACAATAAAATCAACAAATAAATTGAATGCATATATCTTCAGTAAATTTTATGACCATTAAATTAATGGATATTTTTACTTTAAATCACTTTAATTTTTGTTAGTTCATAATGAATCCTAACTCTCACAAAGGGTCGCATGTCGCTACTAATAGTATACAAATCGCTTTTCTAGACTGGATACCAATTTGGATTTGCGTAATGATATTTCTAGATTCACGTTAATCTATATCATAAAAAGAGAAGCAAGTAGCGGGTTGGCGAAGCGCGGAGCTACAAAAAAATTGTCGAACCAAAAAGATAAAATGTAATCTTTTTTCGCGGGCTGAATAAATTCATTATGTATGCTTAACGTATTTTTAGCCCGAAACAAATCAAATTACGGATTCGGAATAAAATTCAGAATATATATTTGCGTTAATTAAAAAATGCTAAAAAATAGGATTAAAAAAGATTTAACGTATAACATCGATATAGGGTGGTTTTACGCATAATGAAATATATGTACACGATGACAATTCAATCACTAATTTTTGAATACCTTTTTTGACGATCAAGAAAATATATCAAAATAATTCAATACAGCGGCGTGACTACAAAAATTGGGCTCCAATGCAGAATATTAAAAAAGGCCCCCTAAATAAGTATTGAGTATAGGGTATACGAATATTAGTACTGCGTTGTTTATCCATTAAAAAAAATAAAAAAATTTAGTCTTTTATCTCATATATTCAGACTTTCATGAAAAAACAAGTGTTCTATGGCATTTATGTGCACTTGCAACACTTGACGGTGAAGATTTGGTTCCTAGTAGTGTGATGATCTAAACCGTTATTGTGATTGTGATTGTGTAATTTGCATCTAATTGTAGCAACGACTGATAAATGAGATTACATTATTGGAGGTTTAGTTTCTATTGTATCAGTGTTGCTTAACGAATTACTAATAATAGGTTACTAATCATCATTTTAATCGAACACAAATATCCCAATCACGGTTAAAATAACGATTAAACTAGTCTCTAGTCCGACATAATAGCGGGGTACTGTCCCTGTATACATCGATAATGTTTCCACACGCTTTCGCAATGTGCGTGAGAAACAATTTTTTTAATTCCATTTCTTGCTGTGGATGCTGGGAAATGTATCGATGCTCGTAAAAATATTAATGCCAAATGGATTGTATTCGTAAGATACGAACTTTTTGGGCATCTATCTAACGTGGTCCTCAAGGCACTGCATTGGCTACATTAGCATAGTTACGCCACTGATTCAATGCTTTATCGACCCCGTAGAATAACAACGTTCCAATGAATATTTTGGGCTAATTTGAGTTATTGCGTGAAAAGGGTTCCAAATGCATTATTGTTTATTTTTTACATACACACCAACTCTATCTAATGGATATTAAAGGAAATAGCGAAAGCTGAATGTTCCAACTGCATCAGTTATATATTTCAATTTATGGATCATTATTGTTAATTTACAATGTTTTTATTTTTAATTTCTATCATCTCACAGTGGTCATTGATAATACTAAAAATAAGTTAATACTTTAAAACTGATCATATTTGCATACTCAAAACAAAATATATATTGAAATTCAATTAACGCTTTTCAGCTCATTATCTCGAAATTGTGTCAGTGTCAGATGGAACCTTGTTATTCTGAGGGATCGACACTTTTTTGTATTTATTGTTAGTTTTAAATGCGCTCTGACGAAGCTTGAGCTAAGTGAAACTGGTTCATAATTTCGTGGTTTTATACAAAGTGATTGTGCTTTATTTAATTGAATATCTTACGATATGCATTATATATTAGATTACAAGCACGACAATGTATCATATATTAGAGTGATTATTGTTCTTATGAAATGTATATTGTAGTATTTACAGTTGATGTATCTATAATATAATGTATGTAATAACCTTGACTGTAAGCTACTTTGGTTAATATTTCCTGCCTTACTGCAATAAGTTCACAGTTTAAATAAATAGTTAGTATATCTGAAGTTGCACGGATAGAAAATTTTCACTTCAAAAACCTTTCAGAACCATTAAAAAATTACATAGAGCTTATATTTTAAATACCTCTCCTGCTCTTTATATCATCGCTAATGGTCATAACCTACTTGCTAAAAATTATAATTGTATATCATTGCTAAATTTTTCAGACCCTAGCAAAAATATAGACGGATATGTGGTTATAATATATACATATATTATTAATAAAATCGGCGTTAACTTTGTAGTTTCATCATAATGGATAGATATAAATAAAACAATGTTTAACTCTACTTAAGTTTATTTGCACTACTCGAGTTTCAAGATAAAGTGTAACCATTATCGACAGGCGAAGTATTAAACTAACTACAAACAAATATAGGAAACAATGCTTGGGTGGTAGACATACAAGTCATTAGGTACTGACAGATGGAGGGAGAATGGGCGGAGTTACTGAGGTAACCTCTAGAAATCTCAACATTACATTAAAAGAGCATCGCCATTGTCTAACTAATAACAAAAATTAAACGATTTAGCAATAGTTGAAAATTCGTTGATTTTTGTGTCAAAAAATGAGAGTGGATTATTGGATTATTGAATTTTGATCAAATGGATTACAAATATGTTTGTTATTAAAACGTACGTGATTGCTCCTACAACCCTTGGCTATATTGATCGTTGAATGATCACTGTTATTTTTAAACCATTCGCGCGCTCGCACGTTCGTCACGAGTGTCTGAACAAATAGTGGATGTTTATGCATGCACGTGGGTGGGGGCACTCACGGCTGTTTGGAGAGTTTAGGGGCGCCGTGTGAGGTTAAACTTTTCAGGAAAAAAAAAATGTATATATTATAATAAATTAAAAATTATGAGAGTAAAAAAATTTACATTCATAGACGTATCAAAAAAAAAAATTGCAAATATTTCACACATTCAATACTGTATTGACAATTATATCATCGTCATCATCGTCACTTTAGCCCTCTCATCCTAGGAGGGTCGGGAGTTCCAAAGTCTCGGCATGGCGCTTTCATGTGTCCCGTCTTGCACCACTTTAGTATTTGCTGGCCAATCAGAACACAATCTACCTTCATACAATCCTTGTTGCTGTATTGCTGTTTATCTGAGCTTAGTATGAGGTGACCTAATGGCCTACTTCCATCTGGAGTTGCCAAAGAGATACATTTTGGTAAACTATTACATAATTTATATAATATTTAAATATTATTATTTTATTTAACTCAAGGTTACCACTGACCCATAAGTTACGAGTGTCTTTCGGCCGATTTTTTGCTTTGAGTTGAGAGCTAAAATTTGTGTTAAATACATTGAGTATTTATGGCACATCGCTCCTTTTTGTAAAGACAGGTTGCAAATTTCTTGTAAATCTCAAAAGTTCGAATAACTTATAAACCATTCAATTTCGTGTAATTCTGTCGAGGCCACCTTATCTGATACGTATCAGTATCAGAAATGGACGATATGTATCAGTATCAGAAATGGACGATATGTATCAGTATCAGAAATGGACGATATGTATCAGTATCAGAAATGGACGATATGTATCAGTATCAGACATAGTCCACAATATTTTATTGGGCTAAATTGCGAGTCGAAAATGTTCTAGAAATAATTGCAAAAAAAAGTTTTAATTCAAATTTAAAAGGAGTTTCAAAGTGAGATCTGACACTTTTCGTATTATTTGCCAATTCCGAAAGAAGTTATATTTTACAATTTGCATTTTTGACATTCTCTAGATCATTTTTGGTCTCGTAGACTATTTATATAAATATATTATTTATCTTTTTTTTACAGAGAGAACACATTATTATAGTGAAAATGCAGTTTTTTCAGAACATAACATTAATACAAATGAAATTAATAGGATAGGAAAGGGTCCAGGTTCGAATTCCAGTAGCAGCTAAAATATTTTTTTGAAAAATTGTTTTTTTCTGTAGTTCCCCAGTGGATAAATTTAGTTATCCATTAACCTAACCTAACCTAACCTAACTCATATGTTTATTTTACTGTCTCTAATAGTAGTTTCCAGCGTGCTTCTTTCCGCACCACTCGTGCCGTTATATTTGTAGCGTTTGAGTTAGCTTAGTATTCAGAGTTCAGGTTTCACTACGAAATGTACATAAGGATTGGAAAATATATATTAATATGAATTATATTGTTTTTAGATGAGCTAATGAAGTTTGCAATCCAATAAATTAATTTGTATCAGATCCAAGATTCCAGACTAACGATAATAATAAATGATATATTCAATTTATTTTTTTTGGATAACCTGTATATAAAAAATGTAAGAAATTAACATTTTTGAAATTTTTGACAGCAAAGCAAAATATTAATTAGTTGCTGACTTGTTTTCTATTGTATTATAGCATATAGTACTTTTTCGTGATGGTGAGCAAAAATAGTTCGGATACAGAAACGAATGGGTAAATACTAATATTAGAAATAGTAGAATATACAAAATGGACGGCAACAACTCGAAACTCTGAGTCATCTGATTACATTGAAACTAAATTAAATCCCTCCCTTCTTTTTTATTGTTTCGTGTAGATGTAGGCAACCAAAATGATTCGCTTATGTCTGACATATTGAACTCGCTTGAAAGGTTCTATTGGCTCACTTTAATACTTTATCTATTATTAAAACGTTCATTATTCTGAATATATATTCAAATCCACAGACCACCAAATTGTCACAATATTTTCATTTTAGTATCACCCATGCGATCACTTTGATACCACTTACGCAATCAAATAGCTCCGTGACTTTTTTTAAAATATGAAAAGGTAAGAAATACGTCTTGTTTACACAAAGATATAATTTTCGAAGAGTAAATACTTTTACTGTTGCACAAATGTGTCATAAAACTATCGGATTTATGTTTCCACCAAGAATATATGTAGAATGCCACTCGTCCCGCAACCAATGTTCCAAACCCTTCTCCTATATGTACACTTTATTTACTGGTCTGTGATTCAAAAAAATGTATTTCGATACACGATTTTTTTTATTTCTGTTTTTTGCTTCTACGTCTTATATATAAATGAATAACTAAGTACAGGTATAAGCAAAAAAGTAATAAATAAACTTTATTTTGGATTATTTGTGCGAAACTGATATGGAACTAAATGTTCTTTGAACAGTTTTTTTTTAATAATCGTAAAACAGAACGTTGTGTTTCATGATCGATATTAATCGAAAACTCTTGTGTCGCGGCCTTGAACCGTGTTGATGAACAAAAAGTTGACTTAGAGTGGACAAGATTGAACCAGGGGAAGAATTTAATTAATTTTCGCAAGATGTTATTGAAAGGTAATTTTAGGAAATATGTTTTTTATATTGTTATCGGAAAACAATCTCCGTCAAAGGAATATAATAATAGTAACGTTATGTATCTTACATTTAACAGAAATATAGTTAGTAAGCCGGAGGAACTTCGAAACTGTTAAATGACATTCAATTGGATTGAATGTTGTGGAAATGTACTATGAAGAAATACTTAAGCCGAGAAAGGAATGAGGATGTATCGAATGATTCAATTTACTACAATAGTTTTGCGTGTCCCTAGACATTCATATGCTTTTATGATAAGATTGTACTATTATGTATTTTACGTTAAGTTTACTGAAACCTACTAGACTTTAATTCATTGATTAATGTTTGGCAATGCCCTCAAACAAGTCTTGTTCTTCTTTCTTCTTTCAAGTGAACTATGTAATAAGCCTTTGAAGGTCTATCACCTCCACAGCCATCATTACCGCCGACGACTCTTAAACGCATGTCACATTTACCGGTGCGTAAAACTAGAGCTCCCGACAGACGCATAAACACGCCCGGTACTGACGTCACAATAAACATCAACATACCAATACAATCATAATTCGTAATAATATGATCTTTCCATAATCGCATACTATTCACCGTAAGCCAGTTTTAATAAGGAACTTAAGATGTTTGTAAATATTTATTTTCACGTCTTGCTTGATTTTTCAGCAATGTAGTGGTTAGTATTCCCGCCCCAAGCGTTATTAATTATTTTATTTTTTATATTACAGATAATTTTCCTGGCGATAGTTGACCTAGAGTTAGTTAATTTTTCTAAAAAAGATGATATTATTGTTGTCAAGGCTGGGTCGAGAGAAAAACTTTCCTTATAGATGTGTCAAGTACTTGTAAGTCGGAGGTGCTTAACCCACCCCTGGCAAGTGGAAACCCTTGACATTATACAGCTTGCGCTTATCCGGAGGTTGCGAGGTGAGGGATGGTGAGGGCAATTTTCCGCGCTTTACATTACCAGTGGGTAGGTACTCAAGAATTTTCTAAATATTCTACCGAAACATCGCAATAAATGCATATTTAGGATTTTAAAACGACTTGAGTTATGAATACCATTTTGTGGATTACATTTAATAATGTTTTTATAAGAAAACTACTTGTAATAACATATATACAAAATACGCACAATGTGGGCGGATAAAACTCGAGATAAAATGCCTAGAATAATAAATTTAATCTTCTTAGATAAGATTTTCAAATTTCTGAACTGTTTTTTCTTCAGCCCTCATCTATTCATTGTGGTATAAAGGTTTATTTTCATGACCCCGTCACTTACCTCCTTCCTCTGTCTATGTCAGTTGTCCGACCAGCAAATTGGGAGACGACCCAGGCTTCGGTTTACGATACCTCCATACTTGCGTCTTTTTATACCATAGAATAAGATACCCAACCCACTGCCGATCAATTTCGTTATTCGACGAATAATTTTTATCTTCTTCTTTGATCTCACGAAATATATCTTTCTTTCTGATTCTACCCCATTATCTCCTTTTGAAAATTTTATTTCGTCTTTGTCATATACCTACTCCTGGCTAAATATCTCGTTTTGCTTTTTATACTATCCACGCTATAAATCGCCCAATATATTGTCACATACAGTTCGGGCTGACCGGGCATTTTTCCATGTCTTGGATAGAACGCCAGGCCCCGAGCTTCACGCCACCGGTCTAGCGTCAATCGGTACTTACATATTTTTGGGCTCTCGCCAGCCATGTCCATGGGCCGCTACATGAGAGTTACTTTTATCTACAGGGGAGGGTGAACACACAACCACAACAATTTTTGTTCACATTATAAGCTATTATTACAATTAACTTTTTGTCTCGAACTAGACATACACCGTTTTTCTGTTATTCATATCCATGTTTCACTTGTCCATCTCTCTCTTGAGGCACTATTTCTTATATTTCTTGACATATTGTACACACCAGTATCTCAGGGGATCCGAGTTGATGGAAACCAGCGAGGATCAGCTCATTAAACTCGGAACTGCCATCCATAATTTTTCTAACAAAAGAACACCGCCATTCTAGAAATTTCCGGCACCAAATTTAGTCAAAGTAGGGCCAGAGACGCCCAGCATCTCGTTCGATTTCCTTTTTTCCACATTTTGCCCATTAAACTCGGCCTAGAGCTAGTCTCGAGTCATTCCCACCAAAGTGACTGCACGCCATATTCATTTTCCATAGATCATTTGCAAAGCAGCGGACTTTTTATAGTTGGTCCCACACATAGCATGATGTTTCTCATCTTATTGTTGTGGTGGACACGGGGACGTATGCATCCAAAAGTGACAATACGCACATACTATTTACAATATCTTATCGATCTCTATTCGTTTACATATATCATATGGTATACTCCACCACATCTTATTTTCAAATAATACGTGGAATGGAACGTCACACTTTGCGCATTACTATTCTGGCACATTTGTCATTCTGTCCATTTTATATACATGTGGCCCGCACCTTTCTGAAAATATCCATCTTCGAAATGTATTTTACTTGGTCAAATCAGATTTTTCAACCCTTTACTACCTACCTAACTACCTACCTAGAACAAGATCCGTTTCGAAGTGTATAATTTACAAATCGTAGATAAATAAAAAATACATCAAAATATAAAACATATCCCAAAATATAAAATAACTTAAACAGTAGTGTTCCACTCTAACTGTGGTACATTATTAATTGATAGTGGAAATTATTTTGTGATATAACATGATTTAAAAAAAAAATTATGTCTACCAAATATTTAAACAAACTTTGTACTACACACTCGGTAATTATATTTTCAGAGTAAAAGGGTTGTGGTCGTGATTGGGAACATTTAATATACCTAGGGATGAATTTGTTAAGAAAGTAATATTGTTAATAGGTGTTTTTTTACGATTTAAGATTCATAATAGGTACAGTACGAAGTGGATAAGTTTAAACTTTATACTTATCGAAATAGTTTTATTATGTTATTTGAATATTCCTATTTCAATTCAATTCACGATTTGTTGAATGATTACGATCATAATTAATAACATTAAGGGGAATGTCGATAATCAGTTTAGTATGGTGGAGAAGCTGCCTGTTTTAAGGGCGTGGGGGTGGGAGGTAGTAGTTGTACACGATGTCAGTGTATGTGTATTTATGCTAAATACTAAATCTACTTTATTATTATATATTTTAATGAATGGGTCCAGAATAAATTAACTATTGCTTTAGACTTTTAACGTTATAATTTAAGATTTTTGTGCGGCATTTTAATATTAAAAAAATAGAAAAATTAATACAGTTATCTGTCGGTACCCGAAAATATACAGAATTTATCATCAACGTATCAATATAACGCGATCTCATTGCAACGGACTCAATTCATACACGAAATCGTATTATTCATGGACGATAGCCGTTTGAACATGTAATACGCACCTACCACAAACCTATGTTCTTGAATCGAATTGATTTAATTGACTTTGAAATCCACGCGCTTGTGCACTTTTGTCTCGTATATTTTTTAATTTTTATTTTATTGCAGTTTTAAATATGTTTTTGTATTTTTATATAGCATAACTTTTATTCACATTTTTTACGGTATTTAAAATTATATTATCTAAAAATGTGTGTTTTATATCATATGGCTTCCCTGATTGTATGATATTCTTGTAAATTATATCAAAGTGTCATCTCGGCGTATCTACCAGGGCCCTTAATGAATAAAATATAATATAATAAGAGCATACGATTTCACTAAGAGATTATTCGATTTTAATATCTGTTTCAAGTTTATTAACTAAACTATATTGGTAATGGTAAAGACAGTTTATTTTTAAAAAAACATTTTTGTGCAACCGCGTATTTTTTCACCAAATTTATTTCAGCTATTCATTTCGCAAGGGTTTTTTAAAATATATTTCTTTATTCAAAAAAAATGTTGACTCAATTTTCTTCTTATACATTTTTTCCATAAATATATTCACCCCACAATATGCCTTACATTAGCTTTATAAAGCAAAAACTGTCTCTGACATGATCGCTATTTTCCTGGAAACCGAGATTTACGCTCGCACCAGAAACGATCCAATATAAATCTTAGCCTAAAAATGATCTGAAAATACAAAACAGCATAAACACTCTCTTAGGGGTTAGGTAGTAGAAACCGAAAAATATTTACATCTACATTGAAATATCACCCTTGTATTGAACCCAGCTACAGATCTCCACATACAGAGAATACCGATTTTGAGTAGGGTTCAAATTTGTAAAGAATGCATAAAATGTTATTTTAGATTTTTTAAATCAATATTGTTGGCGTGTGCCCACAAATAGTATTATTTCTAATATTATATAAAATTTTAATTTACAAAAGAAGCAAATAAAACTAGACCAATTTCTTCCCGATAATGCTAAGGCGCGATAAAGCACTCCCAGATGCAGGAATTCAGAGCTAAGAATATCTCCATCCGAGATCGCCTATTCATCGAGAACATCATTTATTTATTTAGTCTCAATCTACTGCGTACATAAGTATATATACGAGGCGCGTTTATTAAGTAAGTACCGTTGCCGGATATTCCCGATGTAGTGCTGCGGTTGCGATGTTGCACTTGCGCAATGGCTTTCTTCATGCAACGTTAGAGACGTTCACAAAGTGTGGCCATCTTGCAGTGAGTGGTTGAAATGTTCAAGACAATAGATCAGCCCGCCGACTGTGTGTAACGGTTTGTGATTCATTTCTTAAATGCATGAAACATGAAACCAGCTGACATTCACCGCCAAGTGTGTCCTGATTTGGCGCCAAGTGATTTTTATATTTTCCTTAATCTGAAGCGGTTCCTTGATGGCAAGCATTTTGATGACCATGATGAACTCAAAGACGGAGTACATACAAGGTTTTCATCCCGGGCGGTGTCTTTCTATGATGAAGGTATTCAAAAACTGGTGCCCCGTTATGACAAGTGGTGGCTATGTTGAGATGTAGTTTATGGTTGTAGCGTCCAACGAAAGTAAAGTGTTGTAAATGATGTTGTTTCTTTAAAAAAAAATCCGGTTCCTACTTAAAAAAAACGCCTCGTACATGCTCCAATATAAAAATTTAAATATTAATTTCTCCATTTTAAAAACCTATTGTGGATATATTTACTAAGTTTAGTTTTGAATTTATATAATTTATCCTCCTTTCTCATGTCATCTGGAATTTCATTGAAAATGTAAATTCCACTATACATCATCGATTTCTGAGATTGGCCTTCTTCCTGAATGGCAGACTAATTACATCTCTTCCTCTTGTATGATGCACGTGTAGAGCAAACGATCAAATGTTTTTTTTTTATTCGTGGCAACTTCAATATAAAAGTGTTTAAATTAGGTGATTTTGAATGTTTATACATTTAAACTGATGACATATATTTGTTATAGTTTTAAAAAAAATATAAATAGATATACCTACCTGTTTTTTTATTTTAACTTTATTTGTATTATTTTTATTTATTTATACGAAATAAACTTCACACCATGTTTCTTATTATTATTAATATAAATGTTATTTTTTTCTCACTATATTTAACTGTATTTTTTCCTATTTCAGGAGCAATTAGTTTTACCTCCCCTACAAATAATATACGATCTAACCTAGTAAATTTTTTTTTTAAATTGATGCATATTAAAATATAAAGTATTACTTTTAATTAAAATAGCATTTACAATTAAATAAAAATTTATTACAGAGTATAAAATATTAATATTTTAGCACACTATAGGTATTCTATGATGAAAGTTTATTTCAACCTTTTCTACTATCATGAACTTGATTGATATTTAACAAAATTTGTTTAATTAAATTTAACTCTTGAGGTAGGTGTGTCTCGATTGCACGAAGGCAATTTCCAATTAGAAGCCAATTAATTTTCAGGTGATATTCACCCGACGTATACCTAAGATGGTATGCCTATCGATTAATACATATATTTTGGTAGTTACTCAGTAACCATAGAGAGAAATGGGGCTAAATAGGCATTTAGGTATAATTGACCAAGTCTTAACTGATGTTGTAAACCATGCGATAGTAGGCAAGACCATGCAATAAACTCCATACTTTTTTCACTTCAAAATTGTATAACTAAAAATAACAACGAAATAACATAATCAAAAAACGTAATCCGACAAACAACTGAATTACCCAGAATGTTTTATAAATATTAAATACTAATAATTCATCTAACATGTAACACTAAGTAAACGACAATCTACATGAAATACTGACACACCAAATCAATGTAATTAACAAAACAATAAAAGTAACAATATTAGACGTAAAAATAAAAAATCAAAACATAAACTAAAATTGAATGTGAACAAAACAAAATTCATGAACATGGGAAATAAAATGTATAGCAGCAATTATCATCGATGATGAAAGTTAGAAGGAAATGATTGATGTTAAATATTTGGGAGTCATAATGAATTCTACATTAAATTTTTCATAAAATACAAGATATATCGCACATAAATTACTCGCTGATGAGGCGCCATATAATTGATACGATAAGACACGTGTCAATAATTTAAAGATGTAATCATCGGCGTGGCGCCAAAAAACCCGTGGGATAGATTTCAGGAAACAAAGACGTCTTAGTAAAACGTCACAAGCGGCGGCCTATCACTGAGTAGGTACTATAAATCTGAATAAAAATAGAGTATTCTGCTTGCGGTAGTCATTCTCGATTTTGCCGCCGTAGTGTGCTTACATTGAACGTCTTTTGTATTTTATTTCTTTCGACTTCATTATCATCATCCTGAAGCTGAGATCGGCGAACCACACTTGTTTTCTTGTTCTCTGTACGGGGCATAAGATACGTGACTAAAAGCATTGCTAAAAAATCTCGGTTTTGGGAATGGTTTAGAAGATTTATTAGTATCGAGTAAAATAGTATAAAATTATTCATTTCATTTTTGGCTAATGGTAAAGAAATGCAATTATTAATAGTAAAACAAAAAAATGAAGTTCTGAAAACAATATTGAGAAGAAATAGGTGTACTCAGATCAGTATAATATGAAATGAACTCAATATGATATTTAAACATTTTTTTATGTATTTTTAAATCCTCACTGAAAATTTGATCCAAATTAACATGAGTACGAACATTATATAAGAGGAATAAATATAATTTTATTGCCGTTCAAGAAGAAAGCCAAATCTCAGAAATATATAATGTGTACAGTGTAATAAATATTTTCAATGAAATGTTATCGGAAATAAAAAAGGAGCAATAAATAATATGTACATTTAAAAAAATTGTATTGCGTAATTTCAAAATACCAGATAGATTTAAAAATGTATGTTTATTGTTTTAAGAATTATAAAATTAAATTAATAGAATATTAAGGTTGACCAGAATAGACTAAGTGTTCGTATAAGAAAAACTATTCTAAAGTCAAGAATGCATAGAATTTTTTGTTTGTTATTTATTGTTTATTATTGAAGTGTAAAAATGTATTATTTATACTTTTCCTTACACATATTTCATTCTGTGTGACAGCTAGCATTATCTATTCAAATTATCTGTTCCTTGGTATATAAGTAATTCAACGGTTTAAATGGCATTCCATGCTCACAGCCACTGATATTTGAAAATCGATCCAGTTCTTGGCGGATTACCATTTAACAGATTTTACTCCATAAGCACATTGCATTCAATCGAGCCGAATATATTTACCACGTTCGTTCGTTTTACTACATGAGAGAGCTTTATTAGATAAAGGAGAAACCTTAGCCTACGGATTTCCAATCTGTGTCGTCTCTGGCACCTATTTACCGGGTTGCGCAATTTTTACGAATGTAAATTAAATTTGACAAAATTTATTAAGCTGTAACCAGAATAGAAAGGGACTCGCTCAAAATTATATTTCAATATAAAATTCTTTGTTGAAACCTATCTAATATCTAAATAATAAGATAAAACACTTTATTTAAATAGTGGTTTAATTTAATTTAAGTAATTTTCCTAATATTGAAGAAGGAATTTAATTTAATCATTATCTATATTTTTCTTTGTATGATTAAATCTGATAAATCTTGGTTATGAAGATTGTTTAATTCTCCAGAGTATGAGTATAATGAAAAAATATTAATAACTAGCTGGATAGTTCGTCCAATGACATATCAAAACAATAACAAAATACTTAAATATTTGTTTAAAATTAATTTTTCAGTTCATGTTTGTATTCTGACTGCGAATGACAACAAATCTATTTTCAATTTATGTAAATATGTACCTAATAAACGCCTACCTAGCTTCCTACCATGTTTATACTTTGTTAACCGTTACCATGCTGTGATATAAAATATTCGTCGTGTTATTGTAAGAAATTAGACTTCTATAAGCTTTCGACATGTGAAAAAATTATCAAGGCCTTAATTAAATTAAATGATTAAATTTACTATAAATATTGAGCATTAAATATAAAAAATATAAATTATATTCTGATTCGGAGCATTCATAAAATCCTATATATGAGGTTGCATTGTATAAAACAACGTTCCTTATCATCTAATCTTTCTTTAATTAGTGAGAAAAATACACCATTACATTCATATGTTTGTTATTCTTTTCACTGAGAAATGAATGTGTGATTTCTTTCTGTCTTGCAAAAAATTGTATTTTTGTCAACGTATTAATTTTGCAACGGATAGAATAGAAAGTTAATTATTTTTGTATGATTCGCCTTAAACACTTGATTTTTCACTAATTATTTCTAAGCGTAAATATTTTCCTTCAAATTAACTTAAATATGAATTGCACGTTGCGTGTATTTACCGAAATATTACAGGTTTAATTAGAGCGGTAGACCTGTGTTACTGCATGGCTTGGGAAGGGTTAACATAATTCAAATTTAAAATTAGGACTGCGTTCTTACTTATCGACAACTTGCTATCAACATTATAACCAATGTATGTATAGAATGTGCTTTATAATTTATGTTTCACACGAATTTGTATGTTATACAGCGAAGAATGTCAGCTCATTATTATGTAAAAAATTACAGCATCTAAGGCTGTCCCTCATTATATTCAAGACATGTAGCTATGCTACTGCACTGTTTTCCTACACACGTGGTAGGATTGTATGGGAAGGTGGTGTGAAAAATTTTATTCTCTTCTCGCAAAATGTTCAAAAAGTTTGAGGATACATATCAGAGTTAAAGTTATACACTGATGTTTAGTTCCTGGAGCGTGACACATTTGTGCATCTTGCCATCCACGGTGTGGGTAGTGTACGCCTCCAATACCACTTATCAATGACATTAAACCGCCTTTTCTCCTTGTCTTTAGAGTCCATGATTCCATACCATGGAGAAATATCAAAAACACCGGACTACGTAAGCTCGTTGTTGTTTTAAATACACCACAATTATTCCACACAAATACGTTACTTGATTTTTGGTTCGCAGTTTCCATCATCGGCAATCTCAAAAGTAAAAATCGTTTTGTCTCATAATAATAAATAACTCGAAAACTTTTTATTTATGATAAACATGTGTATCAAATCACTTTTCAATAAAATCCCCATGTAATTTTGGATCGTGCAGCAGACACAAATCCTTAATGAGCAGACTTCACCATCAATTATGTATTGCGAATCGTAATTTTTGTAAGGTTTCGAAGCTTATGTATTGATTTGCTCCTCGAGGCAGATAATCAATCAGGAGAATGCCTTTTGGTTCTAAATGAATCATGAAAGAAAAAAACAAATCATCGATTGCGATTAACAAAATACTACTGAGAAATTACGTCTGACGCATTAAAAAGCTTTGAATTGGTAGGCGTTCCAATCCAAAGCTCCTACTTACATTGTTGATATATGCAAATGATTTTTACTTTCAAAATGACCTACCTAATTTAACCCTCTGATTTTCTTGGAACGATATGCTTCCGGGAGATGATCATCAACTTAGTTTTTTTTAAAATTTATTTCATGATCTAATTTTCAACTATTTTCATCAATGCAATATAGTGAAAGGGCCATTTATTATTTTAATGTACCAAAGGTAATATAATAGTTTATTTTGAGTCTATTTTTGTATTTTATACTCTCCATATATTTTTTGTTGATATTATTTTTAATTAATTTATCTGTTGTACAAAATAATTCATATAATAACGCTAATCAGTAATCTTGAAAATTGTCATTAGTTTTATCTGTCTAATAGTGCTCGTCAAAACTTCATCAGGGGTAGTAAATAACCTCCAAGACTAGTGGAATCTGAAAATACAATCTTCCATTAAATCGGTCAATTTTTATAAAACGTGGACGTTGTTTAATATGTTGCCAGATCACGGCACAAAATTTTATATTAATTTTGATCGATGGTAGATTAGTAGAGCTATCTTATAATACTAGCTATCCATCATTCAATAACTCTTTGTTACCAATCTGAGTTGGTCCTCTTCAGTTCTTGTTTTTGCATGTAGATACTACAAATAACTTAATATTTAAGATATTTTCGTAGAAAGCAAACACTTTGTGGTTATTAGAATAAATAAAATACAATCAGTTTGCATGAAACCGCGAAATTTATTATACGCCAACCGGTTTCGCTAAGCTCAAGCTTCGTCAGGGCGTATTTAAAACAGTACATCCTGACGAAGCTTAAGCTAAGCAAATTCAATTGGCATATAATAAGTTTCGTGGTTTCATACAAAGTTATTATGGATGTACTGTTTTAAATACGTCCTGACGAAGCTTGAGCTAAGCGAAACCGGTTGGCGTATAATAAATTGCGTGATTTGTATTTGTAAGTGATTGTATTTTATTTATTTAAATATTTAAGATTAGTTTGGATACTATTGTGTAGATTTTGCAAAAACTAGGTTAGTCATTTCAGCCATGTTTCAAAATTGAAGGAAGATAAGATAAAGAGATAAAGAGACAGAAGAACATTGATCAAATAATTAGAAAGCCAAATGTGGCGTCTCACAAATTTCAGCTGCAATGAAGAAAATTGCAATTGGTAAATTACTAACAAAAACTGCAATATTACATAATATGATTATCTATTACCTCTTACTCTAGTAAGATATAATGTCTGCTTCTCGAAAATTATTAAAAATGTGAAAATATGTTAAAAAAATGGTGTGAATGACAAATATTACATATGTAAAAATTCTCTGATACCTCTTAATAGAAAAAAAAATTTGAAGTTTTAACAAATTCGTAAATTATTATATAATAGAAGAACTTTTACTAGATATATTGTACAAAAAGGTTTCTAAGAAGAAGTGCCCACATAAGACAGAAGATATAACGATTTAATGACTAAATAAAAAAAAAAACACATTAATATCGGGTAAAGTAAAAACATTATTAAGCTAATCACCAAAAACCACAAAATTCTGACGTACCTTACCAAAGCTAAAGATTTTTTTTTCGTTTATTTGAACTTACTTAATATAAAATATACATCATTTTCCCAAAATTTCGCGTGAAAACAGAATCTCGAAGCTTAAAGATCATTTGGATTTTCACATAGATAACCTAAGAGGCGAGAAGTTTTTTCACTTGATTTTAGGGTAGATACCTACCCTTCGAAAAACAAATATTTCCAACGAAAATTTTTCTTCCATATTTGATATAAAAAATGAATCGATTTTTTTAAGACTTTTTTACACACTCGATGCTAACTTTAAGCCAGAAAAAAATATTTTCTTTGTGTTACTGTAAAAATTTGTTTTAGATTCTTATGTAGGAACATATTTCATGTATATCAATTATTTTTATGTGAATCTATATGATGTATTACATCAATATATTGAATCCAAAATATTTTAATATATTTAAAGGCATCGGCGAAGGTGTGTAGAATTTGGTCAGAATATATATTTTTACAGGAAGGTTATGAATAAAGTTACATGTTCAGAAAACTTGAAGCTATTTTTCCTGTTGCTTAAAATTATAATCACATTGAATAATACTTTAAATAATTTAGAAGTTACGCTTGTGATATATTGTTTTTGATATATAAATTTTGAAAAATAAATTTATATCAAAACTCAAGAAATAAAAACGCTACGTATTCATTAACTAACACATTGATGAATACCGTTTCGCCTACATTGAAAAATATCTTCATCTTCTTCTTCGGCGGTCCCTCGTTGCGAGGATAATGTCTGCCATGGTTTACCTGTTACGAGTCTATTGGGTTGGTTATAGCAGAATTCTGTGCGTGGTGTTTAAGGTGTAGGTGGTACTGCATTGTGCCATACACATGTGTTATATTCCGGCTACTTACTTAATACTTGGCTTATCAAATTACATACAAATTAAACAAGTATAATTTCGATATTTGAATATGTCCAAGAACACACAATTACTGGATACATTACCTACAAAGGCACTATTATTAAACAAATAATAGATATCTCATAGACGAAGGTATTTTTTATTAAATTTAATTAAAAATATATGGAAGTATGGGTAATTACAGAACTTACAACCTGTCTTGTTCTTGATGGCTGAGAATTGTGAACGTTATATTTATTTAAAGTGGTAAGTACGAAGACAATATAACAAAATATATCTTCGTTTCTATTTGATACTATTATTTGTTTAAGTATAATTTCATACATGTTGTTATTATATTTTTATTTATTATTTTTGTTTTATTAACTACTAAATTGAGTTTAAATACATCTACCGGTTTCGAAAAATACAATTTTCTTCTTCAGGATGTTAACCACTAAATTGAGTTTAAATACATCTACCGGTTTCGAAAAATACCATTTTCTTCTTCAGGATGTCATAACCTGAAGAAGAAAATGGTATTTTTCGAAACCAGTAGATGTACTGAAACTCAATTTAGTGGTTAATAAAACAAAGATAATAAATAAAAATATGAATTTTAACCACAAAGATAATATTGCTAATTTTAAAAGTATATTCTTATTATGTTCGTTTCTGTTTAGAGTCATCAACATGTCAGGTCAACGAACGCGTTATTTACATTTAGTCCTTCTTGAGATCCCAAGTCCCAGCATAGAAACGTTGATGTTTATATTAATCAGCTAGTTAAATGAACTTATCAAAATTTGTTTAGACTAACCTAAAAATCTTCTCTTAAAAACATACATTGTTGACATTAACCGAGACAAACGGTTTAGTTTATAAAAAGTCCAAAGCGGCGATAGATGAACACTGTGTTTTGAGTATCGGTAGCAAGACGTTCTTCTTAAATAAAGTATATCCTTTAAATTCGACACCATGACGGTATAATAATTATAATTAATGCACTCTTGGAGTAATAAAGATTGGTCCAATGGCAAAGACGTTCCAAGACGACTGGAGCTCCTGACACAATAATTTATTTTTACATTTATGATTAATTAAACTGTATTACAATATTTATGTAAACAATTTTGATTATTGGATCTCTTGATATCACAAAACATTAAAAAAAAAATTAGGAATTGAAAAATTTACCACGATATTACAATTATGATACGTCAATTTTAGCATTATGAGATTGTTGCATTTGTTTATCACTTAATGAGTAATACCCAACTTTGTTACGTAATTCGTATATAAGCTCACCACACTGTTATACATGTTATCAGTTGATAATGGTCTAGACAGCCTAAACGATCATCCAATTATTTTTTTAAATTGAATAGAAGCAAAAATATCGTGTTGATTAATATTAAGAGTGAATTAAAAACGATATAAATATAGTCTGCTATAAACCGCCTTATCTTAATTCAAAAGATTGTGACGAAAACAGTTGGAATGCGTTTCACAGACAAATACTTTACACGGGCAGTTTATGTGAGATTTAATATCTTATCTTAAAAGCAACTGGGATTAGTATGTTGTTTTATGTGTAGAGTACTTTGAAGTTCCCTTTAGTTTATACCCTTAATGTATCATAAAACATACATATTATGTGACGTATTCAACGCCTCCGTTCAGTTTTTACGTCTTTTTGCTAGCTGAACTGATTATTCTAGACTCTTAAGTGTTTGTTTACGTGTTAGTGTGATGTGATTTGTTTGTAACGTAGATGACATGTTGTGAATGTGAATATGGGAGATTTAATTAAGTTTTTTTACAAACATTTAAACAAAAATGTTCGGTTCATCAATTTATATTAGAATTATATATTAAAATTGTGTTAATGAAATCAAATTTAGACAACTATGAGACTTAGTTCACGCATGGGCTCTGTCGTCTCGAATATTTATGGAAAAAGATTGGAACGCATCAGCTGGTGATTTTACTCTACGAACAAAATACAACAGACAACGAATGATAGCTCACTTCTCGCTCAATCTTGTATTGAACTTTGTGTGAGTCTTGAGATAATATTCTAGACAAGTATCATTCTTGTGCACGCACCGTAACGAGTTATTGTATAATTAATTATTTATCAAACAAGTTTAGTAACCCTAATTGAGGAAACATGATTTACATTTAATTAAGATGCTGTAGTACCTTTTGTTGGTCGATGTACCTTCAGGTGCTGAAGGTTTAAACAATATCTTATTCTATTTAAGATCAAACAACCCTTATCCGGAACCGGATCTTGAAGGCTGTAGGCATTATTTTGAACATTAAATGATAACATTTCCAGATTTCAATCAAAATATTTATTTGATTCGAAAACAATTTGAATATCTAATTTCCCTAGAAAGAACATGCGATTGTAATAATAATGTTTAGTTACATGTTCTATCCATGAAAGAAAAATGAAAATAATCACGTTTTATCCCTTAAATTGTGAAATTTAAAAAAAACTGTTCGATTCTTTTTTATGTATGTCTAAAATCAAGAGACATCAAAAACTTTTCAAGTGGTATATTCACTCTTGCCAATTTATATTGCAATATGGAAATGTCGGATGGGGTGGGGTGTTTAAGAACAATTTTCTCCTAAGTGAAAATAATTTTGAATACAAATTAAATGAACTAGAAAGATATACAGAAAAAATCTTTTTATAGAAAAAATATTTTTTTTGCTACTAGGATAAAATATTTTTTCGATAAATAGATTTTTTTCTGTATGTTTTTCTAGTTGGTTGATTAAATTTGTATTAAAAGTACCACAGAACTGTATTTGGAAATGGCAACTTCACAACAAAAATATCTTTAAAATATTTCTCAACAGTTTCCATGAGTTTAGTATTTAATGGTTGAATATATTTACAAGAAAGATACTCTTATACGCTTGCATCTAGTTATTGGTACGATAAGAATAATCGAGGTTAATTAATACTACTATAGCCTATAGTTATTCAGGTGTAAATCTTTTCAATAATCTGTGCACTCCCATGAGGAATGAATAAAATACAATTAAAAAATATAATTAACAAATTCATTACTTTTTAATTGTTATTTATTTTTAACGTACTATGTATTCATTATATTAAAAACTCACTAAAATATTATAAGGTCATTGAAGAATTTCTGTTACGATTTTTATGTCTGAAACCAACAAACTATTTATCTAGAAATCCCTCTCTTGATTCTGCATTCCTGGAATCACACTCCTCTAAATAAACTTGCAGACTCTTGCTTGATTTTCTTACCGTTGTTCTGTTAATTTGTTTATTTGTTTTAACTTTGGTCTTAAGATTCGATACGTCTTCTGGAGTACATGCAGTGCCGGTCCAGTGTGACCAAACCCCCCTTATCGTGATTCAATCTTGCGCTAATGATAAGGTGGAGAGTTTTGTATTACACATATCTCTCAATTTCCGTTTCACACAGGCATAAAATTCCAGCATCCGAATCTTCATTGATCTCTTGACTCATTTCCTAGTTATTATTAAGATTACAGTTGAGGTGAGTTTTGAGTGAACCTTTTTTAACGGCACCCCATAAGATGTATATATTGTGATACTGGAGAATTAGCTGCCGTTCTCCAGGGCAATACTACAGCGGAGACGTTTGTGATGATATTTTAAGAATCAGATGGATCTTTTTGATCTATATGACGTTCGTCTTGCTTTTCTTGTGTTATGTATTTTGTAAAGCTCATAAACTTTTTATTTTATTCAAACTGTAGCTCTTCCTTCTTTTTTTGTTTTTATTTATGCTTTTTGGCGCCCCGGCTTGCTCAGCGCCTTCGGGCGGGGCCCGAGCTCGGCCCCCTCGGGCCGGCCTTGAACACATGCAATAATCATAATAGTACTTATATAGTACTATTGTGATTATTGCATCAGAGAGAGAAACAAGGTGGATGCAAGAAGAAGGATGTGATCCAAAAAATTTTCATGTGTCGAAGAGAAGAGGTGGGGGAAAAAATCCTTAGAATGGGAGCCTCGCACTGGTAGAAGATGTGTTATCCATACTCAAGCTCGACAAAGCGATGACATTAGAAGGGTAGCGAGTAACAGCGCGAATGAGAATAGCTGAAGAGAGAATTAGCAAACTTTGGGAGAGGAAGGGAGAGACGCTGGCTGATGGTGATGATGATGACTATTTTCCACCAATATTTTAAATAATAAAGCAATCGACTTCGCTGATTATTTTTCAATATTAAAAAAGATTTAAATACATATCGTTATAGTTCTACTAACACACGCCAGCTGGTGGCAATTGTTTAAAAGCTTGCTTCTAAATTATAAAGCGAATCGGAGAGGTTTGTCGGTGAGCAATTCGCTGACAGCACTCTATGGTGTACTCGAGTTTTAGAGAGAATGTAATATACATATGGATAAATAAATTTGTTTGATTGAAATCTGTTTTATTTTATTTTTCATTCATTTGTTTAAATCATCATTTGGCATTTGTATTTTTTTACAAACATCAGATCAACCATTTCCGTCAAATTTTCGCTATAGAAGCCTTCGACTAATCATATATCGACTAATGATGACCATTAAACATAAGATCTCATTTGTTTTAATCCTAATTTACATTGTACTCACAAAAGTACATATCTCTCATAGCCTTATAGATTAGATATTGTAATTTACAGTAGGTTTTCGAAAGCATATATTTTCACAGAAACTTTTAATTCATTTATATAAATTATCGAAGCGATTCTGATTTTGAAAATTCGTCAATTATTGTTTTTGTCAGAGATACATCAGTTTCGGAAGTAATCTTTCATTAATTAATCACCATGGTTTGCAGTCTCTATCATTTCTGCTTAAGCGAGAGATAATCGATCGGTGTCTGCGTGAAAACCCTTGTCAATAAACGGATGATTAATAACACTTTATTTTCAATAGTGGATGTAGCGAACTAATGGGTAGCGATCGTTTCTTTCGCATCCCTTTCGTCGCACACTCCTAATGTCGGTTTGTCATTATTTCAGGGGTGTTATAATCATGATGCGTGATGATAAAAAAATCTTTTGTTACGACTATCGAGCCAGGGGAGTGGGTCACGATTCATGAAAAAAGTTCTCTAACTTTTAAGTTCAACGCTTTTATGCTCATATTCTAATTAGTTTTCATTATGCCAGGAATCTAAACAGATTCATGGAATAATTCTTGGAATCTTGGACATAAACAAGTCACATTTGTTATGAAATACATTAATATAATTGAAATTGATAAAGATGATTTATTTTCTGTATACTAAGTAATAACAATATTTTTAAATTAGATTAATTTTATGCACCTTCATATAAGAATGATGTAATTTTTATTTTTAATGAAAACATTTTTTGTTGTGAAGCTGCAATTTCAGAATATAGTTCTGTGGTATTTTTAATACAAATGAATGAACCAATTAGAAAGATAAACAAAAAAAAATATTGGTTGCTACCGGAATTCGAATCTGGACACTTTTCGGTCGTAAGACGGTCTCTTCCAATGGTAAAAAATAAATGTCTCACATAAAATACGTATGTAGATGAAATTCAGCTTCTATATGGACCGTTGTAGCTTAATCGAAAAAACCTGCTACAGTTTGTGTCCCAATGAAGTCAATATTTTTCAAGAGATAGATTTATTTAAATGTGTTTATTTTTTATTCGTTTATTGGATTACTGCAATGTATTTTATAAAATAATGGTTACATTATATAATAACGGATTATAGATGTACCCGTATCATATAATGTATTGAATTCAATCAGAATTCATTGTACTTAATTGGTTTTACTTTGCCGCGTGAGAACAATATAGGTACTTGCAGACTAAATAAAATGTGGAACTACAATCGTATTATATGATGCGTATGTTCACATTTAATTTATTCCTTAATCTTAGAGGACAGAAAAATGTATTTTTTATTTTTTAATATTTTTATTTTTTTATTTATTAATTTGTTATACAATGGAACAATAAGTTTTTTTTTTTAGTTTTACGACTTCTCTAAAAAGCACGTGTATTCAGTCGGATATTTATAACTTCTTCTACGATATTTTCATATTCACATAATACTTTGTGACGATTTTCTACATTGATTGATAGAACTCGATTCATAAGATACTAGAAAGTATAAGAAATCTTAGAATATGAAAAACTTTGGTGAAATGTCAAGATTACAATTAAGGCTGGGCGAACGAAGAGGGTATTTTTTTATGTTTCATTATTTGCGTGGCTGATGTTACGGTTTTGAATAAACTGCCTCAAACGATCAGGTGCAAACGTGAAAAAACAAACTATAAAACCTGGCTTATTAAAATTCGTATACCGCCCTAAAAGTGGATTACAAAAGTTATTTATTAAAGTGCCACAAAAATTATCTAGATATTAACAATAAGAAATGCGGTCACGCATTAGTTAAGGTAATCGAAGTTGATTGATAATAAATTTCAACACTAAGTGTCGATGAATTAGTTATCGTGAATAAAAATATATTGTTTTTATTAGAGGTTTGTTTTTCGAATTGGTAACATTTTTTCCAGCGAAAGCCAATTTGACAGCTGACAGCTGATTTGTGCTTAGTTCGGTATGCCATTTCACCATGAATAGACTTACGCCAAAACAACGCTTCCAAATTGTGCAAATTTATTTCGAAAATCGTGGTTCAGTTCGCGACCCATACCGTGCGCTACGTCTATTTTACGGTCGACGTAATCGTCCATCCGAGCAAGTAATTTGAGTAACCATGGATCATTTTCGCACCACGCATACTCTATTTTATGATACTCATCCGCAGAGACGTCGTACAGTGCGCACCGAAGAAGCTGTTGTTTTTTTAAAAATGATGCCGGCCAGAACGTTACAGTCAATGGAGAGCGCCATAGATTCATAATTACTGATTTTTTTCGTTCCCTAAATGAATGGCATTAATATGGAAGAACTGTAGTGTCAATAAAACGACGCAACATACCACACAGCGCGCGACACAATCAATATATTGAAGGAAACATTCGATGAGCGCATAATTTCGCATAATGGACTTGTGAATTGGCCTCACCAAGATCGTATAATTTAACACCTTTGAATTATTTTCTGTAGAGATATGTGAAGTTGCATGTCTACGTCGATAAACCAGAGAAAATAGACGACTTGAAAGCCAACATTCGTCGCGTTATTACCGATATACGGTCCCAGCTGCTCTAAAAAGTAGTCGAAAATTGAACTTCCAGATTGCGCTTTATTTGAGCCAGTCGCGGCGCCCATATACGTTAAATCATATTTAAACACTAATGGCATAAAATTATGTTTCCAATAAAGCCAATACCATGGCCATTACCATGATGTTTATGAGTTTTATGTCATTGTAAAGTTCTATACTTCTAAAAAAAACACCTTTACAAGCGATTTCTACTTTTTATGACACAAAATAGGTTGTTCAAAATCAAACCATTTTTAATATACACGAAAAATGATCAGTAGGTACTACAGATCTTTGAGAAATTATATATATGGCAGAATAATAAATATGTATTTAATATATTTAAATGTTAAGCTTGAATTACAGTCACCTCTAGGGCATTAATACGAAAGATAGAACAGTGAGCTAGGATTCAGATATCATATTTATTATTAATGAATGATATCATATAAATTCATATTTTTGCTTTGCTTAAACTTTGTTAACCTACATATAAGGTACTACACGTGAAAGTTTATTTTGATATCGACACAAAATTTCGGGGTATGAGAAATCTAAATTGAACGAATTCCGTTAGCGAAAAAAACATCGGTATTGCAACCCCTAATTGCAATCTTACTACCCAAAATCTACCACGAACGTTCGCATGGGTATGGTCATCGTGAGTAAAGTTCCAGGCGTGGTTGAATGAATAAAAAGCTATTATTTTATATGATCCATTATCGTTAACGACTTGTAGGAATTTATAAATCACATCAACAACAAATATCTTCATTTTTAGATAAATTATCTTTAAAGACGTATACATTTGTTTCACTAATGTTTAGTTTGCATAGCTAAGAAATGTAAATAAAAAAAATTACAATGAACCTAATATATTGATTTAGCACGCAGTTTCCTGTTAGAAATACGTCAATCTGAAAATAAACTGAATAAATTATATTCAAACTTACATCGCGTCAACCACCGAACATTTTTGTGGAGGAAATGATAATGAGGAAAATGTACCTCGATGATTACAATTCAAGTGAATCGACTAGCGATAATACCCATACATCATATTTTGAACCAAGGAATGCTCTACTTTCGTGACTTGGTGGTAGTTTTCGACATCATTCAGTGGGGAATATAACCCTTGAATTTTATTTTATATATTTTTATACCTTTGTGCATGAAATTCAATCTTCCCGTGTGAAGTTTCCTTCAAATCCTCATAACATAGTTCTCATAAATCCCACGTATGAAGAAACAATTTTCTTCGTGCAGGCTCACTTTGTTCACCTTTTAAGGTACTGCTCGTCGAGATTTTTATATTTTCAAAGGCAAGTTGTTCCGTCGGAAATGAAATGCCGAGAATAATACGCTCTCAGATTCACATGTTCTTAGATGTCATGAAATTTCTTTGTTAATTGGACCCCCGTTGTGGAATTTAATGTTCTGTGAAATTCCTAGGGATTTTTTCTTTGCGCAAAATTTTATTTCTTCATAGATATTTGATATGATTATGTAAAAACCTTATAAATATAATGATAAAAAATAATGTTTTATTGGTATCAAATTTTTTCAACATAATATTATACATACAGGTAGGAGAAAAATAAATAAATAATTAAAATTCATTGTGTAAATTATATACGGATATTTATTTATTTTGCACATTTGATTCGTTGACGCGGATTCCCTAAAAAAAAATCCATTATCTTTTACCCGTGAAAACCTTAAATATAACATAATTAACGTCTATGGGGTGAACATTTTTTGGTCATGAAAAGTGTATGAGAAGTTAAAATCTTAACGTGTAAAATTAATTTGTGATTTTGTATTTTTACGCCGGTGTAGTGGTACAAATGTAGTTCCCATCGCGTACAAAAAAACCACTTGCAACACAACGTCGCTCTGCCGGTAATATTTTAATTACAAGTCACCTTTTGTTACCATTAGATACAGTTAATGAAGTTAAATTTAAAAAGTATATAAAGATCAAGTATGAGTACGTCTTTGGAGGAAAGGGGTATGCAATTATGGAAAGATGATATAATTACGAATTATGATTGTCTGTATGTTAATGATTGTGGATCAAACGGATTGACTATTGTGTGTGAGCACTGAGCGCTCCAATTATTCACCCAACACTTACGTGTTCGATGTGTGATTAATCGCGATGTATTGTGTGCTGAGAGCAGGTTATGAAACAAAAGGCTCTTTACAGTTGACACTAGTTTATTGAACACAGTTAACAGAAATGTAAACAAATTAGATAATACAGTAAAAATTCGCGCAATGGGTTAACCGAGGCGGTTCTTGGAGATTATTATCAGGAAGACGGCGGTGCGCAGAGTAAATCTCACCAGTGGGTATTCCTTGGTTGCGGGCGCATGTTATTGGCACATTATTATTGCGTCGGTATCGGGTGAGTTTTTGCGGCTGTCAGGAGCCGTGGTTTTACGCCCCGATAAATGTGAAGTGCGTTCAGGGGTCATCGGCGATAATAATATTGTAAAGGCGATAGACTTTCACACGTTTTTGGTTTCAAATATAATAATAATAATAATCCATTGGTATAATCCAGGTGATGAATTATTGGATTATTAATTGAGTACGCGATGAATTAAAGAGGTTACGTATTATAGTCTTAGAATAATTATGAGCTATGAATTTACCTAGAACTGATAAAAAAACTGACGTTTTTTTATTTCATTGTAATACAAAATACATCAATTATTGTGACTACACAACATGAGAAGAAGGTGAAAGTTGCCTAAGCGCGTGGAATAATTTATGATTAATGGAGGATAATGGTTTAGGACTCGTGTTGGGCGACAAACGGTCAACCTGTAATTATTTACGTTCAAGTTCTCCGATGGTTACTACCAGAATATGTAAATAAATACCAAAGTTGACATTCTGCCGCCATTATTTACCCTCAAAATGTGTGTTCACAAATAGTACACATCATGTCTTCTCATATTATAAATTGCTTCAAAAGAGAACAGTTTAATAATTCAACACACCAGCATTTTAAAGTAAGATCTGATGTTTTGTTTAATATTTTCCTATTCCGATGGAGTGTTCTCATTAACATTAATAATTTCTATTCTCACAGTATTTTTGAGGTTATTTGAAAAATACATTTACCTTTTACTATAATATTAAGAATTATACAAAATTATTCAATTTACTATGAGTTACTATTCAATTCGATCGAATTTAAATGATTTGATTCGATTCGTTTACGTAATTCAATATTATTTTTAAGAAGATTCCGGAAGGTCTCACGACTCAACTTCCGCAAAATTTTGATGCATTTTTTACAATCATGACCAAGAGACTTCGTAACCATCCTCCGTTATAGCTTATATATATGTATGTATATTCAGCAAAGAAAATTAAAAATAACCGTTTTTATCAACATTATCACAAAATACGTGTGCTAAATTTTATATTCATATTCACGATAGGTTGAGTATTTATGGTACAGCGCTCACTTTTGTAAACACAGGTTATAAAATTCTCCAAAATCATAAAGATTCGAATAACTTTTAAACCATTGAATTTCGTATGACCCTATTTGATGTTTAATGGATTGCTAGTAATGTTCTGTTACAGATGTGGATAACCATATTTTCCAAGAATTCATGTACGTGCATCTACCTACAAATAAACAAATACCCATGTACATTTCCCGTGTGCCGCATTAAACAGCAAAAAAGAACACCTGCAAGCCATGCATGCGACTAACTCTCACCTTATTACGTATTTAAAAATACATGTCCTTTTATATATACACCTAAGTGATTATTTATGTAACGTCCGCCAAACGCTAGTGAGTAAGTAGCACGCAGACAGAATTCTGCCTGTATACGACGCCGGAAAAAAAATTGTAATCAGTTCTTTTGAATAAATCTAACATGAACATGTTGAATTTTTATTAACGGAGTACATGCTGAAATCATATTACATAACCTTCACGCATGTCTTTAAAAATCATTATCAGCCAGTTAAAATATCTAGAAGATTGAAAAAATCAGCACCTGAGAAAAAATACGAAAACGCAGAAATTTATTCTGTTCGTAATAATATCCATCCCATAACCGCAATCTCCATTTAGAATAGTGTTTCTGGAAAACCTTGTTTTAATATATATATTTATTAGGTTATCTTATGTCTTTGTGATTTTGTTCAATAAATTATTATAAAATCAATATTTTTAACAAAAAATGCAATATTTCAATCAGTGATGTTTATCCCATCTTTCAACCAATTTATCGATGCCTTTTTTGTAAAAATTGGCTGGTCTGGTATCGAAATAGTTATCGAGCCAATTTCTGAAATCATTGTCGTTGTTGAATGTAACACCACGCATTTGATAGGAGAGCGAACTAAAAGTATGATCTGACAAAGCGAGGTCGGGACTGCGAGGTGGATGGAGCAGAATTTCCCAGTTGAGCTCCTGGATGGCCATTTTAATCATGATTAAAAGTAAGGTGTGTTTGGAAAATGTTTGTTTTTCTCAACTTGACACTCCATTATTTAAGCCCAGAACTTAAGATAGACTATTAGTTACAGGAAAACACTGGTGTTTTAGAGCAGAAAAAATTCTATCGAATATTAATTAGAGGGAAAATAGCATTTTAAGAAAACGCAAAGACTTATGAGACGACTCAATATAATAAATTTTATTTAGGATAAGCTTCCACTCGTAAATATATCTAACCTAATTAACGGTTTTGCTTAAAAACATATTTTATCAGATAGATTTTTTTTATTTTTTAAAGCCCCATTTAAAGTATGCTGTTGACCTTTGCCGTAACCAATATTTTATACGACACTAAAGCATTTATTTTCTAGCGTGTTGAATACAATTATTTTTTGCCAACATTCGCGTGCAGTCCGGGTCTGTTGATTATCTTCACAACAGGGGCCGTACTCGGGATAATTGGAGAGGTGCGGCGCCCCTGCTGCCATGAATAAAGGGTCGTTAAAAGGACAATTTACGTATAAGATTCTCTTAGTTTTAATTACAACACTTTTATGTAATTACCTTGGGCCCTTTTTCTTCGAATAAATAAATAATTATTTAATTCGTCATAATAATGGGCTTCCCAAAATGTTTGATTATAAATTTCAATTATTTTTTCCGAAATTAATTTAATAAGTTTATCGAGTTTTTATTAGAAAATATTAGATTTTTTTAATTGTATGATAGATCTATATAAATTTTCCTAACGCGATCTCCTGTCTTTGCGTCACTAGAAATACGACGCCATCTGGGACAGATCTGTCAAACAAAATGGAAGTGGGGAAATCTTGGATTAATCTGTTATATTAGATATGATAAATGATAGGGCCAAATTGGACCATTACAGATTTATGTATAGATTATTATATTAAAAAATATGATTATATAGTTCATTGAAATTTATAATATTTTTAAGGAAATTTTACATAATTGGGAATAGCATGTATATCGTACAAAATTACTCGCCGAGGAGGCACTATTTAACTTATACGATACGACACGTGTCAGAAATTTGAAGGTGTAAACCAAAAAACCAGCGGGATAGATTTCAAGAAAACAAATGGAACAAGTAAGGTGTCACAGCAGCGGCCTGTCGCCGAGTAGGTACTTGCAAATATGACTATGTGTATTTTTATGTATCTGAATAAAAACAAAGTATTCTGCAGGCGGGAAACCATTCTCGATTGTATTGTGTCGCCGCAGTGTACCGATATTGAACATCTTTTGCGTTTCATTTCTTTCCACCTCATAATCATCATCTACATCGCCGGCTGAGAGAAGTAGAGATCGGCGAACCACCCTTGTCTACATTCGTGTTTCATGTACGGAATAGTATGAAAAGAAAAATAATTTCGCCACAATTTACCAATACATACCTAACACTTACTTAATTAAGCTTAGCAGTCAAGTTAGCGTGATTTCCGTTTTTTCATGGCCCTTCTTTTAGTCAAATAGAAGGTGAACGGTGATTTTAAACACAGGGTGTATAAAAGTATACCAACCTACACTAATTCGCATAAGTCTACCATAAAAAATAAAAAAATTTGTGACGATTGATCATCGTTTTTTCATGGCCCTTCTTTTAGTCAAATAGAAGGTGAACGGTGATTTTAAACACAGGGTGTATAAAAGTATACCAACCTACACTAATTCGCATAAGTCTACCATAAAAAATAAAAAATTTTGTGACGATTGATATTATGTAAGCAATATTCTATGCGCTGAAAAACGTACCAAAGTATATATACAAACATATATTTTTTAAATTGTGTTAAAATTTCGTAAGTGCCAAAGTCATGATGTCAATCATATTCACTTAAATCCGTTTGAACCAATCACAAGCCAACATGGCACTTGGTCATGCTGTTATTATCTGTCAACAGCGTGCAGTAATGTGTGTAAAATAGTTGTGTTTTTTCAAACTTGCTCAAGTCTGCTAAAATTTTTTTCATACTTAACTAAGTCTACATTATTTATACCAAAAATGCTAATTCTATCAAAAGTCTATATTAAAAACCTACTTTTATATAAAATTATAATTCACAATTATATCTGCTGAATTTATATTGTTAAATCCATTGACAGAGTCATGTTAGCATGTATTTGATTTCAGCCGTTCGTAGTATGATTGATTTATCTATTGTTGTAAAATAAAGATTTGTTTAGTACACGAATGATATAAATATATGAATAAATTATATATATTGTAGATCTTTTACTCATTACGGCCCTAGAAAACCTGAAACCCTAGACACCCTCCACTGTTGCACGTTGGGCGACAGTTGTAATGGATAATCTGGAGTGATACGATCAACACCAAGAGCGAGTAATTAATTTTAATTTTAATTAAATGTAAAAAAGAACCGAAGATAATAGACAATGACGAAATATAATCTCTATCAGTTTGGGATCTTTGTAATAGGTTGACGTCATTGCCCTGTGAAATTATTGCGGAAGACAGTGATTAGGTCAATTATCATAATTTAATTAAATGGGGTTGAAAAAAGTATATATACACATGGAGGATAGTAATTAAATAATATGAATACTTACAGAAAAAATGATAAAACGTGTTGAAACATTTGTGATGTGCATGTAAAGAAAAATGCTAAAAATCAGCTGGATAGATAAATTTACGTATGAAGATTTTGTTTTTAAGGAGAACACATTATTGTTATGAAGTTGCAGTAATTTCAAAACATAGTTCTGTAGTATTTTGAATAAAATTTAAAGTAGTTAACTTTAAATATATGCCGAAAATCCATTTATCGAAAAAATATTTTAGTTGCCATCGGGATTCGAACTTGGACTTTTTGCTATCCGGGGAAACGCGATATCTACAATAGTTTCGCCACATCAACTAAATAGTTTTATAATAAATTTTAGAATTTATGTTTTATGGATCTTTCAAATAGATACAACTGTTATTCGATTTTTAAAAGCAATCAACTTTATATTGGGACGAATTATGGTGAATTATGGAATTATGGTTCGGACGCGTAAGAAACAATAAATTTGTAAAATTAAATATCTCGGACATGAAATGAGATATTCAGAGAAGTCATGCGACATTCAGATTCTGCATATCATCATGCATCATGGTTGAAGAAATTGGGTAACAATGTGATATTAGGTAGTATGATGAAAAAAAAGAATCAGTATCACATTAAATAATTCTAAATGAAATCACAAACGAATGGAGAACATAATCAGAACTGAAATCGATAAGTTTAAAAATTAAATAACGAAGATACATCATGAGTAGGTATTCGAGAGGCAAAAATAAATCCAAACATTATTATATGAACGTAGGATCATGAATAAGATGAAACCATAAAATAAAATAAAACATTTTTAATATTAATTATGATACACTATATATAATATATTATGATTCATATAATAATAGAACATAATTTTTTTTTTTTTTTTAGGAGAACACATTCTTATTGTGAAGTTGTAATTATTCAGAACATAGTTCTGTGATATTTTAAATATGAATTAAATATATTAATTATAAAGATATACATATAAAATCAATTTCATCGAAAAATAAAAACATTGTTGTTGCGCTACCGGGATTCGAACCTGAAAAATTGTCGATAAAAATAGTGCCGCTGTAGCTTAGTTGGATAAAGCACCTCCCCCGGTTAGGGAAGAGATCCAGGTTCGAATCCCGGTAGCGCAACAACAATGTTTTTATTTTTCGATGAAATTGATTTTATATGTATATCTTTATAATTAATATATTTAATTCATATTTAGAACATAAATTTGTTCTCTCAGCTCAAAATTCCACATAAAATTATGATGAAATTTTTTATCTTCTGGTAGCGTGTCGAACACATACAACTCCAATTTTATGTAAAACATAAAGAGGTTACATAACTTAAAATAGGTACTTCAAAAAATATGTCGATCCAGTTAAAATGTTTCGTTTGCAACAAACACAAATAAATCCCACGGTGTACTATTTTTGCATAATAAAATTTTATTAAAACTTAAAAAAGAAAGGGCGTTTTAAAGATCTTTATTTTTTGGGGTATAACTTTACATTATAAAGATTGCCACATTTCAAAATAAAACTTACAAACAGCATCTAAAACTGTGTGACAAGATTAATTAGACGGAAAACATCTAACGAATTCTTGACAACTGTTTTCTTTAAAACCAAAGAAATGACAAATCGCTTTAAAGTTATATTACTCAAACTAGATAGTTAGTTAACTTATATATTATTTAAATGTTTTAAGAATATAATTGTCAAGTTTTAGACATGGAGATTATTTAAAAAAATAATAATGTTAAAAGTAATTTAAGTCTGGTATTGAAATATCGACAGGTACACGACATGGGTTCAAGGTCATTGGAAACCAAAACTGAGCTGATCGATGTGCATATTACACCATATATTATTACGTTGAACGAATTATTTCTTCTTGCTGCGTATATAAAAAATACTTAACACTAAATAATACAAAAAAATATTTTGAAAAAATTATCCAACATTATACATGGTGTAACAGACCTAGTACATAATATTTTATCGGTGGACTAAATTACTAGTCAAAAATATTCAAGAAATATGTGCCTAATTTTAACCATGTCCGAGATATAAGCATTTAAAAGAAAATCGTAATTATGCGATAATTTTGATTAACTGAAATATTTTAATGATTCCAAATTATATACTCAATACAAAAAATAAAGGTCATCAAATTTCGACGGGCCAGACTAATTTTTGTTGGATGATTTAGAGCTTGAAGCAAAGATACAGATTAGTAATGGGAAAATTTTGCAAATATTTATTACGAAGAATAAAAACAACATGATTTTTTTTAAATTTCAAACAATAAAATTTTCCGTAACGGTACAGAATTTGCACATATTCCTTGAACATTCTCGATTATTAATTTAATTATAAAATATTGTGGATTAGGTCTGTAACATCATGTGTATTTCTTATACCTATATGTAACCTAAAATAAATTAACACATTGTATTTCTAGCTGTAAATCTATCATAGTTTATTTTTAAAATGTCATATATAACGGGAGTTATTGAATTACTAGCAGATAAGCAATCGGCTATCACCTTCGTGGTCACGGTCACGTCGCCGATTGCTTACTGCTTCGTTTTTGCCCTGCTCACGTCTCACTGACCTACCGTTTAAGCAAGCACTTTACAGCCACAAATGACACTACGTCCGAAGCCACCACATCCAAAAAGTCATAGATAATAAACGGGGAAGTGCAATATTATTAGGTATACTGTTTCTCGATATTTTTCTTAGTTGGTCAGTAACTCTGAAATAATTTTTCATATTATAAGCTGTTGGTATTTTTTTTTACAGTCAAAAAAGACCTCAAATAAAAGTAAGTTAAAATAAGAGTAAATCACGTTAAAGTTAGTTATAAAGTTGAAACAATTGACAGCGGTTCTTGTTGTGTCACGTGAGGGAAACAGGCGTGCTAACAGGGAGTAGGCACGCGGTACAGAACGTTGACACATGACCGCATATTATGCTCCGTCATGCGGCTATCCTCCGATCCTAACCATTGTTCTGGGTAAAGATTTACTTTGTACAGCCCTGGTTAGCGACTGGTTCATCACTGAACACGTTTGTGAAGTTGCTTGATTAATACTGTGATATATTGAGGGCCGGATTATTGCCTATGCAACTTTTATCTTGTCTCACCAGCTTCGTTGTGAGACAGAATATTTTTTACAGAGACACAGAATACTTTGATATTTTGAATAATTGATAATTGAAATAATTTTGGCAGCAGTAATATCATACAATTGCAATCGGTCACATCGCATACGTATATATATATATACACATTCCGCTTCTTCTCCTTCTTTTAAATAGGCAATCCACCCTTCAAGAGGGATTTGTGCCATTAGTCAAATTAAAACTTTATTTTATAGAAAAAAGTATAATAATATTATAGAATAGGAAACATTGTCATTAAAAAAAAATTGCTATTATATAAATACTAATTAAATGTATTAATTATAAAGATTTACATATAAAATCAATTTTATCGAGAAATATTATTATTGCGCTACCGGGATTCAAACCTGGATCTCTTTTCCAATTCGGGGAAGGTGCATTACCAATAGCTTAACAACAATATTTTTCGATAAAATTGTTTTTATATGTATATATTTATAATTAATACATTTAATTAGTATTTAAAACATCACATATCTATGTTCTGAATAATTACAACTTCATAATAAGAATGTGTTCTCCTTAATAGCTATTATATAGATTAAATGTGGCGAGTTAAGGGAAAGAAGATGATACAAGTTAACCGAGAGTTGAAAATTTCCATTGACGAGATTACTGTAAAAAGAACCTGCGATCCGCAATAGACAGACAAAAAAGATATGATCGAGGGTTTCCTCCTCGGCACCATACTCACACATTGGGGAATCTATTAAGTTCAATCTGAATAAATGTGAGGCTACCTGGTAATGACCAATTCTCATTCTAAAGATATTTGATATTGTTATTTTGAAGACTTTCATTTTGGAGAACCAGGGGGTGCGGAAAATAGATCTTTGAATTATTTTAAGCCGACTACCCTTATGACTATTTGAATCCATCCATTTTGCAGTCCATTCGTATGTTTTTTTACCATGTAAGGATCAGAATTCAAATCCATCGCTATCTCAGCCGGCATCGACGCTAGCGCCAGCGCTGGCGGCTACTGCTAAAGGTCTGGCTCGATCCTTCACTCGATTCGTTCATAATACAC
This sequence comes from Eubasilissa splendida, assembly GCA_031772225.1. Taxonomy (NCBI): domain Eukaryota; kingdom Metazoa; phylum Arthropoda; class Insecta; order Trichoptera; family Phryganeidae; genus Eubasilissa; species Eubasilissa splendida. Next base: position 19,386,891 of record CM062859.1, on the reverse strand, counting down.
GCACACCTTCTACATCTCTTCATTGTGTTCATTCTATCTGTCTTCCTTGTTTGATCTATCCATCTCAATAAATCTCTTTCATTCAACCACCGATCTAACCCCCAAAATCATATTAAGTCTGTCATACATCGAAACGTACATATATACATCCCACTTAAACAATATTTTCAATATTATCATGTTATCGTTATGAAAATTCTACTAGAACTATTACTAGATTGAGAATAATATATTATATAAATCGATTTTTTCATATTACATGTATAACTTAGCGAATTGAAATATTTTTTCTTCGCTGAGCCTAGATTTAAAGACTTCCCAGAGCCCCAATTTTCTTAATCCGGTCACTGACATGTAATGTAACTAGATTAAAAAAAGAAGTTTTCTATACTACCACTTATCTTTATCTACTCGCGTCCTAAGTAACCTCTTTATATATATAAACATAACGTCAAGATGAGAGCATTTTAAACAAAATATACTTATTTATTTATGCTCTTTATGTGTATGATACTATTATATTATGTGAGAGGCTCCGGCAAACAGTGTCGGTATCTGTATATCAATACAATGAAAGTAGCACATCCCTAAGCGATACAAAACCACCGAGGGATGGGCGGGAGGGCGGCGTGTAAATCGATAGTCCTCCGGGTGGCTTCTGTGCAGGCTGCTGTGATACTTTATACGTATATTGGGTATAGGTATTACGTTGATGTCAATTTTAATTTACGTAAGCAAAATATCACTTTTTATATTTCGATTTTAATTATATTGGAAATATTTGAAAATATAAGTAGGTACTATTCTTTCTGTGATGTATCTATGGGACGAATGCATAGATGCACGCGAGGTTGGTACGATTGATAGTGTGTGAAAGAGATACACGTATCTCGCCGCGGTCGGCGCTCTGTGAAACTTTAAACATCAAATATTGTCCTGTATAGAAGCATCTGGAAAAAATACTTTTATAACAACGAATTGGGTATTATTCTGACGACACAATCCTGCACACAAAATGAACCATCATCATCATCAGCACGATATCAAGATATCACACTTTCACTTAACAATTTGGCAGAACTTTGAAGTAATTTAATAAAGTTCAATTTGCATACGTATCGGTTTCCAAATAGTTGGAATACATCTGTGTGAGAACACTCAATTAAATTGTTGTCTTAGCTATGCTTAAATATCGCACGATTAAAGAAAATAAAGAGATAACTTCCATGAACGACAAAAGTGTTTTAATAAATTTTAGTAAAAATATTTAAAAAAATAATTTAATGTTACGTAGCGTTTCTTAAATAAACGTTTCTAATTGATAATCATTTTCGGAAAATTTATCTGGTACACCTTATTTATAGACTAACTGAACAAAATCTTCATTTTCAATCAATCAAAACCTTAATTTCATGTGTGTTAATTTCATCACTTTACTCTTATTCTGATTATCTTTAAGTGTTTAACTTTTTCATATTTATTAGAAAATGAACACATGCCTAGATTAATCAAAAGTGGGCATCTGACAGTCGTTAATGAAACGTTACTGTCGAAATGCGCCCTCTATATTCTATACCCGCACGCTGACTGACAGCAACGCTATATTTGCATATCACTATACGTAAATTATTTAGTCACGGTCCTGATAAAGCGACGTATGTGGTACATATAACACAAAGCAAATTTAGGTTGTATGTATTTTCGATGTGTTTTTGTACCTCAATTTTTGTCCCAAATAAATAGCTGTTCCGATTAACCGACGGCCCAACTAGTTGGAAATAATCGTATATAGATACTACATTCTATATAAAAAATATATATATATATATTTTTAAATATGACGATTACGTTCGGACTCACAATTTCATCCGTCGAGTTATTTATATGTAAATATATTTATATACATTATTAATGTTACAGTAGAATTTCACTAATCCGGCACGATATACCTAAAACCCGATTGGTGCCGCATTACTGGTATTCCCGGATTTCACTGAGAAATAAAAACATGAAAATTTATAAGAATTTATGTTTTTATTTAAGATAATATGTATTTCTTAGGCATATGAATTTAAAAAATCAATCATGTTTTATTATACGAGGGCGAGTCAAAAATTATCTACACTTTCGCCATGACACACCTTCAAGGTTGTCATGCGTGATTAGAGTTGGTACGACTGTAGTGACGTATGCGAGATTTGATCACGATCGCGTCATTTGCCTTCCGACTATGACAGTGTAAACATTTTCGCTCCGCTAGCAGTTTACACCGAGGAGGAACAACGAGCAGTGATGTGAAAGAGGCTGAAATTCATCGTAGACTTATATCACAATACGGGGCAGTGCTTAATCGCGTGAAAGTATTTTTTTGTAGATCGAAAAATTTAAAAGAGGCCGGCGAGTGTGATGCACGAAGAGGGAGCAAGACGCCCGTCAACCTCCACCACGGACGACGAGATTCAGCAAGCTTGAGAGATGGTTCTAGCGAATAGGCGGGTTACCATCGATGACGTAGTGTCTTTTTTGAGCATCAGTCATGATTCTGCCCGTCAAATCACGCACGACGAGCTTGGCTTTCGTAAATTCTGTGTAAATAAATTGTAGAACGAAAAATGTGGATAATTTTTGACTTGCTCTCGTGTATAATGTTTTTCTATTGTTTAACAAAATAATCGCGAGCCATGATAACCCGCCTCACCTCGCCTCAGATAGTCCCGGATTAATGAACATATTACAACTGATTAGCCGGATTAGTGAAATTATACCGTATTTAAGTTTTTTGCAGCTTATAAACATTTTGTTGCGTAATAGCATAGATGCCGGAAGAAACAGGATATTCGGAAGGAAGTTTGCACTCACTACAATTCAGTTCTTCTGGCACCTTCAATTGACCAATATCACAATATCCGTTCAGGGGTCCTAGTCCTTTAGATTGCACTTTATAGACGCGACGTCTCACTTTAATGCTATACTCCGATTCACTAGTTACCGTACCGGTTCAGGGTCGCCGTTCGACTGATGCGGCGTCAGGTGAGGAAGGGAAGGGAGGTGGAAGGCACAGTACACCATCTTCGTTCAAGAATAAATATATGTCCCAAACACATTTCAAGAACATATAATTCTAAATAATCAGACAAAACTAAAAACGTGTATATTTATATAGATAAACAACTCGTTATAAGTATAAAAGTATCAAAAGGCTTCCAGGTATTTTTTTACAAATTTATGTTAAATTTGATTTCGGTACACAAATTATTATTGATTTATTATTATTTGTTTAATATAATTTAATATCATTATCTATGATTTGTCAAAACAAAATATAAAAACTATTGCAGAGTGGCTAGACGGTTGTGTTATGTTGGCCTGTGTTTAAGGTGGTCTACTGAACGTGGTGACGTCATACTTCATTTTAACCCTCCCATCGCCCTTCGCTTTTTCCCCCGTCACCAGAAAAACCGGAAAAGCCATCCGGCGGGAAAACTAATATCTCGAATCCTTACGCAACGTAAGAGTTTCCGTATTTCAATGGGTACACTTTATAGAGTTGGCATATAGTATGTTTAATTCAAGGTTTCCGTAAACACTAGTATATAATGTATATATATATTTATTAGAAAGGAAGTTTCGAGATTATCGCGCATCTGTTGATCCTGAGAAGGGCCGTTGTTATTCCAACGTTTTGGGAAAATCTCATTACCAATCTTCGGGGGATGACTTATCGGTGAAGTTTCGCTGAAATGATCGTAAAACACGTGTTTTCAGGCTGGCAGTTCAGCTTTTCTCACTCTTTCTCAAAACCAATATACGCGGGATAACCAAGAAACTTTCTTTCTAACATTGTACTCAACCCGTGATAACTCCAAATTTAACATATATATTTATACAAATTTGTATAATTTAAGGTTTCCGCAAGCCAATAAAACATATATGTACGTATATTACAGTAAATATATTAGTTATTTAGTTATTATAATTGTAAAAATGGGTTAGGTTAGGTCAAATAAAATTATAGTACGTTTCCACATAATTGTTTTTATTATTTTATTATAACATATGTCATTAGGCTTATTATTTTTTTACTACTTTGTTCTAGCAATTATGTAATATCTAGTAAATGAATACGTGTTGACTTGGAACAGTAAACATTTAATGTTTTAGAATTTTTACGTAAGGTAAAATAATCTCTCAACAGCAATCTGTTTTTTCTACAGGGATTTTATCCATAAACCCTCATGCTAGTCCTCACCACGCTTGTCCTCTTCAATCACGTTACTCCTTTGTTATTCTTCGATGATGATGGTCCCCTGTCACCAGTACATACTCGTACATAATCAAATAATGAACCACCTACAGAACTCTGACAGCATAATGCGATACACCCCACTCCCTTTCAATATAATCAGCCGATCAATAATCAATATATGTCGCACTCACGAAATATTGAATTTAAGATGGGTATTCAAAAATGACTAAACATTTTTAATCCTCATCAGTGTCACAAAAATGAACGAACGTTATTTGATTGAAAATTCACAAGTATAAAAATTAAAAAAATAGATAATATTTCTAAATTATACATACTATTTCGATGCAATGTTAGTGAATTTCATATTTTTCAAGATTGCTTAAATAGATTGTAATTATATCGAGAGTGCGAACGAATAAGAAAGAGTACATCAAATCATCATAAATTATATTTAGTTCTATAAAACTAAACACAAACAATTCATACCTTAGGTTTAGATTTTTTTCTTCCAAAGATGCCAATTGAACGAAAAAGCTGACCAAGCGGCTGCAATGCGAGCATAATTTAATCCGCGAGCAGTGTAGGCATACTAATGCGTGTGCTCAGTTATCATGCAATATTTTTTGCAAGTATAATAAAAAGCATATGAATAGCAAAAGTTAACTTCGAAAAATTGTAACACGTGTCGTTTCTAAATGAGTATGTTTCGTAATGTAACTAAATAAGTTATCATCACGCGGAGGTAGGCAGAGAGGATAGAGCGCCACACTCTTCTGTCCTGACACACAGTACTCGTCTCATCCACATTCATGCATCTCCTCAAAGAATGCTCGCCGATCATTGAGGATTCTAACAAGACCATTCTCCAGTATCTGGTTTACCTGGTCGTGTCAAGTCTTCCGTGGACGTCCTCTATTTCTGGTGAAATCAACACTTGTGTCATATATCTTCCTTACCATTATCTCCTCATTCATCCGTTTCATGTGACCAAACCACCTTAAATGGATCTGCCACAGATACGCCTAAGCGATCTCATTTCCATAACATTTTTGTTTTCGTAATGTAAATTTAGTAAATTGGAATGTTACTCCTTTAATTAAGTACAAAACATACGCAAACGTTCAGAAGAGCGGACGCTACCCTCTCATTAAGAGTCAAACATTTCACACCCTTACACCTACACCAGATTCCGTGATAGCAATTATTTCCAACATTTTTCGGTTCACGTCCTCCCACGAGAGATCTTAGCAATGAAATCACACCAAACGTAAACGAATTGATGAAACCTTTTAGCTGGGGTGCGCAGTAAAAGTAAAGACTTGTATCTCATTTCCCTTAAGAATTAAATAATAATGTACCTCGAGCACGTCACGATCCCATCGATCGTGATAGCGTAAGGCTGTTTGACGGTTTTAAAAATACTTTTCTAAAAATAACAATAGAAAAGTACAATCAAATTATCGTTCAGAGCATACGTTGATTACGTATGTTGGTGCACACGGAGAGCATTGGTTACACTATGTAAATGAATGTATTATTCGATTGTAAAAAGGGGGAGGGATAAGGGCTGAGCCCTCTTGTCTCTGACATATGAGGTAACAACAACGGCGTACATTTTTTTTTGGGGGACCCTATTAAACAGGGAACATGGTGAAATTGTTTTTTTTTTAATTTCAGGTAATTTCAACTTTGTATATAATTATATAAAGTAGTAGCAGAAATGAGTAAAGTTTTTTATAAAATACTTTTTATTTTATTTTATATTTAGTTAATTCTTTTTTGTTTAATTTTGTAGAATTTTTTGCATTTTCTTTTATCTTTAGTGTAAGTTTTTAGTAAAAAAATTATAAATTTTGTTCAATAAGGTCAAGAACAGGGGAAAGAAGTGAAATTTGACAAAGATGATGGGGATCGGATGAGAGATCATATAGGCCGAGGGAGTTCATGAAAGGGTTTGGGAGGGAAATTAATTTAGAATAAAACGTAGAAGATAAATCGTGTATGTGTCGTATGAGTGAGGGTATGTATGAGTCTCTGTGAATATTCAAATGGATTTGAACACGTTGTCTTTAAATACTTTATAAATCGCGCTATTTTGTTTTGTTTGACATTATTCATGTTAATTGTGCATGTTATTTTTATTACTAGAATACATTGGATACGAACTAACAATACTATCTAAAATATCAAACGATATGATAACGACGTTGCTTACAATCGCTACCAAAATTCTTTGAATTTCGATCCTCCCACGGTGTTAGAACTCGACATAAGTAAGTGCGGTCATTCTCACTTGCCCTTTAAATAGTCTTGTCTCCCTTCCTACTAGAAATATATATGAGGCGACCAAAAATTGACAGATCATTGGAGAGGGGGGTAGAGATGTATTGTGTTCACATTTAAATTGACAGCTGTCATTTCTTCAGGAACAATTCAACTCATTCTTTCATGGATTTAAAAAAAATTAAAGCTTCCAAAAATATTGGGGTACGTAATATGCGGTACGTGTCACGTATAAGTGACATTATGTACTATACATGATGAAGTAATGACTTATAGTATGATTAAAAAATAACTAAAATAGACATATAAATAATGCCGTCATGTAAAGTATGTATATTATTATACATACCTTTAATTCAGACGCATATGTATTATATAATATGTATATTTTTAAGAGAGTTCCATATTTTTGTTTGGGTAAGCAGAACAAATAGGCTTCTTTTAAAATGGGTTAATTAAAAATTAACATTTAATTAAATTGATATTTGAACGGCTTGTTATTATATGGGTATAGAGAAATAATTCTAAAAAGAGACAATATATTAATTATCTACTTAGGAATTCTATAAAACAACTCAAATTTTTCTTTTGGTCGGTTTAAAAAAATATTCAGATAGTAAAAAGTAGAGAAAACGGCACTTTAATAAGCTATAAGTATAAACTAAAAAGATTATTGAATTTTTTTTTATGAATAATTAAAAAAATCTTTCCTGTACCTATTTTATTTATTTATGTAAGTACAAGTTAGTCCCTATCTATCCATTAATTTTACATAAATATATTATGAAGAAATGTTTATTTTATTGAAGAATATAGTATGTTAGTAATTTCATTTGATAGTCCTCATGGTTAGTAATTTTGTCATTTTTCGGGTTTTCGCATGAGGCTCCTCAATAATGTATAATATATTAATAGAATTGCTAGCGTCGTGAAACGTATTTTTGTACAATGTAACCTGTATTTGTACGCATAAACGTATAAATTATTGACTAGATATGAAACACAATTCTTCAAAACCTATAAATAATATAGAATATCTCATCTTTATTTTAAATATTTTATTAGACATATAAACACATAAATTAATAGTATTTTAATTACCTGTACATAATATAAACTCCATAGGGTAAGTAATTACGCTAGACCATCCATTCCATTGTATAAAATTTGAGATATCAGAAAAAAAATATTGATTCTTTCAAATAAATTATAAGTTTTTCCTCCAAGACAGCGTTCTTTAGAAAATTATAGAACCCTATATTCTTGAATGAACTTTTGATGAAAATTTGAAACTGTCAAAAATTTTACCAACTATAGAAATTGTGGTTTCTTACAACTATTATAATATGTAAATCTGGACACTTATTTCTATTTTTGATAAAGAATAATACCAAATTGGCAATATATTATCACGAAATTTAAGTTTAATTTTATTCATGTTTTCTAGTATACCTATTCACTTTTAATATGTTATGAGCAATTAATAGCTAATTAACTATTCACATGTTTTAAAAAGTTATTGGATAACTACACTGTCATATGTTTGTAAAGCCGTTCATAAATCCATTGAAACACGTATTTCAGATCGTTATAAGCACGAAGAAACATTATTTAATACTATTCTTAACAATTAATTAATATTAGTAAGTAGGTACACAAGCCAGTATTACTAAGATTGTGATCGTTATCCAAAAACGCAAAAATATAATAAGTTCTTGGATCTTTACGTCCGTGTAAGGTTTCTATTTGAATATTCCTAAACAAACCGTCATCCGTCAAAGATCAATATTTATATCGCTATGATGGCAATATTAATTAATAAGCCTATTATATCTGAGTATGTCTCAATTGACTAGATGTTCTGTCATACAATGTTTAATAGCAAAATATGATTATTAAAATACCGCTAAAAGGTTGACAGTATTTGAGAAAAGACATGTTTATCATTAAATTTCCATATATAAATTATTATCAAAAGTAATATTATCCTAATTATAATATCACAATATGTAGGTATTCATTTTTTCATATACCTGTATTACAATTGACACCAACATACATATTTTTTTAAGGACTACTTTCATCATAAAGATTTTTAGACGTATGTTTTGAATGAATACTATAAAGAAATGTATATCTCCTAAAGGATTGTTTGATTTCAAGACTGTCTATCTGTGATGTTGAAAAGGCGGGATTTTTGATATTTTTACAAGTTTCCTGAAATGACTTAATTAAGTATGAAGTTTAAATGTAAATTAAATCTACGGTGTACACAACAAACTAACTGTCATTTGAAAGATCCAAATTAAACAAATTAATTTAAAGGGTTCAATTAATCAAAACTCTTCATTGATGAAATTAAATCGTTTGAGAAGGTCCTTAATATTCGTACCTATACTTCAATAAATCACGAAATGAATTATAGGTTACCGAAAGGTAGTTGACCTGACCTCAGAAACTAAAACTTCAGAACCCTAAAATAATATTATACGCAGAGCGTTTGAAATTCAGTCAGTTATTTATAATATAAATTGAAATAGATATACAATAAATATATATTTCAGCAGAACACATTCTTATTGTGAAGTTGTAATTATTCAGAACATAGGTCTGTGATATTTTAACTATGAATTAAATATATTAATTATAAAGATATACATATGAAAATAATTTTATCGAAAAATATTATTGTTGCGGCCTCTGTTAGATCTCTTTCCAAACCGGGGAAGGTGCATTATTGTTATATTATTCGAAAAGAGATCCAGGTTCGAATCCCGGTAACGCAACAACAATATTTTTCGATAAAATTGATTTTATATGTGTATCTTTCTAATTAATATATTTAAAATATCACAGACCATGTTCTGAATAATTACAACTTCACAATAAGAATGTGTTCTCTTAATAATAAAGTTGTATCAATGTGTCCAAAATTTAATAAAAATGAATTGATAATTCTGGCGTCTGCTATCAGATTACTCAAAGGTATTTGAGATTCTGTAAAAATAAGGTAGATGGCTCTTTTAAATAATGGAACGATTAAATGTATTAATATCAAAAAGGTAACATATCGGTTCGAAAATTTGTCACTAAAAATATTGTCGCTGTAGCATAGTTGGATAATGCACCTTCCCCGGTTTGGAAAGAGATCCAGGTTCGAATTCCGGTGGCGCAACAACAATATTTTTCCATAAAATTGATTTTATATGTTTATCTTTCTAATTAATATATTTAATATATTTCAGCGCTGATAAGTGTGGTGAAAATGGATTTAATTAAATTATATGCATATGTGCATATGACGAATAACGTTCGTATTGTAATTTATAAAATTAAAAAATACGCATTATATATTCATTTTTTCAATACCAGAAATATTGTTTATTTTAATAAAAATACATAATGATATGAATATTTATATTTAAAAACATATTAGATTATGATGTTTTGGGTAATTTAAACTGTGGCGACGCCCGACACCGTCTGTGTGTCACCAGGCACAGCGCGCCCTAGGAGAGGCGCGCACTCCAGAGAAGCAGCACACAGGCTAGCAAAAACAATCTTATACTCACATAGTATAAGACTGTTTTTGCTATCCTTCCAATAGAGCTCAATCATCTCACACAACAAACACATCTCATCCTCCAAACTACAACTATTTATAATAATTGTATAAGTATTATGTTGTAAATAATCAATTACGATAACTAACATTTTATTTTTTACCTAATATTTTAATAAATAGCATTGTTTAATTTAATATAAATAATATTATTATTTAGTTCAGTTATAATGAAGTGAAAATCATCAGAATATGTATGTGCCGAAATCTACCAAAAATTTAGTAATCTACTATAGTTTTACTTGTCGGTTTAGTATGTCTGAGGTTTTTTCGGACGTTAAACACTGTTGCAGCCGAGTTGCATTTCTAGTGCGGGAGCGGAGATATTGATACCTCTGTGGAGGTTTCGAGGAATATTGATTCACGGACGTGATGCATATATGCAGGTAGGCATTCAGTGCAATGTCGACCGTGAGCCAAAGCGTCTATTCATAACTCATCTGTGATGCACATTCGAACGGAGTAAAGTGAGTTGCAACGAATGAAACAAAAATGGTGAAAGTTTTTTTATCATTTGTTATTTAATAAATACGCATATATCTTTCGTAAAGACAAGTAATTTTTTTTACAAAAAATTTAACATATAAGTAATATTTGATAGTAAATAATTTTTCTACATTTTTGAAAATTGGCATCAAAGGGAAACTTGAACTAGTCACTTGCTTAGAAATGCAATGTTAATCTTACTTCTCCTCTAAGCTCTTGATTTTTGATTTTCTGTATAATTATATAATTTGAATTGTCAGTTTTCTTTAGCGATCGAATTATAATTGGTATAAATCAATAAAATATACTATTTTTGATATTTTATATCAGTTCAGTGCGGAAAAAAAATTTAACTAACTAACGCCGTCTCACCACGGGGGTAGACAGAGAGAATAGAGCGTCACACTCTTCTGTCCTGACACACAATCTCACCTAATCCATATTCACATATCTTCTAATAAAAGTTCGCCGATTATTGAGGCTTCTAACAGGACCATTCTCCAGTATCTGGTTTACCTATCCGTAGACGTCCTCTACTTCTGATGTCATAAACATTCCGTATGACCAAACCACCTATGTGATCCTTTTTTAATATTACTCACTATACTAAGATCAGCTCTACATTATTTCCTTATTTCTTCATTCTTTACTCTGTTATAAATAATTTATATTATAGAAAGGAGTTTTTTTGCATTCTTTGTAATATTATAATATTTATAATATAATATACAAACAGGACTCAGAATGGACAGGAGCAAACCAAAATACCGCGGCGTTCCGGTTGGTAATTAATATACATAACTCCGGCTCGTAATATACTTTAAATTTCAATCAGGTATAGGTCCTGTTTATTACTTTGGATTAAATAAATAAAAATGTTTAAAAACTCTAAATATTTATCAATAAACTTATTTGAATTAAGTACATATCTCTACTTTAAAGTTAATTTTAATTACCACCCTAGTCATAAATCAATTCTCCCAGAACGGCAAAATCTTGTCAGTCAGCCGTCAACACAACACACATGTATACAGTAGAATCGTATACTTTTTGATAAAAAACAATTGTACAATTTAAGGTATTATCGACGAACTTTAGATTTTTTCGAGCGCAGTATACAACATATATACTCGTACTTTACAGCAATTTGGTCACAATTATCATCGAATCCATACAAATTGCTACTTATGTTAAATTCCACGTCAATACGTTCAATACGTCCAAAATACCGTGCGTTCCGATTCCGATGTAATTAAACGAAAACGCGCGTCGGTGCGAAGAAACTATGTTGTCTAAATGCTGTCGCTGTCAATAATGATTAGTTCGTGGAATGCTTTAAATTGAACATATTTTTTATTCTTCTGGGACTATTTTATAAAACAAACACATTAGAAGTATACTTTTTATATTTTACAAGTTTACTTTTTACCTATGTCAACTTCTTTATTTTGTTTAAACAAGAAACAGCCGATTGATCCGTCGGCATCAATATTGTTGGGTCCATTGGATTTAATACGTATAAAAATGAAGATCTTTTGTCAAATTTCAATTTAGTGTTCGAGAGGTTCACTTATTGCACACGGCGTCTGATAAAAATAGTGTTGTCTACCACGCCACGCTTTCACTCACAGCTAGGTATGTATATCATACATAGAGGCTGTTTCTTCCAATTTTGCCATTAAACGTTGGATTAGCAGATGCCAAATACATACTCATAAATTATTCGATATTTTCACAATATGCTTACACAATAAAAGTAATCATTGCCGAACCGTGCAGCTCTCCGTTTTATCAGAGCACACTGTCTACATGATAGCTGTCAAGTATCAACTTCCAAAATGTACCGCTAGAGAAATGGCGGCAATTTCAATTTGACCACCTTGTGTTAACACTCATTACAATGCATAACACTAATTAGATAAATATATCCATTTTTATATATTAAAATACTTGTGGATACAGAATGATTAATTAATTAAATATCTGTTTGATCTGAGCATTAAACATAATAACGCCGTTATAATGATTTCGTTCAGCGATGGCATCGAAGTGTCTTGATAATCGATAGAACGAATGACAGAATACAATTTTCCGGAAGTTGTATCATATAGGTAGTATTTTTTTTATCAAAGTATAAATCACAAAACATAAACAAATACATACAAAGTACTCAAACAATGAATGACTTATTTGTTAGTTAACGATACTAAATATACGCTGAAGGGGTCGATTACATATGGGATATAACTGAATTTGTGATGTCGATAATACCCGCTTTTCTTATCGAATTTCAATAAAACTTTTCTAAAAAAATGATCCGGTAAACATCTTAGCGTAGTTCGTTAACTAGCCTGGACTGCCATCTTATTTCAAAATGGCGTCTATTTAACTCCTTTAATGTTGGACCAAGACAAAAAATAAAAAACATACATTCACAAACAAATCTAGTCTATCTGATTTTTGCGGCGAAATCCAGAATGATTTTTTAAATGTAAAAGAACCTAGGTTTTTACTGATTTTGAGTTGAAAATTACTGCGCGTCTATTCGAATATTTCCGGTTAACGTTAACCAGCTTCCGCGAAACTCGATAAAATGTGTGTCGATAGACTTCGAAATTTGTGGTAAAATTTTAATGGTGAAGGAATATGGTAAACGGTTCTACTTTTTTGCGATTTTTTTAACAAGATGTAATAAAACATTTATAGATAAGAAGTATGAAGATTAAAGCCATTATTTTGTATCTCAAAGTAAAATACTTAATGCTAATAATCGTTAATTAATTTAATAAATATTAATGACGCTCCAATCAACAGACAGGCGAAAAGTTCATTTACCATTTATAAATTATTATTTATATTTATATTTAACCTTGAATAGATATTTAAACGTTAAGAAAATTGTAACTTCTACAATTCTTGAGAACCATCTTAAAACTACATGAAGCTTCTATTACATAAACTCTATTTATCTATTTTCAATTATCTCCTACCCATTTCTCAGATAGATTTATGTTATCCGCCGTGAAAAAGTACCCAAGTAAGCTTTTTATTGTGCCCTTAGAACTTTTCATTTCATCAGGCATCGAGTGCATAAATACATACTTTTGTGTATTTATTTATTATGGAATTTTAACAGATTAAAGTGAACAATAATAAAAATCCACTTTGAATACAGTCATAATACAAAATGTGTAAGTAAAAGTAAATAATAGGGGAATGGGATTTGTTGAAAAAAGATTCAAGAGTCTGGAATTAAGGTTGAGGCAGAAGGAAAGCAACAAGATAAGCATGTAGGTAAAATGGCTGCCTAAAGTAGGCTTAGTGATGATATTTATTTAATTTTTAACATAGTGCATACATAAGCACTCCGATATATGCTCTAATATAAACAAGATTAAAGTATTTTATTTTATACTTTTAAAATCAGCAATGTTATCTTTGTGGTTAAGATTCATATTTTTATATTTTATCTTTGTTTTATTTTACTAAAACTTATATTTTACATAACTGGTCAGTTTCACTTTAAATCTATTCAATTTCTCTTCCATTCTTATGTTGTCTAGCATTTCTTTAAAAATCTTCATCGCACTATATATCATCGATTTCTGAGATTTAGCATTCTTTCTGAATGACAGTCTCAGTCTATCCCTTCCTCTTGTACGATGCTCGTGCTCATGTTGATTTGCGTATAAATTCCGCCGATATTTTCTTATTGAGGTTTTTATAAATAAATACAATTATAATAAAATATATTCTGACATTTGTTTCATTTCCTCTTCATTAGCCAAAATTAAAATGCTGCTACAATAGTTGATGTGAGAAATAATAACAGAGTTGTATATACTATTTTTCAAGACTCGGTACTAATGAATTTTCTGATCCATCCTAGAAGTGAGATTTTTTGGCAATCTTTTTTGTCTTAGTGTCTTGTATTTTGCGATAGATTCAGTTTAGAATTTATTATGAGAAAACGTTTATAAAAGTTTTTGCAGTGAAGTATACTTAAGGTTAATATTTAAAAGGACAATTTTGGTTAAATTATTATTATATGAATGATGAGTCAATGAATTTTGAGCATATGTTGGTTATTCTAAATAAATGGAAGAGTACGATCTGTCAGGTCAGTCTGGTTGACTGGAACATTATATATTTTCTTGCAATAATTTAATAATCTAATATGATTTGTGATGAATGTGATGAGCACGTGGTCTTGTAATAATAATGACTGAATCTAGCATACTTATTTTGAATAGTGCAAATAAACTCAAGTAGAGTTATAACATTATTTTATTTATATCCATCCATTCTGATGATGAAACTCTACAAAGCTAGTCTACGCCGATATAATAATTCATTTCACTTCCAAAATATCACAGTCAGAACCTCACCGTCTATTGCACACGGCTATATGAGTTCTCTATTTCTTCATCGTTACTCTTCAAGTACTACAATATTGTGTACATAGTACGTTTATAGGTATATATGTATGTACGCTTATGACGTATTGTATGTATGCCGTCGAGCTTGGAGTACCTTCTACTTTTACACAGCTTTGAGACAATTCGCGTAAGGACGGTGCATTGAGAATACCAACTTTTAAACTAGACACTTTCATGTTGTCACGGAATTGTCTCTCTAAACGGGAAGAATTCCGAGTATTCTGATATTATAATGCAAGAGTTATTTCAGATAGATTGTACGTCATGATATTCCCAAAGGCGCACATAATTCGAGAATTATGAGATTGTGTAAATAAACGGAACGAATGGCTAAACCTTCAGTCATGCGAATCCACTGAAAGTTGAACATGCACGAGATATTATATCTTTATAAAGATGCGAAGATTATTGATTAATTAATTTAATTTCCGTATTTAATTCTTTTAATATACTTTAATAATGAAATTGCTTTATTACGTTGAATTTTGTTTGTAAATCTTACTTAATCTAGTAAGCTTTCTAAATATCCAAAATCTATTTCATGAACGTGTCGGTTGTACAGCGTAAATAGGTTGAAAAATGAGTTGTATATATTCTACAATACATTATTAAGGTACCTAACATATTTTCTATTAACTAGAAAGGAACATATTATACATTTATGTACGTTGGTGCTAAATATAATTTTACATATTTCTATTTATGTTCCACGTTTCCTAAGTAATCTGCGAATTTTTATTATTCATTTATTTATGTACTTGAATCAATTTCAACTTTTATTGTTAACAATTTATTTTTGTAAATATATTTAACATCACCATACTGTTTGCAGATACCTGTATGGAACGTTTGTGGGTTGTCAAATTGTAATTCACGCATACGGTAATTGATATTTTGAAAGTTGCGGTATACGACAACTAATCATTCAATATTCCGCTATTTTAGTGTTGATAGTTCGTCCGACGATGATCTCGTTTTTTAAAATACATTAGCATATAATTCGAAAAAATTTCACCACAAAAGTGACAGATTTCGAATTCCTAGGCGAAAAAATCCATAGATAATGCATAAAATAAAGCATATTTCATGATTATTTGTCACACCTATAGACATCTCCGTCTATGCTTTGATCGTAGTAAATTTGATGTATCAACAACCTGCAAAGGAATTTTACTACAGGCGTTAGTAAAAAGTTACTGTAGTAAAATGTTACCATAGTAAAAATTTACTACTGATCACACAACCAGCCTTTAATAACTTCCATTCCCCCTCTTATCTTCTTTCTCTTTTCCGGCCTTATAATCGTCGGTAGGTCAAGTAAGCAGGGGGCTGTTTTACGCTTCAGCTTACAGTATTAGGTCTCTATTAGTTACCATTCCAATTTCGGTACGACAAATATTTTCATTTTGATTATGTCCTTCAAATATAAAGTGACGATTTTCCGTCGATAAGTATGTATGCATTAGACCTAATAAATGTGTGTGATATAACGGATTTTGTGGACTCAATAACACCCGGGGTTCTTAACTACTTTAGCTAAGTTTGTCGCCTGATCTGCTATCTTGTTTCAAAATGATGATTGTTTAAAAATTTAATATGTAAATTTGTAACTCCATTAAATGGAAAATTTGGTATATTGTAGAAAAAAAAATTAAGTGTTATAAAATTCAATGATTATGAAGATAAATTTATGTTAATAATTTAAATTGAAAAAGATAAATGTAGAATTAATTTTGAATTATCTAGGTACTGTTGATGTTTGCAAATTGATGAAATTACAAATATTTTAAGAAGTATTTATGTATATTTTTTATTTAGTTGTAAAAATTATAATATTCTCACATCTAGTACGCAACACTAATATAAAAAAAGATTAAATTGTATCATATATCAATTAGCATTAGGTAAAGAGATTATAAATAATTATAGCTTGTTGGTGTAGTGATTAAGACGCTGGCCTAGTGATCTAGTGGTCGGGGGTTAGCGCCTCGTTCTAGGACACCAGCAAGTTAGTCATATTTTCATAGTACAAGCGTTTAGCTTAGATTGAAAATAATAAGAATATTGATGTGACATGTATTCTGGGCACGCATCTCTATTTAAAAAAACCATATGAAAAATGATCAGTTATTAAACTGAGATACTACATATTCTGCACTTAACCTACGAAAAGTAGCAAAACTAGTTGCTTCCTTCACATTTGCTCTTATGATATAACTATTTTGTGTTCCTGCCATATTTGTTGGTGGAAGTCTAAAATCCCACCGACTGCTCGTAGGATACGCGTGGAACTGAAAATTATATTTTATATTTGATTTAGGTACATTTACCTTAATGACTGTCTTTAATTGTCGCCTGTCCCACATGTACACATTTTTAGGACATTCTGTATATCGTCGTGGTATGTGCAATAGGCTGTGTATCAGAAATACCAAACTTTTCATGAGAGATAAAAAATTATCAACCTAGTGTGACGGAATACGCAACTTACGTCAAAGTGGTGATAACGTAGTTTAACAGAAAGCAAATTCAATTACGATAATAAATTTGCGAAAAATCATTGAGATGGGGTAGTTTTTTGTCTCTCCTGAAATGTTTAGTATTTTTTATATACAGCCTATTTTACATTTACCACGACGATATGTGTTTATTAATTCGTTAAAAATTTGAGCAATTTTTAAGATACTCGATCACCAATCTTTCATTATATTTCTGATGATTATAAACATCAACGCTTGTTTGATATCTCTAGAATTTTCTATAATAATAAACTATTTTATAAAGCGCGAATATCTATATGTGGGTAGTTACGTTAACACTTTTCTACTTTCACATACCATTTTGAAGTTAGCAAATCGTCCGTGGAAGACAAATTACTAGCGCAAGTGTTCTACGAGTAATAATAGACCTACAATTTCTCGTATTTGCAATGTATATTCGTAATAAAACACTATTTACTTTTAACAACTTTTTTTGCTCACTTTATGCAAAAAATTTCCAAATATCGAACGTCAATAATTCCTTAATCGCAATTTAGATTTTTGCTTACTTCTTTTTTGATATTGTTAATGAATTTTTAATTGTTTATGAAAATAATATCCAAAATAGTTAACAAAATAAACACATGGTATTTGCGGGTTAACTCGTATATTATATAAAATAATATAAGTTCTAAAGGATACGCCAGTGCAGTGCTAAATCAAATCAACTGTTTTATCTGTTAAAATCACTTGTCAAAAACAGCTGACGTTTGGCATTTTCGCAAATACCTACCATCTAAAGGTAAAAATCCAGTTAACTAGATTGAGCTGCTATTACCCACTAATAAACAAAGAGATGGCGATCTGTAATACGTGTATGTGCACTATAACAAATAACAAGCAGAACCTATGCTGCAAAAAATGCTCATATTCTTACCATATAGAATGTATAAACATATCCAAAGAAAATTTCAAAAAGATGTCTACTAAATACATTGATTCATGGAACTGCCCGACATGCAAGAAAGATAAAAGAGATAGAAAGAATTCGAGTGAGCCCCCAATCACTCATCTCACCCCAAATGCAAAAGAGTCTTCGTCTTCCCTCATTACTATCGATGCACAAGCGGCGGCGCAATACACTCATCACCTAGAGGACCTGCGATCTTCTTTGATGAACTACTTTGATGCTAAACTAGAAGAAAACCTTCAACATTGGAAAGATATTACAGCTCAAAACACGAGTATTCTTCAGGCAATTCAATTTGTAAGTAGCCAATATGAAGATCTTAGGGCAAAAATTGCACTCATCGAATCTAGGTGTATACAAATTGAAAAAGTGAATGAGAAGCAATCTGAATTAGTGAGAAGAATAGAAGCACTAGAAAGAAAAATTGACGAGCAGGAGTACCAACAAATAGCCTCCAACATAGAAATTCGAGGCTGCGACGAAACTTCATCAGAATCGACCGCTGAACTCACAAATCGTGTGGAAACTATCATCTCAACCGTCAACTGGAAAGGACCACTGAGTGAGATCCTCTGCATGCAAAGGGCGTGGCAGCACCACTCCAAGAAGACTCCGCGGCCGATTATTGTGAAGTTTGCTAACCGGTCTAGTCGTGACTCATTCCTCAATAGTGTCAAAGCTCACAATAAACTATATAAAGGTAATGAGCGTACGCTCAATACCTCCATTTTTAAGAATAGCATAGAAACTAAACCACTTTACATCTCCGAACACATTACTAAGAAAACCAAATCTCTACTAGCGGAAACAAAAAGGATAGCTGTCGAAAAGAATATTAAGTATGTATGGATTAAAAATGGACATATCTACACACGCAAAAATGACGGTGAACAATTCTTTTGCATTAAATCTGAATTGGACCTGTCAAAATTGTAATGTTTACATAAACCTACCCACAGCGTTCACTTCAGGTTACCATAAATCAACAATGCGTTTCGAAATCATAATCCATAGATGTATACTAAAAGAAAGGTTGCCACACAATAACATAAATCAGACTTGCTTCACCATAAACAAATTTATAACCAAACTTATTGACTTTCTTCAACAATCTGTACTAATTATCAATGTTATTAGAATACCGAAAACATATTATATTTCAAATTTAATTATCTATTCTCATAAAATCAAATATGAACGATTATATAATTAACTCTATAGACAAAAAAATCAAAATAGATGAACGAATTTTTCATTCAATAAACGACACAAATTTCATAATAGAACCAAATCCCGATAGTAGTCTAGTTATTATCCATATGAATATTAGGAGTCTGCAAAAAAATTTTGACGAATTCCTTGTAGTTGCAAATTCATTAAATAGACTGGACGTGATAGTGCTAACAGAAACACACTCGTCGCGCGACGTTAACTTCCACATACCAAACTACACATATTTTGCAACTAATAATATCATAAACAAAAATAGTGGAATAGGGATATTCGTTTCAAATACGTATACGGTACAAAATTTCGAAGAAATAAATATAAAAAATGTTAACATTTTAAAATTAAAAATCAAATACAATAGTAATTCATTTAACATATTAGCCATATACAGAACTCACTTATCATCGATAATAACATTTATAGAAGAGTTAAAGAATGTAATATTAAAACTAAAAAACGAGAAAACTATTATTTTAGGAGACATAAATTTAAATATAGCTAACGACTACTCATGTAATAATAAAGATAATTACTTAAATATGCTAGCTGAATTTAACTTTATGTCATGTATAAATGGCTACACTAGAAACGTAAAAAATCAACTACCTTCTTGCATTGACCACATGCATTGTAACATTTCAGACATAAATAATGTTATTTCTGGTATCGTTCATACAGAAGTCACTGACCACTACGCGACTATATTTACTTACAAATACAACAAAAATATTAATCCTCATTTGACGGGAAAAAATTTGCAAACCAAAAATATACATGCGATAAAATTAAATGACACACTCATAAACAAATTGAATTCTGAAAAATGGACTAAATTATACCAATGCAATAACGTCAACGAATGTTGCAACATATTTGAAGACACACTATCTAAACATATAAATGCCGCTAAATACACCTTACCTAAATGCAAATCTTCTAAATACAAACCGATAAAGCCCTGGATTACTCATGGTCTAATCGTATCAATTAGACATAAAGAATTCTTAATAAAAAAAAATAAAAAACTACCAAATAACGAGCAACTAAATAGATATTTAAAAGTATACAAGAAAAAACTTTCTTTTTTAATAAAAAATACTAAAGAAAAATACTACAAAACAATTCTAGAATCCGCAGAAAATGATAGTAAGAGAGTATGGAATATCATTAATGAAATCATGGAAAATAAACAAGACAAAAAAGGAAAAATAAGTTTTATTATACACGACGAGTCAAAAATAAATTGCTCAGAAAAGCCCCAGGAAACAGCTAACATTTTTAATCATTTCTTTGCCAACGTCGGTAAAAACTTGGCTAGTAAAATCACAAAGAACTGGAATACTGACGTTGCTACTTCTAATGCAGTATATACAGGAAATAAAATAGAAATTTTTCAACCCACAACAGTTAACGAAATTGAACAAATCATAACATGTATGAAGGGAGGAACAGCGCCAGGTTATGATGGATATACTGTTAATACATTAAAATTTATAAAAAAACAAATATCCAAACCCCTAATGCATGTAATAAACCTAAGTTTAAAAACAGGGGTATTCCCAACATGCTACAAACAAGCCATCATTTCCCCCATATATAAATCAAATAACCCCGAGGAAATAACCAATTACAGACCAATCTCTCTTTTGTCAAACTTTGGAAAAATCCTAGAAAAAATTGTTAAAAAAAGATTGTCTCAATTTATCAAAATAAACAAAGTAATTGATGAAAACCAGTTTGGGTTCATGGAAAACAAAAGTACACAAGACGCAATAGGTAAACTATCTAATATCATCCAGGAATCTCTAGACAAATCTCTTAAATGTATTGGAATTTTCGTGGATTTGAGAAAAGCCTTCGACAGTATCTCCCACAACAAACTAATATTAAAATTAAAATCCGTCGGTATAGATGACAAAGCACTAAGCTGGATTCAAAGCTATCTTCACGAAAGACCACAAAACGTAAAAATTAACGAAACTCTAAGCCAACCCCTAATCAGTGAATTTGGTATACCACAAGGGACAGTTTTGGGCCCACTTCTTTGTATAATTTATGTCAATGACATTTTCAAACTAAAATTAACCGGAAAAATTATATCATACGCCGACGACACTGCAATCATTGTTGACGGACAAGACTGGAACATTACAAACGAACATGCAAATAACGCCATAAACACACTCAAATCCTGGTTCGATAGTAATTTACTTTCTTTAAACTCTGAAAAAACCTATTATATTCCCTTTTCAATAAAAAGTCTTAAAACACCGCCCCATATAAAAATTACTATTCATAACGACAACTGTAACAAAATTACCTGTAACGACTCGTGTACAAACTTAAGCCCAAAAAAAGAAATCAAATATCTCGGTGTAATTATTGATCAAAATTTAAAATGGCACAGTCACATTAACGAATTAGTGAAAAGAATAAGAAAATGTATTTATATATTCATAAGACTAAGGAATATTCTAAGTATAAATAATTTAAAAAAGGTATATTTTGCTATTGTTCACTCGCTACTCCAGTATGGAATAATTGGGTGGGGAGGAGCATATAACAATATAATGAACTCAGTAAAAATAATACAGAGAACAATTATTAAAGTGATATTAAAAAAAAGATCAACTTTTTCAACACAAACACTTTTTGCAAAATTCCCAGTCCCCAGAATAGAAAACATTTACAAAAAAACCTCAATTAATCAACTAATTAAAGAAAATAACACTAGAAAATTTGAAACAAGCACATCCATCATTAAGGTTTAAAAATAACTTTAAAATCCCTAAATGTAACACCAAACACTATCAGCAAAATTCTATATATTTAGGGATAAAAAATTTCAATAGCCTCCCTACACAAATTAAAGAAATAAAGGATATAAAAGAGTTTAAAAAGAAACTAAATAAACACTTCAAAAACACATAATTTGGACAATAAACAGTATTACAGAATACTTCAGAAGCACACAAATGGAAAATGAACAGAACATGTAATGTTAAAATTGTTGTAGTGTAACTCCCTCTCCAAGCACAAGAGCTGGTCTCTTTTTTGGAGAGGTAAGCGAAAAAAACAAAAAAAAAAAAACATGTATGTATGCAACCATATGATGTATGTAACCATATATTAAAATTGAATTTATTTTGCCAATGTACTTTCGCAATTATTTCACGTACAGTGCGAAGCTTTGTCCAAGGTGGAATGCGTTAACTAGCATTCCATTTCATTGCTCTAGATTCCAAAATAATCAAGCTGCATAATATTAAGCTTTGTTATACTGACCACTTGATACGCGCTGTGTCAGTTGAGGATACGTCCAGAGACAAGGAAGCGCATTCTTGGGACCCTCACCTATGATGAAACGTAGAAATTTAATCTCCGAAATCCTAAAAAGATTTTAAAATGTGAATGTAAATATTATTATTATTAAACTCTGCTAAAATATTATACATAGCTTATTTCACGTATATTTTTTGCTAAGTTGTTAATTATATAAATATCACGTTTGCCGTATTATATACAATAATTATTTAAAATCTTTAAAAATCATTCCAAAAATAAGAAAGGTAGTTATTATAGAAACAAAAACTATCAGCATTTAGTAAAAAATTGAGAAAAATTAATGGAATACATTTGTTTTATGAATATTTAATATTCAATAACCGTATTTAAATTTTACTGAAAGCAGGAACGTTATTGGTGGACTATGGGTGATTAAATCCATACCTGAAGTATCTTCTACATAGCTAAATCAGATTTTATATTTATTATTAAATTATTTCTCCACTTGAAAAACTACAGATGAAATAGAGCTTGTCAAAAGAATTGTTATTTTGAAATGATCCATTTAATTTTGGCTTTTATCTCGTTCTAACTTATACCGACATTTCAGCAGTCAATAATGTCGCGCAGGCTGTACTTACTAAATTATTAAATAATTATTTATATATGGTAGGCAGGATAGAATATTACGAATCGGTTAGTAAAAATGTACCTGTACCTACTCGTTCTGCCCATGCCCAAGAAACAAGTGCTCGAAAAGAGACAAGACGGTTCGTAATTATATAATATCATTTATTGACATGGCGGTTGCTTTGTGGCGTAAGATAATTATTTTAATTTTCACAACTAAACTTTGTACTACACACACGTTGGATTATTGTCACTACTAGTTTCGAGAGGCGCAGTCCTTCTCATCATCAAGTGATAACTAAACTAAATACAGTATTGTAGTCTATTCGAGAAATGAAACGGTTTGGTCGTTAACGAGAATATGGACAGAAAAGGCGAAGTATTAGGCAATGTTAAGTTGTTTATTAGTGTTTAACTAAAAATTCTAGGATCTAAATTAAATAAAAAAGATATAATCTATTTGTTGACATTATGTTACATATAATTTAACATACGTGTTGATTTGTTGACAAGAGATTTTTTTTTCAAATCAATCAAGTCAATACACATACTTATACTTGTACTAAATGTGAACTAAACATATTAATAAAATTCCACTATGCTACATTTATAAAGCATATCATATAGTATTGTTGGTAACAGCATAATCTAAATCTATACCTAGTACAAGCCGTTGTAACATACTTATATTCACCGAATTTCTGTACAAAATCAGAATAATCATTCGATCGCCAATGGTACAAAAATACATTCAATATTTATGTCGAGTTTATATATATATAAATACTTATGTATTGAAATTTGAGTTTACAAAATATAATCGTTTATCTATAAAAAAAAGTCACAGATACGAATGTTGCCGAGTTTCACCACGAGATGTCCCTACTATCGTTTCCAACTAACATTCGGATGTCAGAAAAATACAGATTTATAGTCAGGCTATACCTGTTTTCATTAGGACTGTACTTCACAGGATCATTTCTGTAGTACTTCCTCCCTCGTAACGTGTACACTCTACCAGAGTGACATCCCGCGATGAGGAGAAGTGGCGCGGTTCCTTGAGCGTGAGGCGGGTCTTGAGTTAGTCCTTGTGACGTATTCTCGGCCATCGATGATCGTTCACCGTCTGTGGTCTCCACAGGCGGTTAGGGAATCGTCGCTTTCTGAGCGGTTTTTTTTTTAAATGTTTTTTTTTTTTTTTTAATAATTAATTTACTGTTTATTTTCGGTGGATCTATTAATTATTTGAATAAGTGATCAAAAAAATAAGTTAAATTATTGATTCAGCGTACCAAAAATAACGTATAAGTCACATTAGCTATTGTTCAGTGCTATAGCTTTGTTACTAACTATTATATATTAGACCAGAGATCAGTTCAATGTTTCCCCGAAAATTAAACATAGTATTTTTTTTAGTCTGTTGAGAGCCCGGAAGGTTGAAGTCAAAACATACCCATAGGCCCAATTTTTTATTATTTTATCGTATTTTAACCACAAAGTTAATTTTGCTAAATTCAAAAGTACCAATTTTTTATGATTAAAAAAACCGCCAAAACGAAGGCAACATATAACTAAAAATAAAATAAACTTTATTCTCTAATTTATCATAAGCTGTGTGATCTTCAGAGAAAAATTTTGATTAAAAAAAATGATTTTTTTGATGTTGATAGTGTTGCAATCCACAAAAATATTTTTTTAATTATTTCTTACTGGAGTTGACATTGTATTTACGCTGCATTGTTGGTTTTATTTCATACGATTCTTACAAATCCCATTCATTGTACTATATTAATATTTAGTTGCACGACACTACAGGGGATATCATACTGCATGCACGGGTATCGCGTTTCCTTCAAACCGTTCGTCTGGTTTTAGTGATAGTGAAAAAATAATATATATACAAATAAACAACACACAACAAACAAAATACTTTAAAATGTTCGTAAAAAAAAAACCGCTCAGAAAGCGACGATTCCCTAACCGCCTGTGGAGACCACAGACGGTGAACGATCATCGATGGCCGAGAATACGTCACAAGGACTAACTCAAGACCCGCCTCACGCTCAAGGAACCGCGCCACTTCTCCTCATCGCGGGATGTCACTCTGGTAGAGTGTACACGTTACGAGGGAGGAAGTACTACAGAAATGATCCTGTGAAGTACAGTCCTAATGAAAACAGGTATAGCCTGACTATAAATCTGTATTTTTCTGACATCCGAATGTTAGTTGGGAACGATAGTAGGGACATCTCGTGGTGAAACTCGGCAACATTCGCATCTGTGACTTTTTTTTATAGATAAACGGTTACATTTTGTAAACTCAAATTTCAATACATATATAAACTTGACATTAATATTGAATGAATTTTTGTACCTTTGGAGATCGAATGATAATTCTGATTTTGTATAGAAATTCTGTGAATATGAGTATGTTACAACGGCTTGAACTATGCATAGATATAGATTATGCTGTTACCAACAATACTATACGATATGTTTTATAAATGTAGCATAGTGGACTTTCATTAATATGTTTAGTTTACATTTAGTACAATATTTGTATTGATTGATTTAAAAAAAAACTCTTGTCAACAAGTTGAAACATCTGTTAAAATGTACATATGTATTATATTATGTCAATAAATATATTTTATTTCAAGTACCTCGAAAGATTTTTGTTATTTTTATAAGCTGTAAACTATACACATGTTTCAGTTGGCATGTGTAGATAGATCTACAATACGTTTGGGGTGCCGAATACCAAAAATTAAGAACCAGCTCAATAGTATGGCCAGAAACGGCTTAATCTAGATAAGAGAAAATGCAACACGGTCACCAATAATAACGACTATTAATTCAACGGTTTGAAATTAAATTATATGTTGCTTCAGGTACAATCATTATATTGATACAGGTATTCCATGTTTATTTAAGCGAAGTCGGAAAACTAACAATACTCACCATCTTTAATACGACATCAACCGAAGTAGTTTAATTATATACGCCCTATTCAGGCATTAACATAATTTGTAAAATAACTTAAAATTTCATCAGAATTGCAATACACAAGAAAAAAAATTATATGTCAGCATGTTTTTTCATAATCAAAATTAAAAATAAATATAAAATGTAAAGTAAAGCAATTTATCAGTCACCATTGAGTTGAGACATAAACAATTATAATAATGTAGTTCTATAAAGAGTTAAATAGAAAAAATGTCGACTACCTCCGCATATTCATTCCCCGAACAATGCAATCTGGGGACTACGGAGTTAGCTAATGCATGAGTTCTGACATTACCACTATAATAGTTCAACGAATTGTAAATATGAATTAAATATATTAATTAGAAAGATATACATATAAAATCAATTTTATCGAAAAATATTGTTGTTGCGCCACCGGATTCGAACCTGGATCTCTTTCCTAACCGGGGAAGGTGCATTATCCAACTATGCTACAGCGACAATAGCTTTAGCGACAATTTTCGAACCTATATGTTACCTTTTTGATATTAATACATTTAATCGTTCCATTATTTGAAAGAGCCATCTACTTTATTTTTACAGAATCTCAAATATTTTAATTTAAATCTCAAATATTTATGTTCTGAATAATTACAACTTCACAATAAGAATGTGTTCTTCTAACAATGAATTGTGTCTCAATGGTGCGTGAAAGTCAAGCAGACTAACAATAATACCATTGATGATCCTATATAGAAATATAATCGATAATTTTAACAATTTCAGACGGCTAAGAAGACAATTATAATTGATATCCTCAGAGCGTATATTTCTTTTAAAATTAATGAATCTTAAAACAAGAGGTAGCCGAATAGTTTTTACAATTGCCATTGGCATAAATTGTTGAGTCTATTGAATTTTATAAGCATAAATATGCGTTCAAAACATCGTGCGCTCTGATTCCGACAGAATTAGAATAATACTCGCGTCGGTGCGAGGAAACAATGCTGTCTGAATGATGTCACTGTCAATTATGATAATTGTTTCGTGGAATGCTTTAAATTATACATATTTTTGTTCCTCTCTGGATATTTAGAGCAATCTTTACTTGTTTACTTTTTACTAGCTGAAGTACCCGGTATACTAGTTGAATTACCCGGCGTCGCCCGGACTTTACGCAAAGCTAAGATGCTTCATTTAGGGGGAAGGGGGTAGTTTTTATTTCGAAATCAGATGTAGACAGTAATTTTACTATTATTTTGAATGTCAAGTGTTTCATCAAAATTCTATTTAAGAAGTGGGAAAGGGGGAGGGAGTAGTTTTTCAAAATCTAATGTACACAATGACCTTCCTCTTGCTTTGGAGGTCAAGTGCGCAAAATTTCATAAAGCTCGGAATAAAACTGTAGATTTGTATAAAAAACAAACAAACCAACAGAAGAACATACTTACTATGTCAACTTAAGTATTTTTAATTTTCTTAAATTTAATTAATTAAAGGTTTTTGACAGTGTAAATAAACATAATAGAAATAACATATTAAATATATAACATAAGATACTAATCATGAAAATCCACAGAAATGTTCAGGCATATAATATAGCAGAATATAAAAAATAGAAAAAAACGTCGGATAAAAGGTGGGGAGGTTGAAACTATTGTTGTGGTAAAGGGAGAGCAAGATGTATTTGTAGTTAGAATGATTGGTTAACATTTAGATTGTGGTGGTTCATAAAAATAACTCTTTAAGCGTAGTAAGGCTAATGTTGAAAAAGTCCATTTCTGTTAACTTCTCATTGTGGTATTTGCTTAAACGGTGAATAAATAAGTTTTATGTGTAAGATGTTCTACTTCTAGAAATATGATGAGTACGAATTGCCGGGTCGATCTAGATAGTATGTGGAAGGATATTAGTTATTATTGCCTGGGACAGTCAATATGGCCTTGCAGTAGTTTAAAAATAAGTATTTGGTCAGCACGTGTTCTTCGATATTTTAGGGTTTTCATATTGTGGAAGTTTGCTGCATCTAAATAGGAGTTTAATGATAGATTAGATCTTACTTTAAGATGTCGAAGAAACCTATTTTGTATTCGTTCTAATCTGTCTTCTAATATATATTATATTACTGTTCCAACAAAAGGTATGATGTAATATTCGAGAGGTTCAGTTTTTGCGCACGGTATCTGATGAAGATAGTGTCGTCTGCAGCCACACTTGGATTATTTTGATCTGAGCGTCATTCGCGATGATGTATAGGTATTTCTTCTAAATTTGCTATTAAACAATGGATTGTCCGCTTAACAGGTGCTAAATGACTATCGAAAATTACATACAATCTTCTAGTAGAGTACGACCAGCGTAAGTTTGCGCATGAGATTTCATACACGAAGATATTCGTAAAACTTCGGAAAAAAGCGCACATACCGAATGCTTAATGTAGATAAACCGAAAAGCGATCTTCTGAATTTGATTAACTTTTAAATTTGGGCATTATTGAAAGGTACATAAAATACAAAGTCAGTGTTTGTTTGATCACGGTTTGATTGTGTCTAATTCCGGTTTCTGAAGGAGGATACTTTCCCTTTGGTCCACAGAATTAAAGGGAATTAATTAAGATACGTTTCTCCTGTCAAACCTTTATTGCCTTTAATCAAATATATATAATATACATATATAGGGCGACAGACATCGCCTTTTATAATTAAATATGTACTTGGGGCGAAACATGTTAGATGTTTCCACAGCAGTCAGTTTCTTTTGATAATCTATTTATTAAATAAATGTATAAGATAATAAAAGTTCACAAATAGTTTAAACTATTTATTAATACTGACTTCTTACAAAATTGAATAGAGGTCACAATTATGAAAATTTCAATATAAAAATTTGATTTTAATAATTTATAAATAAAAAAGTATAAAATACCTAAATAATAATGAAAATTAAATCAGTTACATTTAACCGCAACAATATCACAATAAAAAGATTTATGAGAATTAAGACATCAATTAACCGCAACAATATTATAAAAATAACATTAAAAATTAAGTTACTTTACTTTCATAATATCCTTTCACAATAAGTAATCATTGCTGAACTGTATAGCGTTTCATTTGGAATACTGTCTAAATTATAGCTTTCAAGTATCAACGTCTGCCACTAGAGAAATAGTGGCAATTTCAAATCGGCTACTTCTTGAAGTTTAGTATATCTTGTATATTTTTTTAAGATGTCTCAGTCGTTGAAAATGATGCAATTGTAAATATACATTTTACTTTCAAATTAATGTGTACTGCCAACCACAACATAGACAGTAGTAGCCTCTAAATGATTATTTCACATTAGTTATAGCAAATCTGTGACATAATTGATTTATATCGATTACTAAATGATTAATCTGTATTAGTTAGTAATTATTGACAAACTAATTGAGGATAAAACATTTAAACAAAATTATAAAGCTTTTTTACTATTATTTTTATAATACTTATTTGCAATTATTCAATTATTAAAAATAATACCCTTTCACAAAATAACGATTTTTAATTTAAAAAAAAAACAAAGATAATTGTAGAATTATAAATAGTTTATGTGTAAAGCGCCCTTGATGTGAAAGTTTTTACGAAAATGGCGCTATACAAATTATCCATTATTATTATTATTATTATTATCATCATCATTATTATTATTACTATTATCATTATTATTATTATTATTATTATTATTATTATTATTATTATTATTATTATTATTATTATTATTATTATTATTATTATTATTATTAAGATGATCCTGTGCCGAGATGGACTATTGTTTAATGGTTAATCAAGTGTTTATTAACATTTCTAAGAATAATTGATAATTTATAATTATTATTTATTATGTGTTATTTCTTTATCTAATTCATTATTCCATCATGTAATGCTGCTTTTAATTTTTTTTTAATTTCTTGAGATTGATTTGAACTAAATCAAAATATTAATCAATCCATAAATTTTAATACCGCCCGCAGTACGAAGATTTTTCTGGATTGCGTAATACGGAATAAATACAAAATTTGATTAAGTAATCAGAATTTTTGCAATATTACCACAAATGTTTGGCGTTTTTCTGTGAACCAAATAAACAAGACAGGTACATGGTAGTGAAGGATAATACCGCTTTGATTATTACCTAATCCTACTATTAAGAGCCATGCCGACCAAAACCTCATTGTAGTCGAATGCCGTCTTTTCAAGTCGACGTCGTTTCTAGGAACTGCAATATTGGGCACCAATAAAAAATAAATAATAATACATCCTCACTACAACAATGGTGTATAAACCGTACCCCTAGATATTCCAGCAGGATTTTCTGTCCGAGAGGCATTTTCAGCAGATCTCATCTCCTTAGTAGTTAATCTATCAAAGAGGTATTCTCGGCAGATTTAGTGAACTGGACTGGACCGGGTCAGTACTGAAAAAGTTCCGCCGTACTTGCGTGAAAATCGAGCCACGCCGAGCTTTACGAACACTAGAACCGAGAAAACCACCGGAAGCTGACAAATTTCATCATCCTTGCTGGAGAAAGCTCGACGGCAAGTACCTAAGCAGAATCCTTATTTTTTTCCAATTCCATAAAGTCTACGATACTCTGAGTACTCTACATGCGGCTAGACCGCCAAATCTACTGCTACAAGTGCATCAGCGCTAATCGCTTTGACACTTTTACTAACTAACTTATTGTAATAAACATCATAAGTGTTTTATATTAATACATGAATTGGAAGGGTAAAAAATTCTGATAAAAAACCCTCTAAACAATTTACTGAAAGTTAAATGCTTCAAATTAATTAGGCGCGACACTTTATGTACAGTACCGCCTTATTCTAACATAATACTTATAGTTAAACTAAAATAAATCACTACTAAACTTAACAATAATGATTTATTGTTATTACAAGTCATTTATCGGAGAGTTCAGTCGACGCTGTCCGCTTCTGTGTGCATCTCAGTCCGGAGGATCGAGCGCGTCGCTTCGCTTCAGGAAATAGTGCCCGGGCAATCTGTGTTTACAAGCAGAATCCGCGAGTGCGACGAATGTTTAATAGTGTCACCGCGGATCCCACCATAATGTAAATAGTGACAATGAGTGCCATAGAGTTATATTTTCCAACTGTCTTATGTATTGTAATTTGTTCATCTCTATGTTTTTTGTTCTAGTTGTGTCTCATTAAATAAACATTTCATTTCTGTTTCGGTATTTCCGTGTCACGTACACCAAACGCAAAAACTAAAACTTCTTTCCGTTTCACAAAGGTATACAAATGGTCACGTCTCACGAAATAATATTTTAGTTCTACAAAATAAGCTCTCTTTAAGCTCACTATGAAAACATCAATACTGTTAACGATGTGATTGTTATACAAATACTCGTTTATCAATATCCAAATACAGACGAAAGTGTAGTCCACGTAATGTTTATGTTTGAATATTTCGTAACGATAAATCATGCGTCAATACTTTTATCGTCATGGCTGCCGTATTAGTTAAATCATTATTAAATCTGAGCACGTTATTATTATATAATAGCAATGCGAATTCCACAAACGGTGCTGATATTTGAGAATACACATTGTTAAAATGCAAAATTATCCAAAACAATATTTTTTCAAGGCTACAAAAGCACTTGGCCAAAATAAGGGACGGACGGTCATAAAAACTCGGTATTGTTAGACGCAGGTGGACCGACACAGCTTGGGTGCAGCGGCGAATACAGCGGTGGTAATCCAGAAAACATGACTAGAGGTACGTAGGCAAATGCGCCTTGAAGGATACATCGCCATAGGCGAGCAGTCCTCTGATATTCTCCGCCGTGAGAAGTGGCTCCGTCTAAGGCGAGATTTCATTTTCAATTCGAAAATAAAATCAATATCGTCTCTAAAAGAATCAAGTAAGCGCTTCATAGATTGTAATTCCAGGGAAATTTTAAACTGTGCGCCTCGAGTTTAAGCTTAGACTGTGATGTTCTCTGCGTTTAATCGTAAATGAGAAAGTATCAAAAAGTTGATGAATATAATCGGTGTAGCGAGAACAGACTGTCGCTATAGCATCACAATATCGCGTTCAGAGTCCCGGTTTGCCTGGATAATTGGGCATCATCTCGTCATCGTCTTACAAGCCTAAACTCCGTCACCCTACGCTGGCACCACAAGGAGCTGACCACACTTCACGTCCAGGATCCAGGACCATCCAAAGAGGTTATCCCTTACGCGAGGGACCTGAATAATCAACATCAGACAAGCGTAAATATAGACAATTTGGCAGAGAAATTAATGCTGGCATGATGAACACAAATATTGAATGTTCATTTAATTGTAATTATTGTTGAATAGCCTTATTTATAAGTATTAAAGGAAATTGCTCATTTTCCACTTTCAACACATGCAAGTATCTTAAAATATAGATTATAATTTTTCTTATATCACAATATTATTTTATTTTATAACCATTTGACTTGTCAATATTTAAAAAAGAACCAATTAGGCTAGATGCCTCCCCCCTAAACATGAAGCCGAGGCAGAAGGAAGAAATTATCTAACAACATGATTATACGAAACCTTAATAAGACTAACGTTTGTATGATGGTATTGATAATTGTGAATTAAAAAATATTTTACATACTGAGCTGAATTTATTGTAAACTACAATGTTCGAATATCTAAGATTAGAAAACACAAAAAATGGGTATCTATGAATTGGCGACGATAGAAAAATATTAAATATAATTAATAATCAATTATAAAACAAAATAAAATATTATTAAAAAACACCTAATATAATAATGAAACAAATAATTAATTATTAGAACACATTCGTATTGTGAAGTTGTAATTATTCATAACATAAGTCTGTGATATTTTAAATATGAATTTAAAATATTAATTAGAAAGTTATAAATATAAAATCAATTTTATCGAAACATATTGTTTTTGCGCCACCGGGATTCGAACCTGGATCTCTTTCCAAACCAGAGAAGGTGCATTTTCAAACTATGCTACAGCGACGATATTTTTAGCGACAAATTGTTACCTTTTTGATATAAAACATATAGTTTCGAAAATTTGTCGCCAAAAATATCGTCGCTGTAGCATAGTTGAATAATGCACCTTCCCTGGTTTGGAAAAAGATCCAGGTTCGAATTCCGGTGGCGCAACAACGGTATTTTTTGATAAAATGCCTACCATAATACTGGCGATGAATGCCCGGCATAGCCCAGGATGCTACGATGTACGCAAAATTTGGTGCAGGCAATAGAAGGGTGAGATGCCCCTTCAGGGAGGGGTAGGGTGACTATACATTCCATTCCATTTATCATCCATTCCATTGACCAGAGGGAGGTAGGAGGATGCCTTTGTTTTGCGTAGAATTATAAAGAGAAACTGTGCAAAATTTAATTTAGATCGATATATAGTTGTATGGTTGAATAGAGAATAGACATATTATATATAAAATTTTAAACATATATCTATATACATATATAAAGAAATATTTCACTTAACATCGGTGTTGACAAATATACAGTGGTATCAAAATCGTAGTCAAAATAATCAATGTGGTTCACAGAAAGTTTGCCATTTGCTTAAATTTAATATATTAAATAATATTATTATTTTATATAATTATTATCAATATTATTATTATTTTAAGATATTATTATAAGTTTAAATCTTTATAGTTTTTTAAATCACATTCTTTTATGCATTACCTACCACATTTAATTGACCATTGTAATAAATTTTAATGCCGCCGTAGAATTGTAGATTTTATTATATTTGATATTTTCATTTGAAATAAAAATCCCGTGATGAGAAAGCGAGCTCTGTATTTATAGCTGAGCCACAGGACAAAGAGAAGATGACGCATGACGACCATATCGTAAATTTCAAACCAATTTTGTAGCTTTTAACATTTTTGATTAGATTTTCCAAGAGAAGATATATATATTTAAATTTATTTTATTACATTTATTTCAAATTTATCCAACTTCGAATGAATTAATTGAATGATTACAATTTCGTCTCCAATTTTAAGCAGCAAACATTTTACAAATACTGCCATAATTATTAATAACATTTTTATATTATATAATTATTATCATCAATGAAGGGTGAAATTTAAATTGTTATAACAGATTCAGTATTTTATTGCAACTCTAAAATTTGTTTAAATTTTGTTGTAGCCGCCAAACAATTTTTTATATTAGATTATTGCAAACAAATAAAAATGTGTGCTTACGTTTATGTGTAATAAAAATCCTAAAATATACTAAATTACGTTCAATATAAAAGTTTTTGAATTCCGGTGTAATTCATTTATAAAAAATAATGACGAAAAACAAAGTAGATGAGTCATTTAGACAAACGAACTGAAAAAATGTATCTGTCAAAACATATGATTCATTACCGAGACTCGATCCCTAAACATTTTCTTAATGGATGAATGCTTTACTAAATAAGTACTTTCACGTCGAATTTTCGATGTTTTATGTTATTTCTTATATTATCATGACATGTATAATGTCCCGGTGGTAACAGATTTTTTCTATTTATCAAAATTTTTCATCTAATATGTTTTAATTTAAAATCACAACTATACAAAAACAATGTGTTTTCAATAAAATATATATCACAATTATGATTTAAATAAGGTTATTATTAAGCTCATATTGCTTTGGCAATTTCGTTTGCATATTTTAGTCGTACATTCAAATTCAGTAGGATTGTCAGTTGCACGAGGCTGTTTTGTAAATTTGTGTATCGGTTTCGTGCCATACATTTGCACAAAACAGTGTTTTAATTAAACGCATTCAAACATTATGGTCGCTGAAATGCTATTCAAATACGTCTGCGGTTATTGTACTCGGATTGTTTCATGAATCTATTAAAACACTAAAATATTGTAAAATTTGTTACAAATCATCATATCTAAGTACCAACTATACATATTTAACAAATTATAAGTACATCCTCAATAATATTGTATTAACCAATTGTCAAATGATTAATATGTCAAACTAAGACAGATCTATTGACCTCGTATTTACGACCCCAGCAGTTGCTTGCAGGCATAAAAGCTTATAATTCTAATCATAATTACAATATTACCTTAAAATAAAGACATATAAATATTTGTAAAATCTAATATCTAAAGCTATAATAATATATAATATAAATCAAAAGACTTTTGTTATTATGTATTATATATCATCATCTGTATCATTGGATTGTATTTTTTTATGTCAACTAGTTTCAGAGTGAATGCATCGTCAAGACAGAATTAATCTGAAAATTAAATGTAATCGAATAATCAGATTACAATTAAAAATTTAAAAAATAATTCCAAAGCTCAAAATATTATTCAATATAATTTTTAGAAAAGGTATCGTATAATAACAATAATTTTGTTTGCGGCTACTGTGTTTTTTTATTGATTAGATAGCTTTATTTTATCCAAAACAGGTTTCTTTAAGCAACGTTACCTGTGAGAAATCTAATCTCAGAGAATTCTCGGGTACTTTATAATATAAGGAAGAGCCGACACGCGATAAGATTTATCGAGTTGAGCAGATGGCGTCCTGCGAATCTTGTATGCCGATTGCGATTCTCAGCTTAGATTCCAGCGAACAACGATTCGTATAAATCCTATTCTAATAGTACCCAATAATCTCAACCCTACTTACATTATTCCTCAACGCTTAAATATTTAGCTTTTCATCCTTCAATTATTTATCATTACTAATGCTTTGAATTAAATTTAATAACGAAGGAATTTTTGAAGTTATTTATAATTTTGATACTGTTAATTCATGGTGGAATTCCATTTTAATGATTTATTACAACACTTTTTGACTTTTGTGCTTTTAAATAGTGTAAAAAAGTTAAAACGTGTTTCAATAAATCCAAAACCCCCTAAAACATATATCGGATAATTTGTGTTAAATATGCGGTCCAGCGGGACTGTGGCCTGTCCATAGTCTTCCATTTCGAGTCATTTTTTAGCCTCGCCCACTGCCATATTAGCTTTGCTACCCAGCATCGTTCATTTTCGAATTCGAGTACAACGTTACATAAATATTTCCATGGCACTTTGGGCCGCGTTGAGCATTTAACATTATATATATAATATAATACTTACAATTTAAGTGGAATTCGAATTGTCACAAAATGACATGATGCACTGAAACAAAATCAGGACACTATTATAAGCTGTCGTAGCTGACTTTCTGGTAGACGGTGATGACTAGGGCATCCAAATACCAGGTAAAATTCATTACCCGGTTCTCGGGTATTAATCATTAAAGAACCGAGTACCCTGTTCGGTTCCGGTTCTGGGCAATTTTTTTCCATTATTATAATTATACCGATCCAAAGTTTAGATTCACATTGTATATATACAATGTGTTCCATATTCGTAACTAATTATATTTTTTATGTAGGTGAACATATATACTTTCATACTTGACCCTTTAAAAACTTAATTTTTTTGTATTTACGAATAGTTCGTCAATAAAAAATTGTAATGTGTAATTGAGTTTTTCCTTGAAATGAAACTACAAGAGCTTTTTGAATTAATATTAGATTTTAACAAAAGATGTTTTGTGGTTGTTCACTATTGTGTAAATGTTCATTTTAAGGATCTAACCGGATTGAGACTCGGAAAAACCCTCATCTCTCTCCAGTTTCGTACAAAATCCGACTCGGTCTCCACTTCAAAGGATCGGGTCGCTTGTTTGGTTTAAAATATAATTTAAAAGTTGTCGGAATTTACATATTTATTATTGTGAAATGTACGCAATTCACATATATTATAAAAATATTTCATATCAGTAAAAAACTGAAACAAAATCTATGAATGAGGCTTATTTAGTCTAGTGGTAGGACACGCGTCTAAAAACTAAATTTCCGTGTCAACAATGATATCTTAATGAGACTTTGATTTAAAGATACTTATATACCTACTGGATTATTCGTTTTTCTAATTTGGAAGCAAAACCTTATGGGTGCTGATTCATGGATCGCTTCACGTTGAACTCTTTACCGTTCTTAATGTGCCCTTGAGTAGAATCTCCGAAAAAAATTTCACCTATTTACGTGAACCATATAAGAATCACGATCCGGGAGACCAATAAGCGGCTAACTTAGTTTGAAATATTGTCATAATACGGGTAAGAGATAATATATAGAGCTTATTGTATCATATATTAACAATGTTATAATTTTATAAAGTAAATAGTGCTTTATTTTACTTTTGGTTTCTTCAGTGGCGTAACTAAAAAAATAAAATAATAACAGAATGTATAAAAGGACCCCCTAAATAAGTACCGTATACAAGATATACGAATATTAGTACTGCATGGTTTATCCATTAAACAATAAGAACAAAATTCGTCTCTTGTTTCATATAATATTTACACTTTGCAATACTTCACTTTACAGCAGTGGACTGGTCTGCAATCTGACATATTAACGAGGCCTTACTTAATAAAGAACAACTGAAGGGAGGGAGACCCACCGTTACCCGGGACCGGATTAGAAGCTGGGGCTTCCTTGTCGGTCCCACTCATCAAGGCTAATAAAAAATACGCGACTTTAATTCAATTATAAAACGAAAAAGGAGAAGAAATTCAAGATGGTTAGATTTTTTTTTTTTAACTCTCCAGTGTCCTTTAAGTGCTGTCTTTATTAATAAAAAATCATATGACATAAATCTATAAAAAAACATAGTATTACATGCAGATGAATAATTAAGGTGCAGTTGTTCAAGACATACACTCGGGGATCAATTCATCAAAACACTCTCAAAAGAAGGACAGTGGACGAGACAAAATATTGAGTCACACTTATACGGACAGACTAACAGAGTTGCAAAAAAAAACACGAGGCATGAAGAGTAAGAGGTAGTAGGTAGAGTCACCCATACCCGAATAAATTCCTTATATAGAACAAGATTCGTACGAGGCCTTGCTACATACATTAATCATGTTTTTGACGTGTTTTTGCAATATTCGTGAGAAATGATTTTTTAAATACTTTTTAAATGCTATAGAGAATACAGAATTTATATAAATACTGATTCAGTATTTATATAAATTTATTTTTATAATGCAGTAACGGTGACATCATTAATTGTTCGTAATTATTGACGGATCGCACCATCATATTAATTCAAAGCCATTATTGTTTTACCGGTTGCATCTTAGATTTGACCATGACTTGCTATTTAGACCATATGAGAAAACTGGTTCAAAAACAAGTTTTTGGGGCAGAAGCTTACTTGAGCCAAATCTCAAGGAACGATAACTAAACAAAGGAGTCAACAGTAATTAACATAATAAGTGGGACAATACTCCTCTTAATTGGGACAGTAAATTTAACATCACAGTACATATTAGACATATTACATTTTGCAAGCAAATAGTTTTTCGTTGACAATTGGCGAGCTATAAAAACCAACACCGTACAAAATTGTTGTTTGCGTTTACCTTTTGTAAACCTTTAGACATTCCAAAAATCTCGAGCAATAAGGAATATAAGGGTATTGAGTTTTGTAATCTCTGGGTTACACGTTCCGCGGAATGGATTACGACAATTTTGGTCGTAAATCGGAATCACCGCAACTAGGGAACTAGGGAAACGTGGTACAGGGAGAGGTAGACGAGAGGATAAGGGTTTAGTCGAAGGACCAGTAATTTCGAGAACCGGGATTCGGAAGGACTGCTCGCCTTACCTTGAGTTTGAGGCCTCCGCAAATACTTGTGGTCGCCGCCGAAAATCACTTAATGATAGCACGTGGATGAGCCGATCCCCACTTCAATGTCAATGTGCATCCACAGCACACACAAGCAATAGACACTATGTGATCACAAAACACAAGATCACATACAATACAGTGCTGGTGCACATGCCATTGCGATATCGAGATCAAACACAATATCGCTCAAGTTGACATCTGCTGGCGTTAAGGTCACTGGTGGACAAGCATTAGAATATGTCATGGATAAGAAAATTAGATAAACAATAATTATCACGCCTGATATTACAAATGCGCTAAAGTGTGTTTTGCAAATACGGAACAGACATGTTAGAAGTTTCTATTATGAATTATCAAGAATTTTCGACAATAGGCAACAATTTATCATGATAGGATGAAAATGAAGACAGAATACAGAAATAAATTGTATATACTTACTTATTATTAGATTTTTTTTTCAGAGTTTATATAATTTCCTTTAATTTATTCGTTTTTTAATTTTACGCTCGCTTCGGTTAATTGGGCCGAATTTCCTGTTCCCGGTGTGTCTTAATTAAGCGGTCTGTACTATAGATATATTTTTATTAGAATGAAACGTCATTATTTTATTAACTTCAAATATTTGTAGGGACCATTTACTAGGATTCATTCCCTGATGGATTGTCATCAAGATATTATAAATGTCTCACAGAGACGAGCTATTATTTATTTTACATGGGAAGGTAACTATGGATGTCTTGGGCAATACAGGACTTAACGACTTGTCATCCGTTGGCTTAAGTGATTACTTTACATTATGTAACGTTCACCAATCAAATTTTTGGAAGTATATTCGTATTCTAGTATATATATTAATAATTCAGATGAATTTCATATATATACATAAATAATATAGCCCCATACTTCGGTTAAAAAGAGCCTCAGCTTCAGCGACATCTACACTTTTACATGAGAATGAATATCAAATTTTCAAACTATAGATGGCGACAGCGTAGTTGGTACTAAATAATTGAAAGGTTTCTACATGATAACATATATACAACTTTCAGTAGCTTA
The DNA here is from genome assembly GCA_031772225.1 of Eubasilissa splendida. Taxonomy (NCBI): domain Eukaryota; kingdom Metazoa; phylum Arthropoda; class Insecta; order Trichoptera; family Phryganeidae; genus Eubasilissa; species Eubasilissa splendida. The sequence goes on along the minus strand of CM062859.1, from coordinate 19,346,403 downwards.
ACAATAGATTCGTCTCTGTGAGACATTTATAATAATATATTTTCATCTTTTTAGTTTGTAATGCTATGTAAATCGACCTATATATGAAAAATCATAACTCAGCCGTATTTGATTAATGTCAGATTTATTATTATATACTTTTCTAACTTCTAACTGGCGACTGCTTAGAGTCAATTCAGTGTAACTCCAAAATCATACAAATATATTATTTGTGGAATCGAAGAATACTACACAATCATAATAGATACTTTTATTTTACATTATATGTATACACAATAGTCTACGAATTCATTTACCTAGTATGCATTTTTGAACGAATGTTTTTTTACAAAATTTTTTTACCATATAAACGATTATTTAATATTTCTAGTTACAGCGCTTTGACTCTAAGCAGTCGACGTGAGAAGTTATAAAAGTATGTAATAATAAATCTGACATTAATCAAATACGGCTGAGTTGTGATTTTTCATATATCGGCCAATTTGCATACTTACGTAAGACGATTAAATCAAGGTTTAGTTCAGTTCAGCAACCTTAGTCGAAGGCCCGAAACATATTCACGTAACTAAGCTCGTTCCACCTCGCGTGACTTATGGCGGTATAGTCCATAAAATGCCACTGTTCCAAATTTAAACGCTTTTATAAGGTCAAGTAGTAGGCAAGCGGTCTGAGCATTCGAAATTACTCATGAAACCTTCGATAAAACCCTGTGATTACTATTTATTTATGGCTTAAAATGTTAACACGGGGATGAAGCTAGTTTCGATTTTTCTAATAACTATTTTTTGGTAACCAATGATTTTATTAGTCTATAAATTCCGTTTGGTTTGCAGCCCTCATAGAATAATATTAGGTTTTTAAAGTGTTTTAATGTGTTTGATTTATTTTGTTGACCGTTGAATTTAATTTAAAGAGTAAAATACCGTATATTATTATTAATATTAACACTGATCTTTCGAACTTCGACCGAACTGAAAAAAATTATTGCAAATCTCGAAAATTCAAAAACAGATGTCACCCCAATAGCGTATTATAGTTGATTTGATTTCTAATAAAAACAGATATTTTAATAATATTTTATAACAACAGTTTTAAATTTAGGTTGAAATTTGTATTTTTATTCTCAAAAATCAACGCATCATTTGCTCAACACCATTATACGCACCTAGGAAAAAAATTCTTTAACAGCTTACCCGAAAACATCAGGAAAATGAATGATATTAAAGAACTAATAAATGCTGTTAAAAACAATTGAAAAAGAAACATACTACCCCTAAACTTATAATATTTTTATTATTATTATTTTATTATGTACGACCTCTTGTAAATAATATATTTTTATTAATATACACTCCAATTATCTACACATGCATATGCTTTCAAGAGAAGTGTAACATGAAAAAAAAATTGTACATTAATATTGTTGTAGCATAATTTTAAATTTATTGTAATAATAATAATAATTAAAAATCTAAATAATATTTCATACACGCCAAACCTGACACTATTGTATTTTTTTTGTTTCACCTTACGTTGTGGAATAATGCAGTTACGCCCTTGGAATATTGCTTTAATTTATATCATAATATCATTGAATACGTAAAGCATTGAAATTAGTCTATCGTTTGCCTATTTGACAGTTGCGCAGGCATGCTAGTGGGCAATGAGCGAGTGCGATTTATTTGGTAGAAAAATATTATTTGTTTTGTAGAATTTTATTATTATAAATGTATCTACAAACTATTTTCATTGTATGGGATATAAAATAAAATTTGTTTGCCTTTAAAACTGTCCTTAAACCTTTAAAACTCAGGTTTAAAGGCAGCGTCTTGGAATAGTTCAGATAAGCTTTGCTTAAAATCCCATTTAAAATGGGATAATTTTTTTTTTCTGGTTATAGATAATATTTCTTAAAGAAAAACTATGGTCCCTTAAAAATTAATAAACTCCATTCTTAAATTTTACCAATTTTCTTTGAAGACTTTTAATATTTTTATAATAGCATATTTATTATATATCTCTCGATTTTGTACTCGAATTGCGACCTCTTTCCAAAGTAGAAAGCTAATAAAAAATATTGGCAAAATGTAGACGTGCTCACAATAATATTTTCCACTTTATTTAATAAATAATTGTATCTTTTTTTTAGGTAAGAAAGATATATTTTTATTTTATTTATTCTTCTAATTTTTTTATGTTTTAAGTTATATTTTGACAAAAAACAAAAAAAAAATTGTATTTAGTGAAAATTTTATGTGAACAATTCAAATAATCACGTTGCACCATAAAATAACTGCCATGTCAATTATTACGAATAATTATTCAATAATATAAATGATTGATATGTTTTTCTAAATTTGTTGACTTAGTATAATATTAGAAATACTTTCGTCGAGAGTTTTTGTGAGATAAACAGAAACACTGAAATTAAAAAAAGTTAACGCAAGCATGAATTTAATGAATTTTGCTACTCTCGTGTGCACTGTGCACCTAACAGTCATTCACTGAGTGCTTTATATTTTACTTTACTAACTTTTTCAGGATTCCATCGGAAATTATATTAGTTTTTTTAAAGAACTTCGTGTTGTTATGTTTGTAGATAGTTTAACTTTTAATAATGTTTACAAAATCGAAGTCCCAAGATACAGATATATGATCTTTTGAAGTATTCTTTAATGTTATGTTTAAAAAGAAGCTATATTTAATATGATTAACATGCCATTAGACTATAGTTTTATATTTAAATACGAGTATGACTGAAGTACAATACAAGTAGTATGAGGTCCATGATGACTGTCTTGCAGAACTTCCAATAGTATTTAAAATCCCTTAATAAATGTAGTAGCCAGATATTAAAATAATTGATGTCATTTAAATTATAGATAAATGTATCAACGTATTACTGTTAACAATATTCAATGTTATCCAATAGGTCTGAATTTTTGTGAGATTTACTATGGAAGAGATTTACTGCGAAATTTATTATGGAAGGTGATTTATTTAAGAAAATTTGTAGTCGATTTTAATTGTGAAAGTCAATGTTAAATAAGATAATTTATGAAAGTAGTAGGAAAGTTGATTAAAATATCAAAATAATTACAAAACACCAAGAAAATACTAATTTAAAATAGTTTTTATTATAGATAAGTGCTTTCTTATTGTAAGGCACACTATTAAAGCCACTCTATGATATTTTAAACTAATCCATATTAGAAGAAAGTACTGCATGTGTAAGAATGGATGGATGTAAGAATGGATCATTCGCACCATATACATTCATATTGATAAAAGGGTTCACCATATATATTTAACTTATTCACAGACACCAACCGTATTAAAGAAATTGAATATACAGATATTGGAAGGTTATATTGTTTGAAAAATACGTAACGTAAAAGTTTCAACATTTGTCAAACATGAAAGTATAAATATGAAGTTAGAGTATGGCGTTTCATCCTCTCTACCTCTGGCGTGATATGTAGTAAGGTCATACATGGTTCAAAGACTTTAATATAGAATTGATATAATACTTTGTGGAAATTAATATTTTTGGAATTTCTATTAGATAGGGTTGTACATAAATATATTTCTACCTGAAATAATTTCTTGACATAGAGCTGATCTCTGGATATTCCGTAAATACCCTTGATACCTACCCTATACCTTCATAAATTGAATCGGAGAATTTTCCAAATAGTTTGGGAAATTATCCCTTCCTGTCACTTTCAGTTCAGTTTATTTATCTTGTACTTCCTAATACAGAAAAGACACACCGAAGAAACAATATTGTTGAATACTATCCAAATTTAATATACAGTCGTACCTCGGTATACGCCCTTAATTCGTTCCAGATCTTTGAATTTATACCAAACAGGACGTATACTAAACGAATATTTCTCATAAAGGGAAAATAATTAATCCGTTCCCATTAAAAAAAATCCTATTCTTAAATGTATATTGCATATTGATGGGGTTTTATAAAATATATTAAACATGGCTTAACACTAAAATATACAAATACAAAAGCAATTAAATAAAATAAATGAAAATTTAACAGGTTGAAGACCATTACGTTGGATGTTTAAGTGCTAAAAATTTGTCCAAATAAATTTGCTTCTGCCTTCTCTTCAGGATCTCTTCAAACAAAAAAATTCGTGCCCAGACAGGATGTATATCAAGTTGGACTTATACCAAAGCAGACGTATATCGAGGTACCATTGTATTATACAATAGTTTTGATTTCACCTTAATTCTTTACAGTAGCGATAATAATAATTTAAGATGATGTGAGATTTTTTCTTGTAATACTTTTTCCTTTTTTTTATTTTCTTATAAACTAGCAAAAACATTCAGCGATAATTGACTGCTTGTGATGGTAGCCGCTTCGCGACCTACAATAGCCACTGTGCGGCTATGGCCAGTGTTTTGGTAATGGACAAACAGTTTATGTGTCCATTTGTATCTAAATACTTAATTAAAGATTTTATGTTTTTATTTGTATTAGTCAAATACGTTTTGAATTTCTCATCAATATAATAATATCCATTCACGTTTTCAAATAATTACATAATTAGTGTTATTGTAATCTGATGAGAGAAATATTAGAATTACCAATATATAAATCGACGTTCTTATTATTATAATAATAATTATTAGTACATAAGATAAAATTTAATAAATCACGATATTTTTTACGGTAAGTCTGATATAATATGTAAATCGTTTAAATCGATAATTGGTTATTTTGTTTACTCTGGGGTCATGCTAAAAATAGTCATTATATGAAAACTGCATTCAACAGCAAACGGCAATGTTTCTCAAGTGCTTGTGTTGGAGAAATACATTTCTCCGATTATTGCAATGGGAAAACTAAAAATACACGACTGACATTACCGTACAGGGTGTAAAAAATCTGTTCCATATTTTATTATAGATCAATAAACAATTAAATGACTCCATATATAATATTTTTAATAATATTAAAAATATAATACAAATTTGAATAATCAGTAGATATATAGATATATATATATATATATATTTTTTTTTAACATTTGTTTCTTCTCTATGAGAGTAAGACTCGTGTATAGAGAAGGAGTATATACGAGTTAATTTATGTTTCAGTTAGTCTGTGTACATATTTTTTTTACTTCAGATACAAATTTATGATAGTCCGTAATTTTTCTAATTGTGATGGGGAGATTGTTAAAAAATTTGATTAAATTGTTATTGTCTTACGTCTAAAGTTGTCTTGAGATTTTGTTTAATTTCTGATAACTGCAATAGTATGATTTAGCAAAAAAATTGAACATCTATTAGTCCATAAAATAACATTGCTTACTATATTTGGTAATCAGTGTAGTAACGTAATATTTTATTAAATTGTGGTGTATATGCTTAATTTTTAATATTTGCAAACAATTTCATTTTATAAATGAAAGAATTAAAATTTAGGCATCCTTCTATAAATTTCTAGCTTCGCGGGACTCCATGGCCGCAGTTCACTACAGAGCGTCAACTATTTTTTAAATTGCCATTGTGGTTCAGTCCACCTACCTATCTTACTCACATTATCTGCTCGTCATTGTTATGATATCTCCTTGTCGGCTTATATAATAGGACAGCCTGCCACAGCTTTAGTTAGGTTTACTTTTTGGATCCAAAATGAATCAACTTGAAAGATATACAAAAAAAAATCTATTTATTGAAAATACATTTTAGTTGCTAGAAGGATTCGAACCTGAACCATTTCCTATCCGAGGAAACGAGTTATCTAGTTTCGCCATATTAACTAAGTAGTCTTACGTAAAATTTTTGAACTTATATTCTAAAGCTCTTTCAAATTGATACACTGTTATTCCATTTAAAAAAAAAGGAAAAGAACCAGCTTCGAGTCCTGGTAGCAACTAAAATATTTATTCGATAAATAGAATTTTTTCTGTATATATCATAGATCTAAAAGTATGGTCTGAAAAACTGAAAATTCACAACAATAATGTGTTCTCCGTAAAAATATATTATTAGTTCTGTATTAATTTATAATTTTTGTACATTTCTGTAACAAAAACAAGAGACAACCTATATTTACCACCATCTAGGTGTAGCTTATGTAGCCTCTGGACTTTGAAAAAAAATACGGGCAAGATGCATTTTTGTTTGTATTACCATTTAATTATGTTATTTAAATACAAATTATTTAGCAATTTCTAAATATCTCCAAGAACACACAATCACTGGATTTTTACCTATTATTAATTAAATGTTAGATATCTCATAGAGACAGTGCAATTTTTTTATTATATTTAATGGAAAATATATGGACGTATGGGGTAATTACAGGGCTTACGACCTGTCTTCGGCTGGCTTACGTGATCACTTTATATATATAACGTTCACCAATTCTCACCCCTCGATCTCCAAATTTGATCAAATTTTTGAAAGTTGTATATATGTTAGTATGTGGATATATGTTTATATTGCTGATACTAGTCAAAATAAGAAAATATAAAAAAATCGAAAAATATTGATTTTTCAGGCGTATTATAGTATAATATGTTAAAAACCTTTTAACAGATAGAGAATATTGCTTTTAAAATTTAAAAAAAAATTAGATTCTTATTGTGATGACATACATGGTATTTAAAAATACGGAAAAATGAATTATCAAATTTAGTCTATAGACGGCGGTAGTGTAGCGGTACTCGAAGCGAGTCCACATACTAACATATATGCAACTTTCAAAAATTTGATAAAATTGTGGAGATTGAGGGGTGAGAATTTAATTTAAACCAGCCGAAGACAGATCGTAAGCCCTGTACTTCCATATATTTTCCATTAAATATAATTAATAAAAATAGCTATGTCTTTATGAGATATCTGAAATTTGACAAATTGTTTATTTCGGCTCGTATATGTAATATAACTAGCGAAAACTAGTAAACATCTATATGGCTGACAATTCCACTCTGTATACAGTCGTTCTGCCAGCGTCCATCTACGTTACATACATACATATATATTATACACATTCTGTTACTTACACATGCTCATCGTTCATCATTTCCTTTCGGATATCGAAACAAGATCGGCGCCATGTTTTAACATTTTACATTTCTTTCGATCGTGAAAGCGAGCAAGAAGTTTGTTAAAAATTAACTAGGTATTGTTTTGCATTTTGAATGTTATTCATGATTCATTAATTGTGTTCCCATGAAATACGCGAACACTTTCTACCGTCTAAAATAATGGCGTGATTTTGACAACATACTAATAATGTTATTCGACTCATCATTTATTATTACACATTATTAAATGTATTAATTAGAAAGATATACATATAAAATCAATTTTATAATAATAAAAATATTGTTGTTGTGTTACCGAAATTCGAATCTGGATCTCTTTCCAAAACGGGAAAGGTGCATTATCTAACTATGCTACAGCGAGAGTACTTTGAAATAATAATAAACGATAGATGTATTAATTTTAAAAGTGTAACATATAGGTCCGAAAATTTATCGTCAAAAGCACTGTCGTTGTAGCATGGTTGGATAATACACTTTCCCCGGTTTGGAAAGAGATCCAGATTCGAATCACGGTAGCGCAACAACAATATTTTTCGATAAAATTGATTTTATGTGTATATTTTTCTAATTAATACATTTAATTGGTATTTAAAATATCACAGATCTATGTTTTGAATAATTACAACTTAACAATAAGAATATGTTCTCCCTAATATTATATATTATTTACAAACTTAATAAATTAACTAGTTAATTTTAATTTAACATAAATTTAATTTAAATCAAACTAAGAAACTGGCATATTGCAATATAATGATGTGTCATTATAATTTCTATTACGAATTAGATGGATTTTTAGTTCTGGATTTAGATATAATAGGAAGGAATTAAATAAGATTTTTTTTTAAATTCAACGTCTACAACATCAAGTTGATACGTAGTTAGTATTAAAATAGCACGATTGATTGCGATTTTTAAAAAACTAAGCCTATTGAAAGTCAGAACTAAAAAAATAAGATTTTCTGGGAGACTCACGTCAATTTATATAGAATGTGTTATTCGAGAAGGGGGAAAGTAAGACAGTGTGCAAAATACTTGTAGGTAATGAATGTTTGGAACAAGTAGATGAGTTTGTGTGACTGCAGGGAATAATGTGAACGGCGCTTTTAATGTAATTATATCTAACGGGAATTCGTTAACCGAGGCAAAACTAGCGGTGCATAACGGAGTCCTGGTACTGACACTGACGTATGGAAATGAGGCCTGGAGCTGACAAAAGAAGAACGAAAGTAGAATGAATGCAGTGGAAATGAGATCACTTAGACGTATATGGGGCGAATCTATTTATGACACTGTAAAGTAACAGATCTAAAGCTGATGTTAGTATAATGAGTAAAATTAAGAAAGAATCTAAGTCTAAATTAAGAAAATGGTTTGGTCATGTGGAACAGATGAATGAGGAGAGAATGGTAAGAAATATATATGACGCAAGTATCGATGGCACCAGAAATCCGCCAAAGACTTGGCACGACCAGATAAACCAGATACCGGAGGATGGTTCTGTTAAAAGCCTCCATAATCTGCGAGATTGTATGAGAAGATATATAAATGTGGATGAAGCGAGAATTGTGTCAGGACAGAAGAGTGTGGCGAACTATCGCAGGGAAACGCCGTGGTTAGTTAGTTAGAAGGTTTGAACGGCAAATATGAATCAGACTCAATTTCATTCCGCTCTGCTTTGAGCTCTTTCATACATCTGAAATGACGTAGTGATTTAAAACTACGAGGCGATTTTTTTTTTCTCTTACAAAATTGATGCTTTAATCCTTATTAAAAAATCTATCGTACCACTCTAGTTAATCGCAAGCTTTCACCTGAATAACAAACATGAAAACCTTTTGAAGATCCGGTCTGTACTTCATCAATATTTCATAAAGGCTTTTACGCATTACACATTCTTCATATTTATTTTTCCAACAATCTTTCTATCTCAATCAGAATTTTCACGACAGACTGAATTATTAAATTTATTCTCATTAAATTTTAGGGGTCTTTGAATTGAATTTCCTTGGGATATTTATAACTAACTACATAACTAAGTACCCGTAATGACCTGTGTCTCTACAAATAAGATTTTTAGATACGAAATTTAATCACTTATATTAATATTAATGTTTAATGCGGTGGTTTTAGGTGACGTTTGTTGTTAGAATCCTCAACAATCGGCGAGCTTGTATGAGAAGATGTATGAATGTGGATGAGGCGAGAATGTGTGTCAGGTATTAAATTAAGCCAATAGAAAACAATTAATATTAAACGTATTAGTGTATGTATCTTAAAATATGACATTTTTCACTTGGACCACTCTGCCGCTGGGCAACTCATTTGTGGGAAAAATCGTGAGAAATAAGTGTATGGATTATTTAAAAAATGGTGCGATGATGACATATTTAAGTATATTAGTTTATATAAAATTAATATATATATACAGGGTGTAACAGATCTAGTCCACAATATTTTATGGGCGGATACCTGACTAAATTAAAAGTCTGCAAAGATTGTTTGTTGAAATTTTTTAAGCTACGTTTAAAGTATACGTACTTCAAAATAAATATTTGCGAAATAAACTAATTAATAATCTATATCTTTGCTTCAGGCTCTAAATCATCTAACATAAAATAATCTGGCAGCTCAAAATTCGATGAACTATAATTTATTGTATTCAATATATAATTTAGAATAAATAAATAATTTCAATTAATCGAAATAAACGCATAATTGCTTAGCTTGACATAGTAGATATTAGTCACATATCTCTTGAATATTTTCGACTTGTAATTTATCCACCCATAAAATATTATGGGTGGATAAGTACTGTTTTAAAATTATTTTTACATGTTTTATAAATTATGCCTCCTCATCCTGCGTCAATCTGGGCTATTGTTCAAGTGTTTGTTAATCTTACTGGGGATAGTTGATGACCTTTTTAATAATTATGTGCTCGTCGTTAGTACACTTTTTAACATTTATTTTTATTATTTCTTAATAAATTTAATAATTAGTTTCCTAAATATTGCTCCATTTGTTGTGTCTTTTATTTCCAATATGCAGTTTATTGTATAATTTTGTGGTGTAGTATTGAATGGTTAATTTTGTTTTGGAAAACCTCAATTATCTGACTCTCATATAATACGAGTCTGTATTATATGAGACAATTGTCTAGATATTCAAATATATGGAATATTGCGGCAGGGGGGTGAGAAACACATATGAAACGAAAAATATACATGACTTTTTTTATAAAAATATTATGTATTGTTAAGTAATAAAATGTTATAGTTTAGGAAACAAAATGTTAGTGTTATGTTCTTAGTGTACATAAATATATAAATTGGCATACTATTCCAAATAAAAAACACATAATCCGAGAATTTTATACAGCAACACGTGCCATTATCAAGTTTTGGGCTTTATCAAGGCTGTTAATAACATGTTTTATCGTTCTGAAACGTCAGCCTGGGCTGCCTCAGGGAATTTATGTACAAAAAAGCAATCTAACCTAGAAGATACACCTATTTCATATATGCATATATACGTCACATAAAAAAATATTAACTTTTGATTTTTGCAGATATTTGTATGGTTTATATATTAAAATAATTATGTGAAGGGCGGTGCGAGGGGGCACGGAGTAGGCTGCTACCCATACAACGCCGGATATTGACAAATATTAATTGAAATAGTTAATTTTCTCAACAAAATTTCCACTGCTCATGGTAGTGTATCTAATTTGTTAATTAGTGACGTCAGTTGCCAGTATTGCTTCACTCTTCGACGTCCTGCAAACCGTATTTTTGCAGTCAAGACCCATGGTAAGAAGTGGTTCACACCGTACTGAGAATAAAAATGTATCGTGACTTCCATTCATCAAATTATGAGATCGGTTCCATCAAAAGTATTGATAACCATCATAAAGGAGATTATTTTTTGAGACTTAAAAATATTTTTCAAACCTTAAGAAAAGTTAACAGTTCTTTTCTAACTCCTTGGAAATATTTTTTACTAAAATATGTACGTAAATAAAGTGAAATAAAATCAGGTATTATTTTTAATATGAAACTTGGGAAAAGCGGGCGGTTTTTAACTTTTTAAACTTTGTGATACTTGATATGACGGGGAAGACGTCCCACATTACGTGTGTTTTTTATTACACCGAGTATAAATATAATACGGGTAGGTACGTGTGAAGCCACTAGGTTCTCAAAGAGGTGCTAGATGGAGAGGATCATTAAGGAAAAATATTGCCGCATTTCCAAGATTATAAAACGTACCGCAATTTCAGTACCACCATCAAAAAAAATATTTGATTCTAAAAAAAAACTCTAATATAGGGTGTCCAGCGGAAAAATTTCAAGATTAAATTGTGATTACTCGTAAACCATCAGGGTGAGGTAAGTGGGAGGGGTATTGTTCAACGCGCGTGATTTGCGAATTTTCCAGTCGCAATGAGTCACTGGTCGGGAGCGCACCGCGCGTTCGCGGTTGAGCAATATTTAAAGTGCGGTGATTTATTTGTTTGTGCGCGTCGCGCTTTTGTACTCACTTTAATATTCGACGAGTAAGTGATGGGCCGAGTACGCAACTTATCTGGTGTTGGGTTCAAAAGTTCAGACAAGAAGAGACAATGGTTAACCAAACTCCTTCGGTACCATCAACGCCAGCAGCGGCACCAAAACATGTGACTCGAGTTCGACGTAAAATGATATGCGTAAATCGCTTTAATCAATGAGGAAGATTGGAGCCTGTACTGGAATAATAAAATCAACAGTGTACGTTATTTTGAAAAAAAAATCTACAGTTTCACCAATACAAACTGCAAATCGTGCAGTTTCTCAATGAAAATGACTATTCTTTACCTGAAACCTTAGCGAGAATGATGCTGGAACTCTTTAGAACTGCACGAACGCTTGGAAACATATTAAGGTTAGATAAAGTTATTCAAATAATTTCAAAACATCTAAATTTTGTTTCATCAAATGACATGAATTTATCTTAAGGACCACATTTCACAAGGAAAGATAATCCCCTGTTTGAACATTCCGGCAAAACTATTTACTTCATATTTTTGTCGTTAGTAATAAATATCTTTGGACTAATTTCTTCTTACTTCAAATCTTTATGACTGACCATATAAACTATGGAAACATTCCATTTCCTTAAAATAAACTTACACATGCACCGCCCGTCGCTGGGTCACTACATGGTGTATGACAACGGTCATATGGGATTAACTTACTTTATTTAAAATGAATAATATCAATAAACATCAGAGTCTTGAGTCTCGGGTTACTTTTTTTAAAGTCCCGGTACTTGAGACAGTAAATAACTATGAAATTTCTGGGAATCTCTAGTATGTGCAGACAAAATTTGTCATCAGCATTAAATTATTAGTCGAAATTGTAACCTACAGACCTTGTTTCAACTAATACATGTATCAGAAGATCCATTCATCAACACGAGCCTTCTAATGAGGCTTTGTTGCAGTAAGTCGAGTCATGAATATGTATCGTATTGTATTTTATTGGCACATTGTTCTATTCTTTTGGACAATGAATACGTTCTTTGATTATCGTTCTAGACAACAATTGAATTTATCTTACAGGCAGAAGGTTCATTATAATGTCGTCCAGTTTCCGTGAAGTAAAAATGATATTCAAATTTGTGAGACATCTTAATCTCGGAAAAATTGCCACGCTGAGTTGGGCACGTATGGAGATTTTCTTTCAAGAGAAAGTTTGAATAGCTTCTCTTGTAGCTACCTAATGATGCTCAAATTTTTTGTTAGCATGAAATGAATTCATTCTGAATTCAAAGTTTATAATGATTCGACTTATTATTTCCAATATCAATATATTAATGTTATCAATCGCTATTTAAATAAGAACAAGCTCTTATTTTCATGATGAATTTTGAACAAATAAGTAGAATTAAGGAGCATTAGTGACAACGTGAAGTAGTGGTAGAAAAGTAAGCATTAGGCAGGGGCGTGCACTCCATACAGTCAAAAAATACGTAAATTAAATATGTATTCGATATATTAAGTATGTAGATCTACGCAAAAGTAATTCAGTTCTCATTTTAACATATTAACTAAACACGTATAACTAGCGGAAGAATGTAAAATTGACAAATAAAGATGCGCATGTGTTTATTCGCAAAATCTGTTCCAGGCGTATACGAACTAAAAACAAGTCTCGCACCGCGCGGTGGTCTGAATACACGTCTCCGCTTTAGCAAACGTGTTGCAAATATACCGCAAGTGTGACTTTGAAGCGGACTTGACTGTATGCATTCCAATATACTTTAAACGTGGTATTATTTTATATTATAACATATTTCAGCTCCTTTAGTTAATAACTGAATGAATGAATGATATTAGCTGCATAACCTAAGTTCATGCCTAGTGCATGCCGCTGGCATAAGTAGGTACTGGTAATGCACTCGTGTTACGATACACTATCATATTGGTATATATCGTTCTCATACAATCTAAATTAAATAACAAAATCAAAAATAAATGTCCAGCGGTATGTCCAGCGGTAAATTTTTAAGATTAAATTGTAATTGCTCGTAAACCATCAGGGTGAGGTAAGTGGGAGGGGTATTGTTCAACGCGCGTGATTTGCGGATTTGCCAGTCGCAATGAGTACGCAAATTTAAAAGTCCGATTGCAAGAGTGTCTTGAGAGAAATGGACGGCATTTAGATGATATTGTTTATAAAACGTAAAATCCGCATCGTTAAACTGCATTTTGTATAAATAAAATATGAGAATAAATAATAAATAGTTTTTTATTTTATTTAATATTTAACTTGAAAATTTTCCGCTGGACACCTTTTATATAACTGAGTTCCGAATGATTTTACGCATATCTACTAAAATTGACTAATTTGGCATGCTTGTTAGTCTAGTGGTAAAGATACTCGCAGTAGTTGGGGGTTCGAGCCTCATTCCAGAAGAGCAGCAAGTTAGTCCTATTTTTAAACCACAAGTGTTTAGCTTAGTTTGAAAATTGTAAGCATATTGATGTGACACGTATACCGTGTACACCTCTCTATTTTTTAATTTAAATATAAATACATATATATATATTTATTATTATAAATGGTGGCTGACTATAGTTAGGTATTTCTTATTTTAATTTTGTTAGTAAGTGTTCGGAATTCAAAAAATTCTATAAACATTTTTTACTAGATCAAAAACGTCGTTATAATCAATTTGATGAATTTTCCAATAATTTTTACCAAATAATAATTTAAAATAATGTGGATGTTTAACAAACAGAAAAATCTTTAAATATCTACTTTTTATAAATAATTTTTGCAATATTTTCAGGTTGGGCTACATGGCGACTATACCTACGTGACTGTTACTTACTTACTAACTGACTTACCATCACGCCGTTTCCCCGCGGGGGTAGGCAGAGAGGATAGAGCGCCACACTCTTCTGTCCTAACACACAATTCTCGCCTCATCCACATTCATACATCTTCTCATACAAGCTCACCGATTGTTGAGGCTTCTAACATAACCATCGTCCATTATCTGGTTTAGCTGGTTGTGCCAAGTCTTCCGCAGAGGTCTTCTATTTTTGGTACCATCAACACTTGCGTCATATATCTTTCTTACCATTCTCTCCTCATTCATCCGTTCCATATGACCAAACCACCTAAGTGATCCTTTCTTAAACTTACTCACTATACTAAGATCAGCTTTACATTCTTTCCTTATTTCTTCATTCTTTACTCGGTCATAAATAGATTTGCCACATATACGCCTAAGTGATCTCATTTCCACTGCATTCAGTCTACTTTCGTTCCTTTTCTGCCAGCTCCAGACCTCACTTTCATACATCAGTGTCGGTACCAGCATTCCATTGTGCACCGCAAGTCTTGCCCCGGTTGACAAATTTCCGTTAGATATAATTATATTCAATGCGCCGTTCACTTTATTTCCTGCAGTCACCTTCCTTTCGATATCATTCTCAGCCTTTCCGTTTCTATCAAACATTCTTCCCAAATACACAAACTCATCTACTCGTTGCAAACATTCATTACCTACAAGTACGGTGTCTTGCTTTCCTCCTTCTCGAATACCATAACTTTCGACTTGTTAACATTCATCATGAGGTCGCTTTCCTTGCATACATCGTACATTTTACTTACCAGATTCTGTAGTTCTTGTTCATTATTCGCCATTAGTACTGCATCATCGGCGTACAATAAACAGCATATAATCAAGTTGCCAATTTTTTCTCCTACATTCATACATTCCATGACTGTTAGGTATTCTAATTGTGAATCTCGGAAGTTAATCAAAAAATTACTCTAATTCAACTATCAATTATTCACTGGCTTTTCTTTGTATCTGATATCGCACTATACAGGCACTAATATTGCGTTAGACTAAACATTAATATCTGTTCGTGGCCTATTTATACCTAACATTAGTTCGCGAATATGATTTCGAGATTTCTTGTATTAAATTTCTTGGCTATTACGCCGTACGTTTCAGACCTCTTTGCTAAAGCTCGATCCAGATTTATGTTTGTTTGATACTAGTGGATTAAAGCAGGTATGAGTAACGTATGAAGCCGGCCGAGGGTGGCAGAC